>CM044395.1:24700000-25900000 GCA_024322285.1 Musa beccarii | reverse complement strand
GAAAGAAAGAAATCATGATAGATCAAGAGTTCATTAGATAAGGAGATAAATGTAATTTGAAAGGAGTAGTTTCATGGAGAATCAACTATAGAAAAAAACTTACCTATTAAGAAAACTAATGAAAAATGTAGAAGGAAAAAGTTCTTTTTAACTTGGAACTTGGCATTCCTATAGATGGAATCTAATGATTTACTGAAAGAAATTACTTCTTTGTGGTTCCATCCATGTGATCAACGACAAGTATGACAGTCACAGCACTAGGAAAAGAGGAAAATTACAAGATCAATCAAACATGTATAAGATGTTGTACTATTTTCATAGATGATAAATTGAAAAAAAGTACTACTAATATGATAATGTTTTAACTTTTAATTAAGTGTTAACACCAAAACATAACAATTCTATAAGTAATTGTTGAAAGATGCAGCTTACATTCAAATAAAAAGCTTGAGGCCAAAAGAAGCGAAATGAAGGGAACTTCTCATCCATGCAATACACTAACATTCGAATCAACTTAGATCAGTCATATTAGCCTGGAACTTAGCCTGGAACAACAAGCCAATCCAAGTCATATCACCCCAGATCACCCAACTGATGAATCAATGGACCTAACCCAAGTTCATCCTTCTTAGACAATCCACACCCAGTAAAATGCTCCTTGCTAGTTGATTGTGAGATTGAACAATCAAGCTAATGCCAAGTGAACTGTAGACTAGGATAGGCATGCTACAATCATGGAATTTGACTAGTGACTTATAATGATTAATGATACAAGGTGTTAATCCTGTTTAGAGAAAAATTTTCTAATATGTTTCTCATAACGAACAAAGTTTCACTCATCGGGTACATATTAGCTGATATGTATCAGTACGAGCATGAACAGGGATGTGAACCACCAGTCCAGTTTATTTACTTGGTTTATTAATGGTTGAGGTACACTGTCTCGTACCAACATACTATATCAGTTCACTGGCCAACAAATACTTGGTACAGTGTGGTACTAAAATCCTTGCTCCAACATATTAGAAGCATTAGACTCAGATCAGGATCACGATGTCATTTATGGTGTCGTTAATTCCAATATGAACAAAAATCAGATGATTTTCTAACCTATTCATCAATAAGAAAGGTGAATACATGAATTCCAACTTTTGAACTACAAACTTTTATAAGCAAGCAATGTTGGCTAAGCTTCAACAAAGGTATAATAATGGTTGTTGATAGCAGCTATTGATCCCTATAACCTTGACAAGTGCTGAAATATGATACCTTGAAATTGAGGAAACACACTATGAACCAAGATAAAACTCACTATTGTTTATCTTGGTTCATCCCTAAATCAAGATGAACCAAGATAAAAGTGGATTATCACTATATGATTATTATGTTAATTGTTAAAGGAGGAAAGGCAGATACACCAGGCATCAATATGGTTGACATATACATAACAAACAAGAGTGTCTGACAAAGTAATTCTTAGCTTCAAGTTTGGAGCAGGATAGATTATATAATCTATGTCACACAAAACCAAATTATATTTTGTAGGCTAAAAAGTTGTGGCCAATGACTCCAGTAGGCAATGTCTAATTTGACAAAAGGCAGCATTTGATCCACTACAAAAACAATCCATGGGCATGAATACTTGGGTAGTAGTCCTATATTCAAACAATGAGTTTGATTGCAGCTATTACTATTTATCACCTACACGGAAGAACACAACACAATAAATATTGGTAAGCTAAAGAAGAAAGTGGGTCAAACTATACCGCAAGCATATATGATATATCAAGGGTGAAAAGTAGAATAAGATGCATGAAAAATAATAGCACAATGGAGCCTGCAAACAACAGCAAAGGTAAAGCAGGTTCTAATACAACAGTAGGATGCAAAAATTTGTCCAATAAAGTTGTCGACCCCACAAAGATAATTCTTCAAATAAATAAATACATATTCAAGCAGCAAAAAATGTAAAGAAAATGTTAAAATAAAAATTACATGCAAACTCATTCAATGTACTTCTCCATAGTTGCAGAGCCTTGCTACACTTGGCATACCTTGTTGTTATAGAACTCAGCCATCTGCCAACATTCTTCCACGTGTGAAGTTGGCATATTCATGCCTGGCAAGATGCAAGATATAAAGGTAAGAATTTCTCGACAATGCAACCAGAAGGAAAGAAGAAAATAACTATAAAAGTTGGTAGAATACAGACCACAATCTTTTCCTGAGTAAGCTACCCACGCCAAAGCCGTAAGACTATCAGCAACCGTCTTCAAATGGTTGAAAAATTCAGAACGCCTCCCTTCCGTCAAGGCACTTGCTTTAAGGATCACTTCGTTCAGTGGTTTTAGGAACTCTTGTAAACCAGCAAGGTCAGGTTTCTGCCAATGGAAAAAAGTGCTGATCACACTATGCCCTCCAGGCAACCAGATAGCTATACCATTTTCCATATTTGGGAACCAGAGCTATTTTACCGAAATAAACAATAAAGAAAGGAGGATATCATGTAAACTAAAAGTTAAAAATCCAAATATGAAAGCTCACCAACAGAACTAAGCAGAGATCAGAATTTCCCAAAGAATCTAAAATTCAGTTTTCATTATTTTTTATTGCATGCACATATATCATCACAAATAATCTTGTTCTAAGCTAGAAGACACAATGTTTTCTCAAGACACAATCATTTTGGCTGGAATTCATAATTTTCCACAGCCAATGACAAATGACGCAGGTATATCAATCTCATTAATCGCAAGTCAACCATTTCTTAAGACATTATATCATGCTCTATGAGATTTGCGTTTTCAATAAGTGACTCAATTTAGAAAAATAACATGTTAAGATTATGTTGGATCAACTTAGATGATTCAGAGTGACCAAATACATCAGACAAACGTATACTTCAGATTATAAATCTGACTGCTCTCCAATTAAAAAGTAAGAAAAAGAGCTTCGAAAGTGCTAGGATTCCTTGATAATGCCTCCCGATGACAATCAGATCTAGAGGAACATCCTTCCTGGTCACAAGAAAACTAACCAAACAAAGGAAGTAATAAGAGAATCACCGAGTCCACCAGCGAAGGTTCAACATTCCTGTAACCAAAAGAAGCAAGCGAAGAGATCCGATCAGATGCGACGAACCTGGCACTGTTTGGCCTTGACGAGGAGCTCCTTGAGCACCGCGAAGGCCTCCGCCAGGATCTTGGTGGCCTCCTGGACCTTTCCCCCGATTTTGTCGGCCGCGGCGGAGAGACGGCCGAGGGAACTCTCCACCAGCTTATCGAAGGCGACGACGGCCGGGTCCACGGCGAGGGCAACGTCGGGGAGGCCCGCCGGCGCCGCAAGCGATCCGGCGGCCACGAGAGCCTCCAGCCGCGCCACCGCCGCTTCCAACCTAGCCACGATCTCGTTCTCCATGCCGCCTTCGACTAGGGTTGGACCGACCACGAAAGCGGCGGTGGCGGGCTGCTGCGGTTATATACTCTACATTGAAACGGCTTTTTCCCACTGCGGCTGTGCTGTCATTGTCTTTTGGCCGAAAGGATTGAAGAACGATTTTTCTTAATATTATTATTTTAATTTAAAATAATCATCTCTTCCGTGATGGAAGACACGTTCCGCTGCATTTTTTTTATTTAATATAATTTTCTCCTGCATTCCTCCACATTAATAAAATCTAAAAATGTGCATAATCAATAACCCTTTTAAGATCTATTTTAATTATATAAATAATAAGATATTTAATTCTTCTTAAGCCTACTTAGCTAATAGTGTCTTCAGTTGCTTGCCCCCAGATAATTAATTATAGAAGGGATATATATATATATATATATATATATATATATATATATATAATACCACTCAATTGAACAGAAATATTTCTCAAAACATATACATTTGTATGAAGCTTATTTCTTTGCCTAATTAGCATGCTAATTGATCTTGACATTGTCTAAAAAATAATTTTTAAGCCAATAATTCAGTAAATTTAGTTGCCTATACAGCAATGATTGATATCAAGACTAATCATAGATTAGCCCTCGTAATTAATTCTTTTTAATATTTTGATCTTTATATTTTTAAGAGTTATATTGGGGATCCTTATATTTATGAATGTAAAATATTAATATCTTTATATAGGGTTAAAAAGATAATTTTATAGAATTAAAAATTAAAAAAATTATTAGAGTAATGGGATTAAATATTTAATTTTTATAAATATATAAAGATCGAAATACCAAAAATAATTAATTACCAAAGGCAATATGTAGTTAACCCATCATATCATTAATTTTTTATTCTTTCCTGTTGGCTGTTGACTATTTTAAATACAAAATAGAAGTACATGGCCATATCAATATTTTAAATAATTATTATAAAGATCTATTTTAATTATATAAATAATAAGATATTTAATTCTTCTTAAGCCTACTTAGCTAATAGTGACTTCAGTTGCTTGCCCCAGATAATTAATTATAGAAGGGATATATATATATATATATATATATTTATTTATTTATAATACCACTCAATTGAACACAAATATTTCTCAAAACATAAAAATAATTTGTATGAAGCTTATTTCTTTGCCTAATTAGCATGCTAATTGATCTTGACATTATCTAAAAATAATTTTTTAAGCCAATAATTCAGTAAATTTAGTTGGCAAAAGGGATACAGCAATGATTGATATCAAGACTAATCATAGATTAGCCCTCGTAATTAAATTTTTTAATATTTTGATCTTTATATTTTTAAGAGTTAGGGGATCCTTATATTTATGAATGTAAAATATTAATATCTTTATATAGGGTTAAAAAGATAATTTTATAGAATTAAAAATTAAAAAAATTATTGGAGTAATGGGATTAAATATTTAATTTTTATAAATATATAAAGATCAAAATACCAAAAATAATTAATTACCAAAGGTAATATGTAGTTAACCCATCATATCATTAATTTTTTATTTTTTTCCTGTTGGCTGTTGACTATTTTAAATACAAAATAGAAGTACATGGCCATATCAATATTTTAAATATTTATCATAAAGATCTATTTTAATTATATAAATAATTATTATATAAATAATAAGATATTTAAGATCTGTTTTAATTATATAAATAATAAGATATTTAATTCTTCTTAAGCCTACTTAGCTAATAGTGACTTCAGTTGCTTGCCCCAGATAATTAATTATAGAAGGGATATATATATATATATAAAATACCACTCAATCGAACAAAAATATTTCTCAAAACATATACATTTGTATGAAGCTTATTTCTTTGCCTAATTAGCATGCTAATTGATCTTGACATTGTCTAAAAAATAATTTTTTTTGTTGAATCTCGGATTTTGATGATGAAACTAATTGATTGTGGTTTATTGTTTAACTGCGTTTTGAGTTACACAGGTCTACTATCGATTAGGATTAGACAGTTAACGTCGGAGAAATTGACGTTGTGCCGGAGGTGATCACGTTAGGATATTGGATGTCGAGCCGGAGGTTCGGTCGACAATCGGCAGAAGGCTTCGTACGTCGAGCATCGAGCCAAGAAGAGCGTGTTGCGCCAAGGATATCGGGGTTGCGGAGGTCAATCGCTGATTGGGCAACGAACCGTAAAAGAGGACGATGTGCCGAAGGATCGAATGAAGCGCCGACCAATGACGTGCTGGGCAACTGAATGTCAATTCGTGTTGTAATAACTGTCTAGATCGAAGTAGAGTTTTTGTTTGTGTGTGCAGGATTAACTACGATGACGATGAAGACGTAAAGCGAAACAAAGTGCCGGAAGATAAATGGGATGGATCGTTGGGAGTTCGAGAGTTCGACGGAAGTCCGAAGATTCATTGGGAATATTGCCGGAACCGACCGAGAACGAGTAGGGAGCTTGCCAAAGGGTTTTCGGAAGTTCGCCGGAAGGTTCGTCGGAAGTTCGCGGAGCTTGCCAAGAAAGATCGGAGCTTGCCAAAGAAGCTCGGTGAAACTCGCCAAGATCATCGTGAAGTCCGGGAGCTTGCCGAGAGTCCGCAGAATGGTTTCCGAGGGTTCGTCGGAAGACCGCCGAAAGTTCGCCGAAAGCTCGCCGAAAGAAGTCTTGTCTTATGGACTTTGTAATAGCTTAAAAAATATCTTTAAAATTTATAGTTAGCACATAATTTAGTTTAGGATTAGGTGTTAATCCTATAAACCAAATTTGGGTCAATTCGGACTTCATTTGGACCGGTTTCGACCGAAACCACTATGCTGAAATGACCTGGGCGATAGTACCACCCAAGCTAGTTTGCATGAACGCCTTCAGTCAAGGCAGTGTAAACCGCCCAAAGACCCACGGACACTAGCGGTGGCACCATTGGATGGGCAGTGGCATCGCCCAATACTGCCAGCACTAGGAAATTCAAAATAGTTCAAATTTTGGCTCTAAGTTTGGGCTCCAAATTTGAATCACTTTGAAGCCTATAAATATCCCACTCATTCAGAGTTTAAAGGGTGTCTAAAACTAAGAAAAAGAAGGGGAAAACCTTTCTTGAAAGTGTGTCAAATCTTTCTTCTAAGTTTTAAGAGTGTTCTAGTCCAAGAGAGGGGTGAAAGGCTTTCTAAGGGTTTCCTCCTAAGCCCGTCAAAAGGAGAGGTGCTGTGAGGGAGTTCATCCTCGCTCATTGAAAGGAGGATAGCTAGTGGAAAGCCGATGGCCTCAAGTAAGAGGAATCAGGAGTGGACGCAGGGCGGATGACCGAACCACTATAAAAATCTGGTTTGCATTTACGTTCTTGCTATTTACTTTGCTGCAAACCCTTTCCACTTAATTTGATTCTCTACTTCTCATCTCTACAAACATCTTTAAATTAGAGCTTTTTTTATATGATTCTATCGATACGGCTTTCATAATACGAAACGAAGTTTTTATCGTATGAAGTTTCCGAAACTTGTTCAAATCACTGAAAATTTATCGCTTTCTTTCGCTACAAATTCACCCCCTCTTAAAATTTATACAACAATTTTATCAAGACTAATCATAGATTAGCCCTCGTAATTAATTCTTTTTAATGTTTTGATCTTTATAATTTTAAGAGTTATACTGGGGATCCGAATGTAAAATATTAATATATTTATAAAGGATTAAAAAGATAATTTTATAGAATTAAAAATTAAAAAAAAATATTGGAGTAATAGGATTAAATATTTAATTTTTATAAATATATAAAGATCGAAATACCAAAGATAATTAATTACCAAAGGTAATATGTTGTTAACCCATCATATCATTAATTTTTCATTCTTTGCTGTTGGCTGTTGACTAGTTTAAATACAAAATAGAAGTACATGGCCGTATCAATATTTTAAATAATTATTATAAATAATCTATCATCCACAACTACATAAATCATTCATTAATGTTCACTAATATCAAAAGAGATACAGGAATCAAGAATCAAATACAAATTAGAAATTTTGACGTGACATTTAGATGGTTTGACTGTAAATAATTAAATTCTTTATTATGTTGAGATTAAACTATAAATTCCAACTCAAGCATAAAATTTCTTATAAATCCTCTAACATAAACTCTAAATAATTTTTTTTTTTGTCTTTTCACTCGCACTCCCTTAATCAGAATCACTGGGTGTATCATCATCTAACGTTCTTTTTCTTACCGA
Organism: Musa beccarii; assembly: GCA_024322285.1. NCBI lineage: Eukaryota > Viridiplantae > Streptophyta > Magnoliopsida > Zingiberales > Musaceae > Musa > Musa beccarii. The sequence goes on along the minus strand of CM044395.1, from coordinate 25,892,338 downwards.
AACCTACATATAGTGTTTAAAGAATGATAAGATTCTAATTTTTTTTACATCTTTCCCTCGTAAATAAAAAAAAAGTCTCACTTGGATTTTTATTAAACAAAGATATTAGATTAAGAAATCAAAAAAATACTTACCAATCCAATGAACATTACTATTAATAAATAATCTTTCCAATCTAGTATTAGTCATTACTCGTCAACAATTCGTGTTTATTAAGAGGGGCAGCATGGCATCTGTGGAGAGGACATTATTGTTGTGCGGTTAGCAGCAAATATGCTAAACCAAGCGAGAGGGGAGGGGGCTCTCCCAAATTTAAGAATGGATTCTTTTTATCTCATCTTACCTATGCTGGAAATATTTCTAAAAAGAAACTATTTAAATTAATAAAAAAATCTTTTTTAAAATACTTGGACACTACGATTTTAACTAAGTGATTCTGTTCATCTACCTTTGATCACACACTTCATGGATTTAATTTAAAATAAACTAGTAAAATCACACTCAAACTCATTACTTAATGCTACACCACCCCTCCATTGGGTATATTTTATTGCAAAAGTGATGAAAGATTAAAATTTACTCATAAATTTCAGTTTAAATATTTTAAGACACCGGTCCAAATTTATGAAATTAGTATATCAATTATCCCATCATGCTATCTAGTATTAAGATATAATTAAAGGTTTAAGTAGAAAAAAATTATCACTAGAGAATACGTTGTCACTGGACTGTGTCTCACGTATATGTGATACTATGGTTTGAATTGAACTATGTTAGAGCTCGAAGAGAACGTTAACTTGACTTGTAAGGGTGATAGATGTATCACTATTGACTTGAGCTTGAACAATTTAAGATAATGACTTTGGCTTTACAAAATTACCCCAACTAGTTGTCCCAATAAATATGATCATAGCACATATAGTAGAAAACTATCGTAAAATCCAAGTAAGATGGTGATTTGGCTTTAAAGTAGAGTGATGCTTTAAAGATGGTGCTGGGAATTATTTTTGAAGGCTGTGACAGAGTTCCTATATTATGGTTTTATTCATGTGATTGGGAATGGTAATCATATGCATTGCGTAACAAATAGCCTAAAATGAATTATATTTCGTTATAAATCTATCATGCAGTGATCAACCTACGTCCAAATTGATTATGCTTGCCACCTGCTAATATAAGCCTCTCTACGAATTGATGCGTGTAGGCTAGAATTTGTCAGTTCATGAACAGTTATTGGTCTCAAATCTTATTTTGGTTGAAAGCACAAAGGTTCCTTTAATTGCTCATGCAAAAAAAAAAAAAAAAAAAACATTACTTCGTTGGCAATTAGAGATCAAGATGTTGTTGATACTAATATAAATAACATTACTTACCAAGTTTTAGAAAGATATAATTTTTATAATAAACGGTGAAGATGGGATGATTTTGGTAATCAGTCTCTTTTTAAAAAAAAAAAACATATTATTATTTTTATAAAAATAAATGATGAAATAGAATTATTTGATTTTAGTTTTTCAAAACAAAAAGTAAAAGTAAGCTAAAAAAAAATAAAGGAAGAAAGTCAACGCATGAGGTGCTCCATTTTTTACTCCACAAGCAACATATACATGGATTTAATGGTCTTCGTTTCACAAGTTTCTTTATTTTTGTTTCCTCTCTTGAATCACAAGTTTTGAAGATTCTGTGTTTGAATCCCGTCCTTTTAAATTTGTTAAATTTAATATATTTATTAAATTTATTAAAAAATATATAAATTTGTTATATTTATAAGACATTCATGGTAATTTTTAAATTTAGAGGGTGTATATATTTGCAAGAACTAGTGTCAACTTGGCCCTGGTAAATATATTTTGTGGTCAAGACAACTATATAAATATATAATTTGAATAAAACTAAAGGAAATTAGATAAGACAAGCTATTTAATTGAATAAAAAAATACAAGATGAACATTTATATATATATATATATAATATTAGAACCAATATATAAAAACAGCACATTAATTAATACTAAAAGCATATATAGCATATAATAATATGTAATAAAATAAGGTTAAAAAAATATGCATCTTATAGATAAGTAAAAGCATTTCCAATAAGTAAATTATTTAATTACTGCAATAATAAGCTACCATCTTTGACAGTTGACCTTCTGGAATTTGTAAAAGGATATAATAAACAAAATAATGTCGGGACCAATAGAGGCACTAAGGCATGAGGTGAATTATGGTAGATGCAATTTTCAAAACTTATGTAAACTAATTCAAGAGGTGCAATCCATGAGTAATTAGGAGAGAGACACGAAAACCATTATAAAAGTTCGATCTACAAACAAATAATGAATCATCCGTTGCATTCAATTCTTATGGACATATATGAGATTAACAAATACTCAAGAGTTTCTCTATTTAATTCTTTCTCTTATTTTTATTGTTGAATATTTGATTCATATATATATATATATATATATATATATATATATATATATATATATATGTATTTGTTTCTCGAGCCTATAAAGAGTTATAAACAAAGTTAAAAAAAGATTAAATCTTTGATGATTCTACCATATTGCGAAAACTTTTGAATAGGTAGCCTGCATTTGAATTGAAAATTTTGAATTAAAAAATCTCTTTCTTTGGACCCTCGGAAATCATGGATATCCACTAGTGCTCTTGCGGATAAAGGTCAAGACTCTTATATTTATATAGTGACAACCTTATGCGCAGAAAAAATCGCTACTCACGAGAGAGAGGTGGAAGGTTTGAAGTGAATGAATCTGAGTGGATTAACTTTTCACAACCAAAAATAGATATTTCAGACTCCTTTTGCACTTAAAATTCTCAAGTGTACTTTTTCACATTTGCTCCAACCTGCCCACTTGGGAGGGTTATTAATCGAAGCTCAAAGCACTCCTTTGGTTTGTGAGTGCCTCAAGACCTATGTACTTGTACAACTATAGTTGCTATTGGCGTTGACCGGTGATACCATCACTTGTTTGTATTGTACCTACTGTTGATGATACCCCTACAACCAACCCTGAGGTTGCCACCGCCTAACATAAGTTTGCACTTCTTTATCTTCACGTGAAACCTCGTCAACTGATCAACTTCACGTAAACACTAATAATTTAAAGAAATGAGTCTTTCTAACTCATTAGTTGAGTAATTTTAAATTCGTTTTAAAGAAATGAATCTATTCAATTTTCAATGATAACAATCGATTGATAAAAAAAATTTAAATTCTCTTTTGCTATCTATAGACCATAATATTATATACGGTTCGTTTGGAGATTATATGGTTCTATATAATTAGATAAGATATACTATAAATATGATTATATTTTGATTATAATTATCGGTCAATAAAAAAAAAGATCCAATTATGATAGAATTTCCTAAGAGATTATCTTGATGGGAGAAATTCTCTTAATTACTTATCTTACATCCTTTGCTCTCATTTTTAAATAGATAAAATCTCTTGGGGACTCAGTATAAATATGTGATATTATTGAGTGATGATATATCTTCTCTCATCTCTCTATTGTCTTTGATCCATCACTTACAGCAATCCTGTGAAATATAAAAAAAAGAAGAGAATACGAGTTTAGATTTTCTTATAGATCGACATCACTGTAGTTTTTGGATCTGACAACGATGCACTTATAGATCAGATAAGAATTTTTTTAACAACATTGAAAAGTATGCATCATAAATTTGATTTATTATTATTTAATTTTAGTTTTTGGTATGAAAATTTTTCACATAACAGTAGCATAATCATAATCTTTATGCTTAAAATTAGTATCAAAGCCATATTTTAAAATCAAATACTTTAGATTGTAAAAATATTTTAGATCTATTTTGTATTTAGATGTGTTTGTTGACACTCTTTATTTGTAAAAAGATATTATCTGATTTTGATTATCAATCTACTTTTCTATTTAGTCCATCTTATCACCTGCTTATGAGTGATATGAAGTTTCATACATTTGATAGATGGATGACTACCAACAACTTGTCAACAATACTATTATTGAGTGTGGGGACCTTCAATAGTCACCGGTCGTCCAATTGCGGGCAACGACTATGTATGTAGTGAAAGTATCGTAAATTACGATTATTATTGGCTGTAGCAACTATAGGAATATCACTACCTTCAGTAGCTACGACGATATTTGTTGGTCGTGATTAACATTAATGGATGTTGAAGGCCAATAGTTGTGTAGTTAAGCATGTGCACAACCACAACCATGACCATGGGGGTTGTTGGGTGGCATATGTGCATAGTCACCCCATGGTGACTGCAGGGGTCGTTGAGCGACACATGCGCACAACTACATATGGGCATGATGGCACAATACCACACGACGACCAAAGAGATCATCGGTTAGCACATAGGTACTACCGCCACTAAAGGCGATCGTAGGTCATGCACAATCGATGGTTGTCGAAAGGGATTAGAATTAGGGTTTTTTAGATGACACTGTTGACCCTTAGAAATCCAAAAAAATTCATTTATAAAATTTACCTTCAATTTAGCCCTTCAAAAATTAAAATTTTTAACTTATATCCTTGATTTAAACTTAACTAATATAATTTATTTTTCTCAAATATTTTGATCAAACTTGATACTGATTGTATTTTGACTACTTGATTAGATTTAGATTTGATTAATTAAGTTTTGATCGAATTCAAGGACAGTCAAATTTTGATAAATTTTTTATTTTAATCAATTTTAATTTTTGACTAACTTAATTTGGATAATGTTTAGCCTAATTCTAGGCCAGCCTAATTAAATAAGATTTTTTTGGTATAAGTATTCTATGCAAAAATTAAAAAAAAACTATAAATTATATTTTTTTATAGTTTTCTCATATGACATATTAATAAAATTTTACATATGATTTTTAAAAATCTAATTATTATTCTTGAATATTTATTTGATTATTCATATGCATATATTTGAAATTATAAAATAATATTTATTTGTTATATAAAAGATATGATTTATGATTTATCATAATTATGGTTATCAAATTAATTTTTCATTATGCTGATTAATTTTTAATTATTATAGTTATTATTTTACTATTATTGAACTATTTTGACATAAACTAGATTGAAGAAATTTAGTGAATATTAGCCAAAGTGGCTTGGGATGATAGGCTTTATGATTGAATTACAATCAAGATTTTATTATTTATAAAATATTTTAAATTAAATTTTATATTATCGTATTAAACTTGTAACTAGCAAAGTGGTTTACACTAATGACTTATAAAATTATATTAAGAAATTATTCCTAAATGATATTAAGATAAATAATATTAACAATGACATACATAATTAGAAAATTCAGATGATCTCAAAGGAGAATCCACTTTCTATAGAATAAATAATTGAGATGAATAATCAAGAAAGGTCTAAAAGACTTAGTTTTATGATAATTATTAATAATATTTAGACTTTTATTATAATCTACAATCAACGCATTGGAATATTTAAAGATCAATTTAAATTTACTGATATCTTAATGAAAGAATCGACTAAAATTTAGTATGATAATATTTAAATAATTTAATATTATATCTTTAATATGGCTGACAAAGCTCTAAAGTCAAAAATATTTTGCATAAATATAGTTGAGTTCTTTCTCATATAATTAATTCTTAATTATATATTTTTTAGTTTAGCTTATTTAAAATTCACTATAAGAAAGTTAAGGATAAATAAAGAGCTGACTAGTATATGTATTTAAAAAGAATTTAGATGTAGAAAAAGCTAATAATATTTTGGGTACTACTTAAAGAGTATATAACAATAAAACAAAGTTGAAGCATAAATCACCCGAGTTTTTAAATATTATAAAAATTATAAATAAAAATCTTTGATAAAATATTACTATTATGGTAAGAAAGGTAATGTGAAAAAGGATTATAAGATTTTGATTCAAAATGGAAAGGTTAAGTCTAACCTCTGTATGTTTCGAATTAAACATTACAGAAGATATTTTCTAATATTTAGTGGATTGATTCTGATACTTTTAACTTATATTACTAATAATATAGATTCATCCTAATATGAGAACTAAAAGAGTATGGAATATTTATCATTATATAGAATCATTTTAAAGTGAAAGCGATGGTAGTTAGTATTTATCTCCTATGTCTAAAGATGATTCATTTGATGGATCTTAAGGATGCATGCTATGTTCCTTCAATTCTAGAAATTTAAATTCTTAATCTAAAATTGTCATGATATTATTTCTCTTTTGGTAGATGTAAACTCATTATAATTTAATAAAAGTTAATTTTTAAATTTTATATGATGGTCGAATTAATGTGAATTTTGAATTTACTATAATATTATAATTAAATATTAGAATAAAATATAGTTTCATAAACCCTTTGAGATTATATATGCTAACATCTATGGGTAACTTAATGTTTAATGTATAATCACCAATAATTTTTTCTTAATAAAAATTAATTAATATAAATAATATACTATTTTATTTAAATTATTAGTTTTGTTATTTGTGTAGTATGTTTAAGGAAATGATTAAAATTGATTTTCTTAATCATGTGGTTAAGTTAGAATTTTATTAATTAATTAAATTATTAATTGATTTATTCTCTAATGAGTGATGTAATTTAAAGTAAATAGTTCATATTTTATTTTTATGTATGAACCATTAGAAATAAATATTATATTTCTATCTTTATGTGTAAACTAAAATAAAATAAAAATTATATTATTACTTACCTTTTGGGGAGAGTTCATCTTCTCTGAGGCTCCAAAAATAATTAAATTATGATATAAAGTATTTGATGGTTAAAGAAAGAGTTTAAAAATAATTATTATTAATTAAAAACTTGATCTATTCACTTATGACTTATAATCTAAAGTACTTAAAAGAATATATTCTTATGATTGTGTTTGTGAGTAACTGATAAAAAATATAATAATATATATTTCAGTAGACATTATAATTGATATTTTTATTAAAGTTATTTATTTCTACTATCATGTTCATATTTTTGTATATACATAATATAGTTGAATGTATATAATAGGATTATCTTGATAAAATAAATTACAAAGATCATTTTAGGCTACAACAGAAGGGGCTAACAATATTGTAGTACATAGAAGGAAGTATGATATTCATGGCATATAACTGCTATGATTCGTATTAGTACTCAAAGTTAATGTAGCATTATATTTATTAGATTTATTGACTTATTTTATAAAATTTGTGTGTATGTATAAAATATTTTTTAAAAGTTTCAGAATCTAATTAGATAAAAATTATTTTTAAATATAATTTTATTTTATTTATTTTAATTTTAATTTTTTTGATATTTTATCAATTAATGAGTCAAGTAAGAGAATATTTAGATTGTATGACCTTATCTAATTAGGTAAGATATATTATTGATATGATTAAATTCTAATTATAATTATCAATCATAATTAGAATTCAGTTATAGTCATCTAAGTCCAATCATGGTAGGATTTCTTAAGAGATGAATTGATGGTAGGGACTCTCTTAATTATTTGTTCTAAACTCTTTATTCTTGTCTATAAATAGATAAAACCTCATGAGGACTCAATTTGGATACATGACATTGTTGAGAGATTATAGATCTTCTTATCTCTCCTTTATTTCTAATCCATCACTCATAGCGATTCTATGAAAGATAAGAAGAGAGTATGGTTTTTCTTACAGTTCGATATTGTTGCAACTTTCAAATTTGACAACGGGTGCATTTGTAAATTAGATAAAGGCTTTTGGAGTAGCATCAAAAGGTACGTATTATAAATTTAATATATTATTATTTAATTTTAATTTTTAGTATTAAAATCTTTTACATAATAATAGTATAATCATGATTTTTATGCTTATAATGCTAACTAGAAAGATATAATTTTGAATTCAATGTATCAATTTTTGAAATAAATATATTATTTATTCTTTTCATCTCATCGATTAAGTTATTGGAGCCAATAATCTTCACCTTAATCTTCTTGATGATGACATTCGATTGACTCTTTTAGTCTATATGACATAATAATATAAAAAAAATTTAAAGATTGAAAAATGCTTGATAGTGTCATTCATTACATTGAAACACATTTCAAATATGAAGACGTAATTTTTAAGTCAAAGTATCAATTTTTTAAACGAATAATTCACTTTGACATCATGAGTATTTTATCGTATTGAATAAGACACACAACTTGATGCCATAAGCATATAGTGTGGAATGAAACATTATATCTTGAATAAAATCTTCTTAATCATGGTAACATCAAGTCATAATTTCTCCCTCTTGGCCATCAAACACAAAAAATTAAATGCATGTATGAAAGTTTTAAAACTTGATATGATGATATTGTAAGAAATTATTATGAGTTTTCAAACTTGGTATCATGACATTAACTCATAATTTTTTCTTATTATAGTTGAACCTTATTTTATTATTATTATTTTTCTATGCAATGAGAGATTAAACCAAAAGCATGCATTATTTTCGAGCTATAATAATAAGATTGGATTTATTTCTAATACCAATGATTTTTTCTTTGTTATTGCTATCGAAAATGACATATCTCTAGTGAATTTAAAAAATATATAGAATTTTCGATCATGAGCACCAACCATCAAGATCCTGTATCTGGCTTCTAGCTTTCATTTAAAGGCATTCCTACAAGGAGGTAAATCTAGGTTTTTTGGTACCTATTTAATTTTGAATCCTTTAAGATTAGAATTCCATTTCTTCCCCCTTAAGCCCGTAAGCTTTAAATGACATATGGTCTCTTTTAGAACCACTTTTTTTTTTTTTCCTTGAATTGTAAGGATGAACATAGTTCCCATTTTTACCAAAAAAATTACACTTATGTTTGAAGATATATGATAAATGTGCATGTAGAATTGGTCCTTCCTTAAATTTTGTCGTCCCATAGTAATTGAATCTCCATATTTGTTTTATTCATCTCATGTGGATTCTTTTTTCTATTTTCTAGGGTATGCGATTATAATGGCTTTTGATGTGTTTTTTTTTTATGTTCAAGATAAGATGATCTTAATTCTTCATAATCATTGAACAAGCAACGACTTAAGTAATCACTATCGACACTTTTCACAATCTACTCTTAAGATATCTAAATTCTTTTATTAAAAAATAATATGGTTTTAATGAACTATATTTTTTATCATTTTTTTTTACTTCATCATATAATTTTTTAAAAAGTTTCAAGTAACTTAACGTGTGATACATGATCTCGAAAGTGTTAATTACCTCACCATCGAAAATGATAAAAGCATGATTTACGACGAATTGTTCTTCTAATTCTAATTCACTTATTTCATCCGAGATGAGGAACTTATTTTCTTGGGTGGATTTTTTTTTTTTTATGTATCTTGTGTGTCATCTCATAGGTTAATGAATCGATGAGTTCTTTGAAAGATTACTCAATTTTGTGATTTGTTAAATTATTGTTACCACCGTGATCGATATTATCATATCAAAATTAGAGTAACTTTTGCTAGACAAATTTAATCTATTGACGATATTCATAAACTCGATGTACCCAATTTGACTTCATTTTTAAATGTTCTAAAGCTCTTCTAGTCTAATAGTGTTTTTATGTGTGGGATGTCAAAGGAGATATTTTATTAAGTTCAGTGAGTTTTTTTATGAACCAAACAAAAGCATTCAACAATGAAAACATTTGTTTTTCAAGATCATCTGAGGTTAATTGATTTTAACATCCAATCTAATAATATTTCACAAATGACAAAAACCATATGAAACAACATAAAATTTTATTTTAGTTTTGTGATAAATGCAATTCATCATGTTGAATATAGAAAGATGAATACTAGAGTGAACCTCTTTGTTACTTAAAAAATCATTATTTTTCTCTCTATATTAATCTAATTGAGAGAACTTTATCTTAATAATAGCATCAAGAAGGGGGATAAATAAAATATAAATTTAAAATTTTTTATAAATTAATTCAAAACAAAAACACATAAGTAATAAAGAGAGGGACACAAATCCTTTTTATAATTGTTCGATTTATCACCTACAGTCATTCTCAATACCTTATCCGTCGACGCCACCCGTGTTGTTCTTTGAAGTTTGAGGTTTAAGATCCTTATACCTTCCTCATTTTCAAAGATACAAGCAACCTCACACTCTTCCTCATTTTTAAGGCTATATAATTAACCTGTTGGGAAAAATCTGTAAATACGGAATAATACTTTTCCTCTTTCAAAATGGGTTCTCATCAAAAATACCAACTTGATATTAAAAACAAGTATTAACTGTAACAATATTATCAACGAATAACTGATCAATCACATGTGAGATCAAATTTTAACGTAAAAATAATGCGGGAAAAACCACGGGACCGTAGTCCACTTCAAACTTCCACTATCACCAATAATGATAACATGTTTACAATATGTCTTCTCTCAAATAATAAGAGGATCACAGTAACATTAAGATCAGATATCTTGGCTCAACAATAGTGCATCATTGTCATATAGATGGATCTCATCTAAGAAAAGTTTTAGATCTCACCAAGTAAACATAGCAGGAAAGCACCTTAGAGAGGATAAACCATAGATCAGTACCGTTAGGATTGTAGAGTTTACTGCAAGGATTCTTCACGTCAAATCTGGGCCAAAACCGATGAAGTTTGATCGCTGCTGCTCTCTGTTGTTTTTTTTTCTCAATTGCACTCACACCAATAGAAACCCTTGGTTTCTATTTAATTAATTGATTTGGGCTCGGGCCCAATTATCTGGTCCAAGCCCACATATGGGTTGGACCCAACAATTCTCCCCTCCACTCATATGGTGGGTCTATTTTGCCTACAAGCTTTAAACTTCCCCTTAGGCAACTTTACCAAGTTATAAGTGTAGTTTTCAAGCAAGGATCTCATATCTTCTTGCATGGGTTTAACCCACTCATTCTTGTGCTTATGTAGAATAGCTTCTTGGTAAGTTTCTAGCTCTCCCCCATCAGTAAGCATAATATACTCATATGGAGGATATCTTGTAGATGGTTGTCGCTCTTGTGGATCTTCTCAATGAAATCTCAACTGGTGGTGGAGGTGCTTGCTCAATTGGTTCAACTTCATCAACTGTAGGAGTATCATCACTGACATTCTCACCACATTCATCTTCTTCATCTCCCCCATGATCATCATGAACTATAGGTGGAGGAACTGAACTCAAACTCCAAGGAATATAAACAGAGGTTTTTGGCTTCTCAACAGTATCACCATTATCAAATAATTGGTCTTCAAGAAACACAACATCCCTGCTTCTAACAATCTTCTTATTCACTGGATCCCATAATCTGTACCCAAACTCTTCATGACCATATCCCAAGAAATTATATGCCTTTGCCTTATTATCAAGCTTGGATCTCTCATCTTTGGGAATATGTACAAATGCTTTACATCAAAAGACTCTCAAATGATCATAAGATATATCTTTCCCTTTCCATACTCTCTCTGGAACATCACCTTGCAGAGGAACTGATGGAGAAAGATTTATCAGGTCAACCGTAGTTCTCATAGCCTCCCCCCAAAATGACTTAGGTAACTTGGCATGAGAAAGCATACACCTAATCCTTTCTTCAATAGTCCTGTTCATCCTTTCTGCCACACCGTTTTGCTGAGGAGTTTTTGGAACTGTTTTCTCAAGCCTGATACCATGAAACCTGTAATAATTCTCAAAAGGATCCCCTGTACTCGCCACCATTATCTGCTCGAACACTCTTCAGCTTTTTACTAGTTTCTCTTTCAACACTGACATGAAATTCTTTGAAGACATCAAGTACCTGGTCTTTAGATTTCAAAGCAAAAGCCCAAACTTTTCTAGATTGATCATCAATAAAAGTAACAAAATAAAAAGCACCTCCAAGAGTTCTAGTTTGTATAAATCTGCAGACATCGGTATGAACTAAATCAATAATATTTGATCTTCTAGATAGCGGATAAGTATGAAATGCAACTTATGTGTTTTTCCAACTAAGCAATGATCACAAGATTTAAGAGATCACCTTGCAACTCGTAAGAACTTTTCTAGCAAGAGTTTGAAGTCCCTTCTTGCTGATATGACCAAGCCTCTTATGCCAAAGATCTATGCTTTCACCCTTTTGAATTACATTAATCTCTCCTTTGTGTAGCTTAGCTTCCATAATATAAAAAGAGTTCAACTTCTTTCCTCTCGCTACAACTAGAGAACCTTTAGTGAAGCTCACTTGCTTTCACCAAAGTAATGTGTAAATCCCTCATCATCAAGTCTGCCTGTAGATATCAAATTCAAACGAATATCTGGAACATGTCTGACATCTCTAAGTATTAATTTGCTCCCAGTACTGATCTCTAAGCAAATATCTCCAATACCCACAATCTTGGATGTACCATTGTTTCCCATTCTAATATTGCCAAAATCACCAGCAGTGTAGGATCTGAATAAATCATCATGAGAAGTAACATGGAATGAAGCACCAAAGTCAATTACCCGATACCTAAGTCCTGCAAGACTAACACATCCATCATCACTAACTTGAATGATATCACTTTCAAAGAAAAGAATCGTATTGGTCTCTTTCTCATTTTTCTTCCTTTCATTCTGTTCTAAGCCTTCCAAAACCTACACTCTTTCTTCATATGACCTGTCTTTGCAAGTGGAAACACTGATATCTCTTCTAGACTTGGATCTTCCTCTATAACCATGTGGATTTCTACTGTGACTTCTTCCACGTCTTTCCTACTTTTCAGTAACAAGTGCACCAGAAGAAGATTCTCCCTGTTCTTTCTTTCTGGCATCTTCATTCAGTAAACTATCTTTAACCATATCTATAGTTAGAGTCCCCTCTGGCGTGGAGTTACAAATTGTCACCACATACGTTTCCCAACTTTCTGGTAAAGAGCTGAGAAGTAGCAATCCCTGCATTTCATGATCAATATTCATTTTCATAGCAACCAACTTATATGCAAGACTCTGAAATAGGCTTATGTGCTTAACAATGCTATCACCATCTTTATACTTCAAATTAACAAGCCTTCTAAGGAGAGAAATTCTATTTCCCATTGTCTTTTTCGCAAATAGATTTTCTAGCCTTTGCCAAACAATATCAGCTCTGGTTTCATCAGAAATATGCTCATGCAGATTTATATCCATCCATCTTCTAATATAAGCAATAGCTTTCCTGTGTTGGACCTCTCATTCCTCCTCTTTCATAGTAGAGGGTTTCTCTTTAACTTTGATGGGCTTATACAAATCTTTGCAATAGAGCAAGTCTTCCATCATACACCTCAAGTGGAATAATTTGATGAGTTCAATTTAATCATACCATATGATTCTTTCATTTCAATCATACAAGAAAACACTAGTAGCAAATAACAACCTGCTGCTCTGATACCACTTGTTGGGAAAAACCTGTAAATGCGGAATAATACTTTTCCTCTTTGTGTATCAAAATGGGTTCCTCATCAAAATACCAACTTGATATTAAAAGCAAGTATTAACCAGAACAATATTATCAACAGAATAACTGATCAATCACAGGTGAGACCGAATTTTAACGTAGAAAACCCAATGCGGGAAAAACCACGGGACCGTAGTCCACTTCAAACTTCCACTATCACCAATAATGATAACAGGTTTACAATATGTCTTCTCTCAAATAACAAGAGGATCACAGTAACATCAAGATCAGATATCTTGGCTCAACAATAGTGCATCATTGTCATATAGATGGATCTCATCTAAGAAAAGTTTTAGATCTCACCAAGTAAACATAGCAGGAAAGCATCTTAGAGAAGATAAATCATAGATCAGTACCGTTAGGATTGTAGAGTTTACTGCATGGATTCTCCACGTCAAATCTGGGCCAAAACCAACGAAGTTTGGTCACTGATCGTCAAGCAGAAAAACTCAGATCCTAATTTTCTTCTTTCTTTTCTCTCTCTTCCCTTTCTCTCACCGTTCCGCACGCCGCACGCCGTTGCTCTCCGCTATTTTTTCTCAATTGCACTTACACCAATAGAAACCCTTGATTTCTATTTAATTAATTGATTTGGGCTCGGGCCCAATTATTTGGTCCAAACCCACATATGGGCTGAACCCAACACTCGGAGAATTCCTCTCCTTCGCGAGAGTCTCTATGGATGAGAGTTTCAAATGACACAAGGTTCATCGCATAGGCTATAACCAAGGAATCTCATCAACGCCATGACACCTTTAGCCTGATAGTTAAACCGACGATAATAACAATGTGATTGGTTAATTTTCTAACTATTATTTATAGTTGGAAGCACTATCAACTTTTCTTAGATTTGAATAATGCTTTCTTTTGAACAGAAAAGGTTTTTATGCAACACACCTTCATTCATTAATCCTCACATCTCTCCTATGTATATCGGTTACATAAAGTAATAATATATGTTGGGTCCAGTCCATATGTGAGCTTACACTTGATATTTGGGTCACTGGACTTAAATAATAAATAAAAAAAGAAAATAAAGAAAAAAAAAAGGAGAAGTGCGCAGTTGAGGGCAGCAAAAACTTTTAGTGTGTAGTGAACTGTGATGACACTGGGAGAGAAAGAACCGATAAAGATAGATTGAAAAAAAAATTAGGATATTGAGTTTTCTATTTAACGATTAGTAGCCAAATTTTGTCAGTTTTGACCTAAATTTTATGTGGAGAATCACTACAGCAAGCTCTACAATTCTAACAGTGCTGATCTACAGTTTACCTCATTTGAAGTACTTTCCTGCTATATTTATTTGGTGAAATCTAAACTTTTTCTTTAATAAGATCCATCTATGTGATGATGATATATTATTCTTGAGCCAAGATATGTAGTCTTGATGTTATTATGATCCTCTTGTTATTTTAGAGAAGATTTATTGTAAATCTGTTATCATTATTGGTGATTGTGAAAGTTAGAAGTGGACTATGGTTCCGTAATTTTTTTCGTATTAGGTTTTCACGTTAAAAATTCGATCTCATATATGATTGATTCATTGTTATACTATATATATTATTTTGATTAATATTTACTTTTGACATCAAGTTGGCATTTTGATGAGGAAACCAATTTGATACACAAAGAGCAAAAAAAATTAAGTTGTTTTAACAATATATGGGCTCAAGCAAGTATATGAAACATGGCATAATGAATTCAAATAATGTTTTGTGTATTTGAATTTAACAGTTCTAAGTCTAATGTATTATTATTCATTTATCATTTTGAGGGTCACTTTTTTTTTTTTTTTTACTCTTTTGTACGCTTTGATCTCATCGGTGACACACTCTTTATCGAGCTCTTCTTACATGCTTTGTCATCTATAAAATATCTCAGTGATCTTAAGTATTTCTTTGGCCTCGAAAAGATTTGTCACTCATTACAAATACGCAAATGATTTGTTAAATTAGACAAACATATACGAGACAAAAGAAGTTCAAACTGATATCCGCTTGAATAACACTTTCAGGGATCGGTCTTCATTAGCATATGCATTACAATATCTATTTGCTATGTGATAAAATATTCCATATTCCATTAATAAACTTGCTCAATTTATACACAATCCTACAGAGGTACAATGAGTTATTACAAACGACTACTATGATATTGCATTATGAACTATATATTTGATATATCCATCGTGGCTAACCTTTCAATTTTTACATGCCTTCCAAATTAAAATGATTTTAATCCAACCATATCATATATTATGTATGTATCTTGGACGGAATCCTATTTTTCGGTACTCCAAAAAACAAAAAACTAAAGCGTGATCATTATCTGAAGCAGAAAATTGAGCTATGATCTATTTTGACAATATTGGTACTACCAATATATGTGCTAATTGATTTATTCATTCGCGCATGGAATATATAACTGTTGCCTATCATTTTGTCTAAAATAAGGTATCAAGTGGGGATTTAGTAGGTATCTCATATTTTGTAATTAATTGGTCGATATATTTATAAAATCTCTATGTGAATCATCGCATCCGAGAACGGTATCTCCAATCGGAGTATGATTTTATGAGAATGTATTATTTCAAATCAAATCTTAAGTAGAGAAATCATATAAAGAATTAATGCCACAAATATTACTTTCTTATTATTACATAGGATTATTTACAAATATATATATTTTTTTATTAGGTAAAAGATTTATTTAGTGGATCCTAAATAGTTAAAATTTATGATTTTATTATTGCTGCAAAACATATAAGTGGACAATATTTTTGTCATCTCACCGAGCCTTTTATTTCTTCTAAACCTCGTGGCTTTGTAGCTTTGAATAGCAGAAGTGTCTCCTCCTCACGTTTGGCTTAGGCCGGCCATCATTCTTGGCTCTAACCAGAGCGCCATCGGCAGCATCAGCGGTGCGACCATACGCCATGATCATGTTTAACGTCGTGGGCACGGTGAACCAGCTGCCGGCCATGCTCTACAAGTTGTACCGACGCGTCGTGCTGTGGTGGTTCAGCGAGGTGCACATCACCATCCCCATGGAAGGCCGAGAGACATTTACCCCCAACGGCTTCTACTTCAGCGTCGAGACATCTCGACACCACGTCCTCCGACACGGCTCTCCGGTTGAAGTCCGCCACCGACCCCACCGGCCGCCTTCTCATGTCCACCATGGACAATGATGAGACGATAACCGATGTGTTGTTGCCGGATGAGGGTAACAGTAAAAAAAGGTAAGGCGATCAAGGTCAAGTGCAGTTTGTTAGATTATTTGAGCCTTTATAATTAGATAAGATATATAATAAAACTAATTGAATTCTGATGAAAGATATTGATCAATGAAAGAAATTCTCATAATAACTTTTCTAGATCCTCTGCTCTCGCCTATAAATAAATAGGACCTCTAGGACTTTGAGAAATATCTCATAGAGAACTATCTCAGAGATTAGTGTCTTAGATAATAGGATGCAGTTGAGAGATTATAGTTTCTCTTTCAACTTCTCTAAGCCATCAATCTAAATAGTCATGTGAAAAGATAGGAAGAGAGTAGGAGTCTAATTCTCCTTGCAGATTGACAGCAGTATTAGATCTAAAGAAGATACCCAGATCATATAGAAATCTTTTCTTTTTCAGATGATATTAAAAGATACACATCGTAAAAATCGATCTAATATTATTTGATTTCAATCATAGCATAAAAGTTTTTCCATATTACAGACAGTATGATTATAGATTTTATGCTAATAGAGTTACCATGCTAGCAAATCAAGGGAGGAGATATAGAGACCATGTAGAAGTTCTATGAGCTCACGCTCGATGCCCGATGTTGGCGCAAGGCGAGGAAGCAATACCTTTATCATGCCATGAGGATGAGCCACGAGGCGGTGGCAAAGAATCGACAACGGAAGCTCTTCACCAACTCTATGGGCAGAGAAGAGCTGTGGGAATAGGTGCACGCACTAATCCATCTCCTATAACATAAATCATGTCAAGAATTATAGAGATCATGAACTAGCATCGACGCAAGAGGTGTTCGAGCACCTGGCGAGTTTTGCAACGCTGACTATGGAGCCTAAGAAGAAGCAAGAGATCATCGATGACCTAGAGACCTTCGACAAGAGCCGATACTACTATGCCAAGATCGACAAAGCATGGAAACGTGATTACCTTTTCTTTGGTCCACCGAGCACCGGCAATTCCACCATGATCGGTTGCATGGCAACTTGTAATCGTTTCTCATTCATTATCATTAATTTTTAGAGAATATAATAATTCTAATTAAGTTCATCGTTCATTTATCATCAATTTATCTATTTATTATAATTTAAATATTTTGATTTTTCAATCATTATGAATGCAACCGTTATCATTAAATTTTTTATTCATTAGTATTAAAATTTTTAATTATAGTTCAAATGTTATAAATTAATTAATTATTAAATATTATAAAGTTGGTAATAATAAATATTCTTGATGGGAGAACATCTATATAAGTGAGGTTTTTAGTCCTTTGGCTCTATCTCTCTCTCAAGTTTTTAGGATTTCTTACACCATCTAAGTTGAGAGTTCTAAACCGAGAAGTATCAAAAATATTAAGAGAAACTATTACAGAAATTCTCAACAACAATAGCTAGAGGTACGCAATTTTCGTTTCCACATTAGTTTTCTTATGTTTCTATTATGGTGATTTAGAAATACATTTTGTTCTTAAATTCTCTTACATTTGGTATCAGAGCCGTGATTAACCTCTGTCTTGAAATGAAATTTTTTTTTATTTTTATACTATAAATATGGCTTGATTTCGGTTTCTCTTTTGAAACTTTTGATATATTTGGTGTTAAAAATTATGAGGATATAAGATTTTTAGTATTTTTAGTAAAATAAAACATTCATTATCAGTAAAATGCTCATATGTTATATAAAAATTTGGTTATATTAATTCATGCTTATGGATCAATTTTAATCTTGATTAATTAGGGACTAACCACAGCATCTTTAATTGATTAAAATTATATATAAAGTTCAAATAAGGATCACATAAGGAATTAGACATAATATTATAATTGTTATATTTAATATAATAATTGTTATCTCATAGGATCTTTTTTATATTTATATAATTAATCAGAATAAAATATCATATTATTTTTATAATTTACCTACAGGGATTATAAATTAGTATATAATTTGATAGTTTTATTATAAAGATCATTTGAATCTATCTGAATTAAAAATTATCCCATAAACAATTTTTATGTCATGAGATTCATTTTTTGGCATGTTTCATATTGGTAAAATATGCAATTTAGACTATTAAACCTTAAATTTTAATATAAGCATTTTGAATTTTATACAGTTTCTTAAACTATTAATTTCTTTAATATCTGATATGACATTCTCAAACTTGGGGATAATAACTATAAGATTTAAAAGGAGAGGATTCTCCTCCATCTATGGTGGATGAATATTAATTATGCTATTATGAAGGACAAATCGCCTACAGTCACTAATACCAGCACTCCAGCTGATGTTGTACTATATGAGTGATAGGAGCGATCCAATTAGCTCAGCACGATGTTTATCAAAACTAAAATAGATGTTGATATACGTGGTTCTATTGACTAGCATGAGAAGGTCTGAGACTTGCTATAAGCTATCGACGAGCAATTCGTCACTTCGGAAAAAGCACTAGCAAGTACCCTAATAATGAAATTATTATCCCTTAGACTTACTAATATATAATATATGTGCCAGCATATAATGTAAATATGGGATATTGTGGCTCAACTTAAGAAACTTGAGGTTGATATGTCAAAATCTTTCCTAGTGCACTACATTCTAAACACCCTTCTACATCAATATAGGTCTTTTAAGATTTTATACAATACACATAAAGACAAATGATCAATCAATGAATTAATGACTATATGTGTTTAAGGAGAGGCTACTGATGGAGCTGGATGAGAGTACATTGACAGTAACTACTCACAGAAAGGATAAAACTGAGAAAAATTAAATCAATCAAACGATGAATCAGTAGAGAAAAGGTAAAATACCATCCCAAGCTTATATCAAGAAAGAAGCAAAGTGTTTCTTCTGTAAAAAGAAGGGACTCATGAAGAAGGAATATATGAAATTCCAACAATGGCTTGAAAAGAAAGGTAAACTATCCTTGTTTGTGTATTATGAATCTAATATAGTTAATGTTAATATTAACACTTGGTGGATTGATTTTGGATCAATAATTCATATTGTAAATTCTTTGTAGAGTATGCAAAATCTAAGGAAGCTAGTAGGAAGTAAGCAAAGCATCTTATCAGGTAATAAGATGAGTTCATATGTGGAGACAATTGGAACATGCATTTTAACTTTAAGTAGTGGTTTTGTTTTAAAATTGGAAAGGACCTTTTATGTACCAAGTTTCTCACGAAACTTGATTTTTGTTTCCAGACTCGTACCATTTAGATATTTCTTTAATTTTTAAGATACATCATTTAGTTTATTATATAAATCCGATTATGTTAGGAATGGTATTTTATCCGATGGTCTTTATCATATTTTCTTATAAAATAACAATACTCATAATTCAATGCATATTTATGTTGGCACTAAAAAGTGTAATATTAATGAGGACTCCTCTATGTTATGGCATCAAAGATTAGGACATATCTCCATAGTGAGAATTAAGATATTAGTTAATAATGGAGTACTTAGTACTCTTGATTTTACTAATTTTAGGACTTGTATGGACTGTATTAAGGGAAAGCAAACTAACAAGTCTATGAAAGTACTAATAAGAGTTCAGACATATCAAAAATTATTCATACTAATATATGTTGTCCAAACATAGACGCACATGGTCAAAAATGCTTTCTCTCCTTTATAGATGATTACTCACGATATATATATATCTATTTGTTTTATAACAAAAGCAAAGCATTGGATACTTTTAAAGTCTTTAAGGTTGAAGTTGAGAATCAATGTAATAAGCAAATTAAAATTATGAGATTAGATAAAGGTGGAGAATATTATGGTAGATATACTAAGAATGGATAAGCACCTGGTCTTTTTGCTAAGTTTCTTTAAGAATATGAGATTATCGCTCAATAAACTATGCCTGGTTCTCAAACCAGAATGGTGTTGCAGAAAGAAGAAACCGAACATTATTAGACATGGTGCGGAGTATGCTTAACAACTATAATCTTCCTAAATTCTTGTGGACTAAAGTATTAAAGACGACTATGTATATATTAAACCGAGTTCCAACCAAGGCTATCCTAAAAACATCATTTGAGTTATTGAAAGGTTGAAAATCAAGTTTGCAACATATGCGCATTTGGGGATGTCCATCTGAGGTTAGGATATATAATCTATAAGAGAAGAAATTAGACTTGAGGACTATTAGTATGTATTTTATTGCATATACTAAAAAGTCCAAAGGTTATAGGTTTTATTATCTATCTCACACAACTAGGATTGTGGAATCAAGAAACGCTAAGTTTCTTGAGGATGACATGATCAGTGGGAATGATCAGTTCAGGAACATAGTTTTTGCACATGATCATACAGAATCTCAGCCTTCCATGTCAAACGATAGAATGATTATAGTTCATAGCACTCTTCAAGTACAAACTGGTGTTGAACAACCAATCATTGAAATTCTACAAGTCGCTGACAGTATTCTAATAGATCAAATAGTTCAGGAATTATAATAAGCTCTTAAACAATTAGTTGAACTATAAGTTCCTCAAGGAAACATTAGTACAACATTAAAAAGATCTACTAGAAATAAAAGATCAATAATTCCTCATGATTATGTTGTATATCTACAAGAATCTGATTATAAAATTAGAGTAAAAAATGATCCTAAAATATTTTCATAAGCCATAAGTTACAAAGAGTTAGATTTATGATACAATGTCATAAAGGAGGAGATAGATTCCATGAAGAGCAATAGAGTCTAGGATCTTATAGAGTTGCCTAATAGAGCAAAGGTTATTTAGCTACAAATGAGTCTTTAAAACCAAGAAAGATTTGTTAGGTAATATTGAGAGATACAAGGCAAAACTTATTGCAAAGGAATCTACTCAAAAAGAGGGAATCGATTATATGGAGACATTTTCTCCTATATCTAAGAAAAATTCTCTTCGTATTATTTTGATATTGGTTGCTCATTTTGATCTTGAGTTAAAACAAATGGATGTGAAAATGACATTTCTTAATGGAGATCTAGAGGAGGATATTTATGTGAAACAACCTAAAGGTTTCTCTTCTAACAATGGTGAGAACTTGGTTTGTAAGTTTAAGAAATCTATATACAGTTTAAAACAAGCCTCCCGCCAATGGTATTTTAAATTTTATAAAGTGATTTCTTTATTCGGATTTGTTGAAAATCTTATATATCAATGTATATATTAGAAGATCGGTGGGAGTAAAATATGTTTTCTTATTTTATACGTAGATGATATTTTGCTTGCAACTAATGATAAGGGTTTGCTGCATAAGGTGAAACAATTCCTTTCTAAAAATTTTGATATGAAGGATATGGGTGAAAGATCTTATGTTATTGGTGTTGAATCTCGAATTTTAATAATGAAACTAATTGATTGTGATTTATTGTTTAACTACATTTTGAGTTACGCAGGTCTACTATCGATCAGGATTAGACAGTTGACGTTGGAGGAATTGATGTTGTGTCGGAAGTGATCACGTCAGGATATTGGATGTCGAGCCGAAGGTTCGGTCGATAATCGGCAAAAGGCTTCGTATGTCGGGCATCGAGCCAAGTAGAGCGTATTGCACCAAGGATATTGGGGTTGCGAAGGTCAACCACCGATTGGGTAATGGATCGCAAGAGAAGACAATGTGCCGAAGAATCGGATGAAGCGCCGACCAATGACGTGCTGAGCAATTGAATATCAATTCGTATTATAATAACTGTCTAGATCGAAGTAGAATGTTTGTTTGTGTGTGTGCAAGATTAACTATGATAGCGATGAAGACGTAAAGTGAAACAAAGTGCCGGAAGACAAGTGTGATGGATGGTTAGGAGTTCGAGAGTTCGACGGAAGTCCAAAGATTCATTGGGAGTAACCGAAAGTTTGCTTTGGAAGGTTTGTCGGAAGTTCACGGAGCTTGCCAAGAAAGATCGGAGCTTGCCAATGAAGCTTGTTGGAACTCGCCAAGCTCATCGTGAAGTCCGAGAGCTTGCCGAGTCCGCAATGGTTGAGGTTAAGACCGCTAAGTTTGTCAAAGCTCACCGAAAGAAGTCTTGTCTTATGGACTTTGAAATAGCTTAAAAATATCTTTAAAATTTGTAGTTAGTACATAATTTGTTTTAGGATTAAGTGTTAATCCTATAAACCAAATTTGGGCCAATTCAGACTTCATTTGGATCGGTTTCGATCGAGGTTTCGGCCTAAACCACTGTCTTTGAAAAATGACTGGGAGGTAGTACCGCCAGTACCGCTTAGAGGCCGAGAGCTAGGCGGTGGAACTGCCCCAGGCTGGCGATAGCACCGCCCAACACCCGAGGGGACCAGCGGTGGCACCGTTGGATGGGCGTTGGCACCGCCTGGTACCGCTAGAATTGGGAAAATCGAGGCACTTCAAATTTGGGCTCCAAATTTGAATCCTCTTGAGGCCTATAAATACCCCACTCATTGAGTTTAGAGGGTATCTAGAACTGAGAAAAAGAAGAGGAAAACTCTCTTGAAAGTGTGTCAAATCTTCCCTCTAAGTTTTAAGAGTGTTCTAGTCCAAGAGAGGGGTGAAAGGCTTTGTAAGAGTTATCTCCTGAGCCCGTCAAAAGGAGAGGTACTGTAAGAGAGTTCATCCTCGCCCGTTAGAAGGAGGATAGCTAGTGGAGAAGCCGGTGGCCTCAAGTGAAGAAGAATCGGGAGTGGACGTAGGTCGCATGACCGAACCACTATAAATCGGTTTGCATTTACTTTCTCACAACTTACTTTGCTATAAACCATCTTCATTTGTTGCCTTACTTACTCAACTTCCTCTTCATCTTCTCACATATGCTTTAAAGTTAAAACATAATCAAATCGGTTTCAAACAAAACATTGCTTTCATCGTACAAAGTTTCCAAACTTGTTTAAATCGCTGAAAATCTATCGTTCTTTACCGCTGCACTAATTCACCCCACCCCCCCTCTTAGTGCCGCTTGATCCCTAACAATTGACATTAAGATCTATAGAAATAGATCTCTAGACATTTTAGGTCTATCATAAGAAACCTATATCAATAATCTTTTAGAAAGATTTCGGATGAAGGATTGTATATCAAGTGTTACTCCCATTATGAAATGTGATAGGTTCAATTTGAACCAATGCCCAAAGAATAACCTTGAGAGGGAACCAATGAAAAACATCATATATGCTTCGATCGTAGAAAGCCTTATGTATGCCTAGATCTGTACTAGACCTAATATTGCATTGCTGTGGGGATGTTAGGTTGATATTAGAGTAATCTAGTTATAGACCAGTGGAGAGTTGCAAAGAAAGTAATGAGGTATCTTCAAGAAACCAAACATTACATGTTTATGTATAAACATATAGACAATCTGGATGTGATTGACTACTCAGATTCAGACTTCGCCGGCTGTGTTGATTCTCGTAAATCAATATCATGATACATTTTTATGATGGCTAGTCGAGTTATTTTTTGGAGAAGTGTTAAGCAGACCTTAACTACTACTTCGACCATGGAAGTTGAGTTTGTCTCCTGTTTTGAGGCTACTTCACATGGTGTATGACATAAGAGTTTTATTTTTGAACTTAGAATCATGGATTTCATTTCTAGGCCATTAAGAATTTTCCACGATAATTTAGCTACTATCTTTATGGCTAAGAACAATAAATGTGGAAGTCAAAGTAAACACATCGACATTAAGTATTTAGCCATAAGAGAATTTGTAAAAGAAAAGAAAATAGTCATTGAGTATATTAGCACTGAATTGATGATTGTTGATCTTTTGACTAAAAGCATGCCATCTCTGAAATTCAAGGATCATGTAGAGAAAATGGGACTTGGTTCTACTTTATAATTGTATTGAAAATCTTATATATATTATGATATTTTCTCATGTGCACATTAATTTGGGAAAATATATTTATGTTGGACCAAAAATAAACATAGGGTTTATTCATTAAGTAATATTACCATATTAAGATCAATTTTTAATAAACTAAATATATCATAATATACATATGATAATACTTGCTCTTAGAGGACTTATTGCTATGATTCATGTATTTATTTTTTAAGAAAGTTATTCGATAAGATTAATTCAAGTTATTAAATTAAATGTATGGACCAAGTGGGAGAATGTAACCATTTCTCATTCATTATCATTTATTTTTAAAGAATGTAATCATTCTCATTAATTTTATTATTTATTTTCATCAATTTCTTTATTTATTATAATTTAAATATTTTAATTTTTCATTCATTATGAATGTAATCATTATTATTAAATTTTTATTCATTAGCATTAAAATTATTAATTATGATCTAAATATTATAAACTTAAATTAATTATTAAATATTATAAAATTGATAATAATAAATATTTTGGATGAGAGAAAATCTATATAAGTGAGGTTTTTGTCCTTAAACTCTATCTCTCTCAAGTTTTTAATATTTTTTGTATTATTTAAAGTAATAGATCTAAGTCGAAAAGTATAAAAAAAATTATTAAAAAAATTTATTATAGAAATTCTCGATAATAATGATTGGAGGTACATAATTTTCGTTTCCTATTAGTTTCTGATTTAGTTCTTAAATTCTATTACACAACCGCCGTAAGGACAACACTGATCTCCGCCACCTCATCGTGAACACTACCAGCAAGTCCATCATCGTGATCGAGGACATCGACTGTTCCCTGCATCTCTCTGGCGCCCGAGAAGCGAAAAAGAGCAACCAGGGAAGGGAACCAAAGAGAGCGTCGACGAGGAGAAGAGCAAAGCGGCGCTCTCGGGGCTGTTGAATTTAATCGACGGTCAGAAGAAGGGTGTGATGAAGAGCAAAGTGACGCTCTCGGGGCTGTTGAATTCTATCGACGGTCTGTGGTCTGCATGCGGAGGCGAGCGTCTCGTCGTGTTCACGACGAACCACGTGGAGGAACTCGACCCAGCTTTGATAAGAACGGCGGACGATGCACGTACACATCGAGCTTGGCTACTGTGGTTTCGAGGCGTTCGAGGTTCTAGCTGAGAATTACTTGGAAGTGGAGGAGCACCCGCTGTTCGAGGAGGTGAAGGCCTTGTTGGAGAAGGTGAACATCTCACCGGCGGAGGTTGCAGAGACGCTGATGCTCAAGAATCTTCGCGAAGAGGACAAGGCAAGCCAGTGTCTGAGGGATTTGGTTCGAACCCTGGAACAAAAGGAAGAAGACGGAGGAAAGGAGAGCCAAGTGAAGCAGTAGGAAGAGCAGTGCAGGCTGCTTCCCTTATCCTCCTCCTCCTTTAGTGGTCATTTAGTTCAAGCATATTATATGGATTTTGTGATGTTTCCGAAGAGCTCGTGTCGGAATATAATGAGTCATGACACCGATTGTATCGCGTGCGATGGATGTGGACTTCCCATGACATGAAGCAACAAAAAAGATCGAATGCGAAAGCTAATTCTACATATTCTTTCTTTGGAGCAGATGATAAGTATAATATATGAGGCAAGATTGAGATGACTTTTGATAAATTATGATACACCAACTGATCCTTCCATTGTGTCGAGAATATCTAAGACGCCCAAAAGCATAAATCACAGCCATCGACACAGGTGGTATTCAAGCACCCAAGAAGCAAGCAAGCAACCATTTCATTTCTCTTTGCATCACTTCCCCGCTTTTATGTTTGCTTTTGTTCCCAAAGAAACTAACTAGTTTTGAATTATGAATCTGACAAGGACAAGAATAACATTTTGTTGACATCGACCAAACCGAACCACATGCGCAAAGGACCAACAGCAACAACAACAACAGCAGCAGAAATGTCGAAAACATGAAGATTAGATATATCACCTAAGATCGACGACATGTTTGCGAGTGCAATCAGGTACCACTATAAGCAACATAAGCCCAAACAAACAAACAAAATGTCAACTGCCAATTCATACCAACATACTCTGCAGTATATGACTAGCATATAAATCGTGCAGGAAAACAGCAGGACCATGGTCTCACATACCCTCCTGGGCCACGGTTGTCTGAAGCGGCAAAGAACTTTCGACTTCTTTAGCTTCCGAAGCCCTCTGCGCAACCACCTTGGACATTCCAAACATCTGAAGATGCAAGTAAAGAGGTTATGGACAAATTCATATTCCAATCGGCGGTTGTGAAGCATGTATGCGCGGTCTTTCTGCTGACCTTTTGAACAGTCTTCTTGAAGCAAGTCTTATGCTCATCCATCGAAGCATGAATGAATTCATCAATGTGGTCTCTCAGATCCTCCAAGAAACCGGCATCATCTGATTTCTTCTTTCGACATGAGGCCATGGCTGGATCAACCGATGGTGACTCTTTGGATTTAGTTTTTTGTGCTTCCATCTTGAGATTAAGGATCTAGTGCAAAATTCCTCTGCACACTAGACTAAAGCAGAAAATGCAAAATGGATTATCTCTTAATATTCATGCAGAATTATCATTCCTCATTTCTAATGTAGAACATATCGTAAGTCTAAACAACAAATAAGCAAGAGTTACACCGAGAGTTGGATAACATGCTCAGACTTCTTGAAGTTATGATATTCTCTTTGGTCAGTTCCCCAGTGGTAATAGGCATAATTACAGGAAATACATAAGAAGTGAAGCTAGTCTATCTCTTGCTCTGTTGGAAGAAGCGATCAGGATGCCACATCCATTAATGAAGAGACATCCCAGATGCAAAAGGCACTGAAGACCCACAAGTTAACAGCCAAATTAAGAATTTTGACATGGCTTAGGGACATATGTTTCTATTAGAATTTCTGAATACATAAACTCAAAACCATAAATACATATGCAGCCTGGCTTACCCTGCAAAGTTGTTCATAAAAGGCTGCAAATATAGTAGTTTTGGTTTATACAAGTTCC
Organism: Musa beccarii; assembly: GCA_024322285.1. Classification (NCBI taxonomy): domain Eukaryota; kingdom Viridiplantae; phylum Streptophyta; class Magnoliopsida; order Zingiberales; family Musaceae; genus Musa; species Musa beccarii. Next base: position 25,864,725 of record CM044395.1, on the reverse strand, counting down.
ATAGAACAAAGAATGGACTGCCTGAAATTCCCATAATATTGATCATGTTTCTTCATCCTTTTCATCATTTCCATTGAGTGAAATAAGGTACATCACACAAATAAATCTGTCCATGCTAAATTCAATTTAGTCACATTTGTGACTGAAATTTGGAATGAACATTCATAATTACTGCTATATAAATTGATACATGAACATATGTGCTAATAAAATCAATGAATCAATCAATTAATTTCAGCAAAAAAAAAATATATTAAAAGATCAGTACATGAAAATGAGCCCTGAACACATTGTGTTAAGTCCTCGTATGATCATCAACTTTAACCCATCTCCGAATGCATATAATATTTACTAAAGTTTCATGGAAGGATTTAGAGATATGAAGCATATACGAGTATATGCACTCAATATTGGATGACGGAGAGGCCTAAACCTACAACTGCTGTTATGTATCACCAGACATGAAGAATGAAGCACCACAATGAGCTGTGTTGTTCCGGGAGGGGAAGAGAGGGGGAGAATGCTGTCAGGAAGAGAGGAGCTGCGATGAAGGGAGGAAGAGGGAGGGGACGACAGGGGCTGCGACAAAGGAGAGAAGACGGGGGGAAGGTCTATCCTTTGTTTCTCAATCTAGTATTTTGCATCATGCCACTTTTACCAATATCTTTCTTCTTTTTTTCTTTTCACTTGGCTGTTCGATCTGTATTTCATGTGTCTTCTACATTCTGATACCAACTATTGAACAATTGATTACAGCTCACCACAAATCTCAAGTTCATTGTGCCGTGTTCACAAGCCACAAGTGCAACTTCATACATGATAAGTTGAATAGATGATTCACCATGTCACACACGATTAATTGTCTAAGCAATTTTTGTCCCTTTAGTTTGGATTCAGCCTTAGTGTACAAGTCAAAAGGCTCTATGATTGATTTTAATGTCTTATTACCTTGACATATGCAATCTAAACACGATGCCATCATAAGAGCAAGATAAAAACTTAACCTAAAATACAAACAAGCAGACATCAAAATCATAAGGTAACTTAGTGAAAAAGTGTGACATAAATGGTCAAAATAAAATGCTCTCTTTTGTGAATCATTGAATCCTAATATTTTAGTTTTTTGGTTTTATTAAAGCTTAAAAAATACTTTTTTCTCGTTACTCTGCACCTAGTATTTTAGAAATAAATTCAGCAACCGGCCAAAATGATCCATCATTTCTCCATTGTTATGAATGCTGTCCTATGATAACTGCAAATGATTCAACCAAAGTTTGTTCCATGCGTTCTCTTTAAGTTTGTTATTCTTTATCTATTGATGACCAGATATCCAAGTCTGGATCGTAACAGATGGATAGGCCTCAAACAAGGATAATGTACTTTCATAATAAACATATGTCAAGCTCGAGAATTTGCAATTGACATCAAAGGAATTAGACAAACAACATCATCCAAGAAAAAAAATAGAAAGAAAAGGCAAAGTGAGTTTACCACCAATATTTTTCATGTAGAATCAAATGGATTATATGAAAATCACAACACATAAAACCTTCTTGAAACAAAATAACCCGCACCGGACAATTATGCACACATCCTAGCTCATGCAGATGAACAGAAACAGTCCACAGCCAAGATAAAATGAGGGGTGGAGCATAGATAACCACAACAGCTTTAAGATCAAGGCAAAGGATGCTATAGATTTTAGCTCTTCTGACTGTTGGATGCACTAAATTCCATCAGAAAATGAGCAAATAACACTAATACCAGTCTCTTACTCCAGTAGTATCACTTTTTTGCGAAATGATAACCTTCTAAATAAATTCTTTGTTCCCGTAACATTCTCAATAACTAAAACAAGTTGCAAGTTGATCCAAGGATGATCAGGTAATCCAACATTCTTGCAAGTCCAAGGACCACCCCAAAATCTTATAGCAGTTTTTCCGTTGCTGCATCTAACATCAAACATCCCAACTCCAGAGCCCCTCCACTATCACTAGTCTCAAGGAAGTACGAACGCAAAGGTATGCACATACATGAATCGTAAATAAACTTCGTATCGTTTAGCTCTCGGGTATGGCCATAATTAGGGCATTTTCCTTTACACAACTAAAGCTCAACCTTCTGCAGGCATTAACAGTCGAAATCATAAATCTGAAGAAACCAATCAATGAAACAAGGGAAAGACCGTACTAATCGTTCTTTCTTCCCTATAAATATGCATTTTCTGCAGGCATTCTCAAACAGATAACACCAATGACGGATCAAGAAACATGTTATATGCGCAAGAAAAACCGAAAAAGTAGAGATCAGATGCCCGCGTACACCTGTGGAGAGCGAGCAGGCGATGAGGAGGCGACGAAGATGAGATCGCGGTGACGTGATTTGATTCTTAAGAAAGCTCGGCTTGTTTGTTACCTTGAGAAACAAGGCAAAGCGAGGAGGGTTCTGGATTGAGAAAGACACTGCCACTCGTTTAGCCGATACCCAAGTTAAGACCTTCGCTGTTATTGAACTTATGTAAGGATTTCGCGTGGGACCTACGTATAGCAGGTGAGCGGGTAAGAGGCGAAGCAGTCGTTCGTTTCACATATATTTTATTTATTTATTTATTTGATTCAGGGAATAGGATATGAACACGGCTCGGATTTATGATGACCCGTTAAAATCTGGATCCGGGTCACGTTTTGAGAAGGGGATACGAGAATATGAACAAAGACCCGACTTCGTTCTTTGCCGGGTCACGAGAAGGGGATGTGAACGCGGATCTGCGATCCGCTAAAGATCCGACTTAAACTGGTGATCCTCTAATGGGCTCTACACCTTTTTTTTTTTTTCGAATTAAAACTTGTGCCCGAATCCAATTGAGGTAAAATAATAATAATAATAATAATAATCCGATTTAACTATTTGTGTTTTCATCACTATATAAGTTTTTAGTTATTGGGCCCTTAACGAGTTATGCCCAAATTGAATCCAAATTAAGCCCAATAGATGGCCTTTAAGATCCACGCCGCACGAGCAATTAGGGCAAACAATAAGGCGACGGGGTTCGACGGGACGGCGCTGCCTCTCGCTTTTGTCCTCCTGTTCGCTCGATCGACCGGCGGAGGAAGCAGCCATGGTAGGCGGAACTCCTTCTCCAATCTTTTGTATCTTATGATCGGCTGTATTGTTGCGTCTCTGTTTGTTTCGTGGCTGAATCGCTTCTGTCTGCTTGAGCCAGAGCACGGAGGCGGTGAACCCTAAGGCGTATCCCCTGGCTGACGCCCAGCTGACCATCACGATCCTCGACCTCATCCAGCAGGCCGCCAACTACAAGCAGCTCAAGAAAGGCGCCAATGAAGGTTTCCTCTTTCATCATTATCATATTCTTCTTTTCTCTCCCTCTTTTGTGCTAGTAGTAGTCGGTGCTTTTCGCCTTCAAAATCGGACCTTTTCTGATTTTTCCTTTGTCTTTTGTTGGGATGTTGATGCATGTGCTTGCATCTGCTTCCTGGTGCTTTGGATGACTGACAGCGATTACTTTTTCTTGAAAAACATCTTGTTTTAGCTACCAAGACTCTGAACCGAGGAATATCGGAGTTCGTGGTGATGGCGGCAGACACGGAGCCGCTCGAGATCCTCCTTCATCTCCCATTGCTTGCTGAGGACAAGGTATGGTTTCTCTTCAGAGCTTGGTGGTAACTGGAAACTAAATTGATTTGATGAGCAGGTGTTAGATGGGTCTCTGATTGGGTTTTTCAGTGTAGCGGAATAGACTTTGTTGAATTAATATGATGCATTAGCATATGTATTAATCCTAACGTCGGTTCCAGATGTATGTTCGGAACCTTTTTGATAGTTTTAATGTGGAATTTATTCAAAAGTTAGATGCCTGAACAACTTTTGAAGCACATGATTAAGATGTGGGTACAAGAAAGTCTCACGCAATGCTTTGGTTAGAACTGATGAGCTCATATGGGATGATAGAACATTTAAAAATTAATGTTATGATACCAACATTAGGGTTTTAAAAACCATGTTGAGAGTTTTTTTTTTTTTTCTTCTCATCAGATGTTGCTACTGCCGGTACTTTTTATATTAATCATGTGGTAGGTAGACAATAAAACAACTGGACAATACACTATATACAGGTTGAATACCTTTATTGAAGTCTCAGGATTTTGAGGGTACATGAACTTTCATAATGTATTTGGATTAAATCTTTTTCATCCCTGGCGAGATGAATCGGCGAAATGTTTATTGGCACAAGTTCATGATGGTCATTTTTTTTCAAAAAATAATCTAGGTAGTGGAATATAATGACATCATATTTCAACCCCAAAGAGTTCCAGTTGCAGCACTTGTTGCTTCCATCATCATCATCACCAGCTCAGGAAGGATGCTATGTTCCTCATTCTATTTAAGTTTAACAAGTTTTCAAAATCCAAGCTTTTGTCTCAAATCCAAACTTCCTTATAGCATTTCGGCTTGTAAATGTGAAAGAACAGTCATACACTGCTTTGTGAATGGTCTATCTTGTTAATGTATTTGTCCAACTGCACTCTTATCTTGGGCACAAAAATATTCCTGGGTAAGAATTCTAGGTTCTATAGCATCTCATAAATGCATGAAAAATGATATTAACTGTTTGACATGGATTAAATTCTCTTTGTTCTCAAGGCACTACATTTAGAAGATACTCACCTTGTGGCACTTGTTGCCGCCAAGTGCATATTAGGACCATCTAGTGGAACTACTATTTTCTAATCATTGCTTCTAACTGCTTAGCAAGTCATGTGGTGGAACAGCTTTCCTCTGGGATAGTAGCAGCTGTATCCTACAAAACTCTATGTTGTAAATGTTATTTTTGATTAAAATTCTGTGGTTGTTGTCTTTCTTTAGTATCATCTTGAAGTACTGTCTGAATCAACATAGAACACTTAGATTGCACGTTGAACGAAATTTTTCATTAGGCCAAGTCCCTCAGTAAATTATTCTGCTATATCTAAATTTTTAGGTGTCATCTGCAAATACTGCTATCCCTAAATTTAATCTTCACTTTTCCCTGATGCCAGAATGTGCCATACGTCTTTGTTCCTTCCAAACAAGCTCTTGGTCGGGCTTGTGGAGTTACGAGGCCTGTGATTGCTTGTTCTGTGACTAGCAACGAAGGTAGCCAGTTGAAATCCCAAATACAGCAACTCAAGGTGAACTTCTCACTAACTTTTAAGCCTGTTTTCAGTGACCCTTTCTTCTTGTTTTCCCCTTAGCTTGCGCATGAATCTTGGTCTCTCTATGAACTTAACCTTTTCCTGTATCATCCTGTTAGCTTATTTTGGCACCTCAGTACTAAGTTAACTCTCATCGAACTGCAGGATGCTATTGAGAAGCTGCTCATCTAAACGATCAATTTTCAGCATGATGGGCTTCCTATGAGAGTTTCAAGGAGGCTTGGACTGATATGGGCCTCATTTTATTAGAGTGCGGAGTACTCCGTCGTGTGTTAGGTTCTGGTGTCTGATGAGGTTTAATGGTGCTAAGGTTATGAAAACTACCTTGCCATTACCATCCCGTCACTCGTTTAGTCTTCGAAATGCTAGTAGCTAAAACAAGGCTGAAAATTACGTGAATTCTGTTGGTTTCTTAATAATCTTCCGGTGCTGCTAAATGCTAATCACTTTGTGGATATTCCCTTTCGAGGGTGTGTTGTTTGGCGCTTCATTCATTCGTCCTCTGTGACCGAGGTGATCGAGGTCCAATGGATTGGTCGGTGATCAAGGATATAAGCCATATAAAATAATCTCTTGCCAATAGCCTTGTGCAGGATTAGTCTTTTATTGGGCTATGCTTTTGTGATAGCTTTCATTACTAGGGTACATACTCATCCTTATTCCTCTTTTAAGTCAAGGATTAAGGAAGTCCAGTACAAATCGAGATAACTGGAGAATAAAACAAGGTGGTCATCCGGTAAGCACAAGTCCAAGTTAAGAAGTAAGAATGATTAAGCTCAGGGGTGTTTCTAACCCCAGAAGGTTCCGTTACACTCTTCCGGTGCAAACCGGTAAAACATGTCATTCAAGAGCCTGCACTCTGTCTCAAAGCACGTGGGAGTGGAATCGTAACACACGACAGAAGTTGAACAACGTTAGGGTAACAAGTTCACGGATTCAAATGATGACAGCCACAATCTTCTGGTTACATCACTCATGCTAAATAGCATGTTCTGGCCTTTTTTTTTTTTTTCTTTTTGCCTAATCCTCCCATGTCGAATGGATTATGGACGAGATAGAATATTAACTCGATGATATCAATTTTTTATGAAGCAAAAAAAAATTGCCCCAATTGTTGAGTACTTTAGACCAGGTTCAGGTCAATAGATGCTATTGGCAACCATTAATGATTTAAACAAGCTGAAAAAAATATTTAATACCTAAACATTGATAAGCTCGCTTCCCAAAAAAGGTCTCCATTCATGACAATCTTTCTCTCGGCTACCAATGTGCTAAAAGTGAAAAACAAAATTAACTTGCCAATGTGAAATATGAGGAGAGTCGGCATAGATAGTGTTATCATTATAAATAAAGAGATTGTTTCTATGATTTAAATTCTAATTACATAGACAGATATTGATTCTTTGGTTCCAATCCTAATTACCAAGATTAAAAGGAACATGGTTACTTTTGTACCAATGTTGAAAGTTCTGTGGGCATATTATGATGAATCTTCTTCTTTAACTATAGCTAGATATGGGCATTTTATTTTTGCAATCCAGTAATTCAATAAGATCCAACTTGAATCACTCAATAAAGCATCATTTGGTTTTTCTTTTGATAATATCAATTTTCTTTTACTTCTAAAGCTATGCATTTTTCAGGCTGGTATATGATTTTGTGGAAAAAGACGAATCAATATTATTGCAAAATATTTCAACCAATCCAAGGATTTGTATTGATTACACAAGGCCATCAGGAGTTATCAATGAATCTATTTCGGGTGGATTTGTAGTAAAAATATAAGTGACAAATATTAGCCAAGTCATTTCCACAACAATTATATGACCCCAATTTAAATCAAGTTGCACATCACTTGCCATTTACCCTAAGGAAATATGCAAATATATATACGAGTGAATTCTTGATACTCCTATGGTAATGTTAATAGTTGTTATTATTACAACAGATGCATGCATGCTAATTGTTGGGGTTAATTCCTTTGATGGAAACACTTACAGTTGATCCTTAGTTGTATTCAAGCTGGCATCTCCTCCAAGACTGTTGCCAAAATGTATCAGCTGCAGGTGAGGAATGAAGTCCACATTTGGAGGACAAATATGTGCAATCAAAGGTAACATGCAAGGAAGTTGGAGGAATGTTTAACAGTACCATTGCTGGTGCCCAGTGACAGTCAATGTTATCTCTGGATTTGCTTCCTGAAGCCATTAGAGCAATTCCAAGACAGTGGCTTAATGTTGTTCCTGAAGCCATTATCTCTGGATTTGCTCCCTGATACAAAAATTGTGAAATGTTGGTCATCTATGCACAGTGGCTCAACACAACATTCCAAATAATTTCAACTAGATGTCTTACCAACATTGACAATGTTTGGATACTAAGTTGCGATCATATTTATATAGAAAAATGAACCTTGCCATTTCCGGTCTGTGAGAAGCAACATCAGCTCTTGATGCCTTCACTTCCTTTGCTTGATTCATGTCCACTCTGATTGATCTAGTATGTCTTTGTAGCATGAAACATGCTCTATGCCAGATGCAACATGTGCCATCACCCACCACCAAATGAACTCATGAAAATTGACAGGAAATACTATCATTCTCTTGAAAACTTAAAAGGACGACAATTAAAATCTCACATTCATGAGGTTTAGACATTATTGGAAGATAACATAAAAACAGAAGAATTCCAAAGTCAATCTGAGTCTTGACATTCTCCACAATGGAACACTAGACAAGAAGATTGACATTTAAGTGGTCGTCTAGTGATCAGCGTGCTTCTTCTCAAAGAGACTATCAGGACCTGGAAAATATGATGGACATCAATAAGAATGAAAAGAAACCAAAGAGGAACGTTTATAAGAACAAATTGCAAAGTACAGAGTAGATGAACTGTGTATATGTGTAGTTCTTGTAAGATGTATAAGAAACATACAAGAAACAAATGCACCACTTGTAAATAATAATTAGAGGGACAGATAAACACAGAAAAACATTAGAATGGTTTAAAGAGTTGGGTCCTAACTTCTAACCAACATGCTTAGCATGCAGCATAGCATAGTGCTGATATGTGAAAAATTACGTAATAATATCAAATCTATGAGAAATGAGACTGGCACCTGATGTACATCATATACAACTAAATGGATTAGGGAATAAGCAAAAGGATGCCTGCCTATTGAGTCTGGACCTGCTATTACAAAGAAATTCTAAGTTGCTACCAAGTCCAAATTGCATACCCGACATCATCTCAAGTTGCTACAAATTAAAAAGGAGTATCAGATCTCCCATCAGTGGGGCCGGTGGATGCTTAAATTGAGTTGTCTCAGGGACAAGTGTTATTTGTTTCAAAATAAAATTTCAGTTGACTACAAAAATTGAGAGAAAGTGTTAGGAATCAAATTTGTGTTCACTGAAGATCATAAGCATGACAATCAAGAAAAGAAGGTTGAAAGGATTCTATGAGACATAGGCATCAGATGATTATCTTAGTTACCGGGCCTTTTTCTCAGAATTAACACTGCTCAATGACTAGATGCTATAAAGTAAGCATAACTAAGGAGTGACAGAAAAATATCATAGGGCAAAAGATCCATATAGTTGACTCAATTAGTTGGGATTTTATGGCATTCTTGTTGTACAGAAAAACATCATAGCTTGTATCTTAAACAACATAAGCACTACCTGATAAACACGTGCTAATTTACAAGAGGAAATTTATAGCCTTGAACAATTACAACCACCGATATTCTTAATAATCAACCTATATCTTAGTATAGTCATGCTCATGTAACAAGCGCATGATCTCTCCCACTTGTTATACAATCAATGCACTGGCACACAAAAAAAAGAATCTTGATTTCTCAAAGTTCTTCATCCCCAAGACATGTCTAAAAAGAACTTATTCTTTTTTTCCAAACAAATTACAAAAGCACCCAGCTTGAAGGACACCATAATTCACCTAAAGTAACTAAGTCTTTAAGTGTCAGATGGGGAGGTAGATGGTTTTATCAATTTAACCAACAGATAATGCCAATGCATTTCTAACTCCGAAGGAGTATTTGGTAATCGATACTCAACAGCTGGTCGACATATAAAATCAAGAATCAACAGATCTCTTTGATACACAAATTAGGGCTTTAACAACAACCGGTACACAGATTATGTAGCCATCATCTCATCATCGGCAATATAATTCCATCAAATAAAGAAATTAAAACACAACCTTACGACACGAGAAGAATTCAAATACTGCATAATTCAACAAAATAAATCCAATTCATTCACATCGACAAAAAAACACAAAAAATTTCAGGTTAGGGAAAACAAACCCCAGGGGAATTCCTTGTTGCGAATGTGCAAGTAAGGATAAGCCTGCAAGGAATACAAGATTAAACATGAAAATCAATTCCTATTTCGTCGTCATGATCGTCACCAGAGAATCAGTAACTATACCGGGGGTTCTTCGTGGTGGGGATGGCCCTTGGAGAGGTTATAGATCACGAGGATCGTGCAGGTCACGATCCCGGCATACGTTATCTTCTCCCATTTCGCGGTCTCATCTGCAACGATCGCAACAAGTAAACATCGATTCCAAGGACGAATCGGAATGAGAAGGAACAACGAAAGAAGGGAAGCGTTACGGGCGTCATCGTGGGCGGAGGCAGAGAAGCTCCTCTTGGCTGGGGCGACGGCGTTGCTCTTCCCTCCCCGGCGGAGGAGAAACGACGCCGATCGAAGGCCGGATCTCGCCATTGACGCCGCCATGTCGCTCCGTCTCCCTCTCTCCTCTCTTTTTCTCTCTCCGTCTGTCTTACTAGATTTAACGGATTTGCTTCTCCCATCGCACCTGGTTTAGGTTTTAACCGATGGGATCAGTCTAAACCCGAATCCGCCACAGGGACTACTAGATCCGAACCCGCTACTGAACTTCTAGATCCGAACGCCGACACCGGTGCTACCAAACCCGAACCCGTCATCTAAACCCGAGTTTGCTCACCAAAAATACAACCAATTTTAACACTAATTTTGTTTTAATTGGGTATCCTAAATGCAAGAGTAATAATTTAATTAAGATTCATATGTTTCTATTATATAGAAAACGAGAAATTTCATTAAGCTGCTATCATATTAATTTAACAAAAAAAAATTAGTTCTCGAAGAATTCCACTTCAATTTCTTTTCTTGGCTAATTAAAATCCTAAAATTGTATTTTTTTTTTTACCTATTTATCTACAATTTTTATTCTTGCCGTGAAATTAACCAGCATGGGTACAGTAATTAAGCACGAATATCTCAGCATATGATATCTTCCATTTCATGATTTCATTTGGGAAACACATGGAAACATGCGAACTGCACAAGGATTGGCGATTCCATCAGCTACTCAATGGAAATTATTTTGGTCAATCTGCATCTCCAAATGTGACAATGATTTCTTGCAACAGTACGTACGTGCATGGTGAAACTGATTAAGTTCTGGTCCCGTGACTCAAGATTAGGGTTCCTGCTGTATACACACGGATGCTTTCTCCAACCGAGGACAACGTCATACGCTTGGAGCGTACACCTGCAACAAGATCACAGTAGGAACCCTTCTTCGGCACGCGAAGAACCCTAACAATGCAATCTTCTTCCAGTTTTGGGTTTGCGTGCAGATGGGAAGGGAGGTCTACAATGAACTCTCCGTAGTCATCAGTCAATCCATAGGCCCAGCTAAGCTTCCTTCTCCCTTCGGTTTCGCATGCAACTGCAACCTTGGCACCTTCAGAACACAGCCAAGTTGATGTCAGTGAATCTGTCATTTGAACGAACACGAAAGTTACAGATGTTATGTTTGTGTTGTCTTGTCGTCATCATCATCCACTGTGCTGCTTCTGTTTCCTCTCCGTGAAAGCTTGCTATGATATAGCTCTCAGATGATAGAACATTTGATCTACTTGTGCAAGTATGAAGTTTAGTATAGGGGATGTGAACAATACGGACAGTTACCTAAAATTTGACAGTTTCTATGGAAGAGATTGATCAAACTTTATGTTTGTTTCACAAAAACTGTAAGAAGTCATTAAAGATGTCATGCCTTGGGAGTCTTGGGACAATCTTGTCAAAGACCGGAAATATTTTAGTGATAGATGTGATGGTAGCAAGCAAAGGCAACAAGAACATGAGAGAGAGAGAGAGAGAGAGAGAGAGAGAGCTATAGTTGCATCTTCCTCACCTAAGTTTCAGTGTTCAAGTTTCATCAGCAACCTCGTATCTGTACTCATGCAAAGAACACTTTGGGTACGTGAGCTTGTGGGAGGAAGCAACCTTGTGCATTGTCTTTACGTTGATCCACAAAGTACTAATTAGCCAGATTTACCAAACAAGATTATAGGATGGCTTATCACAGCTCCTCCTAAACTGATAGAAACCCTTGCTTCAGATCTACTGATAGAAACCCTTGCTTCAGATCTACTCACCAAACATTTGATACTGACCATTCTACCTATTTGTGATTGCTGATAATTTCATTAATGATTGAGATAAAACGTCATAGAGGGCAAAGATCATCCTCCGAAACTACACGAGAAGAGTTGAGGAGAAGATATAGATTGGAAAGATGACAGAAAGATTTGAAGGATTCGCATTAGATCGAACACATGATGATCATGTATTGATTGATATATGTAGATGGAATCTAATGGCGGTGTCAGAATGCATGGGAATCAAGTGAGGCTAACCCGCGACGTTGGATGTGAAGAGGCCGAGCCTTCGGTGCATGCGTGCGCTGCAGAGAAGGGTTCCGGTGACGAGCACGGTGGACAGCCTCTCGTCTCCATATCCTGCAACCCGGACGAGCTCGGCGTGCGCGAGCTGCATGGCCGTGCCCTCGCTCATCACCGCCGCGCATGGGGTGGGGAAGACGACGACGAGAAGAACAGCCATCAACATGGAGACGCTTTGCAATCCGTGCTTCCACGCCATCCTTGTACTCTCCCCTTAGTTTCTTCCTCCACTCCTTCCAAAAAGAAAGAGAAAGAAGGGATCACTACTAGTTGGCAATGCTTTCTCCCTTGCTATGGATTTTTAGGAGGAGATCAGTCCCCACGCTGAAGGGTTGATCTTGGATGGCTGTGGACTACAGAAATGGCTTTCCTTTGATTGTAATTTACGAGAATGGCAACGGTTTGCTGGTGATGGTGATGGATGTTCTACAGCCGATGGTGATTGTAATTTACGAGAACATGCTTCTCTTTGAATGTCCATGTTGTATTCTTCTGGCGGTAATATTCATATTAAAGGACCGGTGACTTGACACCCATCACCTTGATTTACTCGAGGGTTCTTGCACTAAGATACTTCTTCTTAGGGTCTAGTATCTTGAAAATTATATATATATATATATATATATATATGAGATAAATTGTTGAAAAAAACTTCGTATGTTTGATAAATTTCTATAGAGTGTTTTAATTTTTAAAAATTCTAACAAAATACTTCTTATTATATGAAAAGATAATTCTACCCCAGCTCTCATTAGATTTATCTTCATTTTTTTCTTTCCTTTGTCAGGTAAGACCTATGACAAATCTTATCAATTCCTGTCAAACCCATCCTTATCTATTTCACCCTCACAATAGGAAGGAGGGGGTGTGGAAGCGACGATGGCTTTCATATAAGAAAGGAGTGGGCATGAGAGCCGTCACCACCTCTACCAACCCCATTAGCCCCCTTTGGACTCATCATCACTTTCGTGCCCCCTTCTTTCTCGTGTAAGGGTTACGAACGATGACATTGATTGCTTATACAACGAGCGAGGATGATGAGGTTAAGACAATGGGTTTAACAAAGGACAATGGCAGAGGTAACAACAGATCCTATAGGGCAAAAGAGATAGGAGGCGACGCAAGGTAAAAGTGCAAGGCAATGACAGAAGCAGCATAGGGGTGGTGCAGGGCAAGGTGAGTTCAACAAGAGCCAAGAGCAAAATTATAATATATATATATATTAGTTTATTTTTTTCCTATAATATTAAGGATATTGTATGCTAGTTATAATTTATTTCATACCATTAACTTTATTTTTAAAAAAATAATCATAAAAGGATGAATTGCTATGCAAATTGGTATGGCAACAATTCCACGATCCCGTGGGAACACGTATTTATCACAAGATGAAACTAATATTGAACTCCTATAGAACATGCAAGAGTCTTAATATATAATGGTCACCTTCATAACAGTCTCCTACACTTGGCTCGATATGGTCACCTTGATAACTTCGAATGGAGTCGTAATATGCACCTAGCTGTAGTTGGAAGCCCATCTCCATATGTTTATTAACAAATCTTCTAATCTTTTGTTGGAATTTAATGATGTCAAATGATTTCTGTTCTTCAATTATATCACTCTCTTCTTGCAAATTCAAACGTAGGCAAACACTAAAACCTTACATGCATTCCTTCGAATGAAAGTGATCCTTTGCCGATTACATTTGTTGCTTAAAATTGAAAGAAAAATTAAGATTGAAGACAAGGGTAGCCAAGTAATTGCATGGGAAAGTTCTAAAGCAAGTCAAACGAATCAAGAACAAGGCATAAGGGCTCAATGGTGCTTTAGGTTAAGGTAGTCCAACCTCCCAAAGAAGGAAGGATATGGGAGGCATAAAGATGGTGGCAAAGAGCAAATGGTTGGTTGCCAAACTCCCCCATAAACAACAAGTACTTTATCCATGTCCCCTAGGTTTCTAGTCCACTCTCAACCATCTATCTCATGATGGTGTGTTGTCAATTCCTACAAGTTTCCTTATTCCATCCTTAGAGTCTTTGTTGGCACGACAACCCAATTTAGATGCAAGAACTAGCTTTAAACTCATGTCATATCCTTGCAACAAATCCTAAGAAGTACTTGCATAACGACATCTTAGAAGAAAAATTTTACGTACCATACAACACACCTAATTATTTATGTTACCAAATCTAATTACGGTTTAACGTTATGATATATATATATATATATGTATATGTATGTATAAATATATGTATATGTATATGTATATATATATATGTATATATATATGTATATATATATATGTATATATATGTATATATATATACATATATATATATATATATATATATATATATATATATATATATATATATATATATATATATATATATATATATATATATATATATATATATATATATATATATATATATATATATATATATATATATATATATATATTTATATATGCAAGAGGAAGAGGAAGAACTAAGTGTCTTGTTTATTAGTAGATTTGATTGACCTGATCATCAACGCATGATGATGAAACATGTACATTAGAGATATATGTATTATAAAGTTTATTGGGTGAATTTTCAAAAATAAAAGTGCCCCATTTTCATAGGAGTCTAACTGTGGGTAATCCTATGGACCAGTGTGTGGATGAATCGTTTCAATTCTTTAGTTATAATATTTTAATAGAGGTATCAAAAACATATCCTAACTAAATAGAAAAGTCTCACAATTTTGTTTTAAGTTTATTGCCTTATTTATAATATTTTTAAATAGATTTACAATGTTTTGATAGAGATACGGAGAACACTACAAGCTTATTTAAAAATATTCTAATTAATATATGTGTTTCTATATTTGAGTCTATTTGACTTAGTTATATTTTAAAAAAAATAGATTTATGATGCTTTATTGGAGGTACCAAAAACACTGTAAACTTACTCAAAATTACTATATCTGATAATAAATTTTATACATTACTTGTCTTAGGGTATTTCAAGGGTTATGACAAATAAGAGGCACCTTTTGAAAAATACGAAAAGGGATAGTACTGCAAAAGGAAAAAAAAATAAAACTTTTCTCTCATGACCTTGACCGAGTTTAAATTATATATTTGATATTGCCATCTATGTATAATATTAGTCATATATAGTTGATATTATAAGACCAAAAATACAAAAGTTAAAGCCTATTAGTCTTCGTAGGTGGTACCGTATGATTTCTTTTTTTTCAAAGGTAACGGCGGGCAAATAAATATAAAATTAGTCATATGTTGTTATTATAGATCAGAAAAAAATTAAAGTTAAAAACCTATTAGTATTTGTGCTATTTCATTTATTTTTTTAAAAGATAAATGATGAAGAAAAGATACTCTACCAAAATCTTGATCGACTAAACTAGTTAGAATCTTTAAAATATATTACATAAGATTTCGAGTTCTTAACATTCGATAAGTAAATCTTATTGGTATATTGATATTGTGGGTTTGGAAGATACCAAAGCATATTCTCAATTGCTAATCTACAACCCTTACAATGTGGTGGTGAAGCATTTCATTGGTCGTAGTATTTCTAATGATGGTGAACGTTGGACTACGGTGATTTTTAGTGTAAGCATTAGAACAATGGGTAAGAGAATTAAAAATCTAAAGTAACTTACCATGACTCGAATCTTATTGTTTTACGGTCTCATTAATTGGGATATATAGGATATATATTTACTTTATATAACATAGATATATGAACTATAAATATATTTTTAAATATAAATAAATTTTTTCTATAAAAAATAAACAATAAAGACGATATTCAAGCTATCAAAGTTTTTATCAATTAAGCTAATCGGTAGTTCAATACAAATAAAATTATCATTATGTTTGTCACATGCGTGACATTATTTTAATAATTTAATTTTAAAATATATATAATTTAGATTAGAAATTGTCTTTCATTTGCATTTCAAAAGGTTTTAGTGAATGCTACAAAACTTTTATATTCAAAGTAAATTTAATAGTCTTCTTTTTTATATCTAAGAATATTATAAGCATAAAAGGATAACAAAAATATCGAATAATGCCAAACTGGAAAAGGCCAACATAAATTAGCAAATCAATAGAAGTTGTCAATCCATGTTTACTACCCCATGTCATCATCATTGCATAATTATCCTGTGTCTAAGGTCTTATTCATCATAAACGGAAGCTTGGCCAATGTGAGTTTTAGTCGAGCAAGCGAGTCAATCCATCACTCTCAACCATGGTTCGACGGTTGCGACTACAATTATCACATGGGTGTTGGCTGTCGAGAGACATTTAAGCCATCGAGCATGAGTCTCGAGGACCTCTCCATCTCTCCTCGAGGTGGGAGGGATTGCCAAGACAAGAAGATGAAGGACAAATGTTGTGAACTCTCAACCATGGCTCGAACTTTCTGTGAGATGGAAACAGTTTGGGCTTTGTTAAGCGTTCCAGCCCGCTGCTGAGTGCTTTGATCCCGTTCTTCATTCCCAAGTGTCTTCGCTACTCCATTCCGGGATCCATTGAGGCGCATTCGTGTCTTAGATTGCGGTTCTCATGGAGCTGCAAGGACGTGCGTGGGAAGAAGAACCGCCAGAACGGATGGGCTTCCTTCCAATACCCATAATTATGCATAGCCGAGTAAAAGCCTATACAAGAACACCCCCCCGGAACAAAGAAGAACCGCGCCTGGTGCCGACACTCGTAGTAATCGGTGCTGTAGCTGCCGCAGGGCAGCTTCTGTTTTGGAGGGTGTCCTCCTCTGCTGGAGACAGTAAGAAAAGAAGCACGAGAGCCCCCCGCCGAAAGGGAGAATACATTCTCGGGGACGTTTCGAGAGCCATCCAAAAGCTTACTTTCCTAGTCTCCGTAAGGGTGATTACTAGAGAAATGCGTTCACTTCTGTCCATGCGCTCCATTTCAGTGGTTGTAATGGAAATATATGCACCGATGGAACGAATGTACGATCGTCTTACACTCGGAAACCCTATTGCTTGCGCTTTTGCTACGATCAGATCAATCATGTGGCAACACAAATATATACTGACTTGCCACATAAACTTCGTTGGTACCCAAATACCATACATACATAACATGAGTACTGTTCTCACCACAAAAGATTATTAGAAGATGTTTAGTTGGAGGTTTCTGAAACAAGTGGTTTTATGTTTCTGAGAGCGCAGTAGCACTCACATCCTCAGTCTCGTACTTCGGATTGACGACTAGCGCACCTGGCTGTGTAGATCAACAATCTTCTTTTATGTAGCTACCATAAATAGGAATGAATTTGCGCACTACCTTCCCAGCCTGGAATTGCATCTTATCTGCTAACGAAGGATCTATCAAAGATGCTAAGGGTGTTTGGGACTTAAAAATGGTCGGACAGGATGTATGTAAATTCTTTTTTGATAAACGAACAACTACCACTTATATATCATATGTCGAGATGGCTATCCAAATAGAAACTCGGAAGCTGCACCCGATCAAACATGAGAGACGTGGACTATCTGCAGATATAGCTTTCAGAACCTAGTATGACATGATGTACCTACCTTTAAAATGCCTTTCCCAATGGCATGACTGAAACAATAAACTTGATCTGAAATGCCACCATCTCAACAAATTCTGATACTCAATCTATTGTTACAAGTTCATTTTGATATGCTTGAAATGAAACTTGTGTTCAAAAGGCATAAAAGACATGCGCACATACCTGCTGGTAAACCCTTCGAGGAGCTTCATCATTTGTCTTTCCAAGCATGTTGTCAAATCCTGGTGACGAAGAGCAAGTAATTTTGAATTCATGTAAACCATAGAGTTGCATCAATATATTTGACATGGATTCTAGTCCTCCTTCAGTCAAAGCTTATCTACATCAATCGATCTGTTGCCAATCTTATTAACTCGAGAAGCACGAGGGCAGTCCTCTTACTTGAGATCTCTCTCACTGTGCCCTCACTAATTAGTTCTAGATCTTGACAGCTCGTATATGAGCCACTTTTATGACTCCCTCTTCGCCTGCAATGCATGGTGGATCTTAACCAGGAAAGCTACAGCATTAGAGATGTCATTGTAGAGAGAGGACAAGATCTAACACAAGTTAACACCACAAGCGCATCACTAAGAAATAGTAAGAGCTCCGAGTCACAGTTGGAAACCTAATTCTTCTGCTCCATTTGCTTGCAGAATTTGGAGTTCTCCGTTCTAGGGCAACTGACTCTTTCCTGGAAAGAAGATGACGCAGAATTAGTCAAGCAACAAACCACTTTCGACCGGTGAATGATCATAGGAGTGATAGGATTTACCACTACTGTTATCGGAGGTCGAAATAGTAGTTGAGCAACGAGGATCACACTTGGCCCACTTCAATTCATGTTACAAGAAGCATATAAATACATTGCCATTATTAATCTCTGCAGAAGGAGGTTGCTGGGGATATCACTTACATTCTTCGAAGCCATGCTAAAGGCTTCTCGGTGCGGAATATCGGGTTTAGCCGCCTTGATTCGTTGTATTTCCTCCCTGCCATGGTTTGGGTTTTGAGTAAATGTATTTTCTGGATTTAAACTGAAGCAACAATATATTCAAGTTCTTAGCTAGTTTTTGACTGTAGTTCCTTCCAATCATACAGTCAGGAAACTGCCCATTGCCTTGTGTCGAGGAACTTTTTAAGATCAGTTTGGGCACTAACAAGCAAATTCTATCAGATTTATATCATGTCTCGATATGAATCTTATGCTTTTAGGAAGCTTTTATCTAACATATATAGAATCTGAACATGAACCAAGGAAGGCAGTATTAGATTTTCTTTTTATTGTTTAGGTTTCCTAATAGGTTTTATTTGCTGTGTCTGTAACTCATCGACGTATTTGATTTACTAACAGCCAATGGGTTTTTGGTCTCCGGTTGTAGGGTGAGATTGCATGCATATCCTTTCCCAAATGATTGATGTCTTCTTCCAATTGTCTTTATGACTATGGTTTCATGCCTTCAATGTTTGACTTGTAAGGAGAGCAACGCCAATGCCCGAGGTCGTCTACTATGATGCAACATTTCGCATTGCTCAGACTAAGGGAATCCACAGTAAGATTTAAGACTACTGAAAGAAATGATTAGCACGGCAAGAAGGGTTGAAATCATGCTTTGGCAGCAGAAGCAGGTCTTCCAAATTGGCAGTACACATTTTCTGTTTCAGATTTACTCCGGCTTAGGGGTTTGCATGCATCAAAGTAAGCTGCATCGATAAAGGATGGAGCTGCTACATAGCTCGGATGTGCATCAAACAGGGCAGAATGTATGCGTGCATTAGCTTTTTTTATGCCTATTAGTGGGTGCCATGCCGTATTGTTTCTGCAAGAAAAGGTGTTGTGCCATTTTATTTCATGCATTACGGGCATCATTGAAAGAAAAGCAGGGTTTTGATGCACTATTTTGATGAAGGATTTGATGTTAGTTGACGATATCACGGCAGTCTGCGGTTTCATTCGCATCTCGTCTACCAGAACATATGAGGATTTTGCTGGTGATGGCGATGTCTACGGTCAGATCAAATCAGATGATATGGTGCTCATTCATGATGTGCAACAAAGAAACCAAATGAGAAGATACCGTGTTCTTACTTCATGAATCGATTGTAAGCCGAAGGCATCCTGTGTTTCTTCTCCGGAGCTGTCATCAAGAATTCAACCAAATCGCGGTTAGTGCAGAACTCCCGGCAGCAGAAAAAGAAACACGAAAATGCGGAGGTCAAAAGGACTTTACGTTTCATGACAAATCGCGGTTTCTGGATCATTTGTTCACTTGAGTTCGATGATGATGATGATGATGATGATGGAGGTGAAGGTTGGCCTCTCAAGCAATCGCTGCAAGGACCCTAATTCAAAACAAAGATCAGTTTCATATGTGCGATGAACTCTCCCATTCTTCTCTTCTTTCAAGATCTACTTGTGAGCCTAAAAGCTAGCACCGAACGTGTAGCCTTGAAAGAGAGAGAGAAGAGAAAAGACAAAGATGATCCAGGTCGTCTTTTTCTGCCAACAACAAATCGAAGAAAGCCATAGGAACAAGAATCTGATGAGTATTAGAATTATCCTAGTCTGTCTATGTACAAATCTTGTGAGATGAGTGCTAGACATCTGATGGATTCAGTCGACGAGAAACGAAACCTGAAGGCCCATCCGGTGATCGGGGGGAGTAAGGGACTGCACCATGGCTCTGGGGCTCAGAAAGGAGAGATGGCTGCAGTGACCACATTTCACGGTTACTGTGTCCATCACCCGCTTGCAAGGGACGCCAACCTGCAGCCAAGGGAGAGGTCTGTTACCATTCAAGATCGGCGTGTGATCCAACAGTCTTTTCACGGATCCGTCTGTGGGAAGAACTCTTTTTCCGAGAGACCGTCAATAGAAATAGGAGCATTCTTTGGCCAAAGAAGATCTCCTAGTTTTGGTAAAGGGAAAGGTAATGGACTGATGGAGTACGCATCAAAGGCAGCCCTCATAATAGAACAAGGAAAAGAAGAATGCTCAAACTCAGGAGGGGGCTTCCTCTTATCTGCCTGAAATATACGCCGTCAGGGACTCATGCCACCCCTGACCTCCAAAGCCATCGTTTCTAGCTTCCTCATGCATGTAAACAACTGGATCTCCCCTGAACAGAGAGAGGCTATAGAAGAAAACCCTAGAAGACATCTGGAACCTTCTCTGGTAACGTCATCATGAACATTTTAACAGCGGAACAAGTGCAAAGCAAAATAGCACTTTCGATTGGATCTTCTCAAACATCATCTATGGTTAAGGGATCAAAGGCGAACAGGAAGGTAAGGCGAAATAAGCTGAAGAAGAGAACATGATCTGGAGTAGCCTCCACCGAGAACCTTGCTCAGAGAACAAGATCATATGGCTGAGGAGGATGTTCCTTCTCATGCGTGCATCTTTCCCGTAACTCTAAAGCATCACGGTTGGCCACACTCTTTAATCTTAGACTCCCGAGGACTTACCGCAAGAACAGTGTTGCAGTAGGAGCAGCGCACGTAGCACAGGCGATCGGTGGGAGATACCAGATCCATGAGCAAGACGAAGAGACAAGCTAAGATGAAGGAGGCGGGGAGGAGATCGGCCTCCTCCTCTCCCGTGCCCAAGAGTTGCTCACAGGAGTAGTGGGCATGCGCCATGGCTTAGGGTTCCTATTCTCGCAATAATGCCCAGGGGAACCCCACCCATGGGACGTACGGCCCCGCCACCCCAACTTGGGAACAACAAGCTATTTGGCATCCTATTATGCCTTTCTCGTGTTATCTTGCCATGGTGTTTAGCATGTCTTTAGCTCCAGATCTCTGTAACAGAGCTTAGACTTTGACCTCGCCTTCCTTGTGCTTTTTATCTCCACTCTACATCTACATGATTAACAAAACAAGGTTCGATTAAGGGATGATGGCCCTCCAAGATTCGCCAGTATCCGGAAAAGATACATCTAACGAGGAAGAGTACGATCTAGTTTCAGAAGCTGCGTCGCGTTGCATCAAGCAACGCAAATGTATCGAGGAGACTTGCGGAAATGATCGGATGCCTGCACCAGCCTGCATCAGTCCGCATTGCAGAGCAAAGCTTCAAGGACTTCCAAACCGCACCCCCCCTCCACCACCCACCTTTGTTTGGCTCGTGGACATGCCATGAGGCATGCAGAAGCGCAACATATCGGAGAAGATGAGCAGAAACGTGGAGGGGATCAGTTGTCATTGTCTTGAGGGGCCACCGAGTGCGGGAAGTGATGTGACGGTTCCTCGGTTTCCCATAGGGGGTAAAAGAAAGGACAAACCCCCTCACCCTCGCCCTCTTCGTGTAATCACACGCCTTTTGTCTCCATCATAGCCTTCTGTTCTCTCAAACCCCACCCCGTAGGCTCTGCGGAAGGGGCGGTGGTGTGCTTGGTCAAGCAGCTTTAATGGATATGGATCCAGGCTTCACTTTCTCCCATCTGGGGAAAGGGTGGGTTGATGAGACAGCCAAGAACGGATGCCTGCAGCACCCTTGCTCACCCCCGGTGGAGGGAGTGTGTGTTCATGGTGCATCTGTTCTCCACGTTTCTTTACCCTGGAAGTTCTTCTCTTCTGCTTGGTTTTGGGTGTCGATCCACACTCTCATGAGCAGAATCAAGGCTTTTTTAGCATGCTGAGTACAGAAAACCGTGCATAGATCTGAGCTGAAACTTTCTTTTCTTTTCTTTGATGCTGCGATCATCTCGTGAGGTGGATGATGATGGATGTTGCACATGTGCTTGTGCAGAGCGATGCTGGAATGCTTCTGCGCCCCGCGCTGGTGCGGAGTAATTGCGAAGCAGGCCGACGGTGCTCGCTTTCTGCGCTCCGTGCGTACTCTGCATGAACGATGCCACCTGCGTCTTCATTAGCAGTAGGGTTAGGAGGCTTTTTAGCCTATCACTGCATCAAGTGATCACTCTCTCTCTCTCTCTCTCTCTCTCTCTCTCTCTCTCTCTCTCTCTCTCTCTCTCTCTCTCTCTCTCTCTCTCCCTCTCTGAGTGAGTGGACACTGAGCAATGCGTTTGATGAGGCTCATTAGATCCCAGTCGATAGAAATATGCTATCGGCACAGCTTCGTATGCATTGGAAAATGCTGTGTGACAAAAAGATGGCCGAACACCGTCATCTGAATGATAAGAAATTGAAGTGTTAGCTCACAACACAAACCGAAGATTTAAAAGCCTTTAAATTGTAACGATGCCCAAACCATATGGCTTCGTTCCTTCAATAATTAATTAAATTGAAATTAAAGGTTGGCTCGCTTTCAATAATCAACTAAAAATCCAAAACTACATGACTTTGTTCCTTCATTTATCCACTTAAAATCTACATCAATCTCAATCATGCACTGTCACTAGACAACTTTCATGCTCGTAGGGATACCTGTCAGCGATCAGATTGAGGGAATCCTTGTCTTCACCATTGGATGTTATTTCAGGGAATTCTGAAGAAAGTGACCCTTTGATGCTATCGAGGGCTTTCGTCACATGAAAGGCCAATAATTTCTTGGCTCTATTTGATTGAATAGTGGGATCATTATTTCACCATGCATATCAAAGTAGCTGATCTCTTTCTTGATGCAAGGCACGAGCATTCAACATGGTAATGTTGAAAAACTAGATAGGACGAAGAGATAGAGATTTCAAATAGAGAAAGAGTAGGAGAAGAGTAACTTTCTATTTTTTCTCTCAAAAACTCTTTACAATTTCACAAACTCTATTTTCTTTCATGAACACATATGGGGTTTATATAATCCCCAAAGATACATCATATTTATTGTATTCAGAATGAATACAATAACCAATGGTCATTTTGACTTGTCTTTCCATAGACATCTAATCTATCTTTTCTTCTACTTGAGAGAATGAATCTCCTTCATGCATGAACCTTTTCTTGAATTAATTAGTCTCTATTGGAATAAGTTTATTTCCAACATTATTCCCCCTTAAACTTATTCCATCTGTCATCCCAAGTTTCCTTCGTAATTGTTGAAATATTTCAAATTTGAGGGGTTTTGTAAGAATGTCAGCCACTTGTTCACTTGTCTTGACATGATGTAGCTCCACTTCTTTATTTTTGATATGATCTCTTATAAAATGAAATCTTGTGTCAATATGCTTTGATCTTTCATGGTAGACTGGATTCTTGGCTAAGGCAATAGCTGATTTATTGTCAACATAAATCTTGGTTGACTTCTCCTGTGAGATATGAAGTTCTTGGAGTAATCTTCTTAGCCAAATTGCATGACAAACACAAGAGGATGCTGCTATATATTCTGCTTCACAACTTGATAGAGCAACAATCTGCTGCTTCTTTGAAGACCAAGTAAATGTAGTTTCACCAAAATAAAAGATAAATCCAGTTATACTTTTCCGATCATCGTAGCTTCCGGCCCAATCACTGTCACTATATCCAATAAGCTCCAGCCTTTTAGTTGATGAATAAAACATCCCATACTTAATTGTTCCTTTGACATATCGTAAAATTCTTTTGGCGACATTTAAATGAGATGTCTTAGGAGTTTCCATATATCTACTAATTAAACCAACTTCAAATAATATGTCAGGCCGAGTGCATGTCAAATACCTTAAACATCCAACTAAACTTTTGTAATAAGTTGGATTAATGTATTTACCTTCACCTTCCTTAGTCAACTTAGTACCATATTCAATAGGTGTATCTGCAGGGAGACAATCTTCCATAGAAAACTTCTTTAGAACCTCATTTGCATAATTTTCTTGTGAGATAAAAATTACTCCATTGTCTTGTATAACTTCGATACCAAGAAAATAAGTCATTAGGCCCAAGTCAGTCATCTCAAATTCCTTCTTCATGGAGTATTTAAAATCTTCAATCATGGAGCTACTATTGCCTGTAAATATTAAATCATATACATACAGGCATATAAATAAGATATCTCCATTAGAGTTAGATTTTGTATAGAGAGCATGCTCATGTGGGCATTTAGAAAAACTATTTTGAATAAAATAAGCATCTATCCGAGAATTCCATACTGTGATTGTTTAAGCCCATAAAGAGCTCTCTTTAACTTGTATACTTTGTCTTCTTGCTCATGAATAATAAAACCAGGAGGTTGTTGAATATATACCTCTTCTTCAAGAACTCCATTAAGAAATGCTGACTTAACATCCATTTGTAAAATTTTCCATTTCATTTGAGCTGCTAAGGAGATAAGTAATCTTACTGTTTCTAATCGAGCAACTGGTGCAAATACTTCTTCGTAGTCAATCCCATATTGTTGTTTGTATCCCTTTGCAACCAATCGTGCTTTGTATTTCTCTATCTTCCCTTGTGCATTTCTTTTTGTTTTGAAGATCCACTTAACACCGATCGCTTGGTGGTCTTCTGGAAGTGTAGTAAGCTCCCATGTATCATTTTTGTTAATTGCACGAATCTCTTCATTCATTGCTTGTCGCCATTTTTCTTCATTACAAGCTTCTTCGAAGGTCAATGGATCATATCCTGCAAAAAGACAAAATAAAGAAAGTTCGTCATTGTTAGTATCAATCCTTCGAGTCACATCATAGAGCTCCTGAACTGGTCTTGTCCTTCTTATAATCGGACTTCTTGAATCAAGTGACCTAGCTGATCTAGGTGATGATTCCGGTAAAGCCTCTTCGGTATTTGCTTGTATTAAATCTTCTTCTTCTGAAGCTATGACTTTCTTATGCTGTTCATCACTTTTCCAGTTCCAAATCTGTTGACATCTCTTGACATCTCTTGACATCACAACTTTATTTGTGATAGGATTGTAGAGTTTATAACCACTAGAATTTTCAGCATAACCTAACAAAATACATTTCTGACCTTTATCCTCCAGTTTTGTTCTCTTTTCCTCTGGTATCTTAGCAAATGCAATGCTTCCGAAAATCCTCAAATGATTAACTCTTGGTTTCAAAGCTCCATGCTTCTTCCGTGTAACATTTCCAATTCGCTTTGTTGGAAACTCATTAAGCAAATAAACTGCAGAAACAAAGATCTCCCCAAAATTCTTTAGAATTCTTCTTTCCTTTAACATGCATCGGACCATATTAAGTATAGTCCTATTTTTCCTTTCTGAAACACCATTTTGTTGAGGTGTGTATGGCATAGTGAATTAATGAAAAATTCCATTGTTTCTACAAAAGCTTTCAAATTCATTTGATGTATATTCACCACCTCTATCTGTTCTTAAACATTTAATCCTACAACCACTTTGTCTTTCAACCAACTCCTTAAATTCTTTGAATTTATCAAAACTTCTTTCTTTTCTTGTAATATATAAACCCACGTTTTCCACTATGATCATCAGTGAATGTAAGAAAATACCTGCTTCCTCCAAGTGATACTGGACTGATAGGACCACAAACATCTGAGTGTATCAAATCAAGCCGATGCCATGCTCTTCTTGTTCTTCTGACTTTAAAAGGCTTTCTTTCTTGCTTACCCATAACACATACTTCACATAGTTTTGATGGGTGATCAATTCTTGGCATTCCTGTCACCATATTATACTTCTCTAGAAGTTTCAAAGCCTCAAAATTTAAATGAGCATATCTAAGATGCCATAGTGTAGAAATATCATCAATATCAGTCTTAAAACAATTTGATCGATCAAAAATACATAAATGCAGAGGAAACATTCTGTTCTTTGCCATTTTCACATGTGATATCAATATTCTATCCTTGTCACGAATTGAAAGAGTCATATCTTTCATCTCAATATTATAACCTTTTTCAAGTAATTGTCCCAAACTCAAAATATTATTTTTCATATCAGGAACATAATAAACATCTGAAATGCATAACTCTTTACCATTATTTAGTTCAAGGAGAATTTGACCTTTGCCTCTTACTGGTCTCTGAGACATATCACCAAATGTAACATTTCCAGAATAATTTGTATCTATTTCTGAAAATAAATCTTTAATATCACACATATGATTGGAAGCTCCAGTATCTAAATACCATGTTATAGATTGATCTTCTTCAATTTATCATATGTCATCAGGAATACTTGATTTTCATTCTTTTCTTTCTGAACAAAATTTGCCTTATCACCTTGGTTGTTAGGATTGTAATAGCATTCAAAAGAGTAATGTCCGTACCTTTTGCAAATATAGCATTGTATTTCAGACCTTTTAAAATTTCTGCCACGTCCACGGCCTCGGCCACGTCCTCGACTATAACCTTGGCCTCTTTGGCTAGAATTTTCTCCACCACCTTCATTGTTTGGAGATTCCTGATTGGTCTGATTTCTGCCTCCTCTTCCTCTTTGTCCATGACCTCTTCCTCTTTGAAATTTTGATTCACCTCTGTTTTCAAGAGTAAGCTTGGTTTGTAGTGCTTGCTCTAAAGTTCTGTCTTCTCCTCTTTTGGTAATCCTTTGTTCATGAACTTGAAGAGAACCCATAAGTTGTTCTAAAGACATTATTTCCAAATCTTTAGATTCTTCAATCGCAACAGCAATAAAATCAAATTTTGGATCTAAAGATCTCAATATTTTTTCTATTACTCTTTGATCACTTATTTGTTCACCATTTCGTCTCATTTGATGAACAATAGAAATGACCTTCTAGAAGTAATCGAAAATAGTTTGAAGTACCTTGTTGTAATTTTTCAAAGTCGGCTCGTAAAACTTGCAAACGAAGTTTCTTTACCTTATCAACACCACCAAATGCTTTTGAAGCATTTCCCAAGCCTCCTTTGAAGTATTTCTTTGGAGCGATGATCTCGAACATTGTATCGTCAAGTCCTTGGTAGATCGTGAACAAAGCATTTTTCTCCTTCTTCCTTCTATCTTTGAGTTGTTTTCTTGCTTCGCATTCATTGCTCCTTCTTCTCTGTTGGACTTGGCTCAACAAATCCATCTTCTACAAACTCCCATACATCTTGGGAGCCTAGAAGAACCTTCATTTGGATGCACCATATATCATAATTTTTTTTTGTCAATCTAGGAATCTGAATTTGGATGGTACTTGGGGAAGAGGCCATTGCTCAACCTATGCTCTGATACCAAATGTTGAAAAACTAGATAGGAAGAAAAGATAGAGATTTCAAACAGAGGAAGAGTAGGAGAAGAGTAACTTTCTATTTTTTCTCTTAAAAACTCTTTACAATTTCACAAACTCTATTTTCTTTCATGAACACATATGGGGTTTATATAGTCCCCAAAGATATATCATATTTATTGTATTCAGAATGAATACAATAACCAATGGTCATTTTGACTTATCTTTCCATAGACATCTAATCTATCTTTTCTTCTTCTTGAGAGAATGAATCTCCTTCATGCATGAATCTTTTCTTGAATTAATTAGTCTCTATTGGAATAAGTTTATTTCCAACAGGTAACACTATCTCCACTACAGTGCCATCATCTCTCTAGTCAAATTGATAAATCATGAAAATTAAGTAAGAAACTGCCAGTGAAGGTACAACTATATTCCCTCCCTCCCTCCCTCCCTCCCTCTCTCTCTCTCTCTCTACGACATTGTGATAATTTACATTTATGCATTTGCCCCCATTTGACTCACAAAAGGAAAGTGCCACCTAAACATACATGTGTGTGGTACCTTGTCAAGATCCTTATAGCATTCCCTACACTTATTTGTTAATTTGATTCTTTCCCCCTCTCTTATCATCTTAATTATTAAAAGAATCAAAAGAAATATAATAGAAAATGTGAATGAATAGACTGTGTATTAGGCCAAACAAGACATGACAAAGGAGTAGAGGCGGCCAGATTTTGTTCTCTGAGCTCAAGGATGGTGGTAGTGTTTGGATGATACTGCCATCAGCTTAAACATGAGAAACCAACGATTACCGTCTCTTACTAAATTTAACTTTCTTCAAGTTATGGTTTCATAAAATTTCGGTGCAAGCGCAAGTGATGGCCACAAACAAAGCGTTCATCTTGTCACCATCTAAGGTGGCCTCAAATGTGACAGAGTTATAGCCAAAGGGTTGGGTATGATTACATATTTGCTAATTCCTCTCTTTGGTTTGAGAAAATGTTAGCAATTAGGATCACCAAAACAAATATCCAAGGATAGATCTCAAAAGTTGGTGTAGGGAGGAGGAGGAGCTCACCAGCAAAGACAGCTACAAGTCGTATTGTTGGCATGGGATGTTTGTTGTGCCATTCCTCTCTCTCCAACATCAATTGTAATTTGTCGTCTTTCCGAGATGATGAGTGCTGGGATCCACATACATGTTCTGGAGTCTACAAGGAATTGGAGGATTCAAATGTGAACTCTAGATTCAAATATGAACACTATCAAGCACTTGATTCTGATCATGTACTCCAATTCTCGTGTGAAAAAAAGGATAAAAAGATAATTCATAGATATACCTCAGAATTTTACAACCTTGTTCGTGAAAAACAACAGTAACTAGGAGAAAGCACAACTCTATATATATATATATATATATATATATATATATATATATATATATATATATATATATATATATATATATATATATATGTAATCAAATAAAAGTGTATGTAGGAACATGTGCATACTCCTACATGCATTGGACAAAACAAAATAAGTAATTGTGTGTGTCATTTTTCGCTTTGGAAACAAAATCATTGGAGCATTCTCCAACGAGTTTATGGGTTGAAAATATTATGACAACTTAGAAATGCAAGGCTCTTGCTAAAACCTAGACACTATCTCCATACAATATTCATTATATTCCAACTCCTAAACAATTCTATTCTAATCATTCATAACATGTTCAATTATACTTCAACATCTCATGGAATCCAACAAAATACCATGATCAAAACCTGAATAGGCAACATATTCCTTATGTAATCCAGTTAGTTCTTTACCATCATACAACCACCAAAAACTCTGTATTATATCACACTCAACACCAATATATTTACATAATTACAAGATCACTGTAGTAGATCCACAATAATATTTTAATTTAGTATTATACAAGTCCAAAATATGAGAGGTTTCTAAATAATAACATTCCCCTCTAGTCTGTCTCTACTCCTCAAGATCTGAAAATTTTAAAGAATAGACATATGAGTAAGTAATATGATGCATATAAATAAATAATTATAAGTATTTTTGCAGTCATTTTTATCTTCAGAACCGAGCATAGAAATCATCAAATTATTATTTAATTAATAATTCAAACACCATACATAGGCGAGTAAACAAGGCCATAATTATGTACGAATGACGATGATCTATTCTTTTTTTCTTCTATTTTGTTTCCTCTTTTTTTTTTTTCAAAGAGACGGGGAGAAAATGATAAAAGAAATTGTTCTTTTGAAATTTAGTCCTTCTCAAGACTTTTATTTTCAATTAGGCCCTTAAAGAAAAAAAATATAATTATAACATCATCAATATGAATATTTATTTTTAAATCTTCGAAAAATTGCCCAAACATAATAAGATCAGCTTGTTGCACTTCGTGTGTGTGTGTGTGTAATCTACATATCGAACATATCAAAAATCAAATTCTTATTTGGCATCAGTATGAAAATAATTCAAAATCGAATTTAACAATCATCTAAGCAACAATTAGGGATCCATCCAATACTACTACTGTCATAAAGATCCATTCTTGAAAAATCATATCAAGTAAACGGCTTATTGAGGTCCTCCACGCCCCCTCACTTTAGATCACAATTTCCTTGTTTAAGGCAATCTATTTACTTTTATAAGACCGGTGTGTGTGTAACAAAGAAGAAGATTTTGCTGATGAAGAGTAGAAACGATGACGACCAGGCGAAGTTCCATTATTTGGTGTAGAAAGTAGTTCATCAAGCAGGAAAATGGAGAGAGCCTCCAATCTCACCATTTCATGTTCATGGCTCGTCGTGGTTCTTTTCTTGTTCAACTTGGGACAATATTGGAAGGGCCCCAATGTCCGATAGTTCTCATAGCATGATGTCTCGCGTAGAGACATTGTCTCGATATATCTTCCTAAATGGTAAGGTGCCAGAACATGACTATTACTCTTTTCTTCTTACAAGTTGTGCAGAGTATAAATCAATCATACTCCTTTTACACTCATAGTTAGAGGGTAAACATGGGATTTACTTGGATCATCTATTCTTTATTTCTGATTGTTTGGCCCTAACATACCATGATCAAAATTTTTTTGGTCCTTTTCACTAGCACAAGCCGTAGGTAGAAGTGGTCATCGAATTCACCATTTTATCGATATTATGTTTATAACCCTATTTTAGCACTTGGATCAACAAATGTCACTTATAAATGTAAATGCTAATTTGGTCTACACTAACATGCATGTTCACGATGAGCTTAACTAGTTCGATAAATCATCGACTCATAGCCACCTGAACAAGTCACTGGACAGATTGGAAGCTGGTTAATAAGATTTAACAGTCTCATTTAATGGCTAATGACATCTCGGATAATGCGTGATGCATCACTCTTTTAAATTGTGAATTACCAATGGACTAAATGAAAAGATTCAGAAAATGGTTTTATCAGTCAGAGTTCATTAGATTTAATTAAAATAGTTAAATCATAGGAAAGCACTGGCATTTGATGTTGCTACACGATCAATAGCCAGCTTAACTCTGATCTGAAATCAAAGTTCTCTCAGGGTCTGAGCATGTAGACACATCTCTTTCACCTGCCACATTTGCAGGTAATCAGAAGCATTGTATATGGTCAGTCATGGAACCTGTGATGCTGTTGTCTGCGCATAGATAGAATTGGTGGTTACAGTGGAGATAGATCGGGAGAAGAAGAGGTGAATAGGAAGTAGAGTTCAGAAGCTATGCCGCAAGCCAGATGTGGTTGATAAGAACAAGTCTGCGTCTTCATGCGTGCAGCAGCCCTACTACCTCTCCATAGGATGGTCCCTATAACCATCCACGGATGAGCATCGCACGATAAGCATCCTCCATAGGACGGTCCCGATGACCACCCACGGATGAGCATCACATGATAAGCATCCTCCAGAGGACGGTCCCGATGACCATCCACAGATACCAATTTCTCTGGTAGGAGAAACACCACCTGTGCATGGATTCTGATGTCCTCTTCCTCTTCAAGTTGCAGCATCTGGAAGCACATGGCCGGAGGTTCGTGGAGGCCAGTTGAAACTTGAGAGGTGAAGGGACATGACTGATGTAAAAGTCATCTTCTCTCTTCCTGGGTATCAATCGGTCCAGGGACCAGAGACTGGTGTTTGGTATTACATGGCAAACCCTAGCCCAGCTTCATCCGCCAAACTCAACCTAGTGCCGTGGATCCAGTACTGTTCAACTCATCAGAGCCCAATCATATGGACTGTGTCCTTCTCTCTCTCTCTCTCTCTCTCTCTCTCTCTCATGCACTGCAGGTGGATTTGACCTCCTCCTCCTCCTCCTCATTAATACGAAGAACCAGACTCATGCACTTGATGTGGTGCACATGGACAATGGGGGTCCAGTCCAAACAGGACCACTGAGAGAGAGAGAGAGAGAGAGAGAGAGAGAGAGAGAGAGAGAGAGAGAGAGAGAGTCATGTATGCATGGGCTTGGTTCACCATCATAGCTGTAGAACGAATCATAGATGAATCCTCGAACAATACACCAAGATTCAGTGTGATTATCGTCCCATTTTTGTGCAAGCATTCTCTTGTGTTCTTTGCAAGTCATTTCCTCTTCAGCTGTCCTCACTCTTGACCTGACCAACAACATTGCTGTCTCCTAATCCTTCTCTATTATCAGACATCAACCAAACAAATCTTCTGCCTATGGCTGCCGATACAAGACCCGCATCTACCGGTCAGTATACCCAACAACACCTGCTTATTGTCTCCTAATCCTTCTCTGTTATCAGACATCATGTTGGGTCCAGCCCATAGGTGGGCTTGGACCAGATAATTGGGCCTGAGCCCAAATCAGTTAATAAAAAAAACAAATAGGTAAGTAAAAAAAGTAGGGTGTGCACTTGATAAACAAAAACTGCAGCCGT
Organism: Musa beccarii; assembly: GCA_024322285.1. Lineage (NCBI taxonomy): Eukaryota > Viridiplantae > Streptophyta > Magnoliopsida > Zingiberales > Musaceae > Musa > Musa beccarii. Next base: position 25,832,210 of record CM044395.1, on the reverse strand, counting down.
GTGCAGCGTACGGCGGCACAGTGAGAGAAAGGAGAGAGAGAAGAAAATTAGATTTGTGAGTTTTCTACTTGACGATCAGTGGCCAAACTTCGTCAGTTTTGACTCAAATTTGACTTGAAGAATCCTTATAGTAAACTCTATAATCCTAATGATATCGATCTGTGGTTTATCCTTTCTAAGGTACTTTCCTATCATATTTACTTAGTGAGATCTAAAATTTTTCTTAGAAGGTATTCATCTATATGAAGATGACACACTATTGTTGAGCCAAGATATATGATCTTGATGTTATTATGATCCTCTTGTTATTTTAGAGAAGACCTATTGTAAACCTGTTATCATTATTGGTGATAGTGGAAGTTTGAAGTAGACTACGATCCCGTGGTTTTTTTCGCATTAGGTTTTTCACATTAAAAATTTGGTCTCACTTGTGATTGATCTGTTGTTCTGTTATTAATATTATTTTGGTTAATAATTGCTTATAATATTAAGTTGGTATTTTTAACGAGGAACCCATTTTGATACACAAAGAGGGAAAAGAATTATTCCGCATTAACAGATTTTTTTTCAATAAGTGGTTTCAGAGCCAGGTTGTTATTTGCTACTATTTTCTTGTGTGATTGAAATGGAAGAATCAGATAGTATGATTAAATTAAACTCATCAAATTATTCCACTTGGAGACGTATGATGGAAGATTTACTCTATTGCAAAGATTTGTATAAGCCCATCAAAGTTAAAAAAAACCCTCTACTATGGAAGAGGAGGAATGTGAGGTCCAACACAGAAAAGCTATTGCTTATATTAGAAGATGGATGGATATAAATTTGCATGAGCATATTTCTGATAAAACCAGAGCTGATATTGTTTGACAAAGGTTAAAAAATTTGTTTGCGAAAAAGATAATGGGAAATAGAATTTCTCTCCTTAGAAGGATTGTTAATTTAAAGTATAAAGATGGTGGCAATATTTTTAAGCACATAAGCCTATTTCAGAGTCTTGCAAACAAGTTGGTTGTTATGAAAATGAATATAGATTATGAAATGCAAGGATTGCTACTTCTCAGCTCTTTACCAGAAAGTTGGGAAACGTATGTGATGATAATTTGTAACTCCACGCTAGAGGGGACTCTAACTATAGACATGGTTAAAGATAGTTTACTGATTGAAAATGCCAGAAGGAAAGAACAGGGAGAATCTTCTTCTGGTGCACTTGTTACTGAAAAGCAGGAAAGACGTGGAAGAAGTTACAATAGAAATTCACATGGTTACAGAGGAAGATCTAGTCTAGAAGAGATATCAGGTGTTTCCACTGCAACAGGCCAGGTCATATGAAGAAAGAGTATAGGTTTTGGAAGCGAGAACAGAATGAAATGAAGAAAAATGAAAAAGAGATCAATACAATTACTGCTGAAGGTGATATCATTACTGTTTATGATGATGGATGTGTTAGTCTTACAGCTCAGGACAGTAATTGGGTAATTGACTCTGGTGCTTCATTCCATGTTACTTATCATAGTGATTTCTTCAGATCCTACACTACTGGTGATTTTGGTAATGTTAGAATGGGAAACAGTGGTATATCCAAGATTATGGGTATTGGAGATATTTACTTAGAGACCAGTACTGGGAGCAAATTGATACTCAAAGATGTTAGACATGTTCCAAATATTCGTCTGAATTTGATATCTATAAGTAGACATGATGATGAGGGATTTACACATTATTTTGGTGAAAGCAAATGGAAGCTCACTAAAGGTTCTCTAGTTGTGACGAGAGGAAAGAAGTTGAACTCTTTTTATATTATGGAAGCTAAGCTACACGAAGGAGAGATTAATGTAATTCAAAAGGGTGAAAGCATAGATCTTTGGCATAAGAGACTTGGTCATATCAACAAGAAGGGACTTCAAACTCTTGCTAGAAAACAGTTGTTACAGAGTTGCAAGGTACATCTCTTAAATCTTGCGATCATTGCTTAGTTGAAAAAATATATAGAGTTGCATTTCATACAAATCCGCCATCTAGAAGATCAAATATTATTGATTTAATTCATACTGATGTCTGTACTATGCAAACTAGAACTCTTGGAGGTGCTCTTTATTTTGTTACTTTTATTGATGATCATTCTAGAAAAGTTTGAACTTTTGCTTTGAAATCTAAAGACTAGGTACTCAATGTCTTCAAAGAATTTCATATCAGTGTTGAAAGAGAAATTGACAGAAAGCTAAAGAGTGATCGAGCAGATAATGGTGGCGAGTACAGGGATCCTTTTGAGAATTATTGTAGGTTTCATGGTATCAGGCTTGAGAAAATAGTTCCAAAAACTCCTAAGCAAAACAAAATGGTGTGGTAGAAAAGATGAACAGAACTATTGAAGAAAGGATTAGGTGTATACTTTCCCACACCAAGTTACCTAAGTCATTTTGGGGGGAGGCTATGAGAACTACAGTTGACCTGATAAATCTTTTTCCATCAGTTCCTCTTAAAGGTGATGTTCTAGAGAGAGTATGGAAAGGAAAAGATATATCTTATCATCATTTGAGAGTCTTTGGGTGCAAAGCATTTGTACATATTTCCAAAGATGAGAGATCCAAGCTTGATAATAAGACAAAGACATGTATTTTCTTGGGATATGGTCATGAAGAGTTTGGGTACAGATTGTGGGATCCAGTGAATAAGGAGATTGTTAGAAGCAGGGATGTTATGTTTCTTGAAGACCAATTGTTTGATAATGGTGATAATGTTGAGAAGCCAGAAATCTCTATTTATATTCCTTGAAGTTTGGGTTCACTTCCTCCACCTATAGTTCATAATGATCATGGGGGAGATGAAGAAGAAGAATGTGGTGAGAATGTTAGTGATGATACTCCTATAGTTGATGAAGTTGAACCAACTGAGCAAGCACCTCCACCACCAGTTGAGATTCCATTGAGAAGATCCACAAGAGAGCGACAACCATCTATAAGATATCCTCCACATGAGTATGTTATGCTTACTGATGGGGGAGAACCAAAAACCTACCAGGAAGCTATTCTACATGAGCACAAGAATGAGTGAGTTAAAACCATGCAAGAAGAGATGAGATCCTTGCTTGAGAACCACACCTATAACTTGGTAAAGTTGCCTAAAGAGAAGAAAGCTCTCAAGAATAAATGGATTTACAGATTGAAGATTGAAAATAATAGCTCACAACAAAGATACAAAGTACGACTAGTTGTGAAGAGATTCAATTAGAAGAAAGGTATTGACTTTGAAGAAATATTTTCTCCTGTGGTGAAAATGTCATCTTTCCGAGTTGTTCTTAGTTTAGTTGCCCGCTTGGATTTAGAAGTTGAGCAACTTGATGTGAAAACTGTATTTCTTCATGGTGATCTAGAAAAAGAAATTTACATGGAGCAACCAGAAGGCTTCAAAGTCAAGGGAAAAGAAAATCTAGTGTGCAAGCTAAGAAAAAGTTTATATGGTCTCAAACAGGTACCCAAACAGTGGTACAAGAAGTTTGATTCTTTTATGATAAGCCAAGGGTATAATAGAACCACATTTGATCATTGTGTGTTTACAAAGAAGTTTTCAGATGATGATTTCATTATTCTCCTGCTATATGTTGATGATATGCTGATTGTTGGTCATGATGCTGATAAAATTGAAAAACTTAAAAGAGAGTTAAGCAAGTCTTTTACTATGAAAGACTTGGGATCGGTGAAATAAATACTTGGCATGAAGATTCTTCGTGATAGAAAGAAAGGAAAGATTTGGTTATCTCAAGAGACCTACATTGAGAAGGTTCTTGAAAGATTCAATATGAGTAAAGCCAAAGCAGTTTGTTCTCCACTTGCAGGTCATTTTAAGCTTAGCTCAAAACAATGTCCGACAAGTGAGAAAGAAAAAGAAGAAATATCCAGAGTGCCTTACTCATCTGCAGTGGGCAGTTTGATGTATGTTATGGTTTGTACTAGGCCAGATATAGCTCATGCAGTTGGAGTTGTTAGTCGATTTCTCTCTAATCCTGGAAAAGAACATTGGGCAGTAGTAAAATGGATATTAAGATATCTAAGAGGTACTTTCAAGTTGTGTTTATGTTTTGGTAGTGGTGAACCTATGTTAGAAGGGTACACAAATATAGACATGGTTGGTGATACTGATTCCAGGAAGTCCACTTCGGGATTCTTGATTATATTTACAGGGGGAGCAGTCTCTTGGCAATCTAAGTTATAGAAATGTGTTGCTCTATCAACCACAAAAGCAGAATATATAGTTATTACTGAAGTCTGTAAGGAAGCTTTATAGATGAAAAAGTTTCTACAGGAATTGAGTTTGAAACAGGAAGAATATATTGTTTACTATGATAGTCAGAGTGTCATTCACTTCTCCAAGAATTCAACATATTATTATAGATCCAAGCATATTGATGTGAGATACCATTGGATTCATGATGTACTTGAGATGAAAGAATTACAATTGGAAAAGGTGCATACTAATGAGAATGGATAAGACATGTTGACAAAGTCTTTACCTAAGGAGAAACTTGAAGTTTGTAGATGAAGAGTGGGCTTAGTACAGCCCACCATATGAGCTGGAGGGGGAGAATTATTGGGTCCAGTCCATAGGTGGGCTTGGACCAGATAATTGGGCATGAGCCCAAATCATTTAATAAAGAAAACAAATAGGTGAGTAAAAGGAGTAGGGTGTGCAGTTGAGATAAACAAAAACTGCAGCGGCGTGTAGCGTGCGGTGTGCAACGAGAGAAAAGGAGAGAAAGAAAAGAAAATTAGGTTTGTGAGATTTCTGCTTGACGATCAATTGTCAAACTTCGTTAGTTTTAGCCCAAATTTGACATGGAGAATCCTTATAGTAAACTCTACAATCCTAACAGTGTCGATCTGTGGTTTATCCTTTTTAAGGTATTTTCCTACCATATTTACTTGGTAAGATCTAAAATTTTTCTTAGAAGAGATTCATCTATATGAAGATACTTAATATTGTTGAGCTAAGATATATGATTTTAATGTTATTATGATCCTCTTGTTATTTTAGAGAAGACCTATTGTAAATATGTTATTATTATTGGTGATTGTGAAAGTTTGAAGTGGAGTACGGTCCAGTAGTATAGTTTTTTTCGTATTGAATTTTTCATGTTAAAAATTTGATCTACTTGTGATTGATCAGTTATTCTACTATTAATATTATTCGGTTAATAATTACTTATAATATCAAGTTGATATTTTTGATGCGAAACCCATTTTGATATAGAAAAAAAATTATTCTGCGTTTACAGATTTTTTTTCTCAACACATCATTTATGTCTGTGGCTGCCGATACAAGACCTGCATCTACCAGTCAGCACACACGTAACATTCTCAATCCAGCAGAAAGTTAGAGGTACAAGTTTCCTTGCGAGAATGGAAGGCCAAATTCGGTTTATAATCAATCAACACACGGGATATTAATAACACGACTCGATTGATGCAGAAGTTATTCATAACTATTCAACCGATTGATTATATAATTCAATCTATAGCCAATCCATCATGTTTCTACTACACACCTCTTAAAATTTTAAAGGTAATCGAAAACCAGAGCTCAATAAGCGTTGTGACTCATATGCTAATTAAAATTTATCACATAAATATTTTCTTAAAAACATGCGAATGTTTTACGTTTTTGATACATGCTTTCGAAATATGCATAAATATCAAATTCTATTTCATACAATTTACAAAAATTTAAACCTTACACGCATTTTGAAATTAAGATATATTTAAATATATTTTCAAAATAAAAGCGTTAATATAGCTAATGTCACACATCACAGCATAAATATTGTAGTGCAAAGACTACCTACCATTCATATAAATATAACTAATTTGTACACGCTAGTGCAGAAATCATAATAATATCAACGACTTCAGTCACATTATATCCTGCGGCAAAGGCCCAAGGCCCAGAATCATATTTGACCTTATCGTTTAGCTAACACATATCTCTATAATGTTGGGACCCAAAAAAATTAGTTTTTGAATAAATATTAATGTCTAACCCGGCAGAGTCTAGATCATAGCCATACTCACTAGACAATTGTCATGTCATAAAAATAACATATCGATCACTCTTTACCAAATTAAGAGTTTAGACAAATCTTTGTGCACATCTCTTCAAAGTCACATAATTTTTAATCCATTTCAAATATGATGCTGAATGAATAATTTTACATAAATGAGATAGCATAAATCAATAAATACTTATAGCATAATAAATAGCTATTCAAACCATATGCTTTTTCAAATCGTAAATATATAAATTATTTTATAATATTTTTGGTTAATAAAATGACCTGCAATTCATGTAAATCATATATATATATATATATATATATATAAATATAATTCGATCACATACGTTAATACTTTCAAAAATAGACTAAAAGGAACCATCGAATACTTATTTTGGTCACATATCCTTGATACAACACATTTTCATCTTTCGTTTCCTAAATTTTCTCAAATATTTTTTTATTTATTTCATAATATAAACATGGAATTATTTAAGAACATCAAGATTCATCAATCTATAATTCGAAACTTAAATCTAATTAAAAAAAATAGAAGAGAGTTCAAAACCATGCCTCATATAATTTTTTTTTTTGACTTGATCAGAAATGTTTTGATTTCAAATCAAGTCCTCCATAATTTTCTCCCAATTTTTCTTTTTTTTTTCTTTTTTCTTCAGTGAAAGAATTAGAGGACTGGAGTTGCGAGTCACTCCACGGCTCTCTGGCATCTGCCATTAAATGTTGAAAGAAAATTAGTGTACATGTAAACTTCTCGAGTTTGGTAAAAGGAATGTGGAGGCTAGCTAAGAGAACTGCGAGTCCCACATCTACTTCATCACTGCATCGTATCCGATTCTTTCCAATTAGGCTGTATAACTCACTCACAGCTTTATTCATCCTTCTACATCAAGAAAAAGAAAATAATGTGAGTTGCGTTAGGGAATAAAATTCTAATCACCCATTCAGGTTATTTCTCCAAGATTTCCATGCAATTTGTGCAGCGAACACAACCACTTGATTTGTTGCGGGTTCAATGCAATAGTTATGCTGACATACACAAGTTTTGGCAGTGTGATTGCGTGCGAGATGTACGTACGCTATGTTATGTCCTTAATATGATGAATACATTATGTCCATGCAGATCTTCTGCAAGTATTGTAATCTATTCTTACATGTGATATAGTATCATTTAGATCAACACACTTCGGATGTTCAACAAGGAAAACGAATCGAACGGCTCTCATTCGATCTTTTTTCTGGTCCAATTTAGTCTGAAACTTTTCTGAAATCTGAATCAAATCCACCGACCCATGCGCTTTAATCAAGAGCATTTATAAGTTAGTGATTAAGTTTCCAAAGTTGGAGCGAGAGAGAGAGAGAGAGAGAGAGAGAGAGAGAGAGAGAGAGATGGGCACATTGGGATGAGAGCAGGCTTTATGTTTTGGCTTTGCTGGTCAAAGGGCCTCGGCCTAGGAGATCAGAGATTCTTGGTCTCTCTGCTTTCTTTATCTAAATTTAAATTGTTGCTCTATCCAAGCAGCACTTCCTGCGATAAACTAAACTACGTATATAATGTCCATTAAATTTATAATTATCAACATTTAACGTAGCTTGTGTTAGGGATCGAGCGACACTAATAAGGGGGGAGGGGGTGAATTAGTGTAGCGATAAAAATGATAAATTTTTGAAGATGAAGATGATTTGTAGTAGAGTAAATTGCGAGAAAGTAAATACAAACCGATTTATAGTGGTTCGGTCATGCGACCTACGTTCACTCCCGATTCCTCTTCACCTGAGGCCACCGGCTTTTCCACAAGCTATCATCCTTTCAACGAGCGAGGATGAACTCTCTTACAACACCCCTCCTTTTGCCGGGCTTAAGAGATAACCCTTACAAAGCCTCTTACCCATCTCTTGAATTAGAACACACTTAAAGCTTAGAGGAAAGATTTGACAAGAGTTTTCCCTATCTTTTCTCAGTTCTAGGCACCCTCTAAACTCTGAATGAGTGGGGTATTTATAGGCCTCAAGAAGATTCAAATTTAGAGCCCAAATTTGAATTGCCTCAGTTTTTCCAGTGCTATTTTAGCACTATTCCAGAAGGCTGAATGACCCTAATTTCGACCCAAATCAGCCCAAATAAGACCCAGTTGACCCCCTACTTGGGTTATAGGATTAACACATAATCCTAACCCAACAATTATAATTTTTAAAGATATTTCCTAAGCTATTACAAAGTCCAACAAGTTAAGACTTCTTCCGGCGAGCTTCCGGCGAACTTCCGGCGGTCTTCCGACGAACCCTCGGAAACCATTCTGCGGACTCCCGGCAAGCTCCTAGACTTCATGACGATCTTGGCGAGTTCTACTGAGCTTCTTTGGCAAGCTCTGATCTTTCTTGGCAAGCTCCATGAACTTCCGACGAACCTTTCGGGGAACTTCCGAAAACCCTTCGGCAAGCTCCCTACTCGTTCTCGGCCAGTTCCGACAGCACTCCCAACGAATCTTCAGACTTCCGTCAAACTCTCGAACTCCCAACGATCCATCAGACTTGTCTTCCAGTACTTTGTTTCGCTTTACATCTTCGTAGTTAATCCTGCGCACATACAAACAAAACTCTACTTCGATCTAGACAATTATTACAACACGAATTGACATTCAGTTGCCTGACACGTCATTGGTTAGCGTTTCGTCCGATTCTTTGGCACATCGTCCTCTCTTACGTTTTGTTGCCCAATCGGCGATTGACCTCCACAACCCCGATATCCTTGGTGCAACTCTGCTCTTCTTGGCCTGATACCCGACGTATGAAGCCTTCTGCCGATTGTTGACCAAACCTCCGGCTCGACATCCAATATCCTAACGTGATCATCCGGCGCAACGTCAATTCCTCTAGTGTCAACTGTCTAATCCTGATCGATAGTAGACCTACGTAACTCAAAACACAGTTAGATCATAAAATACAATCAATTAGTTTCATCATCAAAATCCAAGATTCAATAATCTCCCCATTTTTGATGATGATAACTAATTGATGACTAACGAAGTTAACCATAACTCCTCGGAGTTTAACCAAACTCTCATATCAATATGCCATTGATAGAACACTTGGATTATCTTAAATCCAAGCAACATTCGTCACAAATTATGAGAAATATCAAACCATCATGCAAATATATAAAATATTCAATTCAATACATGAAGTCATCAATTTACTTCTCCCCCTATGTCATCAACAAAAATGAGAAGTTGCATTTACTAGTTTAAAAGATATGCATATTTTACAATACACTAGCTATTAATCACATTCAACATTTAAGCATAGCTTTGCAATATAATATCCAATCATACCATTTAATCATAGTAAGTTTCAAGATTTCCAAGCATAGCAATTCAATACTTGCTTCTTGTGTAAATTTACACTTTACTTTTCTTGAAATTATAAGGTAGTAATTTTTTTTATATTCAAGTTCTTTTCCTCTTTTGTAGGCTAGCAAGATAGCAAGTTTGCACTTTGATTTCTTTGTGATATGCCAAGCTAGCAATTTTCTTCCTCTTGAATGAGCTAGCAAATTTTTCATTTAAGGTGCAGGCTAGCAATAAACTTTCTTCCCCTTTATCAATGTCAAAAAGAAAGGGAGGATCAAATATATTGATATAAACTTTTCACATAAGTTTGTAAAAAAAAGTTTACATCAATCTTCAAATCATGATACAAATATATCAATATAATGGATCAAGTCATGATTCGTAATTCATCATAAAAGATATCAAGAAGAACATAATTTCTTTTACTTCAATATTCAAATCATAACAAGTGATACATATCAAAATTCTACAAGAATATTTCAATCATCAAGTCATGAGTCATACAAATAAGTATTGAAACATAGGAGAAAAAATCAATTTAAGCATGCAATCAAGTTCAAGTAATGCTAGCATATTTTACATGTATTTTTATGCCATGATAAAAAAAATAAATCAATGATTCAATCATATCATGTTATGAAAGATATCAATATGAAAAATCAACAAGGATCAAAAGATATCATTCATGGTTCATAATAATTCTTTTTAGCAAGATCAAGATTATGATTTTAAAACAAATTCTAAGCATATAATTCCGAGAAATCAAAATCATGATTCACAAATATTTTCTTTAGCATCAATTTCTAATTCATGATAAAGGGTATACAACCAATAATCATAATACATAAAAAAAATAGAATTCTCATAGATCAAGTCATGATTCAATGATTCATCATAAAGCAAATTTCATTTATATCATATATTCAATTTACCACATAAGGTAAAGAAATCATGTCACTTCTAGGATATAATATCAAGACTCAAGAAGAATATGATTTATTTAAGAATGGATAGCACAAAGAGCATCCTGATTCATGCATAAGAATTTTCATCAAGATCACATTTTATACGAATCAAGATATCAAGATCACAAATTCATAAAAATTCAAGTATTGAATTCCGAGAAATCAAAAAATAAGTTACATTTCATTTAAAGAATTTTCTTTTGATAAAACGGAAGGAGCATGGTAAACGATCTTGATTTGTAAAGAACTTCAAGTTTTAATTATCAAGATCATGATTTCAATCAAAATTTTTTTATAACAAAATGAAATCTTTTAGAACTTGATTCAAGCATTAAATACATCTTAACAAGTCATAATTCTAAAAGATTTAAGAATCACTAAAAGAAAAATCATTTAAGTTCAATTTGACTATTTCATACTTATCATTAAAATCATTTTCATAGATTCATATAGATGGATTATTTAACACATCATCAAAATCTCATTCATAATTCAAGTGATTCACAAACTATCATAAATGAATTCATTAATTTTATTTTATGAAAAATTAAAAATTTCAAAAATCATACATTTCGCTTTTTTATGATTTGCATTAATTTCGTATAAACATGCCTTTGTCTTCTTTTATGTTGAATAGAAACAAGCATCAATGTTCAAGACATAAAGGCTAAATCTCATAAAGCAAATTGTCAAGCATGATTTTAAATATTCATTTTCAAGCCATGATAAAAATAGTAAGTTGAAGATTCAATCATCTCATGCCATGAATTCCAAAGTCAAGATTTCAAGAGATCAAGAGAGAAGTTATAAAATCATTCAAACTCATTTTGTCAACTTGAAACTCATAATCAAATTATCAAAATCATTCTCAGGATTCAAGAGACTTATATGAACATAGTACACATGGATTCATCATTTATCTTTTTATGCTAAATCAAAATAAATATTCAAAAACAAAAGGCAAGTTTCATTATAAAAATCATCAAGACAAAAATATAAGACATGAGATTCAATTTATCATGATAATGTGTTTCATTTTAAGTTGTTTGTTCTATATAAGTGTACTCATGTTTCAAAAGATGAGTATCAAATTTTAAAACTAAACATGAGCTTTTCATCAAGATATAACACCTTTAAATTCTCATAAAATCATTAATTATAATAACAAACTTTTAATATTTTTATTTTATCATTATCAATAATGATTTCATAGGGTATGTTCAATTATTTACATGAAAGCTATCATCGTATAACTTTGAAATACAAGTTGTCATTAAAGCCATCAAGATCAAATGCATCAAAAATATTTTATACAAAAATTTTATTATAAGTGATGGAAATTGTTTACATGTAAGCATGCTCTTGTCTTTTTCTACTAGATTCATGTATCATTGTATAGATTCGAAAAGTAAGTTTCAAAAAAAATTATTTAAACCAAATGCATGATACAAGCATTTATCATCAAAACACTTTCAAGAATAACATACGTGCATGATATTTAAAGTTGAAAATCGATACAAAAAGCATACATGAAAATTTTCTTATACAAGAATTATCATTCATAAAAGATTTAATGTTTTAAGCATCATCATATAAATTTTTAAAAATTTATAGAAAGAAAAACATAGTTTAATTTTTTTTAATTTTTTTTATTTCCTACTAAGTAAATTAAGTACTCATGAAAAACATCATGTAATTTCAAAATAATTCGAGGGAGTTAAGTTGCTTACCTTGTAGTCGAAGCCCGTCAAAGCCCAATTCGCCGTTTCGTCATTTGATTCTTCTTTGCGCTTCCTCCTCTTCCTCCATTCAAGTTCATTTTTAGTTATAGATTCTTGTTTAATGAACTTATTAAGATTCATTAAAAGTTCAATGTCCTCTTCATTGTTCTCATCACTTGAGTCATCACTCAAGTGGCATTTCATAGTTCGGAGTTCCAAATCCTTCCTATTCTTTAGAAGGTGGTTCAAGTGTTCAATGAGTTCAAAATGAGTTCTTCTATCGAAAGGTCATTTAGATTTTTAGCTTCTTGTATTGCGGTTACTTTAGGATCCCACCTTTTTGGAAGGGATCTTAAGATCTTGCTTATGAGTTTAAAATCCGAAAAACATTTACCAAGAGCTCTTAGACTATTGACGACATCCATGAAACGGGTGTACATGTCGCCGATAGTTTCGCTTGGTTTCATTCGAAAAAGCTCAAAATCATGCAATAAGAGATTTACTTTCGAGTCTTTGACTCTACTAGTTCCCTCGTGCGTGATTTTAAGTGTTCGCTAAATTTCAAAAGCCATTTCGCACGTAGAAATCTGATTGAATTCATTTTTATCTAAAGCGTAAAATAAGACATTCATAGCCTTAGCATTCAAAGAAAAGACCTTTTCTCCAAATCCGACCATTCGTTCGTCGGTTTAGAGAGAAGTTGAAAATGATTTTCAACAACATTCCATAAATCCAAATCCATTGAAAGCAAGAAAACACTCATTCAAGTTTTCCAATATGTGTAGTCCGAATCGTTAAAGAACGGTGGACAAACAATCGAAAAACCCTCTTGAAAGCCATTAAGAGCCATTTCTTACGAGTGTAAATTTGAATGAGAAATAACAAGGCTCTGATACAAATTGTTAGGGATCGAACGACACTAAGAGGGGAGGGGGGAGTGAATTAGTGCAGCGGTAAAGAACAATAAACTTTTAGCGATTTAAAACAACTTCGAAAACTTCGTACGTTGAAAGCAACGTTTCGTTTAAAACCGTTTCGATTGCACTTTAACTTAAAAGCATATGTAAGAAGATGAAGAGGAAGTCAAGTAAGGCAGTAAGATGAAGATGATTTGCAGTAAAGTAAGTTGCGAGAAAGTAAATACAAACCGATTTACAGTGGTTCGGTCATGCGACCTACGTCCACTCCCGATTCCTCTTCACTTGAGGCCACCAGCTTTTTCACTAGCTATCCTCCTTCCAACGGGTGAGGATGAACTCCCTTATAGTACGTCTCCTTTTGCCGGGCTTAGGAGATAACCCTTACAAGGCCTCTTACCCCTCTCTTGGACTAGAACACACTCAAAGCTTAGAGGGAAGATTTGATAAGAGTTTTCCCTATCTTTTCTCAATTCTAGGCACCCTCTAAACTCTGAATGAGTGAGGTATTTATAGGCCTCAAGAGGATTCAAATTTGGAGCCCAAATTTGAATTGCTTCAGTTTTCCGGTGCTGGCGGTACTGGGCAATGACTAGTACCACTGCCCCGCGATGCCACCGCCAATGCTCTTGGGTGTTGGGCGGTGCCACTGCCCCAGCCTGGGTGGTGCCACCGCCGAGCTCTTAGCCTCTGGGCGGTGCCATTGCCCAGCTTGGGTGGTGCCACCACCAGCACTCTTCTAGCACTATTCTAGAAGGTCGAATGGCCTTAATTTCGATCTAAATCAGCCCAAATAAGGCGCAGTTGGCCCCTACTTGGGTTATAGGATTAACACCTAATCCTAACCTAATAATTATGAATTTTAAAGATATTTTCTAAGCTATTACAAAGTCCGATAAATCAAGGCTTCTTTCGACGAGCTTCCGGCGAACTTCCGATGGTCTTCCGACGAACCTTCGGAAACCATTCTGCGGACTCCCGGTAAGCTCCTAGACTTCATGACGATCTTAGCGAGTTCCATGAGCTTCTTTGGCAAGCTCTGATCTTTCTTGGCAACCTCCGCGAACTTCCGACGAACCTTCCGGGGAACTTCCGAAAACCCTTCGGTAAGCTCTCTACTCGTTCTCGGCTAGTTCCTGCAGCACTCCCAATGAATCTTCGGACCTCCGTCGAACTCTCGAATTCCCAACGATCCATCACACTTGTCTTCCAGTACTTTGTTTCGCTTTACGTCTTCGTAGTTAATCCTGCACATACACAAACAAAATTCTACTTTAATCTAAACAATTATTACAACGTGAATTGACATTCAGTTGCCCGGCACGTCATTGGTTGGCGCTTCGTCCGATTTTTTGACGCATCGTCCTCTCTTGCGTTTTGTTACCCAATCAGCGGTTGACCTCCGCAACCCCGATATCCTTGGCGCAACTTCGCTCTTCTTGGCCCGATGCCCGACGTATGAAGTTTTCTGTCGATTGTTGACCGAACCTCCGGCTCGACATCTAATATTCTGACGTGATTAACCAGCGCAACGTCAATTCCTCCAGCGTCAACTATCTAATCCTGATCGATAGCAGACCTACGTAACTCAAAACGTAGTTAGATCACAAAACACAATCAACTAGTTTGATCATCAAAATCCGAGATTCAACGGCTTGTTCAAATAAACTTTTGGTCAAGGCAACGAGTCAATTGATGGAATCAATCGTTAAACATATACATATATAATATACAATTATTAAGTTCAGTGGATTAAAACTATTTTTTAGACATTTTTAGGGGACCATTCAGTTCAGTTGGCTGTCAGAGACGGTGATGCTGTCGACCTGCACAACATTAAGTTCTCTTCCTCTTTTTTTTTATAATGATTTTCGAATAATTTTATTTCGGGAATCAATATTATGGAGATCTAATGGGTTCGCCATTAAAATTCTATCAGCCCATCCAAAGTTTGGATTAGTATAGAGCATGAAAACAAAATTTGTTGATGCACAGGCTTTCCAATTGGCACAAAGCCATTAAAGAAAATATTAAAGAAAGAAAAAAAAAATTGATTGATTCTTTTTTGTATTGTGATAAGCCACTAAAACTTAAAAAAAAATGACGTGTAATTTTTCTAGGTGGAATATGCAGGTTTTAGGAGAAAAATAACAAAGAAAATTACAAATAAGTCTGCGCTGTAGATAGCTGTAACCATTGTAGTTGGAGAAAAGAAAGGTCAACAAATCATGATTATTCTATCTTCTCAATCTTGGTACAAATTATTATTATTTTTAGCATTGAGATCTGATCCGGCCAACACAACCCACATGTATGCATGTGTATCATACGTACATCGAGGGATACATGGTTATGAAATCATTGGCAAGGTATGCAAAGCTCAGGTTAGTTCGACTGGAATGCAAATATATTTATATCTGATCACTTGAGGACATCAATCTCAAGAGTGGGTTTTGAACGAGTCGTGTTTCGTTTTTCTACGAAGATTTGGTCAAGTTAGGTGCAATGTCTATTTGGACAATTAATAAGATGCATCAAGGTTGAAGAATTAATGTATTTTCTTTATTATTATATATATTAATAAAATCTTCCGGAAGTGTTATTTTTATTAATAAAATACATAAAAATTAAAATAAAACAAAATAGAATAGGTATCTAATTCTACTTTTGGGGGCTGTTCACGGAAGAGAAAGATTCCATGGATCGTTTGCATGGGGGTCGAAAAGTCATAGGCTGAGTTGGAGAAGGAAAAGACCAAACACGAGGAAAAGACGCATGTTTCGGAGGAGAGAGAGAGTCGAGCACGCCGGCCCTCGGCGTTAATTGGCGTGCTGCCCACCGAGTTGAGCTTCCACCGCATCTGCGGACGGTTGACTTTAAGAGCCCGTCCCTCTAAACTCTGCCGCGCAGCCGGTCGATCCCCCAGCACCAGATGCGGAGTCCTCCCGCAGCTGCTGGTTCAAAGACCCTGGTTTTCCTTTGATTCATCATGGTCAAATTCCTCTCCTCTCTTCGCTTTCTCGTCCGTTAATATCTTCAAGAATCAGTGCAAGTTTGGATTTTTTTTTTTCTTTTTGTCTTTGCTGTTTTTCGCTTCCCTTGCCGTTGTGGGCGAATTAGATCTGTCGACTTGAATGCACTGTAGTGGTTTTGGCTTTGGCTTTTTACCTGTTATGCCCGATACATGTTTGATATAATATGCCAGGAGAGATCTGAACTTTCTCCTGCGGTATCTTCGTTTCCAAGGGAGATCAGAGGATGGGGACGACAGAACAAGCCCACTTTCTTAGCCAATAACACCATACCATGTCGAACGAATCAGCTCGCTTTTCTCTGAGCCGTCTTTTCCAAAAGCAAAATGATGAACTGCCTGCAAGAAATCATTGACGGACCCTCGGTGCACATTTTGCAGGTCGTCATGTGGATGATTCCCAATTTATGAGTACTTTGCCGGGTCTTGTAAGTTTGAAGTCGGCACTTGTAGGATCTGTTCTTCGGACGATTTACCTCTGGGAAGTGGAAAGTGGATGCCCCGAGAGGAAGGAAGGAAGAACATACAGGTTCATATCTGATCAGATCTGCTGATACCATTTTTGAGGAAGGCCATGCTGTTTGACTTTATGATCGGCTGCTCTGTCTAGGTTGTGCTTCTCAGGAAACCAGAATCGTGAAGAACGGAACTTTCAAGGTATGAATTAGCTTTGTTTTCCGAAACTCTAGCTTTTTCTTGAAGTTTTTCCTTTCATCTCCTGCCACTATTATTATAGTAGTGATATAATATATATATATATATATATATATATATATATATATATATATATATATATATATATATATGTGCACATCTTAACTTGCTTTCCATCCATTTCATTGCTCTTTATTGGTTACTAGTTTCTAGTTTTGGAAAGATTAGTGAAAACCTTTTAAGTGGCCGGCTGCAAGATTTGTGTGTTTTGCTTGTCAGAACCGCTTCTTTTGGCATTCGTACACTGGTAGAAAAATAGCTTCAAGGTTCGGTGTTTGGTAGGTTAACTATGTAAGGACGACCGCAGGGGAACATATCATATCATAAAAAAAAAAAAGGTCTGATCATATCATTAAAAAAAAATATGATCAATTGAGAGGGCCGCTTGCTCATTTCCATCATAGTGTTTAGCCATGTCATGAGTCAGGACTATTGCAATGACCTTGTAGATCATACTATGCACAAATATAGACTTGTCCTTAAAAGCAAACTCATTCCTAGCCCTCCTCTCCTCCATAGCCACCATGGAGCAATATCAATGAGAGCTCTAAAAAGCAACCCAAGACCTCCCCCACATCAAGTAATAATGAGAAATCGACTCAGGCTCCAAATGATAACAAAGACAACTCTGTCAGTCATAAGAAGGTGGCGATACAAAAGTTTTCAATAAATTATCCATTCCCTAAGCAGAGTGGTAACTTCCACAACCTACACCATCGGTCCCTATGCAGCGCAGAATCACTCCTCTAGCAATGCATATATCGATAAGCAAACTTACACAAAACAAAACTTTTTCTTTTAATCAAGCTTCTAGGGCAAAAAAAACATCATGTGGCACAAGAGCATGATCCAATTGATAGATGACCTTGGATATGATACTCCCATATAGGAAATCTAACCACGAGTCATTCTGAAACATATCTGAAACCATACATGGGTGTTCTAACTCAAGAACATTACAAAATGTGGGTTTAAAAGAAATCCAAGGATCCGAAAAGGCTCCAATCATGTAACATTACGCACAAACATAGAAAAAATCATCATATAATTTTTCATTAGCGGTTAAAAATAATATCCAACTCTGGTTATCTATCTTTAGAAGGGAAATGCAAGTTCCAAGGATCAACACAACCATACTTAACCTTGACAACCTCAACCCATGAGCTCTTAAAGTTGTTCAAATATTGTAAAATCCTCATCCCTTTTTAATCAAATTTCATAAGGTAAAAGGTCTTCAGTGCCTAAGCCGCCCCCTCATTCTTAGGAAAAGTGACCACCTCCCAAAAAAGGAGTTGTAAGCCACGAGAGTTCTCACCGTTTCTCTTAAAAATTTTTCTAACAAATCTCATAACCCTATTAAGGTTAACATTCGACATCCATCAAAACACTTAAGAAATAAAGAGACATGAAGTTTAACGCATAATTTATTAGAACCATATCACTTGCCTACGATAAACAAGTCCCTTGTTAACTCTCAATCCTATCAATAATAGGTTGCACCAAACTAGAAAGATGGAATTTACTAATTCGTCTAAGAGCAATAAGAGTATCAGATGCTTAAAAACAAAGCATCTTTCCTCAAATATAAAAAGCATTACAAACACCCCTCCTAACACCTCTTGGGGTACTCTTCGAGAAGAAAACATCATATTTAGATAAATTATTCCTTTAATTAGTAAGATTCTCATAAAGGTAAAAAATATTTTTTTTATACTAGTATCACACAACGCTTGTTAGGCCTAAAGCAAAGAAGGATATCATTCACATACATGAGTGATAAATGAAATTTCTTTTAAAATTAAAGGGAGTGATAATAAGCTTTTTGCCATAAGTATGATTAAACATGAAAGTAAGGATTTGAACAATCAAAATATAATGATAAGATGATATTGGATTATGTCTAATCTTATGCTCGCCCGTAAAGAAGGTTAATAGCTGGTTATTAATAATATATGCAAAAAAAAAAAGAGAGGAGATATACGTGGATATTCGATTCATGAACTAATTTAAAAATTAGCTGTTTTCAGTACCATAACAATAGCATCCCACAAAAGATGCCTTCTTAAGATTCAATTTAATCATAACAAGTCAGGACCTACCTTTAGAGTTATACATAGAGTGCGCTATCTAGTGCGTTATCTCCTTGACCACCAAGATATTATCATAGATCTATCCATATAAAATAAAAGCATATTGTTCTATAGAAGTAAGAGAGTCCACACAAGACTTGAGTTTGTTAGCAAGAACTTTAGAAAGAATGCGATAGTTCATATTATAAAGAGATATAGGTTGAAAGTCTTTAATCTCCTTATGATTATTGATCTTCCAAATAAAAACAATAAAGTTTTTAGTCCAATTAAAGGAAAGCACAACATGATCAAAGAAATCCTAAAAGTCTTACATCATGGAATCAAATATCATAGTAGAATCTATAAAACTCCATAGTAAAACTATTAGGTTTATGATTTTTCCCCTAACCCAAAGAATTGATTGCCTCTCAAATTTCATTACGACTAATAGGTCGAATTAGAGAACTAGAGATATCGAAGAAATACCCTAATGAAGAAAGATCGATCAAGTTGGGCGAGGCATGGTGATGTAGGGGTGAGTAGTGTGGCGTGTGGTGAGCAAAAATAAAGGGTGTAGTGAGAGATGATGATATCAAAGAGATTGGGAAAGACAAGTGATAGCAATGAGGATGCTAACTCATCTTCCCAACTATGACTTGATTAACTATTTGATTAGCTTGAGCAATAATTTAATAATTTTAGACAAGCAAGTGTAAACTAAGTAAATAACATAAGAGGGTTAAAAGGATCACTTTGGGTGGAAGAGCTGGAAATGAAGTATGCCAAGAGCTAGTCCTAAACAAGATACAATCAAAGAGCTGGACTAATCCTATTCCCTGCGTTAATATATCACTTAAGCTTTGAGGCAAAGAACATTCCTTCCATCAATAACCTATAACACAATTGAAAAGAATTAAATATTTTTGGTCCTGAATGATAAAATAATGGTTGAGTGGATGACGTAGTAGAAGAGGTAGTGCGTAGGGTGATAGTTATTGATGGAGGCTGCATTGATAGCGATTGATGGCTAATGTTGTGGCTAGTTTTGGTGGTGGTGCTGCTTCTTTGATAGTGACGGTGTTGCTGTGATGGTTGAAGACGAAAGAGAAGGGTGATAGGGAGAATGGGAGAAAGAGAAAGAATATATAGGGTAGGATCTCTCATCCATAAGGAATCTGTCCTCACTAACACATCTCACATAAGGTTTTTGGTGACTACAAGCTCTTAATTCTTTAATTTTTTATTTATTAACTCCAAAATGTAGGGTTTACAATGCTTTTATAAGGACGAATGTTCCTTGGATGAGCATCATATGTCTGTCTTCTAGAAGAGGTGTGTTGGGATCCGTATGATGGAGACAAATGTTTACCGTATATGAATGTCACATACTCTCTTTTAGAAGAGATGAGATTTATAGAATAAAGACATGTTTCCACTCCAAGATCTCCTATCATGTGTACTCTATGATGTGTGCATGATATCCTCTTTGATGACCCTATACAAGCTCAAGCTCAAAACCTAATATAAATGTAGACTCATGCCCAAATCATACTACAATCTAATAAGAAAATAAAATAAGTATAGATTTTATGCCCCACTCAAGCAAGATAACAAGAGCAAGACCGTTATTATTCAGAACACCAGAAATAGATCATGGTGTCTCAAAGTGGTCATTTAGATTATAGTGGATTTTGTACGAGTCTAAAAGTTAGGTTATCATTAAGATGATTCCTTTACCTGGTGGCAACTAAGTGGCTTTAAGAGTAATCAAGCGCTCTTCAAATGTTTGATAGTGTTATTCATAATGAATTATGTGGGCTTCTGTAGCCTCAAGTTTAGCATTAATTTGAGTCAATACTTGTGTAACCTGATCTAAATCTAATAGGATTGTTTGATTGATAAAAGATTCCATTATGTGTGGTCATATAGGTAGAATGTGTGCAATATGGGCTATTAGGATAATATTGATATTTTAAGATGTTTAGGTAGGTTGTAGGTGGTATTTTTGGCTAAAATATTTAAAGATGGTTCTTGACTCAGAGGGCTACAAGTGAGTCAAATTTTGACATATTTAAAAATATCTAGGTATGAAAAATAAATAAAATAATACTAAATAAAAATAAAAAACTATTGAAAGTAAATGATGATGCAAGGAAGTAAAATAAATGGTATAAGAAGCAAAAAAAAAAAGGGCCAATTTGCTTTGATACCAACATGATATAGTGGTGAGTGATGTGATGTGCAATGAGCAAAACTAGAAGGTGTAGTGAGAGATGATGATGTCAAAAAGATTAAAAAAGACAAGTGGTAGCAATGAGGATGCTAACTCATCTTCCCAATTATGACTTGATTAACTTTTTGGTTTGCTTAACCAATAATTTATTGAATTAGATAAGTGTAAAATAACTAACTAAAGAAAACAAGAGAGGTTAGAAAGCTAACCGTAGGTGGAAGAGTTGAAAACAAAATATGCCAAGAGTTAGTCATAGACAAGATACAATCAAGCGGTTAGGTTAATCCTATTCTTTGTGTTAATACATCACTTAAGCCTTAAGGGCAAGGAACATGCATCTTGTAAATAACCCCTAACATAATTGAAAAAGGAGCTAATACTCTTGGTCCTAGATGGTGAAGTGGTGGTTGAGTGGATGATCCGATAGAAGAGGTGGCACATAGGGTGGTGGTTATCAATGGGGGCTACGTTGACAACGATTGATGGCTTATGTTGTGGCTCTCTTTTGGTTGTGGTGTTGCTACTATGATACTTATGGTCCTTCTGTGATGGTTAAAGACAAAGGAGAAGGGTGATTGAGAGAAGGTGTAATACTTTGGTTAGTTCCACATCGGAAGTGGATAAGAGTAAGATTGACTTATAAGGATTTGATGAGTATATTAGTATTAACTTTAGCTTAAGCATTTTGGCTAGTGATTTGAGTCAAATAAAATTAATATGATAGTTAGCTTATAAGGTTTCGATCGTGATCGAAGCTATACTATTATCAACGTAGTGATCTAAGCTCCTCGCGTCCCACTTCCAATTTTAACATAGTGATGTTTTGATTCTCATTAGTAATCTACTTGGTCTTAGCCTGAAATCATCATTTTAAATTAATTAATCTAAGAAGATATACTCCATCAAGACCATCTCTAGATTTTTTAGATCCAAGAAAAGAGATTTCCTATTTAACAGAATATAAGACATATAGTATTTATTCCAACAAGAAAGAGACTCCCTAAGCCTATGCAACTTGTAGGAAATATCATTCAAAGCTAAATAAATCATTGAGAGATAAAGAGTTTCACACATACTAAACAATGTTATGCACATTATCATAATCAAAACAGATGAAATTTAAACAGACGAGAAGAAGGCCTTCTTTGCCTATTAACTCAAAGCAAAACAGGGCAGTGATAAAAATAAACGCAAGGCAAGTGAGAAACCAGCGAACCACCAAAAGGTTTTAGCCAAGCATTATTAGCATAAATCCTATCAATATGCATGAGAATACGAGCGTTGCTCGGATGGTTGTTACATCACATAAACTTTAGACTTATAAATCCTAAATCCGTTAAACCCGAATTAACAATAAAATTATTGAAATTTTAAACCAAAGAAATGGTGGTGATCACATTTATCAACTGCAATACAATTGAAGTCATCCAAAACAACCCATGAAAACTCAAGCTATTCTAAGGCGTTCCATTTTTCCTATAGGAAGAGATACTGAAGAATATCCTATAAACTCGTGCATTTTTTTTTAGATAGTACAAAATCTTTGCCGATAGTTCTTCCGCGGTATGTGGTTGTCTTCCGAGCCATTCTAACCTGCACCTTCGCATGGATGCGGATTCAGATTCGCCAACGCATCAGATAATAATAAGACAAGCATTGATGTGTTTCATGTGGGCATTCCAGATTGTAAGATGCTGAGGCCATGAAGGTGGTTGCCACTGCAAACTGTAAATGCTTAAGCCGTGATTGCCCGTGCATCATATTATGACAGGAAATTTACTATCATGATCTCTCGATCGTTCTCTGCAGATGAGGAACGACAGTGAGGCTCCGAAGAACAATGCGTCCGGAGGTGACGGCAATTTGGATTCAACCTCCAGATCTGTTTTCACCTGGAATGGCGCCCTCGAAGCCTTGGCACAGCAAGCATCGGTGTACGGAGTCGCTGCTGGTTACTGCATCTCTGCATCCCTGCTCTCCATCATCAACAAGTGGGCGGTCATGGAGTTCCCGTACCCGGGCGCCTTAACCGCCCTGCAGTACCTCACCAGCGTCCTCGGCGTCCTGCTCTGCGGCTGGCTGAAGCTTGTGGAGCACGACTCCCTCGACCTGAAGACCATGTGGAGGTTCCTCCCCGCCGCCTTCATGTTCTACGTCTCCATATTCACCAACAGCGAGCTCCTCCTCCATGCCAACGTCGACACCTTCATCGTCTTCCGCTCCGTCGTCCCCATATTCGTGGCCGTCGGGGAGACCCTCTTCCTCGAGCAGCCATGGCCGTCGCCCAAGACGTGGGCTTCCCTGGCCACCATCTTCGGGGGCAGCGTCCTCTACGTGCTCACGGACTACCAGTTCACCGTGACCGCCTACGCCTGGGCCGCCGCCTACCTCGTCAGCATGTCCATCGACTTCGTCTACATCAAGCACGTCGTCATGACCATCGGCCTCAACACCTGGGGGCTGGTGCTGTACAACAACCTGGAGGCGCTGCTGCTGTTCCCGCTGGAGCTGCTGGTGATGGGCGAGCTGAACCAGATGAAGAGCGCCGTGTCCGACGGGACGGACCGGTTCTCCATCGGCGTGGTGCTGCCGGTGGCGTTGTCGTGCTTGTTCGGCCTGTCCATCTCCTTCTTCGGGTTCTCCTGCCGGAGGGCGATCTCCGCAACGGGATTCACGGTGCTGGGCATAGTGAACAAGCTGCTGACGGTGGTGATCAACCTGATGATCTGGGACAAGCATTCCACCTTCGTCGGAACCGTTGGCCTCCTCATCTGCATGCTGGGAGGCGTCCTCTACCAGCAGTCCACCACCAAGCCGAAGAAAGCAGAAAGCGAGGCCAACAATGCCCCGGTCACCGATGACGAGGAGCAGCAGCGGCTGCTGGAACTGCAGGCGACCGCCGAGACGGATTCGGGCGCCAGGCATGCTATGGCAGTGAACCCAAAATGATGGGGTGATTCATGTTTAATCCTGCCAGGACAGGGGCACAGTTGCTGAGAACTCGATCCATTTCCGTACCATGAAAAGAAGTAGAGGTTTGAGAAGAAAGCCAGTGTCACATCACAATTATAATTTTCTCAAACTGGCATTACTGGCCCATAAAATGATGATACGTTGGTTCCGGAATTTTGCTGACTCGTTAGATTTTACCTTTCTGATCCCCCCCTCAGCTATACCATTCAAAAGCAAGCTATCAAAGAAGAAGCCAGGCAATAAAGATAAAAAAGAAACACACCAGCCAATAATAACATGAGAATTGAATTAAGTAGAAATTCACTTTTAAAGGGAAAAGAAAGGCAATCACAACTAGATTGTTTCTTTGTCTTGTCACTTTCTGACACATTTGGATGCAAAGTTGTACATGCTTACTGAGTCTTTGGCACATACATATTTGCAAACAAGGTTCCACTAGAACAGCCACATACATATTTGCAAACAAGGTTCCACTAGAACAGCCACATGCAATAAGAGTTCCAGGATCCAGGGAGAGCATCAATTACCCCCATTGCCAAACAGGTAACCCAGGGAAGAACCACCACCGGGAGCAGCATGCACCTTGGTCGAAGGTCGATCCTGTATAATTAATATTTCATGATTAGTTCTGCAAGGACAAAGAACAAGTAACACAAAACAATACCACTTTTAACTGGTCACAAGAGAGAAACAAGTTGGTTTCTATATATATATATATATATATATATATATATATATTGTATGATCCCATCAGTGGGCATACCAACTATCATATCATCAAAAATAATATATGTATTACATTTTACAAAACTAAGAGTCTCAATAAATTTTTTGTATACCTTTTGGAATATGATGAAATCATATATCATTTGAAATCCACAACAATCATTAGATATTTCATATAAAGTCAGATAATATAAATAAAAAATGCTTATAAAGCAACAAATGACTACATAATCATGTGCTTTTCTAAACCATATATACATGTATATATAATGGTATGAACTGTTATGCGGCTTTAGGACGAGAAGTCACTTGTTACAAGGAATTTAAATGGACAAGTAAAGCTTTTCACCAGCTTTTTGCCCAGTGGTAATCACGGATTGGACATGTTCCTATTGCCATCACCTTGTTCGTGACTTGCTGGCCTTTGATACTTCAACAAGACATCATAACAAATGCACAAAACTATAGAAGCAGAGTAGGAAAAAATTGATGGATTAATATAAACACTATTTGCATGCCTAAACTCGAATGCAGAATACACTTATTAAGCATCTCATATGCTAACAATTATTAAAGACATCCCTCTTGTGAATGCATTACAAGACCTCTCTCTTGTTAACTATATATTGCATCCAGAAGCATATAACATCTGTGTACCAGTGCATATGCTTCACCAGACATTATCAACTACATGCCATTCATGCTGGCACTGCATGTTCTCCGGCCATAACAGAACAAAACTAGTCTTTTATTCCAAAAGACAATCATAAAGAGTGTCATCGCTACCTTAGAAGCAATTCTATCATAATAATGTATCAGATAGAAGTGAATCTAGAGTGACAAGTCCTGAAGGCACGAGAATCAGCATAGCCTAATGATTCAGATATTCAACTTAACAATCAAACATTTTTTTTATTAATTCTACCTAAGGTCAACAAAGGCCATACATAGATGGAGAAGAATTCAGGATGAGAAAATTGCAAGAGTTATTTTAATGATCATGCAAGACCACTTAGAGTCAATAATAAGTACAATCTTCTGAAGCAGGAATGAAGGGTTTAATTCTGTGAAGGAAGCAATGCTGAATTGAGAGAAAGAAGCGGGTCCTGTTTTTTTTTTAATAGTTTGATAGTGATACTTAAATGTAAATAGCTAACATATAAGGATGTGCACAACAATTTCAGATGCAGATGAAATAAATATTTTGGTAAAACACAATGAACCATTAATATATATGCTTTTAATAAGGAGTTGAGCCAGTGATATCATACTGTGATGAAATTGCCACAGTTCTGCCCATCCGCTCGGTAGCAGTTTTTAGCTTGACTGCTTTGGATACCTGCTGGAATCTCTTTGTTAATAGGAGGTGGAGGAGGAGCTGGCTTTTGAACTGGTGCAGCATCATCAGAAGCAGATTTGGGAGCCTCACTGCCACCAAATAAGTAGCCCAAAGAACTCTGACCCCCGCCACTGCTCACTCCACGTCCCATCTTTCGCTTTTACAGTTTACAAGTTTCAACAACAATCTGCAAAATAAAAGCCACAAGTGCCTATATTATCTGGGACATTCATAACAGAAACTTCCTGGAAACCAGATCTTCGGATGTGAAGTACTTGTACAGATTCCTAGCCGATGACCCAACTTTTAAACTCATTTAATGATCAAAGCGGTCAATGACAAATCTTTACTGGATAACATTGCAAGGGCTGACATAGTGAACATATTCAAACTGTGATAACCTTAACTATGCTCCAAACTTTTGACTTTTTAATTTAGATAGTATACCAAACTCTTGAATATCAGAGGCATCTACATGTCATTGCCACACAAATAAGCAAATTGAAATCGCAGATAAGACACTAATAATACAATTCAATCTACATCCATACTGTTTTCCACCGTCACATCGGTTCTCAACATTTATGTATGTCAATTAAAGTTGTCTTTCAATCAAATAAAGGGTTTTATCTTCTGGACAATCAAATTTTCTGGCATGTTAAGGGCTGAGCCTTATTCATTGCAACGTCTCCATTTTACACCAATGGCAAAATGATGAGTATCTTTCCTAAGAGCCTTGTTTGGATTTGCCAATTGATAAAAGCATATTCCTTAGTCAAATATTCACATAGCTCACAATATAGCATGCCTAACATAAGCTTTTAGATGCAGAACTGAAGAGATACTGACACTAAATGTTTAAGCGCACAATACTAGATTATCATGTAGTCATACAAGCGAAGTACAAATATCAATATAAATTAATAATATTCTTCAGAGAATGTTCTTCTATAAAACTAATCAGCCTACATTTCATCACTGTACTACTGTTGAATTCTAAATTTAGGATAGAACCTGTTCAAAAGCATATCCTTCTTATCAATATAGACTTTCATCAGGTTTTCGTCTTCTACTATTCATCCATTCCAGTAATCATAAAAGACATTCCTCCTACTGTTTGTGTTTTGTTGTTGGTGACACCTTTACAATGATGGTGCAGATCAGTTTTTCCTCCTAAGCTGGCGTGGGCCCTAATTTTGCGCACAAGGGAACCTGTGCACATAAACAAGGGTTTGCGTCTAACTGAAAATGAAAACTATTATGGACCTGTGGTACCCATGACTGGCAACAACAGTAAAAGGTTAATCGAGTTGAAGCAACACATGATTGTTAGAGAACCTACAACTTCTAAAAGTATTCACAAACAAAGAACCATATGATCATTGACACCAACTCCTCTCAAGTATCTCCAATACCAACAGCTCTTCTCCTCAGAAAAACACTAAGAATTCATGTAAGATCACAAAACTCTCCATGATTCAGAATATGACAACTCCATTGGCATCATAGAGTAAAATATTATGTGATCTTGGGGGCCTTTGTGTAAAATGCCATCTCGCCCTCGGTATATCAAGTTCAGAATGCTAACGATGGACTAAATTAACAACACTAAGCATTAGACAACCAAATATAAACTAGCAGTGATGCCTCCGGCACCATAAGTCACAAATGAAACCTGGAACGAAGTTCCATCCAATTACTGCACCCTGTTAGACTTCTACCTCAGATCCATCACCCATTAAGTTCTTTCAACACATCAATGCGGTAAAAAATTGATTTTGAAGAGAAAGAGAAATTATCCGGCGAAATTTGATATCAGATCAAATCACGAGAGAAAGAAACCCGAGATACACCACCGGAGAAAGGCCGATTAAAACCAGATCACGAAGAGAGAGACGACTAATAACAAAACAACCCGAATCCACCGAAAGCGTCGGAACGATCCATAGGGTACTCGAAGAATCATCCAAATGCAATAGAAAGGTACAGGAGGAGGGAGATCTAAGCGATCGCGGAGCAGCCATGGGGGTTAGGGATTCATACTTCTCGGACTTCGGGGGATAGGATCGGAGGCTCAGAGAGAGAGAGAGAGAGAGAGAGAGAGAGAGAGAGAGAGAGACCGGTGAACTGAGAAGGGGAGGGAGAAGGAGTACCGAAAATTTATAGCCCAAAAATGAAAGAGAAAATGGAACGGGAAGAGACGACGACAGAAACGTCAAACTGCGACTTGAGTCACGAGATATAGGCCACGGCGTTCGCATCGCCACTAAAGTTGCGATGTGTGGAGAAAGAACGAGATCTTGGTGGTTTGATTTGTTCGTGGGTTAAGTCGGGCAGGGTCCGGTGGTCGTGTCGTCCGAGCGTCGCTTGGTGAGGGTGCGTCTGGACGAAGTCAAAAGTGGGACCCACGGAGCCACCCCGTTCTATCATTTCCTGCCGGGACCCACCATGTGGCCAGCAGACAAGAAGTGGGTCGTGTGCGTTGCGGCACGAGTCGAGCAGGCTCCTCCTACTCGTATTCTTATTCAAATATATAATGCAAGGATTAAATGTTCCAAATTAATAGGTTTGCTTTGGCATGAAAATAATACACAGCATAAATCGATTTTACATGACCGTTTAAATGAGAAAAATTGGATTTTAGGTGGCGTAATGAGTCAAATTAATTAAGTTTATCAAATTATAAGTGGAACCCAATATATATTATTTCTTTAGTAATACAAAATTACTTTGTAGTCAATTATCTGATACTAAAAGAGTAAAATATTACATCTAAGTTTGATCAATTATGGGCATAAAAAAGCAAGAGATGCATCCCATTTTCTTCTCTCCATCTGCGATCGGTACCATTCATTGACTAGTATGTAGGAATGCAGTGGTTGAGTGGATCCCATGCACCCCAACTTGGAGAATCATGGAGAGCATTACCAAAGTGGAGAATAAAGATGAAGATGGATTGATGCCATAGTTTGTCATGACCTCCGTTTCAATATTGAAGGAGGTTTGCCATCATGTTATGATGTGAAAGCCATCTCAACATAAACTTATCCATGACAAGGGATACAGTTAACAGCTAGTGTTGACTTTTAAGGTAGTAGTCATGTATTCTGAACTTTTAATATTTTCCATCACAAAAATGTTGTAGTACGTTCAATCTATATCTGTGTCGGTGAATGAAGACTGAAATGTCCATAACATGTAACACGAGGGAACAAACTTATGTGCATCCTCTCTATCATTCATTGACTTGTGGAGGGTATTTTTATGACACTTTTATTTCAATATATAACATGCAATATTGAAATGGTTTATAGGGATAAATTGGTTTCATAGTATTAATTCATAACTTGAATTAAAAATTTTGGATCCATAATTTTTGCATATCAAGTGAATGATCCGATACTCTTGGTTAAGCTATGTAACACCCTTATAATATCCATTCAAAGAGGATCGGGCTCTTTGAAAACCTTGTAAGATCCATTAAAGACATAAAAAAAAAGAAGTAAATAATCAAACATGTAGACACACTAATTAATGTAGTCTCACTAAAGCAATACAAGCATCTATCAACAAAATATTTTGTCTAGCAACCACAATAGATACGCTCTACTCGCTAGGAATGAACATGCAACAAAGGATTTAAGATTGAATCTTTGATTGATTTATAGAATAAGATGAATTTATTATTATTATTATTTTGGGTTTAAACATTTTAGATTAGTGTTTTATGCTCATCAAGTTGATGGTGAAATTATATGATTTGATGATTTGGTGGCATTATTAATTTGAAGAAGAGAAGAGGCCTTAAGATGATGAAAGGACACACAATGCTCTCGAGTGGAACCATGTGAACAAGCGGGATCACGAAAATAAAAAGCTGAGACTCCCAGAAGGGTCGTCAGTGTTTTTACTGACTTAGATTGTTGGCAGCTGGAATGATCCATCAGTGTTTGGTGGCTTGTTTCGAGCGGGAAAGCAAACCAAAGCAAGATAGCGGACAAGGATTCCAAGGAGCAATGGCTTTGTCTTGTGATGTTGATGAGTGAGGATTGTTGAGCTGTCACTGCCAGACAAGTCCACAGGAAGCTTCAATGCTTCATCCAACTATTAGGTGGCATCAGAGACTTGGGTTGCATTTTGTGGTGGCTGCAACAAGATAATGGAGAGAGAACTGAGGGCCTGTTAGATCAGTTGTTTTAATGTAGAATAGTTCACTTGATGAGGATTGGGAGACGACACCAATAACTTGCCATTGCATGCACAAAGAAAAAGGCTTTTCCACCAACTTTTGGCTCATCTTTGCTAAGGGTTTATGTATTAAAGTTAAAGCCAAGAATCTTACTTGCATAAATCATCTTTTGCTTTTATGTTGGCCTCTACAAGGAAAAAGATCTCACAACATCAAATGAATGAAACGAGTAAAACTGTGTTTCAGAAGGTTTCAAATTGTTTGATCAAATGATAAATCTAAACAAATCATTTATGAGGATTTAAAATTTTATTCTACATATATAAATAATAATAGCACGCTGGACTCACTTATCATAGTTAAATGTCTGAACTCTCAACCTATAAATTTATACTAACAAAATTTAGATTACTAATATACCTGATTCGTCTTATGTTGGGATTTTGAAACCTTGTCTTATAATTTTTCATATGTTGCTTCATGAATCAAAAGAAACTTAGTTTCTAATTCGTATTAAAAACCAAATGATGTTGACATAACTACCTTATTTATAATAAAATTTTAGCCCTAAGTAGACATTAAATGAAGATTATTATCTTCTTTCAGAAAATATTTTTATGAACTTATCGACGTAAAACTAATATTATCTCACATCAACATGTTTCCTTTGAACTCCCAATGTTAATTTACTTATATATTATATGTAGTTTCACTATATATAATAATGGTTCATACTGTTGTCAAACCCTAATTAGTTTCACATTAATAGTGAAAGAATAATTATATATATATACATGTATATATATAAATACATGTATATATATACATATATATACATATACATATATATATGTATATATATATATACATATACATATACATATACATATATATATATATATATATATATATATATATATATATATATATATATATATATATATATATATATATATATATATATATATATATATATATATATATATATATATATATATATATATATATATATATATATATATATATATATATATATATATATATATATATATATATATATACATATATATATATATATATATATATATATATATATATATATATATATATATATATATATATATATATATATATATATATATATATATATATATATATATATATATATATATATATATATATATATATATATATATATATATATATATATATATATATATATATATATATATATATATATATATATATATATATATATATATATATATATATATATATATATATATATATATATATATATATATATATATATATATATATATATATATATATATATATATATATATATATATATATATATATATATATATATATATATATATATATATATATATATATATATATATATATATATATATATATATATATATATATATATATATATATAGATAGAGAGAGAGAGAGAGAGAGAGAGAGAGAGAGAGAGAGAGAGAGAGAGAGAGAGAGAGAGAGAGAGAGAGAGAGAGAGAGAGGAGGGAAGATAGAAAAATTATAAGAACAAAATATGAGTATTTCTAATATCTAAACACTTGATGCTTCCTTGAATATGAAATATCTGATAAGGGAAGCTTCATATAACTTCTTTTGATGTGGAGATGGCTAATTACTCAAATTTCAATTAATCTCAAGTCAACCGAATACTTATCTAAACCAAGTCATTA
The DNA here is from genome assembly GCA_024322285.1 of Musa beccarii. Lineage (NCBI taxonomy): Eukaryota > Viridiplantae > Streptophyta > Magnoliopsida > Zingiberales > Musaceae > Musa > Musa beccarii. The sequence continues at coordinate 25,800,198 of CM044395.1, read as the reverse complement.
CTTCAGAAAACAAAGAAAAAATCTCTTTTCAATAAAATCTTATGAACTTTTTCCCTACCTAAACTGACCTAAATATATTAATCCAGACATAATAAGATATCAGCCTAATTATATTACAAAATCTACTAAAAACAAAAAAAAACAATAATCAACGTAATCTTAGTCCTGTCTTTTTTTTATTTATATTTTGTGCACTAAATTAGTTTAATCATATACCAATCGTTAAAAAGAAAAGAGAGGTTCTTTCAAGTATTTATGTGTATATGTTTTGGAAATGGTGTTTTCTCGTCTTCAAACTGATAGAAGCTTATTCACTGGTCCAGATAAAAGTTATTCATTTCTTCATGTAAAAGGAACCTTTGTAGTGTGAACGAAGTGTCATAAACTTCATATTTGAAAATGGAGTAATGAATTATGCTGTTCCAGTCCTGAATCCAGCAAGTCTGCATTCAACTCTATCAAAAAGAGGAGCTCAAGCAGTCTTTGGAAGCCTCTCTAAGTAGATGAATGGGAAATCCACCTGGGAGTTCATTTGCAGCAGCAGCAGCAGGAAGTGTCAGGTGTTTGAGGTTGATCAGTGGTGTAGCACCCTGAGTTCAACATGGTTCGTGGACAGGCACAACATGGAATCCAAAGACTGGAGGAGGAACTTGCAGTGACATGATCTGCAGAAGAAAAATGAATCATCTGCCAACTGCAAACACTTAAATAAGATTGAAGAGTTGAACGTTGCAGGCCAGGAATTGAAGAAGGTAGGTGAAGCCTTCTCTAACATTCAGGTGAGAGCATTCGTCCCCATAACATAACAAAGAACACGAAGCGAAGGTGATCTCTTAGCTGAAGCCACACTCATGAGCTTGGCTTGCCATTGATGACAAGAGTCTTTGTCCGATGTGAGAAGCCAGTCTAGTAATAAGTACCATTAGAAAAAAAAGAAAAAGAGCACACTGAATTTATAGTGGTTCGGTTCTCCGACCTACGTCAACTCCTGATTCCTCTTTATTCAAGGCCACTAGCTTCTACATCTTCTTTCCAATGAGCAAAGATCAACTACTCTTTGTTACAACTCATTCTTTTTTTCATAGGCTTAGGAGAGAACCTTTATATAATTCTTTTATAAGTATACCCTCACACATCTCCGTTAGGACAATCTCTAAGCTCTAGGAGGAGAAACTCTATACTTTAAAAAAGTTTACAACCTTAGAATTATAGGGTTTTTGTTCTATTTTTCTTGCTATTTAAGCAAGAAAGAGGTATTTATAAGCCTCAAATGGCTTAAAAAATAGGGTCAAAAATTTAAATACTTGGGTTTTCGGGTTACTAGCGGTACCATTGCCCAATTTGGGTGTTACTATTGCCTGATTGCTGAGAAGACTATATACTGATGGTACTATCGCTAATCTAGGTGGTACTACCATCTGACACTGGCGGTACCACCGCCAGGTCTTTTGAAAAATATACACTTCATATGTTCCAACTCATAGGCGGTTCCACTACCTGGTTTGGTAGTGTCACCGCCTTACTGAACTATAGGACATCGAATGGGCCTTTTAATAGGCCCAGTGGGCCTCTAATTGAGTTAGCATGGTTACACCTGAAACTAACTCAATTAAGACCTAAACTACGATGATCAAGACATAACCAATTATAAAACAATAATCATATGTTGTTCAGCATGTCATTGGTTCATCCGGTGCTTCATCCAAACCTTCGACGCATCGTCTTCTCTTTCGATGTATTGCCTGATCCATTAGCATGTTGACCTCTCACAACATCTGATCTTGGCGCAATGTTCAATTCTTTTAGCTCGATGCCTTAACTCATAGCATGAAGTCTATCTTCTGGCACATAAACCAATTCTCCAGCCCGATGTTCAATCTTCTGACATGATGCTCTCCGGCCCAATGTTTGATTCTCCTACTTCAATTTATTTGTCTTTCTATGATCGAAGTTAGTCTTGCGTCACTCAAATGCTTATTAGATCATAACTTCATCAATTGATTTTATCATTAAAATTCGAGATTCAATAATCTTTCTCTTTTTAATGATAACAACTAATTGATGATAAAGTTTTAACTAAACTCCCTCTATCAGTATGATATTAAAATATGACAAACTTGAATTAGAAAAGAATGATAACCTTTGAATTTAAGTCGAAAAAATTTCGATCATATGTAACACATCATATACATCATCTAAATACTCCAAACATACATGGTACCAAAACATTAAAATTTTCAAATCATTCATCATAACTTCTTCCCTTTTGTCATCAACAAAAAGGAGAAAAGTGCAACTAGTAAGTTTTTGACATATGCAAGTTAGCAATTTTTTAGATGTGAAAGATAGCAATTTTTGCTTCTCTTGAGATATGCAAATTAGTAATTTTTTCTTCTTTTTTGAGATGTGCAAGAGAGTAATTTTTGCTTCTTTTTGAAATATGTAAGCTAGAAAATTTTGCTTATACAAGTTAAAAAGTTTTTTGCTTCTCTTGAGATATGTAAGCTAGCAAGTTTTTGCTTCTCTTGAGTTAATATTTTTTTATTTTCTTTTGAGATGTGCAAGCTAGGAATCTTCTCTCCTCCTTTGTCATTGTCAAAAAGAAGGGAATGATACAATAGTATAAAATCTTTTCCCTTTACATCAATATTTCAATTATCACATGAAAGATATCAAAGATAAGTTTGATTTGATGATGGGGTATATATGTTATAAACACAAAGGAGTCATATAAAAATTATGATATAAAAAATATTCATATTAAATATCATGAAAGATCAAGTCATGAATACTGAAAGGTCAAGACTCACTTTAATAAGTGTCCTCTTTAGTAAAATACGAGAACAAATAATAAGAGATTTTGATTCATAAAAAAAAAAAAGTTATAATTATGAGAAATCAAAATAAAAATCATGATTTATTTGGATAATAGCAAAAAGAAATATAAGAGATCAAATAATAAGATACCTGGATTAAAAAAAATTTCAAATGTCATGTAAAAGATTTGGATAAAACTCATTCATATTCAATTTGTTAAATCATCAAAATTACTTTTATAGTTCAAGAGATTCATAAAAAATAACATAAATAGATTCATCACCAAAGATCTTTATCATGAAAACTCAATAGAGAAATTTTTAAGAAAAATGTATTCCCTCTTTTAGTTTCAATTTATATAATTGATTTCATATATGTATGCCCTAGTCTTTTATGCCAAATCCATGTATCATCATTTAAAAGCAAAAAAACAAGTTTCATCACAAAAATCATCAGGATTAATAGTGTATCATAAACTATCTTTAATCAAAAAATTTATTACTAATAATTTTAATTCAAATAAATTTTTTATATTATCAGCTAGTGAGCTCTATGAAGTGTACTAGATCTCCAGTCATAAGCTTTGAGTATCCACTATCAAAATATTATCTTTTGCTCCTAGCTCTTATTTAGAAACATTTTTACAAGAATGATAAGTTTGTTTTAGGTACCTATTTAACTTTGGGTCTGTCATATTTTGATCTACCTTTTTTAACCTTTGGCATCTAGTCATTTATAGTTCTTTTAGGAACCCAAATTAATTTATACGAGCTATATTTTTTAAATAAACATTTATAAGCACAATGATCATATCTATCACAAAAATTATACTTAACCTTAGGGAGAACATGTAATGTTAGTCCTTTAAAAAATATAGTTAGCTTTTGTTGAGTGTTACTCATAAGGCCAATTCCTTCCTTTCTATGTATATGATCTTTGTTAGCAAAAATCATGTTTAGTAATTTGCTACTAATCTTAAAATTTTTAATATTTGTTATAATAATAAATTTTCTATTTTGTATGAATCAAACTCTTCACATTTAGTGTAAGGTGTTAATATGTAATTATCGTACTCATTTATAATTTTTTAAATTTACTAGAGTGAGAAGCATGTGTTAGGATCTAAGCGGTACTAAGAGGGCGGGGCGGGGGGGGGGTGGGAGTGTCAGTGGGTGGGTGAATTAGTATAGTGGATAAAAACCATACTTTTGAAATCGATTTTAGAAAGAGTTGTCTATAGAGAATTTTTGATCCAACGAAAACGATTTCGGTAAAGTAGAGAGAAGGAAATCGAGAGCTCACAGCAAGTATAGAATGAAATGCAGAAAGTAAAACTCACATATCAAGAGAAGTACGCAGTGATGTATAATGATTTAGTTAAATGACCTATGTCTACTTCCAAAACCTCCTCCGATGAGGTTTCCAACTTTCACTATCAAATCTTTTTGAAGGGGAAGGATCAAGCACCCCTCTTACAAATTTTTACAGGTAGTTCACACTCTTACAGAATTTTGACAAAGTAAAATATAGGAGGTGAACACTCAAGCTATTGAATACAATTTTGCTATAGCTTTGACTCAGTTTTTTCACTTCTCAAAGGTACTTTTCCAGTTGAGAAGAGAAGGGTATTTATAGACTCAATTGACTTCAGAAATGAAGCTAAAAAGAGTCACATATTGGATTTTTGGGTATTAGCGGTACCACCACCTAGCACTAGAGGTACCATTGCTAGTTAACTCTGTTTTATCAGTGTACTAGGTAGTACCATCGCCTAGTCTAGCGATACTACCGCCTGACAGGATCTTCGAATTTTATGGACTGACAGTACCACTGCCTATAAGGTGGTACCACCATTGATAGATAATAACTATTAGTGGTACCACCATTGACCTAGGGTGGTACTACCACCCATACCACTTGTGAATTAGTTCCCGGGGTGGTGCCACTATTGAATCTCGGATTTTGATGATGAGGTCAATTGATATGTTATTTGATCTAATCCATATTATTAAGATAAGTGTGCAGGATTAATTATGATAGTATGAAGACATAAAGCAAATTACCGGAGTCAAGTTATTGAGAGTTCAAGAGTCCACCGAAAGTCCGAAGAATCATCGGAAGTGCTATCGGAACCAATCGAGAAAGAATCAAGGACTTGCCGAAGGTTTCGAAAGTTCACTAGAAAGATCATCGGAGGTTCGCGGAGTTCACCGAGAAGGTTCAAAAGCTTGCCAAAGATTCGTTGAACTCGCCACAAGTCCAGGAGCCTTCTGGGAGTCCGTCGGAAGAAATCTGAGGGTGCGTCGGAAGTTCGCTGAAGGCTCGCCGAAAGAAAACTCGAAGCTGTCGGTTTTGTTTTTGCTTAGAATTATATCTAAATTTTATAGTTAGCATGTAATTAGGGTAAGGATTAGGTAATAATCCTATTTAACCCTAATAAGGGCTAACTAGGCCTTGTCTAAACTGAATTGGGTCGGATTCAGGGCCCATTCAAAAGTTCTGGACTAGGTCTCGTGGTGGCACTGCCCCAGGAATAACTTCCTAGATGTACCGCCCCAGGTCAGTGGTGGTACCGCTGTAAGTTATTACCTGCCAGCGGTGGTACCGCCTGACAAGCGATGGTACCGCCAGTCCATAGAGTCCGAGGATTCAATCAGGTGGTAGTACCGCTAGTTTGGGTGGTGGTACCGCCCAGTACACTAATAGAGCAGGGTGAATAGGCGGTGGTACCACCAGTACCAACTGATGGTATCATCAGTACTTGGAAATTCAGGATGTGAATCTTTTTGGCTCTATTTTTAAAAGCCAATTGAGTTTATAAATACCCATCTTTCCTCTACTGGTAAAGCTCCTTTTTGAGTAATTGAAAACTGAGTCAAAGCTATAGCAAAATCTTATTTCGATAGCTTAAGTGTTCACCTCTCTCTTTCTCTTTGTCAAAAATCTATAAGAGATTGAACCACTTGTAAAAGTTTATAAGAGGAGTGTTTGGTCCTTCCCCTTCAAAGAAGTTTGATAGTGGAAGTTGGGAGCCTCATCGAAGGAGGCTTCGGAAATGGACGTAGGTCATTTGACTGAACCACTATACATCGTTGCGTACTTTGAATGTGTGAGCTTTTAAATTTCTGCATCTTACATTTATTTAGCTGTAAATCATTCGGTCTTCTTCTCCTTACTCGCATTTACATTCACTCGAACTATATTTAGCTGAAACTTCTTTTGTCGAATCAAAATTTCCTTATGAACCAACTATCTCTGAAATTAGTTATAAGTTTACAAGTTTTAATCCGTTGTACTAATTCACCCTCCCTCTTAGTGCTGCTCAGATCCTAATAGCCATCGCCCCACTCTGGTGGTGCTACCACTAAACACGATCCAGCACTGCTGAATGAGCCCTGAATCTAGACCAATTCAATCCAAATAAGGCCCAATTGGCCCCTACTAGGATTAATCAAGATTATGAACTAATCCTAACCTTAATTACGTGCTAACTATAAAATTGAAAATATATTCTAAGCAAAAACTAAACCGGTATGCCGAGTTTTCTTCCGGCGGGCTCCTAGTGAACTTTCGACGGACTTCCGACACACCCTTTGATTTCTTCCGACGGGCTCCCAATAGGCTCCCGGACTTTATGGCGAGTTCCTCGAATCTTTGGCAAGCTTCTAAACCTTCTTGGTGAGCTTCGCAAACCTCCGACGATCTTTCTGATAAACTTTCAAAACCTTCGGTAAGTCCCCAATTCATTCTCGGCTAGTTCCGGCAGCACTTCCAATGATCCTTCGGACTCTTGAACTCCCAATGTACTTGACTCTGACAATTCACTTTATGTCTTTATTGCTATCATAGTTAATCCTGCACACTTATCTCAATAATATGGATTAGATCAAATAACCTATCAATTGACTTCATCATCAAAATTAGAGATTCAATAATCTCTCCTTTTTTGATGATGACAATCAATTGATGATGGAGTTAATCTTAACTCCCCCTATCTATATGCCATATTATCAGAATGAAAAACACTTGAATTCAATCTTTTTGAATTCAAGCCGAAACCGATAAGTTTTATTCGTTGAACTTATCATCATGCTTAACAAGCATGACCTTTCATTCATAAATACTTCATATTTTTCATATTTTAAAAATAATGTCAAGGTATGACACTCAATCTCAAGTCAAGTAATTTATCACTTAGACAAATGATACCAATTATAATTTGAAATATAACAAGGATCAAACAATATCAATATAAAAAACCACAAATACAAGACATGATATCATTTTTTCGATACATCATCAAATGAGATGATATCTTATCATATTAATGAAAGATTTTAATCATGATATGATAATAATCTTTCAAAAATTTATATGTTAAGCATGTATGAACCATTTGCAATATATGTGATATATTGCGATATGCTACAAAATTTTATTGCGATGCTTTTAGAGATAGCAACTAATTTTCGATTACAAAGCATGACAAAAGTAATTATTATTATAATACAAAGCATATAATACATTTATCATTCCATCAAATTGTAATACAAAACATATAAGCCATTTATCATGTCATGGATTTATTTGCCATATTCTTCTCGATGCATGCAAGGCATCAAGTCATCAATTTATTTTACCATTTTTACCTCCCCCTTTGCCATCAACAAAAAGGAGGTGAATTGTGATTACAAAAAAAAATGGTAAAGGTAGTTATCATAAGGTATTATGAAGCTAGTCATTTATCAACAGTATCAACATTGTAAAGATAGTCATCAAATATATACGATACATAAGAATGAGGCAAGTTGAATATCATGTAAAGCATTTCATCTGAGATTGATAAACCCGAAAAGTGATTTGATGATTCTGATTCATGTTTATAAAATCCAAAAAATGATCTTTTATCATTTATCAAGTCATAAAAGATTCGTATATGAAAGAGGTTCAAGATGTAATTTTTAAAATTCAAGTATAAAATTATAAAGTAGAAGGATAGATCATTGAAACCATTTATCAAACATTTAGTCATTCGTCAAACACATTAACAAGAGCTCATGTCAAAAATTTGTGAGAGAGAGATCAAAATTCATGAAGAAGTTCAACTTGGCATTTTTGAAGTGGAGAACATCAAAAGTTTCATAGAAAAAGATTTAACTTGGTATTTTTATAAGAATTCATGATGCGGAAGGTAAACAACAAAAGCTCAAGACTTAGAGATTAGCATAAGAGTGAAGAATAAAGTCCGAAGAGAGTATAACAAACACTTAAGGGCTTAATCTTTATGAAAAATTCATGACATTAATCTATGTGTATGTCAAGTTTCAAATGATATGAAAATCATGAAAACCATTTAATCATCCCAATAAAGGTAGAGAGAGTATAAAACTGATTTCAGTACATTATCAAAGGGCATGATATTACTTAAGATTCATCAACCGAAGAAGGAGGAGAATAAAAAAATTACGATCGAAGGATAAAAATGAGAGCTCTATTCAAAATATCATATCGATAAGATGTAATCCAAAATTCAAAATTAATAACAAGTTGTGATTATGAAAACCAAAGTTAAAAAATTTCGAAAAAGAAACATACAACGTCTTCATATATTAGGACAATTTAGCATGACTAATTCTCTTCTAATGAAGTCAAATTGTTCTTCATTTATAGATTTTGTGAAGATATCCACTAATTAGTGTTTTGTATCAATAAATTTTAGAATAATATCATTATTATTGACATGATCCCGTATAAAGTGTGCTTAGTTCTAGAGTGTTGAATGAGATTTTTGGTTAAGCAAATAGCACTTGTGTTATCACATTTGATGAAAATATTCTTTAAATAAATTTTATAGTCTTCTAAAGTATTTTTCATCCAAGCAACTTGTGTACAACATGCACTTGCGGCTATCTATTCGGCTTTGACCGTAGATAGTGCAACCGAGTTTTGTTTCTTGGAAGTCTAAGAAACAAGTGCATATTCTAAAAATTAGCATGTTCCACATATGCTTTTTCTATCTATTCTACATCCACCAAAATCCACATCTACATAGGCTTTTAAATTAAAGTCATTAGATTTTGGATACCATAATCCTAGGTTAGGAGTTCCTTTAAGATATTTAAGGATTCTTTTAACAACTTTAAGGTAAGATAACTTAAGATTAGCTTGAAATCTTACACAAAGTCCTATACTAAACATGATATCCGGTCTAGTTGCTGTGAGGTAGAGTAAACTACTTATTATTCCTCTATATATTTTTTGATCAAAATTTTCTCCACTTTTATCTATGTCTAACTTGGTGGAAATACTCATAGAAGTGTTTATAGCTTTTGAACCATCCATGTTAAATCATTTTAACAATTCTAATGTATATTTAGATTGATTAAGAAATATACCATCACTAAGTTGTCTAATTTACAATCCTAAAAAGAAAGTTAGTTCACCCATTAGACTCATTTCAAATTCATGACTTATACACTTGGCAAATGATTCACATAGTGATTCGTTAGTAGAACGAAATATAATATCATCAACATAAATTTGAACAATAAGAAAATTATTTTCAAAATATTTAACAAACAATGTAGTATCAACTTTGCCTTTAGTAAAATTATTTGAAATTAGAAATGAACTAAGTCTCTCATACCACGCCCTTGGAGCTTGTTTTAACCCATAGAGTCTTTGTCAATTTAAACACATGATTATGAAAAAGAGAATTTTCAAAACTGGGTGGTTGTTCAACAAACGCTTCTTCGAAAATAAAACCATTTAAGAAAGTACTTTTGACATTTATTTGAAACAACTTAATATTATTACTACTAGCATAGGCAAGGAGCATCCTAATGGCTTCTAATCTTGCCACAGGAGTGAATGTCTCTTCGTAATTAATACCTTCTTCTTGGTTGAAACATTTGGCCACTAATCTAGCCTTGTTTCTAACCACGATACCGAATTCATCTTGCTTGTTTCTAAAAACCCATTTAGTACCTATAACTAAATGGTCACAAGGTCTAGGAATAAGCATTCACACCTCATTTCTCTTAAATTGGTTCAATTCCTCTTACATTGTGATAACTCAAGAATCGTCTTTTAAGGCTTCGTCAATGCATTTAGGTTTAATTTGAGAAAGAAAAGAGACGTTGGCACAAAAATTCTTAAAAGAGGAATAAGTTTGAACCCCTTTTGATGTGTCTCTTATAATTAGCTCCTTAGGATGAACATCTACATACTTCCATTCCATAGGTAAGGAAATTGGAAAAAAAGATACATCCAAGTTGCTATTTTGAGGAGAGGGTTCATTTAAATTTAAACCATCAAAACCAAAATCATCATTAAAATCATTTTTCTTAAATTCGAAACCTTCATTGAAAAATACATGAATAGACTTTTCTATAACCAATGTTCTTTTGTTGAAAACACGAAAAGCTTTGGAAATGGAAGAGTAACCAAGAAAGATGCCTTCATAGGATTTTACATCAAATTTTCCCAAGGCATCTTTTTTATTCAAGATAAAGCATTTGCAATCGAAAACTTTAAAATAAGAAATTTTTGATTTTTTATTATTCCATAATTCATAAGGAGTTTTGGATAGAGATGATCTTATTAGAACCCTATTCATGATATAGTAAGCTATATTAATGGCTTCAATCCAAAAGTATTTGGGTAAACTATGTTCATTTAATATGGTTCTTGCCATTTCTTGTAAATTTCTATTCTTTCTTTCTACTACATTTTGTTAAGGATTCCTCGGAGTAGAGAAGTTGTGGTTATAACCATTAGATTCACAAAAATTTTAGAAGTCACGGTTTTGAAATTCACCACCATGATCACTCTGAATCGATAAAATCATGAAACCTTTTTCGTTTTGAGCAAGTTTACAAAATTTAGAGAAATATTTAAAGCAATCACTTTTGTAAGCCAAGAAATATGTTCAAGTGTATCTACTATAGTCATCTACAATGATAAATGCATATTTACTACCTCCTAGACTCGTTGTGTCAATTGACCCAAATAAATCAATATAGATCAATTGTAATGGTCTAGAGGTGCTTATTTGATTCTTTGGTTTGAAGCTACTTTTTATTTGTTTTCCTAATTGACAGACATCACATACTTTATCTTTAATGAACTTAACATTGGAAATGCCTCTTACAAGTTTTTTAGATGTGATTTGAGAGATTAGTTTCATGCTAGCATGACCTAATCTTCTATGCCAAAGCCAAGCATCATTATTCAAAATCGAAAAACACATTTCATTACTAAGATCATCAATGTTTATGGTGTAGACATTAATTTATTTTAGTATAATCATAGATGTGCTATTGTATGATTTTTCAATAATGTAAGCATTAGATTTAAATTTCACAATATATCCCTTATCATATAATTGACTAATGCTCAAAAGATTATGCTTTAAACTATTTACCAATAACACATCATTAATTGAAAAACTTGATTTGTTACCTATAGTTCCCTTGCCAGTGATTTTATCCTTATTGTTATCTCCGAAGGTGACATACCCTTCGTCTTGGCTAGTAAGCTTAGAGAATTAAGATGGATCTCCAGTCATATGCCTTGAGCATCCACTATCAAGGTACCATTTCTTGCTCCTAGCTTATGTGGGTGAATGTGTCTATAAAAGAGGATAGTTTTTAGGTACCTATTTGAACTTGGGTATCTTAAATATTAATCTACTAATCTTGTCATTGTTCATTGAGTTCCTTATCGTTCCTTTAGGAACCCATATTAACCTATGTGGGCTAAGTAGTGTGAGTCTAGATTTGTATGGACATTTGTAAGCAACATATCTAGATTTGCAATAAAAATTATATTTCAAATAAGATGATACATGTAGTGTGAGTCCTTTAATGAAGGTGGTTAGAGTTCGGTGAGATCCACTCACGAATCCAATTCCACTTATTTTTTTGATGTGACCCTTGTTTGTAAGGATCATGTCCAAGCCCTTGCTACCGACCTTAAACTTGTTTAGAGTCTCTTTAAGTAGCAAGCTCTCATTTTTGATTGCCTCTAAGTGTTCACACTTAGAGCATGGGAATAAAGAGGGAGTATCGAGTTTAAGACTTTCAAGTTTATCGAGTAAGATAGCATGCTCCTTTTTTAATAAATTAAACTTTTTATTAATAGCTCTATACTCATCAAGTAATTCATGAAAAGCAATTGAAAGTTCATCGAACGATAAATCTTAATTAAATAACTCACTTATCTCATCTCCTAAAGCCATCAATACGAAGTTGGCCTCCTCTTTGTTGCTTGCTTCTTCATCTTTGGAGCCACTTGAGTCATCCAATGTCACTTTTAGAGCTTTTTTCCTCTTTGGTTGCTTTTTCTTGGCTTAGGAGCATTCACTTTTGAAGTGTCCCGGCTTCTTGCATTCGTAACATATAACTTGATTCTTTTTGGGTTCAAGTTTGTTTTTAGTGTCATTTTTAAATTTATTCTTTCTCATAAATTTTTTGATTTTTTGAGTTAAGAGTGCAAGTTCATCATTAAGGCCATCATCACTTGAAGATTCCTTCAAGTGGACTTCTTATGTTTTCAATACCATATCCTTCCTATTCTTTGGAAGGGGGTTCTCTAGCTCAAGCATAACATATTATTTTGTAGGTCATTAAAGATCCAATAAGTTCTTCGAGAGGAAAATTTTTAAGGTCCTTGGCCTCTTGAATGACTATAACTTTTGGATACCAACTCTTTGGAAGGAATCTTAAAATTTTTGTTATAAGTTCAAAATTAGAAAAACCTTTACCAAGCGCTTTGAGTCTATTGATGACATCCTTGAAATGGGTATACAAGTCTTCGATGGACTCACTTGGTTTCATTCGAAACAATTCATAAAAATAGACCAAAAGTTTGATTTTGGACTCTTTCACTCGGCTAGTGCCTTCATGAGTAATTTCAAGAGTGTGCCAAGTTTCAAAAGCCGATTCACATATCGAAACATGATTAAATTCATTTTTATCAAGTGCACAAAATAAGGCATTCATAGCCTTTGTATTTAGAGCAAAAACCTTCTCCGATTCATTCCATTCATTCATCGGAAGAGAAGATTTTTGAAATCTATTTTCAATGATATTCCAAAGTTCTAAATCCATGAAAATAAAAAAAATCTTCATACGAGTCTTCCAATAGGTATAAGCGGACGTGTAATTGAATGACCCTCTTGTATACCGGAATATACCATCTCTCTTGGGTTTAAAACTAAATGAGAGTGATCGAGCTCTGATACCAATTGTTAGGATCTGAGCGACAATAAGAGGGGCGGGGGGAGGGGGATTAGTGCAGTGGATAAAAACCATACTTTTGAAATTGATTTCGGAAAGAGTTGTCCGTAGAGAATTTTTGATACAACGAAAAAGATTTTGGCTAAGTGAATGCTATCTAAAGTAGAGAGGAGGAAATTGAGAGCTCATAGCAAGTATAGAATGAAATGCAGAAATTTAAAACTCACACATCAAGAGAAGTACGTAGTGATATATAGTGGTTCGGTCAAATAACCTACGTCCACTTCTAAAACCTCCTCTGATGAGGTTCCCAACTTCCACTATCAAATATTCTTGAAGGGGAAGGACCAAGTACCCCTTTTACAAACTTTTACAGGTGGTTTACACTCTTACAGAATTTTAAGAAAGTAAAATATGGGAGGTGAACACTCAAGCTATCGAATATAATTTTGCTATAGCTTTGACTCAGTTTTTTCACTTCTCAAAGGTACTTAGCTAGTTGAGAAGAGAGGGGTATTTATATACTTAATTGGCTTCAGAAATAGAGCCAAAAAGAGTCATATCTCAGATTTTCGGGTATTGGAGGTACCACCGCTAGTTGACCCTGCTCTGTTAGTGTACTGAGCGGTACCACCACCCAGTCTGACGGTACTACTACCTGATAGGGTCCTCGGACTCTGTGGACTGTTGGTACCATCACCTGTCAAGTGGTACCACCATTGACAGGTAATAACTGTCAATGGTACCATCGCTGACTTGGGGCAGTACCACCACTTAGACCACCTAGGAATTAGTTCCCGAGGCAGTGCCACCGCCCCACTCTGGCAATGCCACCGCCAGACATGGTCCAAAACTACTGAATGAGCCCTGAATCTGGCCTAATTCAGTCCAAATAAGACCTAGTTGGCTCCTATTAGGGTTAATTAAGATTATCACATAATTTTAACCTTAATTATGTACTAACTATAAAATTAAAAATATATTCTAAGAAAAAACAAAATCAGCATGTCGAGTTTTCTTCCAATGAGCTTCTAGCGAACTTTCAGCGGACTTTCGACACACCCTCAGATTTCTTCCGGAGGACTCCCAATAGGCTCTAGGACTTTATGGCAAGTTTCTCGAATCTTTGACAAACTTCCGAACCTTCTCGATGAGCTCCACGAACCTCCGATGATCTTTTCAGCGAACTTTCGAAACCTTCGACAAGTCTCTAATTCATTCTCAACTGGTTTTGGTAGTACTTCCAACGATCTTTCGAACTTCCGACGGACTCTTGAACTCCCAACGTACTGGACTCTGACAATTCACTTTATGTCTTCATTGCTATTGTAGTTAATCCTACATACTTTTCTCAATAATATGGATTAGATCAAATAACCTATCATCCAAATCCGAGATTCAACAGCATTATCCTTTTTCAATAATTTATATTTTTTACCAACTAATTTAAATTTATTAAATAAATCATAAAATACATTAAGTAATTTAGTCTAAGGTAAAGGGGTTTTGGTTGAGCCATATACCTCGTCGTTAAAAGCCATCAAAACATATTTCGCCACTTCATCTTTATTGGTTTGCTCTTCATCTTTTGATGCACTTGATTTATCCTAAGTCACTTTGAGTACTTTCTTTTATGTAATTTTCAATTATGGATATTAACTTTTGAAGTGACCCGACCTTTTGCATTCATAGCAAGTTATTATATCTTTTTTAAGTTCGTTTTTATTCTTAAATTCTTATTTTATGAACTTTTTAAATTTTATTGTAAGGAGTTCAAAGTCATCATCATCATCACTTGAGCTTTCGTTCAAGTGATCTTCTTTTGTTCTAAGTATCATATCCGTCATATTTTTTAGAAGATTATTCTCATATTCGTCATGTGCTATATAAGTCATTTCATAGGTCATTAATGATCTTATAAGTTATTCAAGAGGAAAATAGTTCAAGTCCTTTGTTTCTTGAATTATAATTACTTTTGGATCCCAATTTTTTTGGAAGGGATCTTAGAATTTTATTAATAAGTTCAAGATTAGTAAAAGATTTATCAAGGGTTTTCAAACAATTGACAACATCCATAAAACGGGTGTACATATCATCAATAGTTTCACTTAGCTTCATTCGAAATAATTTAAAACTATATAACAAGATATTAATCTTAAATTTTTTAACTCTACTTGTACTTTCATATGTAACTTCAAGTATGTGCTAAATATTATGTGTAGTTTTACAAGTCGAAATACGATTAAACTCATTTTTGTCTAAAGTATAAAATAAAGCATTCATAGCTTTAGCATTTAATAAAAATATTTTTTTTAAAATTATTCCATTCATTCATTGGTTTAGAGGATTTTTGAAACCACATTCAATGATATTCCATAAATTAAAATCTATAGAAATAAAAAATCCTCATTCATATTTTCTAATGTGTAGTCCGTCTCAATAAACATAGGAGGACGAGTGATAGAGTGATACTCTTGATAGCCAAAAGAGGCCATTTAATCTCTCTTGGATGTTAAACCAAATAGGAGAAACTTGGCTTTGATATCAACTATTAGAATCGTGAATGATATTAGTGCTATCGTAAAATTACAATGATTTTAAAAATTTATTTCGATAAAATTATATCGGAAATACATTTTGACTTAGAAAGCGAGTAAAGTGTAGTAAGTAGCCAAATTAATAAGTAATATAAAGAAAAAGCAAAAAGGAAAAGAGCACACCAGATTCACAATGGTTCGATTCTCTGACGTACGTCCACTCCTGATTCCTTTTCACTCGAGGCCACCAGTTTCCACTATCGATCTTCTTTCCAATAGGTGAAGATCAATTACACTTTGTTACAACTCTTTGTTCTTTTCACAGGCTTAGGAGAGAACCATTACATATCTTTTTTACAAGTATTCCATCACACACCTCTCTTAAGATAATTATAAACTCTAGGAGGAGGGACTCTATACTTAAAAAAAGTTTACAAGCTTAGAATCACAGGATTCTTGTTCTATTCTTTTTGCTACCCAAAGAAAGAAAGAGTGGGGTATTTATAAGCCCCAAATGGCTTAAAAAATAGAGCTAAAAATTTAAATCCTCGGGTTTTTGAGGTACTGGCAATACCACCGCTTGTCACCCTATGCACTGGCGGTACCACAACCTAGGTTGGGCGATACTACCACTTGACAGCCTAGAAGACTATATACTAGTAGTACCATCTCCAGTCTGGGTGGTACTATTGCTTGACATTAATGAAACCACTATTAGGTCTTTTGAAAAATATACACTTCGTACATGATAGGACCCTAGCAAGGTCGGGTCCTACTCAACCAAGTAGCAGCTAATAAAAATCCTGTGAGATTGAAATAAACCTCACCTAGCCATCTCTATTCTATAAAGAAGAATGACTAGGGTTTATAGTTGGGCCTTTGGGGTTCCTAGCCATCGCCCCCCTTTATTGGGCTAGTTGGTTAGGGTTAAGGGCAAAAGGGATATTTTACTTAGGAAGCAGCCACTAAGGCTAGGGTTTGGAGTCCTATATAAGCATGTAGCCTCTACCTCTTTTGAATAAGAAAGATCAATCTATAATTGCTGCCACCAGGCCAACTACTTGGAGGGTGGAACCCATATAGCGTTCCAAGGGTTGATCCTCCTCAAAGATCAATCTACATAGAATTCTTCTAGGGTTCTATCATCTGGTATCAGAGTAGCGATCTAGCTGCTTTTGCTTCCATCCCTACTACCTACCATCAACCAAGTCATTCCCATAATTGCTCTTGACATCGTCGTCTCTACCGTCATCTTTTGTTGTAGATCAAATCAATTTGCTGCCGCCACATCTAATTGCATCAGAGATATGGTATTCTCCTATCAGCAATACCTTTTGCTACTGTAATTTTTCATTCAAAATACCAAAAATAAGTCTTGCTATCTATCCCTTACTACGAATTCCTTTCATCGTAAAAGTTATCATCTTTGCAAACAAAGGATTACTATAGAAAATTTTAGCTGCATATTGCTGCCTTTAAACTGATCTATTTGCTATCCTTTTTGAACGAAATTTTTTGTGCACTATATAGATCATCTTGGCTTTCATATGTGATTAATCTATTATGGAATTCATCTTTGAAACATTCTTATGTTGTTGCAAATTTTCGTCGCAAACCACTAGAATTTTTCGACGAAAATTTTGCTATCGCAACGTGCATTGATTTCTTTATTGTTATGTTGCCAAAATTTTCTTGATCCAATTTGTCATCATTGCTGTTATCAAAATTGAGATTTTGTTATCAAATCCCCTCCTCAAATTTCTGGGTTTTTGCTAAAAATTTCATCGAGAAACCACTATTTCTTCGATGATAATTCTGCTCTTACGAGATAGCACATATCTATAGTAACTTCCATTGATTTCTATCAAATCTTTACTGCCATCTACCACAGATCTAAAACCCTCTTCCCTAACCTTCATCCACTACTATCATAGCTTAAAACTCCATCAAACCACACCCCCAAACCACACTCAAAATAGTCATAAAATAAGCCTAAACCGTAGCCTACATCTACCAATCCACCAACCCTTTCGCCCACCACTTCTCTCAACCAATATATGCCTTTAACCCGATAATAAAAGAGCAATCTTAATATTATAAATCTGGAGGCATATACTATGGCATTTGAGGAGGCAATCAATGCTAAATTCGAAGCCTTCGAGATATGAATGGAGGATAAGATTTGGACTCTTTTTTGAACTTAGTTTAGGTTGACCACCGAGCCCAAAGAAATCACATCAAGGAGAGAGCTCTGACCGAAGAGATAACTTTTAGGAGAGGGGAGGCTCTATGACTGATCCCTACTATCCACGCATGAGGGTGGACTTCCCTAGATGGGAAGAAGGAGACCCGATTGGTTGGATCTCACGCGTGGAGTGATATTTTCGGTACCACAAAATTGTGGATGCATCTATGGTAGAAATTATGACTATACATCTTGAAGGGGATGCCATACAATGGTTTAATTAGTTTGAACACACTCATAGAGTCCTCTCATAGTGATAATTCAAAGAAGGACTGTTGATCCGCTTCGGACCAATCGATTATGAGAATATTAACGGATAACTAGTAAAGATTCGACAAACCTCCACCATTCAAGAGTATCAAACCAGGTTTAAAAAGTTATCTAATCAAACTCATGATTGGTCTGAAAAATAACTATTGGGGATGTTTATTGAGGGCTTGAAGCCAGAGATCTCAGGAGAAGTTAAAGTGTGACAACCGTATATGCTTATGGTAGCCATCTCTTTCGCATGACTTCAAGAGGAGTGATTGAACCATGAAGCTCAGAGGACTAGGGTTGCTCCCCGACTAGAAATATCAAAGCCCTTAGCCTCCCCTACTTTTATCCAAGCTCCTGCACCAAAAAAGTTGACAAGAGAAGAGCATCGAAATTGATTTACAAAGGGGTTATGTTGGCATTGCGACGAGCCATAGAGCCACAAGCATTGCTACAGAAAAGGGAGACTTCTTATGATTGAACGAGTGGAAGAAGAGGTCATTGAACAGCCAGAAGAGACCCTTGAACATAAAGAAGAAGATGCGGAAGAAGAGCCACAATCGATCGACTTTATAGTACATGCATTAGTCGGTTACTCAAATCTGCAAACAATAAAAGTTGGAGGCCTTCTCAAACAATAACTGATCACTATTCTCATCGACATGGGCACACTAATAACTTTATAAACAGTAAGGTTGCAGCTCGGATGACACTCCATATCAAAGGTTGTAGTATGTTCGACGTAAATGTCACCGACGGTCGAATCCTAAAGTACGACCAAAGATGCCCGTAGGTGAAACTATTACTGCAAGACCAAGAAATTATTATTGACTTCTTCCTCCTACCAATTGATGATTATGAGGCTATATGATAGGACCCTAGCAAGGTTGGGTCCTACTTAACTAAGCAGCAGCTAATAAAAACCCTATGAGAGTATAATAAACCCCACCTAGCCACCTCTACCTATAAAGAAGAGTGGTTAGAGTTTATATTTAGGCCTTTGAGCTTCTTAGCTGCCGCCCCTCCCTTTACTGGGCCGGTTGGCTAAGGTTGAGGGTAAAATAGGTAGTTCACTTAGGAAGCAGCCCCTAGGGCTAGGGTTTGGAGTCCTATATAAGCATATAGCCTCCACCTCTTTTTAACAAGAAAAGATCAATTTACTTTGTAGCCACAAGGCCAACTACTTGGAGGATGGAACTCCTATAGCGTTCCAAGGGTTGATCCCCCTCAAAGATCAATCTACATAGAATTTCTCTAGGGTTCTATCATCTAGTATTAGAGCAGCGATCTTACTGCTTTTGCTGCCATCCTTGCCACCCACCATGGACCAAGCAATTCCTACAATTGCTCTTGACATCGCTGTCTCCACCGTCATCTTCTGCCATAGATCAAATCAATCTACTACCGCCACCTCTAATTGCATCAGAGATCTGGTATTCTCCTATCACCAATACTTTTTGCTACTATAATTTTTTATTCAAAATACCAAAAATAAGTCTTGCTATCTATCCTTTGCTATGAATTCCTTTCGTCGTAAAAGTTATCATCTTTGCGAATGAAGGATTGCTGTAAAAAATTTCAGTCGTATATTGCTTCCTTTAAACTGATCTATTTGCTATCCTTTTTGAACGAAATTTCTTGTGCACTTCATAGATCATCTTGGCTTTCATCTATGATTGATCTATTGTGAAATTTATCTCTAAAGCATTCTTGTGTTACTGTAAATTTTTGTTGCAAATCGCTGAAATTTTTCGACGAGAATTCTGCCATCGTAACTTGCACCAATTTCTTTGTTGTTATGCTGCCAAAATTTTCTTGATCCAATTTGTCATCATCACTGTTATCTAAATCGAGAATTTGCTGTCAAATTCCTTTCTCAAATCTCAGAATTTTTGCTAGAAAATTTCATCGAGAAACCACTGTTTCTTCGATGATAATTCTGCTCTTACGAGATAGCACATATATGCAGCAACTTCTACTGATTTCTGCCAAACCTTTGCTACCATCTATCACAGATCTAAAACCCTCTTCCCTAACCTTCATCCACTACCATCACAGCCCTAAAACTCTAACAAATCACACCCCCAAGCCGCACCCAAAATAGTCACAAAACAAGCCTAAACCATAGCCTACATCCTCCATTCCATCAACCCTTTTAGCCACCACTTCTCTTAACTAATACATACCTTTAACCCCACAACAAAAGAGAGATCTTAATATTATAGATTTGGAGGTATATACTATGGCATCTGAGGAGGCAATCAACACTAAATTCAAAGCCTTCAAGACGCGAATAAAGGATAAGATTCAAACTCTCTTTATTGAACTCAGTTTAGGCCGATCACCGAGCTCGAAGAAATCACATCAAGGAGAGAGCTCTAACATAAGAGATGACTTCTAAGAGAAGGGAGGCACTATGACCGATCTTTACTATCCACGCATGAGGGTGGACTTCCCTAGATGGGAAGAAGGAGACTCGATTGGTTGGATCTCATGCACGGAGCGATATTTTCGTACCATAAAAACACGGATGCATCTATGGTGGAAATTACAGCTATACATCTTGAAGGGGATACCATATAGTGGTTTGATTGGTTTGAATATACTCGTGGAGTCCTCTCATGGTGATAATTCAAAGAAAGATTGTTGATCCACTTCGGACCAACCGATTACGAGAACATTGATGGACAACTAGCAAAGATCCGACAAACCTCCCCCATTCAAGAGTATCAAACTAGGTTTGAAAGGTTATCTAATTAAACTCATAATTAGTCTAAAAAATAGCTATTGGGGATGTTTATTGAGGGCCTGAAGCTGGAGATCCAGCGAGAAGTTAAAGCGTGACAATCGTACACACTTATGGTAGTCATCTCATTCGTATGACTTCAAGAGGAGCGATTGAACCACGAAGCCCAAAGGACTAGGGTCACTCTCCAACCAGCAATAACAAAGCCCTCAGCCCCCCTACTATTGGCCGAGCTCCTGCACCAAAAAAGTTGACAAGAGAAGAGCTTCAGGAGTGATCTGCAAAAGGGTTATGATGGCATTGCGATGAGCCATGGAGCCGCGAGCATCGCTGTAAAAAGGGAGACTTCTTATGATTGAACCAATGGAAGAAGAGGTCATTGAATAGCTAGAAGAGAGCCTTGAACATGAGGAAGAAGATGCAGAAGAAGAGCTACAACCGATCGACTTTATGGTACATGCATTAGCTGGCTACTCAAATTCGCAAACGATGAAAGTTGGAGGCCTTCTCAAACAACAACCGATCACTGTTCTCATCGATATGGGCAGCACTAATAACTTCTTAAACAGTAAGGTTGCTTCTTGGATATCGCTCCACATCGAAGGTTGCAATAAGTTCAACATAAAGGTCATCGACGGTCGAATCCTAAAGTGTAACCAAAGATGCCCGCAGGTAAAACTATTACTGCAAGACTAAGAAATTATTGTCGA
Source organism: Musa beccarii (assembly GCA_024322285.1). Taxonomy (NCBI): domain Eukaryota; kingdom Viridiplantae; phylum Streptophyta; class Magnoliopsida; order Zingiberales; family Musaceae; genus Musa; species Musa beccarii. The sequence goes on along the minus strand of CM044395.1, from coordinate 25,778,647 downwards.
CTTCTTCCTCCTACCAATTGATGATTATGAGGCAATGCTGGTTATAGAATGACTAACGATGCTAGGTGACATCTCTTGAAACTTTTCTAAGTTAATAATGAAATTCTACTGCAAAGGCAAACAGATCATCCTACGCGGGAAGCGCGAAAGTAACGTAATCACAATTTTGACCCAACAAATGGAGAAAGTTTTACACAAGATAAATGGTGGCTTTTTAATGCATCTCCAGTAGCAACCAGAGGGGAAGAAAATAGAAATTGAAGATCAAAATCTCTCCCAATTGCTAGCTGAATTTGATGATGTTTTTGCTGAACCACGCGGTCTTTCTCCTACTCGGCAACATGACCACCAAATTCCAATTCTTCCGGGCAAACCACTAGCGAACACTTGGTCATACCACTATCCTCCCCTCCAAAAGGATAAAATTGAGAAGATTATAAAGGTGATACTTGAAACATAGGTGATTTGGCCAAGCTAAAGCCCCTTGATAGGACCCTAGCAGGGTTGAGTCCTACTTAACCAAGTAGCAGCTAATAAAAACTCTGTGATATTATAATAAACCACCTAGCTACCTCTCTCCTATAAAGAAGAGGGCTAGAGTTTATATTTGGGCCTTTGGGCTTCCTAGCCACCGCCGCCCTTTTGTTAGCTGGTTGGTTAGGGTTGAGGGCAAAAGGGATATTTTACTTAGGAAGCAGCTAGTAGGGTTAAGGTTTGGAGTCCTATATAAGCATGTAGCCTCTACCTCTTTTTGATAAGAAAAGATCAATCTACTTTGTAGCCATTTGGCTGACTACCAAGGAGGGTGGAACCCCTATAGCGTTCCAAGGGTTGATCCCCCTCAAAGATCAATCTCCATAGAATTCCTCTAGGGTTCTATCACCCCCATTCCTCACCGGTGCTACTTGTATGTAAGAAGGATGAAACCTAGTGGATGTGCATCGACTACCGAGCTCTAAAGGGCATCACTGTCAAGGATAAGCACCCAATATCAGTAGTGGATGAACTTCTTGATAAGTTAAAAGGAGCTCGAGTCTTTATGAAGTTGGACCTCTGATCCGGTTACCACCAAATTAGGGTATGTGGAGATGACATTCCAAAAACTATTTTTTGCACACATAACAGCCATTATGAATTCTTGGTAATACCTTTTGGACTCACTAATGCTCCTTCAACCTTCTAAAGTCTCATGAACGATATTTTTTGGAGCTTTCTTCACAAATTTATGCTGGTATTTTTTAATGATATTCTCATTTATAGACCTTCTCTTAAGACTCACTTTCAGCACTTACGATTTGTTCTGACGATCCTTCGGGAGAATACTCCTTTTGTTAAGCTATCAAAGTGTAGCTTTCTCTAGCAAAAAGTAGAGTACCTTGGGCACCTAATATTAGAAGGAGTGGTTGTAGACCCAACAAAAATCGAAGCCATGCAGGGCTGGCCGAAGCCTACAAATATGAAATTGCTGCATGGGTTTCTTGGACTAACATGCTACTACCAAAAATTTATGAAGGACTATGGAAAAATCTATGCACTCCTCATTTCTCTACTAAAAAAAATACCTTCTAATGGTCAGATGAAGCCTCCGATGCCTTCGATAAACATAAGGCAACCATGACGACGATGCCCGTGCTAGCACTACCAGATTTTAGCCGACCCTTCATCATTGAGTTTGATGCATCTAGAGTTAGAATTGGAGCCATTCTCATGCAAGATAGTTGACCACTCACATACACCAGCAAGGTGCTATCTCCCTCTCATCAAAAAATGTCAATCTATGATAAGGAGATACTTGCTAGTTATATGTGCTCTGTAAGCCAATCACATAAGTGATGACACTTGTGACTTGATATGCACTCTTTCTCTTTGCTTATTATTAGGCATTTTATCACTTTATCTTGCGTGTTGTATATATTGTGATGTCCTTGGATCTGTGCAATGGAAATCGGATCGTGATGAGATCACGATAATGAGACCGATTCACCTTTAAACACAGACCCTAAATAATCCTGGTCATAGGTTAATTGAGAGGGACATCGAGATAACCAGATAGACTGGTGTGTTGTATATCCGTCCATATGATGGAGATGGCTAGTCTCATAGCTACTCGTGTGGGGACACTAAGGGTACAGTGCAGGTGCTTATTGGGGAATGAGTTCACTGATTGATCCACCTACGGAATGCTGGATGGTTATTGATACCTCACGTCAGACAACGATTCCGTAGTCCCAATAGTGTATCTGGTCCTTAGATTTGAGACACTAAAAATGTCTTGTATGAGTACTCCATTATTTGATATTGGACTTATAGGTTTGGAAAGTTCCAGATCTAGTACAATCAGTTATTGGGAGTGGTAGCCAACCTTACGAGGGCTATTGAGTGTCAATAGAGGATCATCCGCTCTCGGTATCATGAGAGGAATATTTCATATATTCTTGCTCGAACAAATCCTTGGCCAAGGTTATTCGGATTGAGAGAGAAAGAGTTCTCTAGGAGAATCCGACAAGAGCAAGATTCGAGGAGAGACCGTATGGGCCTGACAGCACCATGCCCGGTATAGGGTCTTTGGGATATTAGATGGATGAGGGACTATAGATACATGGTAGCTGAAGACAGATAGGTCCAAAGGATTAGATTCTCCTGTATCGTCTAGGGGTTGCGGCATAGTGGCCTAGTACATCCGTAGTCAATGAGTTAGATGAATTATTATAGAGATAATAATTCACTAAGTCAGAAGGAGTTCTGACAAGTATGACTCATAGCCAGCTTGATATTGGGCTTTGAGGGTCACACACATATGGTAGGTGTTGCGACAAGTAGAGGTTCGGATATGAGATATTCGCTGGAGCCCCTATCTTATTGGATATCCATTAAGCCCCTAAATTATTGGATCCTAAGATGAGATCCAATAATTGCTAATAAGAGATTATTGGGTAGAGACCCACTAATCCAAGAGGCTTGGGTAATTGAATGAAGATCTAATACATAACAAGGCAAGATCCATTAGGGTTTACAGGAAGCCTATATAAATAGGAGGGAACCAAAGCTCTATAGGCTGAGGGATCTTTTGGTAGCCACATTTTATTCTCCTCTCCCTAGAGAGGAGCATCATCGCAGTCCATACCGTATGGATACCGCTAGAGAGGAGGACGCTTAACCTCCTTCATCCTTCCTACAAATTCAGGAATATACGATCTCCCTAGGTATTTTCTTTTACACATGCAGTTTTCATGGATTTATTTTTGATGCATCGATCTTCGCACGATGACAGAACCTTTCTACGGGAAATTTGTGGTTTTGTTTCTTATTTGTCCGCTGCGCATGAGATGTCACCCAATAGGATTTTTCAATAGTGGTATCAGAGCCAGCTTGTTCATGCGAAGATCAGATCTTAAACTATGTGTGTTATGATTTGGAATAGCTTTTGTTGTCAAAATCGTTGACATAAAGGGCAAGAAAGGGTAGCAATTGTTGCTGCCCTTGCTGCGCTCGCACAACAACCGCAAGGCTGCTTGCAACCTTGCTGCCTACAATAGAAGCGACTGCGGGCATGGTTCCCATATGCTGGCTATAGGTGGCAGGTAGCCAACGGCTTGCCCGCAAGGGCGGGCAACGCTTGGCGTGGCGGCCTGCCCGCAAGGGTGGGCGGCGTCTGGTGTGATGGCCTGCCCACAAGGACGGGTAGCGCCTGTGAGGCCCCTGTGAGCTACCTGCTTGCATGGGTGGGTAGCAGCGTCGCTCGAAGGTGAGCCGCCCACAGGGGAGGGCGGCGCCTACAGCGGCGCTCGCTCGCATAGGGGCGCCGGGCCGTTACGTGCATTGCCCCACAAGGCGCAGCGCCCACAGGCGGGCACGTCTGCCCGCGAACGATGCCCCGTTGCAGCGATGCCGCTTGCAGGCCCGTGGGCATAGGCGGCGCTTCCCCGTAGTGCCGCCGCTAGCGGGGTGGCGGTGGTCGCAGCCACTGCGCTGCAAAAAGCAAAGGGAGAGGGAGCTAGGGTTTTCGGGTAAAAGATAGTTTTACCCCTCGAAATTTTAGAAATTTTGGTTTTTATCCCTTCTAATAGAATTACCAAAATACCCCTCATAATTTAAAATTTTTAATTTTATCCTTTTGGTCGAATGACCAAAATACCTTTTAGAATTCAGAAAATTTTCTCTATGTCCCTGATTTCAGAAAATATATATGTTAATTAAATAGTTTAATTAACTATTATTATTTATCCAGTAGTTCTATAAATTAACATATACATGTGATGTATGATGTGGACAGATGATCATGGACATGATGTGTGTACATGTGATTATTATTATTGGGATCTATGAGTCTCTATTTTTCTCACTTATTGTTAGACCTGTGTGCCTATAATTATGTTGTAATTACATAAAGAGGTGTAGCGGTCGTGGGACCCATGAGGTCGAGATAGACGATCCAACGCATAGAGATGCGTTGAGATGCCAACGGAACCGACGAAGCAAGAAGGACGATCACAAGGCATGGAGATGCGCCGAAGCACACATAGATCTTGATGTGAGTGATTGGGCCCATTGGCTCGGGCCTGATCACATTAGGATGTGGTCCATGATCATATGGTGTGATTGCTTATGTGATGTGTGATTAATTATATACCTACTAGATATGTATATATATTTGCATGCAATATAGATATATATATTAAATATGGATGTGTGTGACACATTATTAGGAGACCAAATCAAAAATTTTCTCTATTAATAATATTAAATCGATAAACATGAGGCAATTAAATTGACCCACGTGGCCTTCCATCGTTATAGCTAGGAACTGATTCCCGGTATAAGTTGAGTTGGTCGAGTCCCTTGAGACTCACCTATATTGTATTTTGCTATCTTATCTACGACATAGAGATATCACCGGTGACCTAAGGACATTGTATGCTTGGTCGAGTCTCTCGAGAGTATATCATTGAATCAGACTCATCTTGTAACGATGGTGATGACTTAACTGAACATCATGGTTGGTCGAGTCCCTCGAGACCATAGTAGTTCGGAGGCTGAACAAGATAGGAATCATAAGGAGTTGTGATTGGCAAGAGTTACTTACCTTTATGGGCTTAATGTGATTGGTCGAGTCCCTCGAGGTTACGTTAAGACGCCGATTGGATCTCAATCCCCACTAGAGATCCGCTTGGGGTCTTCGATTCACATACCAGAGGGTGTTGTGTGTCTCGCAAAAAATTAGCGGGAGTACATTAAGATAGAAGTCCTTATCTTAACTGTTTAATTTTTGTAAAGTCTGCATGTTATTTATTTCTGCTACATCTTTAATTTCAGAAAAATATCGCTTTCAAATCCTTTACGTGGCATACTTGATGTCAATCACCTCACTGGTCCAAATTATATGGATTGGCTTCGCAATCTGAGAATCGTTCTCACGACAGAGAAAATCATGTATGTCCTTGATACAGTGATCCCTACACCCGATGAAGGGGCAAGCGAGGATGAGATCGCTCGTTATGTGAAGTACATAGATGATTCCACTCTTGCTTAGTGTTATATGTTGGCCTCTATGACTACTGAGTTACAGAGGCAACATGAAAATATAGATGCTAATTTCATACTCCTGTATCTTCGCAGATTGTTTGAGGAACAGGAAAGAACTCAGCGATATGAGATATCAAAGAGTCTTTTCATACCAGGATGACTGAGGGGACACCGGTTCAGAACCATGTCCTTAAGATGATTGAGTGGATTGAGAAACTCACAGGTCTAGGAATGGTCCTAGAGGATAATCTGTGTGTGGATTTTGTGCTTCAGTCCATACCAGATTTCTTTTATCAGTTCATAATGAATTTTAATATGAACAAACTTGAGGTGACCCTCTTAGAGCTCCTCAATATGTTGAGAGAAGCAAAGAGTATTATCAAGAAAGAGAAGCCAGTTCTCTATGCTGGTGAGACCAGAAAGAAAAGGAAGGCTAAGAAGTCCCTTAAGAAGGGCAAGGGCAAGTGCAAAATAGGTAAGGCAAAGGTTGCCAAGAAAGACCCAACAAAGGACAAAGGCCAGTGCTTCCACTGCGACAAAGATGGGCACTAGAAGAGGAACTGCAAAGAGTACCTTGTAGAGAGGGTGAAACAAAAGCTTGGAGAAGGTTCAAGTACATTTATGATTAGTCTCCATTTGTCAGAATCTTATGATAACACATGAGTATTAGATATCGGAAGTGCTTATCATATCTGCAATTCGTTGCAGGTTCTGGCAGGACTTAGGAGATTGAACAAAGGCGAGATGGACCTTAAGATGGGCAATGGAGCAAAGGTTGCTACAGTGGCTGTTGGTAAGGTCACCTTACATCTGCCTGGTGGAGCTATTATTACATTATATGCATACTATTATGTTCCTTCTATTATCAAAAATATTATTTCCATTTCATGTTTGATAGTTAGTGGATATAAATTAGTTTTGGAGAACAATGGTTGTTCAATAATATTAGATGATAAGATCATCACAAGAGGAATATTGCATAATGGTTTATTCATGCTAGATATAACTCCACATATCATGAGTGTAAGTGAGTATAAGAGGAAACAAGAAGAGGTGAACAATGCATATCTATGACATTGTAGGCTAGGTCATATCCATGAGAAAAAGATTCAAAAGTTGCTGAAGAATGGATATCTAGATCCATTTAACTATGAATTATATGCGACTTGTGAACTTTGCCTTCGGGGGAAGATGACCAACTCTCCATTTAGTAGAACTGGAGAGAGAGAGAGAGACACTGAGTTACTGGAACTCATACACAGTGATGTATGTGGTCCCATGTCGACTCATGCCATAGGTGGTTACTCCTACTTCATTACTTTCATTGATGATTTCTCAAGATACAGACATATGTACTTGATGAAGTACAAGTCTAAGGCTTTTGAGAAATTCAGAGAATATAAGAATGAAGTGGAGAACCAGACAGGAAAGAGTATTAAAATCCTTCGATCAGATCGAGGAGGTGAATACTTGAGTACAGATTTTACCCAATTCCTCAAAGACCATGAGATTTTATCCCAATGGACACCTCCTTATACAACACAGCTTAATGGTGTATCAGAAAGGAGAAATCGCACACTATTAGACATGGTGCATTCCATGATGAGTTTCGTCGATCTACCCATCTCATTCTGGGGATATGCCCTAGAGACCGCAGTTTACCTTCTGAACAGAATTCCAACTAAGTCAGTAATGTCTACTCCATATGAGATATGGAATAGGAAGAAGCCCGATCTTAAGGTTGTTAAGATTTGGGGCTGCCCTACCTACGTTAAGAGACATAACCCCGACAAATTGGAATCCAAGACGGAATGGTACAAGTTCATAGGATACCCCAAGGAAACTTGTGGATAGTATTTCTATCACCTGAAGGACCAAAAAGTCCTTGTAGCCAAGAGAGTAGTGTTCCTGAGAAGGAACACATTCTTGGTGGAGACAATGGGAGCATGATAGAGTTGAGCGAGGTTGAAGAACCTAACTCAAGCACCGTTCCACAGCCAGAATCTATTCAGATACCTAGCACACAAGTTCCAACTTTACATAGGTCCGGTAGAGTATCCCATCCTCCTGAGAGATATGTGGGACATATCAGAGGAGAGGATGTTGAGGATATTGATCCTCAGACCTACGAGGAGGCTATTATAAGCATAGACTCTGGGAATTGGCAAGAAGCCATGAATTCAAAAATGGATTCCATGTACTCTAACAAGTTTTGGAACCTAGTTGATGCACCCGAGGTTATTATACCCATTGGCTGCAAGTGGATCTTCAAAAAGAAGATTAGAGTAGATGGAAAGGTAGAGACCTATAAAGCAAGGCTAGTGGCTAAGGGGTATCGTCAATGGCAAGGTGTTGATTATGACGAAACTTTCTCACATGTAGTTATGCTAAAATCCATTCGAATTCTATTAGCTATTGCAGCACACTATGATTATGAGATATGGCAAATGGACATTAAAACTGCATCCCTCAATGGTAACCTTGAGGAAGAGATATATATGATATAACCTGAGGGATTCGTGTCCAGGGATAACCCAGATAAGGTGTGCAGGTTGCTTAGGTCCATCTATGGACTGAAGCAAGTATCCCGAAGTTGTAACATAAGATTTGATGAGACGATCAAATCTTATGACTTCGTTAAGAACGAAGATGAGCCTTGTGTGTACAGGAAGATAAGTGGGAGTACTATCACCTTTTTGGTATTATATATGGATGACATCCTGATCATTGAGAATGATGTAGGAATGCTCTCCATAGTATAGGCTTGGCTATCTAGGAACTTCTCTATGAAGGACTTAGGGGAAGCATCCTACATATTGGAGATACGAATCTATAGAGATAGATCCAAGAGGATGCTTGGCTTGTCCCAATCCAGGTACATAGACACCATTGTCAAAAGGTTTGGCATGAAAAATTCTAAGAGAGGTCTCATACCAATGAGACATGGAATATCACTTTCTAGAAATATGTCCCAAAAGACTCCTGAAGAAAGGGCACACATGGATAGGATATCATATGCCTCAGCGATAGGATCTATCATGTATGCTATGCTATGTACCAGGCTTGATATAGCACATGCTTTGAGTGTCACGAGCAAATATTTGGCAGATCCAGGCTTGGAGTATTGGAAAGTAGTAAAATATATCCTTAAGTACTTGAGAAGGATTAAGGATCTTTTACTGATATATGGAGGTAGTAACCTTAGGGTTGAGAGCTACACGGACTCGAGCTTCCAGTCCGATGTTGATCATAGTAAGTCTAATTCAGGGTATGTGTTCACCCTGAATGGAGGAGCAATATGCTAGAAGAGTTCCAAGCAAGATACTACTGCTGACTCGACCACAGAGGCAGAATACATTACTGCGATAGAGGCAGCAAAGGAGGGAGTCTGGATGAAGAAGTTCATCACAGATTTGGGAGTCATGTCAAGCAACGAGGAGCTGATTCCCTTAAATTGTGATAAATATGGGGCGATTATTTAAATAAGGGAACCTAGGTCTCATCAGAAGTGTTCTGAGGAGGTTCAAGTTTATTAGAGAGATCGTGGCCTGAAGAGATATAGTAGTGGAAAAAGTTCCATCCGAAAATAATATTATAGATCCACTAATAAAGCCATTGACTCAAATTGTCTTTGAGCGTCACAAAGGTCTGATGGGGATCAGACATGTTAGTGATTAACTTTAGTTTAAGTGAGAGATTGCTAGTCATATGTGCCCTACAAGTCAATCACATAAGTGATGGCACTTGTGACTTGATATGCACTCTTTCTCTTTGCTTATTATTAGATATTTTATCACTTTATCTTACATGTTGCATATATTGTGATGTCCTTGGATCTGTGTAATGGGAATTGGATCGTGATGAGATCATGATAATGAGATCGATTCACCTTTAAACACAGACCCTAAATAATCCTGGTCATAAGTTACTCGAGAGGGACATTGAGATAACCGGATAGACTAGTGTGCTGTATACCCATCCATATGATGGAGGTGGCTGGTCTCATAGCTACTCGTGTGGGGACACTAAGGGTACCGTACAGGTGCTCATTGGGGAATGAGTTCACTGATTGGTCCGCTTACAGAATGCTTGATGGTTATTGATACCTCACGTCATATAGCGATTTTGTAGTTCCAGTAGTGTATTTGGTCCATAGACTTAAGACACCAAAGATGTCCTGTATGAGTACTCTACTCTTTGATACCAGACTTATAGGTTTGGAAAATTTCAGATCTAGTACAGTCGGTTATTGGGAGTGGTAGCAAACCTTATGAGGGCTATTGAGTGTCAATAGAGGATTATCCGCTCTCGGTATCATGAGAGAAATATCCCATATATTCTTGCTCGAACAAATTCTTGGCCAAGGTTATTCAGATTGAGAGAGAAAGAGTTCTCCAGGAGAATCCGACAAGAGTAAGACTCGAGGAGAGACCATATGGGCCTGACAGTACCATGCCCGGTATAGGGTCTCTGGGATATTAGATGGATGAGGGACTATAGATACATGGTAACTAAGAACAGATATGTCCAAAGGATTGGATTCCCCTGTATCGTCTGGGGGCTACGACATAGTGGCCTAGTACGTCCGCAGTCGATGAGTTGGGTGAATTATTATAGAGATAATAATTCACTTAGTCAGAAGGAGTTTTGCAAGTATGACTTATAGCCAGCTCGATATTGGGCCTAGAGGGTCACACACATATGGTAGGTGTTGCGACGAGTAGAGGTTCGGATATGAGATATCCGTTGGAGCCCCTATCTTATTGGATATCCATTAAGCCCCTGAATTATTGGATCCTAAGATGAGATCCAATAATTGCTAATAAGAGATTATTGGGTAGAGACCCACTAATCCAAGAAGCTTGGGTAATTGGATGGAGATCTAATACCCAACAGTGCAAGATCCATTAGGGTTTACAGGGGGGTCTCTATAAATAGGTGGGAACCAAAGCTCTATAGGCTGGGGATTCTTTTGGTAGCCACCTTTTGTTCTCCTCTCCCTAGAGAGGAGTATTGTCGCAGTCCCTGCCGTGTGGATACCGCTAGAGAGGACGCTTGACCTCATTCATCCTTCCTGCAGATCTGTAGGGATTCAGGGATATATGATCTCCCTAGGTATTTTTTTTTACACATGCAGTTTTCATGGATTTGTTTTTGACGCACTGATCTTCGCACGATGATGGAACCTTTCTATGGGAAATCTGTGGTTTTGTTTTTTGTTCTTCTGCTGCGTATGAGATGTTGCCCCATAGGATTTCCCAACAATGCTCACCATTGTACGTGTAGTAACGAAGTGGAGACTCTATCTGATCGGTCGACAATTTTATATTAAAATCGACTATAGAAGCCTTAAGTACTTTTTGGAATAGAAGATATCATCCCCGGAACAGCAAAAATGGCCATCTCTCTTCCTACCACTGGCTTCCTCAAGGACATTAGGGAGGAATAGAAGAAGGATCTGGAGACTAGCAACATCATTAAAAAATTACTTGAGGATGCCAAAATCCACCATGTCTTTCATGTGTCATGCCTGAAGCTCAAGTTGAGAAAACACAAGTCACCCCAGATTTAATTGCCCAACACCATTAATGACAGAGATATTCAAGACCAACCACAAGCCATCCTCGACCGTAGAATCGTGATGCGTCACTGATGTCCCTCTACTGAAGTACTAGTGCATTGGAATAATTTACCACTCGAAGATACCACATGTGAATCATATGAGGAGCTAAAGACCCGATTCCCTAGGTTCATGGAACCTCAGCCTAGAGGACAAAGTAGATTTGAAGAGGGCGGGCTTGATAGAACCCTAGCAGGGTTGGGTCCTACTCAACCAAGTAGTAGCTAATAAAAATCCTGTGAGAGTATAATACACCCCACCTAGCCACCTCTATCCTATAAAGAAGAGTGGCTAGGGCTTACATTTGGGCCTTTGGGCTTCCTAGCCGCCAACCCCTCTTTACTTGGTCGGTTGGTTAAAGTTGAGGGTAAAATGGATAGTTCACTTAGGAAGCAGCCCCTAGGGCTAGGGTTTGGAGTCCTATATAAGCATGCAGCCACAAGGCCGACTATTTGGAGGGTGGAACTCCTATAATGTTCCAAGGGTTGATCCCCCTCAAAGATCAATCTACATAGAATTCCTCTAGGGTTCTATCATCGTGTTGGGCATAGAATGGCTGATGACGCTAGGTGACATCTCCTGAAACTTTTCCAAATTAATTATGAAATTCTACTGCAAATGTAAACATGTCATTCAATGCGGGAAGCGCGAAGGCAACGTAACCATTATTTTGACCCAACGAATGGAGAAAGTTTTACACAAGATAAATGATAGCTTTTTGATGCATCTCTAACAGCAACCATAGGGGAAGAAAATAAAAATTGAAGATCAAATCTTACCCAATTGCTTGTTGAATTTGACGATGTTTTTGTTGAATTGCGCGGTCTTCCTCTTACTCGGTAACATGACCACCGAATTCCAATTCTTCTGGGCAAACCACCAGCGAACTCTCGGTCGTACCACTGTCCTCATCTCCAAAAGGATAAAATTGAGAAGATTATAAAGGAGACGCTTGAAATAGAGGTGATTCGGCCAAGCTATAGCTCCTATTCCTCACCGGTGCTACTTGTACGCAAGAAGGATGAAACTTGGCGGATGTGCATCGACTATCGAGCTCTAAATGGCATCACCATCAAGGATAAGTACCTAATACCAGTGGTGGATGAACTTCTTAATGAGTTAAAAGGAGCTCGAGTCTTCACGAAGTTGGACCTTTAATCCGATTATCATCAAATTCAGGTATGTGAAGACGACATTCCAAAAACTACTTTCCGCACTCATAACGACCATTATGAATTCTTGGTAATGCCTTTTGGACTCACTAATGCTCCTTTAACCTTCTAAGGTCTCATGAACGATATTTTTCGGAGCTTTCTTCATAAATTTGTGCTAGTATTTTTCGATGATATTCTCATTTATAGCCCTTCTCTTGAGACTCACTTTCAACACTTACGATTTGTTCTGACGATCCTTCGGGAGAATACTCTTTTTGTTAAGCTATCAAAGTATAACTTTCTTTAGTAAAAAGTAAAGTACCTTGGGCACATAATATTAGGAGTGGTAGTAGACCTAACAAAAATTGAGGCAATGTAGGGCTGGCCGAAACCTACAAATTTGAAATTGTTGCATGGGTTCCTTGGACTAACAGGCTACTACCAAAATTTTGTGAAGGACTAAGGGAAGATCAATGCACCCCTTACTTCTCTACTAAAAAAATATGCCTTCCATTAGTCAAACGAAACCTCTGCTGTCTTCGATAAACTTAAGGCAGCCATGACGATGACGTCAGTGCTAGCACTATCAGGTTTTCGCTGACCCTTCATCAGTGAGGCCGATGCATCTAGAGTTGGAATTGGAGCTGTTCTCATGCAAGATGGTTGACCACTCGCATACACTAGTAAAGCATTGTCTCCCTCCCATAAAAAAATATCTATCTATGATAAGGAGATGCTCACCATTATGCACGCATTAACGAAATGGAGACCCTACCTGATCGGTTGGCAATTTCAGATTAAAACTGACTATAAAAACCTCAAGTACTTTTTGGAGTAGAAGATATCATCCCCGGAGTAGTAAAAATGAGTAACCAAACTTTTAGGATTTGATTATGAAATTAGTTACAAAAAGGGGAAAGAAAATGTTGTTGCAAATGCACTCTCACAGCTACCCGAGCAAGCTAAATTTTCAGCCATCTCTTTTTCTACCACCAGCTTCCTCGAGGACATTAGGGAGGAATGGAAGAATGATCCAGAGAATAGCAACATCATTAAAAAATTGAAGGAGGATCCAAGCGTAATAGCTCACTATACTTGGGATTCAAGGGATCTATGCTACAAAGGTCGTATTATACTTATACTCGACTCCCCTTGCATCAAAGTCATTTTACATGAAATACACTCCACACCTTCAATAGGGCACTCCGGATTTCTGAGAACCTACAAAAGAGTGAAGCAAAATTTTTATTGGAGAGGGATGAAAAAAATTATTTCTGAATATGTGGCACAATGTGATGTATGTTAACAGCAAAGGGTGAAACAGTGGCGAGTCCAGGAAAACTACAACCGCTACCAATATCAGACTCAATATGGACTGACATCTTTATGGACTTCATCAAAGGGCTGCCACCTTCCAAAGGTAAAAGCACAATCCTCATGGTGGTTGATCGACTTACGAAATATGTTTATTTTTGTGCTCTACAAAATCCCTACACTACTGCTAGTATTGCTCAGATTTTCATAGAAAATATTATTAAATTACATGGGATGCCAAGGTCTATTGTAAGTGATCGTGACAGGGTCCTCACTAGTAAATTTTAGACCGAGTTATTTCAGTTGTAGGGTACCAAACTCAAGATGAGTATAGCATATCATCCACAAACTGATGGCCAAACAGATGTGGTGAATAGATATTTAGAGACATACCTTCAGTATTTCGCTAGTGACCGACTAAAGGAGTGGATGAAATGGCTCCCTTGGGTCGAATGGTGATATAATACTACGTATCATTTATATATAAAATGTACCCCATATGAAACATTATATGGTCGGCCGGCCCTTGTGATTCCAAAGAATATAATTGGCTCGACCAAGGTAGATCAGGTCGATCAAGATTTAATTAATAGGGACAAACTTCTACAGTTGCTAAGGGATAATCTCTCTACTACTTAAACTAGAATGAAGTAGCCTGCCGACACATGATGAAGCGAAAGAGAATTTTCAATAAGACATTGAGTTTATCTTAGCCTACAACTATACAAGCAACTCTCCATCAACACACAAGCCTCTATGAAGCTATCCCCATGTTTTTATGGGCCCTATCAGATCATAAAGTGTATTGGAGCCATGGCATACAGACTTAAATTGCTTGAGGATGCCAAAATTTATTCTATCTTCCACGTGTCATGCCTGAAGTCCAAGTTAGGAAAATACGAGTCACCCTAGATTCAACTGCCCAACACCACTGATGATGGAGATATTCAAGCCCAACCACAAGTCATCCTCGACCGTAGAATCGTGATATGTTGCCGACGTCCCTGTATTGAAGTACTAATAATTGGAATAATTTACCATCCGAAGACACCATATGAGAATCATATGGGGAGCTAAAGATTTGGTTCCTTGAGTTCATGGAACCTCAGCTTTAAGGACAAGATTGATTTGAAGAGAGCAGATTTGATAAGACCCTACCAGGGTCGGGTCCTGCTCAACTAAGTAGCAGCTAATAAAAACCCTATAAGATTGAAATAAACCTCACCTAACCATCTCTATTCTATAAAGAAGAATGGTTAGGGTTTATAGTTGGGCCTTTGGGTTTCCTAGCCACCGCCCCTCTTTATTGGGCTAGTTGGTTAGGGTTGAGGGTAAAAGGGATATTTTACTTAGGAAGCAGCCACTAGGGCTAGGGTTTGGAGTCTTATATAAGCATGTAGCCTCCACCTCTTTTGAATAAGAAAGATCAATCTACAATTGCTGTCACTAGGCCGACTACTTGGAGGGTGGAACCCCTATAGCGTTCCAAGGGTTGATCCCCTTCAAAGATCAATCTATATAGAATTCCTCTAGGGTTCTATTAATACATTTAAACTCATAGGAAGTTCTACCACCTAGTTTGGCGCTGTCATCACTTGACCCAATTACAGATCACTGAATGGGCCTCCCAATAGGCCCAAATCAGCTTTGATTCAGGCCCAATGGGCTCCTAATTGGGTTAGCATGATTACACCCAAAATAAACTTAATTAAGACCTAAACTATGATGATTAAGACATAATCAATTATAAAATAAGAATCATATGTTGTCCGACATGTTATTAGTTTATCCGACGCTTTGTTAGAATCTGTGGCACAATGTCCTCTCCTTCAGCGTATTGTTTGATCCATCGGCATATTGACCTCCTACAACATCCGATCTTAGCACAATGTCCAATCCTTCTGGCCCGATGCCTGAACTTATGATATGAAGTCTATCTTTTAGCATGCTGACTAATCCTCTAGCCCAACATCTAATCTTTTAATTTGATGCTCTTTGGCTCAATGTCTGATTCTCTTGTTTTAATTGATTTGTCTTTCCATAATCGGAATTAGTCCTGCGTCACTCAAATGCTTATTAGATAATAAGTTCATCAAAATCTGAGATTTAACAATGCTAACGTCATGAAGATAATCAAGGGTTTTATTTTGTGATATCAAATTAAGCCCAACTCAAGCACAAATTCTCCTATACAACATCTAATGTGAATCCAAAATTTACCTCTTCTTTTCTCTCACCCTCAGTACATCTATATGAGATAGCACCTCAAGCACTTCAAGTACTCTCTCACATCGTCACCATCCAAAACCTAGGGACATATTAAGCATTTATAATTTCAATTAAATCATAATTTTCATGATTTATTTTTTTTAAAGTCTTTATATACTTATATTTCTAGTCTTATCCTAATGAATAATTTAGAAATATTTATCGACCCCAACACCAATACAACAACCCTTATTGCTTCAAAAATTAATGCATTTGCAATCGATAAATAGCTCACTTCGTTTACGATTAGTTGTCTTTATTTATATTATTTATAAAAGTGTCTGCACATCGTCTATACAAGTGGTAAAGCTATTGAGGAGAGCAAATTTGTGGAGCGCTACGTGCAGCCCAACATTCAAAGAGAGAGTGTAGGTAGATGAAGAGAGCAATTCCCTGCACACATCGGGTGGCAAAAAGGAATTGCCAACATCAGCCATGTATGCAACAAGAGAGAAACACTGCTGATGTGCAATTTCACTCTTAAAATAAATAAATTTCCTATTTTTATTAATTTTTCGATAAAGTACTCCATATACACCCATCATTTCCATATTTGTTCATTTAAACTTACTTTTAGTATTTACGTACATTACTTTATATACCTACAAAACCTACAACTTTGCATACATACATATATCCTTGTAGTTAATCATCATCAGCTTACTGTGTTATACGATTGGTTGAAATTCTAATCAGATTATTTTAAAAAATTATGATGATGAATATAATATTATATTTAAAATTTTTTACACTTTATTTCCGTATTTATCTTGGTATATTTTGATAAAATCTTTCTCTCTCTCTCTCTCATATATATATATATATATATATATATATATATATATATATATATATATATATATATATATCCCTTGTCTCCCTGCTCGTCTCTTTGTATTTAATTTTTTTATAAAAAAACTGTATATTATACAAAACTCTAGTAAAAGATACACCACACAGCATAAAGAATGATCAACACAAGAGGTCACTCGGATTTTCACAACCTAATTGACTTCAATAAAAAGCAAAATGTGCTAACCAATTAGCATTATTATTCCCCTCCTTAAATCCATGATAAAAAAAAAACCCAGCTTGAAACCTCAAAATAAAAGTCTAAATACATTTCAATCGATTTAATAAACTCCATGGAGACGGTTCATCCTTGTTAAGGAACTTGATTATTAACTCAGCATCAGATTCAACCATTAGATTGGAGATTCTCTCTTCAATGGCAAGCTCTATCTTATGTTTGATCGCAAATAGCTCAGGTTTCAAACATGTGGTTTCCGACAAATATAGGCAACCCACCCTCATGCATGACCCTTCATTGTTCCTAAGTAGGAAGCTCGTTCCGTCATTAAATGTACCATCAGAATTTAGTTTAACCCATCTACACTTGGGCTTAGATCTGGTTACAAGATAGAGCTTACAACATGACATATATGTAAATGCTCTACACATGAGGGAGAAAGATGATCCCTTATGTCCATTGAAGGTGGCCTTACTGTGGGTCTTCCAAATCAACCCAACATAATAGGCAATCAAGGCTCTCAAAACCCGACAATTGATTTTAGAGAGGTTTTCCTTTTCTCTCAGCCAAATCCCACATTTCCACTTAGACCTATGAATAAATGAGATACCAAGTTTTCTCTCCAGTCTAGAACATACCTCACAAGCAAATCTGTACGCAAAAGAATTAAGTGCTCATGTGTATCCAGACCTTCCCCATACAGCACAGCACATAAAGGATTCATCTCACAAATACCAACAGAAACAAGTCTCCCGAAGTCGATCGTGATGCAGCTTCCAACAAAACATACCTCACTCAAACTAGTATTGCCAAAAGAGGCCGTTAAAAACCTATTAAGTAGATTTGGCAGATGGTTGCCCTTTGGGGTTTGCACTTCTTATCCTCCTATCATCACAAGTGTTAAGGAGAGAGAAGAATTTCAAAAATTAAAAAAAAAACCTAAAGATCAACAATCAAAAAGCATACCATAAAACTAATATAAGGTTTGATGTGGTTTAACAAATTTCACCATGTAAGATCAATTATGATGCTCTTGAGGTATCCACTCAAATATGAATTCTCTTGCACACCTCTCACATAAACTCTTGAAGGAATTACATATTCTCTCTCACTATTTCTAAAAACCATAGAGTGTACCTTCTCTAAACACCCTAGAGAGAAATCCAAAATTACCAAAAATATTTCTTGCATATTGTTCTTTTCCTATTAATACCTAGAGATATATGAGATATTTATGGAATAACTAAACCTTAATTATTAAGATTTTCTTTCTTTACGTGAACTCCTTATACTATGAATCGTTATCCCATTGGGACTCTAGCTCCAAAAACCTCAAAATATTTGTTAATCTCAATAAGAAAGATTAGAAAATGTTAGTTATATGTGCCTTACAAGTTAATCATATAAGTGATGACACTTATGACATACTGCGATAATCTCTTTGCTTATTATTATTAGTATTTTATCACATTATCTAGATGTATATTATGATGTCCTTGGATATGTGCATTGTGAATCGAATCGTAATAAGATCATGATAATGAGACCGATTCATTTTTAAACACAGACCTTAAATCGTCTTAATCATATGTTACTCGAAAGGAATATCAAGATAATTAGATAGATTGGTGTACTATGTTCAAATCATAAAGATACTAAGAGAAGGGGGAGTGTGGGTGGGTGAATTAATACTTTCAAATAAAGTTTCGATTTGAAAATTTTTGATCAAAAAATATGTATCAAAAATGCATTTAACTTAGAATATGAGTAGAGGTAGTGAGCAATTAAATTAGTTAGTAATAACAAAGAAAGCATAAAGAGAAATGCAAATCAGATTTATAGTGGTTCGGTCGGCCCAACCTATATCCACTTCCGATTCCTCTTCCTTCAAGATCACCGACTTTACTACCGATCTTTTTTTCAATGGGTGAAGATCAACTACCCTTATTATAACTCTTTCTCCTTTTCACGGGCTTAGGAGAGAACCTTCATACCTCTCTTTTACAAGAAAATCTCATATTTGCCTTAGAATGACCTCTAAACATGAGGAAGAGACTCAACACTTTTCAAAATAGTTTATGCACTTCAAATCACAAGGTTTCATGTTCTTCCCAAGTAAGCATGAGTGGGGTAATTATAGATTCCAAATAGCTTTAAAAATAAAGCTAAAAATTTAAATAATTGGGTTTTTGGGATACTAGAGGTCCTAGTAACATATAGAGCCTAGGAACTTGGGCTCTAGTGGTACCATCGCTTGCCTAGGTGGTACTATCACCTGACAGAGCCTAGGAATCTTGGCTATAGTGGTACCACTACCTACCTTGGTAGTATTACCACTGTGATTTTTGAAAAAGTACAATAAGTGCTTTTTCAATTCTCAAGCGGTACTGCCATATAGGCCTGGCGGTACCACCACCTAACCTAATCCCAAGTCACTAAATTTGCCTTCCAACAGGCCTAATTTGACCCTGGTTTAGGCCTAATGACCTCCTAATCAAGTTGACATAATTACACCCCAAAACTAACTCAATTAGACTCTAAGTGACTTCGATCATGACTTAACAATTACAATCATGAAGCTTTCAGTATGTTATCCGACATGTCATCTGTTGATCCGACACCTTGTCCGAACCTTCCGGTGTTGGGAAATCTGGGGTGTCATCATATGTGCAGTGGAAGAACAAAAAAATAAAAATATCATATTTCTACAAAAAATAAGGTACTTGTCATCGTGCGAAAATTGATGCGTAAAAACTCATAAAATTAAAAAACCGTGCGTGTTAAGGGATGTGTATTACCTAGAGAGATCGTATATCCCTGAATTCTTATAGATTTATAAGGTATGATGAAGGAGGTCAATGATACTCCTCTCTAGTGGTGATCCACATAGTAGAGGCTACGAAGGCACTCCTTAAATCACTGTATAAATATATTATTCACTCGCACCATGGGATCAAGAAGGGGCTAGCCCTTCTTGCTGTCCACACACCCCAAACAAGGGCTACTATTTGACAAGGAGAGGAGGAGAGAAGTATAGGAGGTGGCAGCTAAAAGGGGTCTAGCTTATGGCCCTTTAGTTCCCTCTTATTTATAGAGGTCCCCTATCAACTTAACCCTAATGGATCCTACCCTATTGGATACTGGATCTCTATCCAACTACCCAAACCTCTTAGATTAATAGATCTCTATCCAATAATCTCTTATAAGCTTTTATTGGATATCATCCATAGGATCCAATAATGTTGAATCTCAAATTTTGATGATGAAATCAATTGATAAATTATTGATCTAATCTATATGTTAAGAAAAGTGTGTAAGATTAACTATGATAGCGAACAAGTCATAAAGCAAATATAGTGCCGGAGTCAAAGATCAAACGATTCGTCGGGAGTCCAAAAGTTCATCAGGAGTGTTTCCGAAATTTGTCGAGAGTTCATCGGGAGCTTACCAAAATGTACGGCAAAAGTTCACCAAGAAGTTCATCGAAAGTTCACTAAGAAAATCGGTGCTCACCAAAAAGCTCATCGGAACTTGCCAAGAAGATATATTGAATCTTGGATTTTGATGATGATGTCAATTGATAGGTTATTTAATTTAATCCATATTATTGAGAAAAGTGTGCAGGATTAACTATGATAGTGATGAAAACGTAAAGTAAGACGACGTGTCGGAGTCAAGTGCGATCAAATCATTGGAAGTTCGAGAGTGCGCCAGAAGTCCGAAGATTCATCGAAAGTGCTGTCGGAACTGGTCGAGAATGAATCAGGAGCATGTTGATGGGTTATCGGAAGTTTGTGGAGTCCACCGAGAAAGATCAGAGCTTGCCAAAGAAGACTCGTCGGAACTCACCAAGGTTGTCGTAAAATCTGGGAGCCTGCTGGGAGTCCGTTGGAAGTTGTCCGAGGGTTCGTCGAAAGTCTGTTGGAAGCTTGCTGGAAGAAGACTTAATGTCTGGTTTAGGTGTTTGCTTTGTGTCTGTCTTTAATATTGTAGTTAGCATGTAATTAGGGTTAGGATTAGGTGTTAATTCTTTAACCCTGGTAGGGGCCAACTTGGCCCATAGATTAACTAGATTGGGTTGGATTCAAGGCCCATCCAAAAGTGTTGGACCTTGTCTGGCGATGGCACTGCCAGATTAGGGTGGTGGCATCGCCTTGGGAATAGATTCCCAGGAGATCTGGGCGATGGTACCGCCCAGGTTAGCGGTGGTACCACCAGCAATTATTACCTGCCAAGCGGTGATACCGCTCCTCCATAGAGCCCAAGACTCTATCGGGTGAAAATACTATTAGACTGGGTGGTGGTACCATTTAGTACATTGATAGAACCAGGGTCAACTAGTGGTGGTACCGCCAGTGTCATGCTGTGATACTACTAGCACTTGGAAATCTAGGATAGGACCTCTTTTGGCTCCAATTCTAATGCTAATTGAGCCTATAAATACCACTCACTTCTTAGTTGGCTAAGCACATTGAGAAGTGATAAAAACTGAGCCAAAACTCTAGTGAAACAGCCTTAGAAAGCTTGAGTATTCACCTCTCGAAGTCTCACTTGTAAAAGTTCTGTAAAAGAGTGTGAATCACTTATAAAAGTCTGTAAGAGGGGTGTTTGATCCTTTCTCTTCAAGAAGGATTGATAGTGGAAGTCGGGAACCTCATCAGAGGAGGTTTCGAAAGTGGACATAGGTCATTTGATCAAACCACTATAAATCACTGCATACTTCTCTTGGTGTGTAAGTTTTCAATTACTGCATTTTAATTTTTTCTTAGCTGCAATATTTCAATCTCCTCCTCTCAACTCTCTTTTGTATTCACTCGAATAATCCTCTTTACTGAAATCACTTTCGTCGGACAAAACTTGTCAATGCATAACGTTTTTCTAGAATCGATTTAAATTATCGATTTTTATCTGCTACACTAATTTACCCCCCCTCTTAGTGCTGCTCTAGATCCTAACAAGATCGTCAAGAGTTCAAAAGCTTGCTAGGAGTCCGCTGGAAGATCACCGAGAATTCATCGGAAGTCCGTTGGAAGATCACCGAGAATTCATCGGAAGTCCGTTGGAAGATTACTGGAAGCTCGTCGGAAAAAATTTTGATCTACTGGACTTGCTTACTTTAGTGTATATCTTAAATATCATAGTTAGGGTATAATTAGAGTTAGATTTGGGAGGCAATCCCACTAACTATATTAGGGGCCAATTGGGCTTAAGTCTGAACTATTTTGGGTCAGATTATTGGCCCCTAAATAGTATTGCTGAACCCTGTCTGGTAGTGGCACCGCTAGAACTGAGTGGTGGAACCGCCTAGGGCTCAGTCTCCCAAGTGTTTGGGCGGTGGTATTGCCCACACTGAGCAGTAGTACCGTTGGTAGTTATGAACTGTCAGGCGGGGGTATCGCCAGATTAGGTGGTGGTATCGCCTAGTTCCAATAGCCGAGACTCTGTCTAGCGGTAGTACCATCGGATTGGGTGGTGGTACCGCCCAGTGTCAGAGTCCATTGGCGGTGGTACCGTCAAGGACAGGCGATGGTACCGCCAGTACCTCGAAAATTCAAGATGAGACCTTTTTTGGCTCCATTTTTTAAGCCAATTGAGGCCTATAAATACCCCACACTTCTCTGCTTATTGGAGATAAAGAAGTGAATAAAAGAACTGAGATTATAGTGAAATCACTTATAAACTTTAAGAGTTCACCTCCACCGATTCTAAGTGTTAGAAACTTGTATAAGGAGAGTGAGCAACTTATAAAGAGTTCTGTAAAGGGGCGATTGATCTTTGCCCTTGAAGAAAGATCAATAGTAGAAGCCGGTGACCTCATCGGAGGAGGTATCGAGAGTGGACGTACGTCGGATGATCGAACTACTATAAATCGATATGTTCTATTAAGACTCTAGCTAGGAGAGTCCTAACCTGTTGGGACTCTAGCTAGGAGAGTCCTAATTGAGTTTCATTGATAAGGGCATTCATGTAAATCATATCTAGCCGATCCTTATTAAAGAGGTAAAGAGGGCGGCTAGGGTTAGGATTAGTTGGGTGGTTGCTTCTTAGAGAAGCATTAAGAGTTTATTAGAAGTAGGATTCTTGAGTAGGAGAGTTTATTAAAAGTAGGAGTCTTGAGTAAGAGTCCTAATAATAGAGAACTCTAGCTATACTAGGGGTCTTGAGTTAGAGTCCTATATAAGCATGTAGCCTCCACATCTTTGGAATAAAAAAAAAAGATTCATCTATAGTTGCAACCACCAGGCCGACTACTTGGAGGGTGGAACCCCTATAGCATTCTAAGGATTGATCCCCCTCAAAGATCAAATCTACATAGAATTCCTCTAGGGTTCTATCATTTGGTATTAGAGTCGTGATCTTGCTGCTTTTGCTGCCATCCCTGTTGCCCACTATCAACCAAGCAATTCCCATAATTGCTCTTGATGTCGCTGTCTCCACCATCATCTTCTGCCGTAGATCAAATCAATCTACTGCTGCCACCTCCAATTGTATCGGAGATCTAGTATTTTTCTATCACTGATACCTTTTGCTATTACAATTCTCCATCCAAAATACTAAAAAGAAGTATTGCTCTCTATCCTTTGCTGTGAATTCATTTCATCGCAAAAGTTATCATCTTTGCGAATGAAGGATTGCTGTAGAAAATTTCAGCCGCATATTACTGTTTTGAAACCAATCTATTTGAATTTCTTGAGCACTTCATAGATCATCTTGGCTTTCATATATGATAAATCTATTATGAAATTCATCTCTGAAACGTTCTTATGTTGCTGTAAGTTTTCATCACAAATCGTTAAAATTTTTCGACGAGAATTCTGTCATCGTAACTTGCACCAATTTTCTTATTATTATGCTATCGAAATTTTCTTGATCCAATTTGTCATCATCGCTGTTATCTAAACCGAGAATTTACTGTCAAATTCCCTCCTCAAATATTGGAATTTTTGCTGAAAATTTCATCGAGAAACCGCTGTTTCTTTGACGATAATTCTGCTCTTACGAGATAGCACATATCTGTAGCAACTTTCATCGATTTGCTACTAAATTTTTCTTGATTCAAATTGTCATCCTTGCTGTTATCTAAATTGAGATTCTACTCACAAATTACCTCCTCAAATCTTTGGGTTTTTGTTGAAAATTTTGTCAAGAAACTGCTGTTTCTTTGATGACAATTCTGCTCTTATGAGATAGCACATATCGGTAGCAACTTCCACTGAATTCTGTCAAATCTCTATCGCCATCTACCACAGATCTAAAACCCTCTTCCCTAACCTTCATCCACTACCATCACAGCTCAAAACTCCATCAAACTGCACCCAAAACAACCACAAAACAAGCCTAAACTACAGCCTACATCCACCAATCCACCAACCCTATATATTTAATATATTTACATCACATGTATATATATATATACTTATCTAGTAGGTGTAAAGCATTCATATGTATAAGTACACCAGATGATCATGGACTTCAACCTAATATGATTAGGCCTGAGCTAGTAGGCCTAATCACTTACATCAGGATCTATGTGCATATTAGTGTATCTCTATGCACGGTGATCATCCATCTTGTCATCATCGGATCTGGTGGCACCTCGACGCATTTCCATGCGTCGTAATCATCTGAATCGGCCTTAAAGGTCCCACTACCGCCTCCAGGCTTTTGCCGTGACTCTAGGATAATTATAACATAATTACAGGTATGCAGGCCTGACAATCAACAAAAA
Organism: Musa beccarii; assembly: GCA_024322285.1. Lineage (NCBI taxonomy): Eukaryota > Viridiplantae > Streptophyta > Magnoliopsida > Zingiberales > Musaceae > Musa > Musa beccarii. The sequence continues at coordinate 25,754,009 of CM044395.1, read as the reverse complement.
ATGAAGGCTCGTAGACCCCAATAATCACATACACACATCACAAAGTCCATAGTCATCTTCTCACATAACACATCGCATGTATACATCATGTAGGATTACTAGATAAATAATAATAGTTACTTAAACCTTTTAAATAACTAAAATTCTGAAACTAGGGACATGTAGGGAATTTTTAGAAATATCAAGGGTATTTTCATAATTTTTCTAGGGCATGTCCTAGAATTTTCGAAATTAACAGGGTCAAAACTATCTTTTGCCCTAGATCTCCCCCAAACAGAGTTGGCGGTCGCAACTTCTTGCGGCTACTGCCTCCCTATTGCGGCCATCGCTTGGCAGGTGTGCGGTAGTCGTAATTTCTTGCGGTCGCCGCCTGCTAGGTGGGCAGCAGCCCCTTAGAAGGCATGCGGTGCCGCCTTGGGCGTTGTCGCCTTGCCATCAGCGGTTGGCAAGCGCTGCCCCGCACTTGTTGCTGCCTCTACACAGAGGCGGTGGGCAGCCGCAGCACAGTCAGCGTCGCCTTGTGCAGACACCCTATGCACATAGGCAGTGGCTACTACCTTGCAAAGGCAGTGAGCAGCCACCTTGCTTGTGCATCGGTGCCCTGTACATAGCACACAAGGGCTGCAGCCTGCTGCGCACCGACAACCGCAACCATTGCGGCTATCGCTTGGCACACACAGAGACTGTTGCCATGTGCACCACCTCCGGTTGATCCGTGGGTAGCAACAGTTGTTGCCTTTACCTCCTTCATTTACGTTAACAAATTTGACGCAGAGGGATCACTCTAAAGCTCCTTTCATCAGTAAGATGAAGCACTTTTCGGATCTGAAAACCATGTCAAATGCAGCAAAAATGCATAAAATAATTCTATATGATTAAACACAACATATGTAGTTTATAAGCCAATAATCACATGACGAACCTAGCTCTGATACCACTATTGGGAAATCGAGAGATTCAGCATCTCATGCATAGAGAAAAACAAAAACAGGACCAGATTTCCCATAGTTACTTACTTGGCCGTTGTGCGATGATTGGTGCGCAAAAATCACAAATCCAAAAAATCCGCATGTATCATGTCAGAAGCATTACTTGAGGAGATCGTATATCCCCGAAAATTCTAGATCTGATAAAGAGGATGAAGGAGCACTAGTGTACTCCTCTCTAGTGGTAATCCACACAGCAGACGTAGCAATGACGCTCCTTAGATCACCGCGGGATCTCTCTCCATATGCACCATAAGGCTACCGAGCCAAGGAGGAGGAGAGGAGACTGAGGAGAATAGGAGGATGACTACTAAGAGATCTCAGCCTATGAACCAAGAGGTTCCTCTTATTTATAGAGGTGGAGGAAACTTATCCTTAATAGATCCTGTTCACACTATATCTTTATCCAGTTGGATCTCATTGGATCTTATCCACGGGATCCAATTTGATCTCATTTAATTAGATCTTATCCAATCATTTAATTGGATCTCATCCAATTATCCAATTAGATCTCATCCACAGGATCCAAATTAGGGGCTTCGTAGATATCTCATATTTGCACCTCTACTTGTCACAACATCCACCTTATGTGTGTGACCCTCTAGGCCCAATACTGAGCTGGCCATGAGTCGCTCCCGTCAGAACTCCTTCTGACTCAGAATATCTTTTGATATAGTAAATTATTATCTCCATAATAATTCACTTGACTCATCGACTATGGACATACTAGGCCACTACGCCATAGTTCCCAAACGGTACAAGGGGATATAATCCATCAGACCATCTGTCATCAGTTACCATGTATCTATAATCCCTCATCCATCTAATATCTCAGAGATTGTATATTGGGCATGGTAGAGTCAGGCCGATACGGAATCTTATCCGAGTCTCACTCTAATCGGATTCTCTTGGAGAACTCCTTCTCTCTCAATCCGAACGACCATGGCCAGGGATTTTGCTTGAGTGAGCACACGCGGGATATATCTCTCACGATATCGAGAGTGGATGATCCTCTATTGATACGTAATTGCCTTCGTAAGGTTGGCTACTATTCTTGAGAATCGACTATACCAGATCTAGTGCTCTCCAAACTTGTAAGTCCAATATCAAAGAATGGAGTACCCAAACAAGGCATCTTTGGTGCCTTAAGTCTAAGGACCATACACACTACTGGGACTATGAAATCATTGTCTAACATTAGGTATCATTAACCATACAACATTCTGTAAGCATCAGTGAACTCATTCTCTAATGAGTACCTGCATTGTACCTCTAGTGTCCCCACACAAGCGACTATGAGACCAGTCACCTCCATCATATAAATGAGTATACAGTGCACTAGTTTATCCGGTTATCTCGATGTCCTCATCGAGTAACCTATGACCAGGATGATTTAGGATCTGTGTTTAAAGGTACACTGGTCTCATTATCGTGATCTCATCATGATCCGATTCCCATTGCACAGATCCATGAACATCACAATATTCATCCAGATAATGTGAGAAAATACTAATAATAATATGCGAAGAGATCGATGTAACATGTCACAGGTGCCACCACTCATATGATTGGCTTGTAGGACACATATAACCAACACTATGCATTACCACCGCCCAATCAGTGGTACCACCGCCCAGTCAACGGTACCACCGCCTAGACCACTTGAGGAACTAAACCCAGGCGATTCCACTGTCCTAGTCTGGTGGTGCCACTGCCAAACAAGGTCCAACACTCCTAGTTAGGCTTTGAATCTGGCCCAATCCAGTCCATTGATGGGTCCAGTTGGCCCCTACTAGGGTTAATGGGATTAACATCTAATCTTAACTCTAATTATATGCTAATTATGAAATTAAATATATTTTCTAAGCAAATCTAAATCCGACACATCAAGACTTCTTCCAGCGAGCATCCGGCGACCTTCCGGTGGACTTCCGACGAACTCTCAAACATCTTCCGGTGGACTCCCAGCAGGCTCCTGGACTTCATGACGATCTTGATGAGTTCTGATGAGTCTTCTTTGGCAAGCTTTGATCTTTCTCAGTAAGTTCCGTGAGCCTTCGACGAACTTTGAACTTTCAACTAACTCTTGAACTCCTAATGATTCGATCGTACATAACTCTGGCATTTCGTTTTGCTTTATGCCTTCATCACGATCATAGTTAATCCTGCACACTAATTAAACCTTAACCCTACTTCAATCTAGACAATTATAAAGTAAATCAATATCCTATTGCTCGGCACATCATTGGTCGGTGCTTCGTCCGATTCTTCGATGCATTGTCCTCTCTTGCGGCCTATTGCCCAATCGGCGATTGACCTTTGCAACCCCGATCTCCTTAGCGTAATTGCACTCTTCTTGGCCCAATGCCCGAACTCTTTGTCCGAAGCCTTCTGTCAATCGTCGATCGGACCTCAGGCTCGACGCCCAATTTCCTAACGTGTTCTCATCTGGTGCAATGTTGATTCATCCTACTTCAACTATCTAATCCTGATCGAGAGTAGACCTACATGACTCAAAACATAGTTAGATAACCAAAACATAATCAATTAGTTTCATCATCAAAATATGAGATTCAACAATCTACCCCTTTTTGATAATAATAACTAATTGATGATGAAATTAACCTTAACTCCTAGAGTTTAAGCAAACTCCCCCTATTAATATGTCATATTGATAGAACCCTTGGATTTCAAAAAAATTCAAGTAACATGCCATCAAGAAAATCATGCAAATATATAAAATGTTTAATACAGTGCATGATGTCATCAATCTACTTTTTCCCCTTTGTCATCAACAAAAAAGAGAAGTGGCATCTAACAAGTTTAAATGATATGCAAGTTTTTACAACATCAACCTAGATTTATAACATTCAAGCAAGTTTTTAAGTTTAAACATGACATTTTTTTACTTGATTCTTGAGATGTGTAAGTTTGCACTTTGTTTCTCATGATAGGCAAGATAGCACTTTGTTTGTTCTTCTTTTGCATGGTGCAACAAGTTTTGCCTTTGCAAGCTTAGTAATTTTTAAAAGTTGAACAAAATTTTTGCCTCTCTTGAGATAGCAACTTTTTGCTTCCCAATGTTCAAGTGAGCAATTTTTTCTTTGCGATACATAGGCTAGCAATTTCTTCTCTTGTGATGCACAAGCTAGCAATCTAACTCCCCCTTTGTTATTGTCAAAAAGAAGGGAGGAGGAATACAAAGATACAAAAAGTTTCTTTACATCCATTTTTAAGTTATAACAAATGAGGCATCAAAAATTACATCAATACTTCAATCATGTCATGAGCATCAAGAAGTCAAATGACATAATTTGAATAAGTCTCTTGATAGGACCCTAGCAGGGTTGGGTCTTACTCAACCAAGTAGCAACTAATAAAAATCCTATGAGAGTATAATAAACCCCACCTAACTGCCTCTATCCTATAAAGAAAAGTGGCTAAGGTTTACATTTGGACCTTTGGGTTTCTTAGTCACCGCCCCCCTTTACTGGGCCGGTCGGTTAAGGTTGAGGGCAAAATGGATAGTTCACTTAGGAAGTAGCCCTTAGGGCTAGGGTTTGGAGTCCTATATAAGCATGTAGCTTCCATCTCTTTGGAATAAGAAAGATCAATCTACAATTGCTGCCACCAGGCCTATTACTTGGAGGGTGGAACCCTTATAGTATTCTAAGGGTTGATCTCCCTCAAAGATCAATCTACATAGAATTTCTCTAGGGTTCTATCATCTGGTATCAGAGCAGCGATCTTGTTACTTTTGCTGCCATCCCTGCTGCCCACCATCAACCAAGTAATTCCCACAATTGCTCTTGACATTGTCGTCTCCACAGTCATCTTCTACCGTAGATTAAATCAATCTATTATCGCCACCTCCAATTACATCAGAGATCTGGTATTCTCCTATCACCAATACCTTTTGTTGCTATAATTTTTCATTCAAAATACCAAAAAGAATTATTGCTATCTATCCTTTGCTGTAAATTTCTTTCGTCGCAAAAGTTATCATCTTTGTGAATGAAGGATTACTATAGAAAATTTCAACTGCATATTGCTGCCTTTAAACCAATCTATTTGCTATCCTTTTTGAACAAAATTTCTTGTGCACTTCATAGATCATCTTGGCTTTCATCTGTGATTGATCTATTGTGGAATTCATCTTTAAAATATTCCTGTGTTGCTGTAAATTTTCGTTGCAAGCTGTTAAAATTTTTTGACGAGAATTCTGCCATCGCAACTTACACCAATTTCCTTACTATTATGCTACTGAAATTTTCTTGATTCAATTTGTCATCATCACTGTTATCTAAACTAAGAATTTGCTGTCAAATCCCCTCCTCAAATCTCAGGATTTTTTCTTAAAATTTATCGAGAAATTGCTATTTCTTCGATAACAATTCTACTCTTACGAGACAACATATATCTGTAGCAAATTCTACCGAATTGCTACCAAAATTTTCTTGATCCAATTTGTCATCATTGCTGTTATCTAAACCAAGAATTTGCTATCAAATCCCCTCCTCAAATCTTGGGATTTTTGCTGAAAATTTCATCGAGAAACTGCTGTTTCTTCGACGATAATTCGGCTCTTACAAGATAGCACATATCTGCAGCAACTTCCACTGATTTCTATCAAACCTTTGCTGCCATCTACCACAGATCTAAAACCCTCTTCTCAACCTTCATCCACTACCATCACAGCCCTAAAAATCTATCAAACTGCACCCCTAAACTGTACCTAAAATAGCCACAAAATAAGCCTAAATTGCAGCCTACATCCACCAATCCACCAACCCTTTCAGCCACCACTTCTCTCAACCGATACATGTCTTTTAACCTAGCAACAAAAGAGAGATCTTAACATTACATATTTGGAGGCATATACTATGGCATCTAAGGAGGTAATCAATGCTAAATTCGAAGCCTTCGAGACGCGAATAGAGGATAAGATTCAGACTCTCTTTGCTGAATTCAGTTTGGGCTGATCATCGAGCCCGAAGAAATCTCATCAAGGAGAGAGCTCTGACTAAAGAGATGACTTCTAGTAGAGGGGAGGCTCTATGACCGATCCCTACTATCCACGCATGAGGGTAGACTTCCCTAGATGGGAAGAAGGAGACCTGATTGGTTGGATCTCATGCATAGAGCGATATTTTCGGTACCACAAAACCGCGGATGCATCTATGGTGGAAATTACGGCTATACAACTTGAAGGAGATGCCATACGGTGGTTTGATTGGTTTGAACATACTCATGGAGTCCTCTCATAGTGACAATTCAAAGAAGGACTGTTGATCCGCTTCAAACCAACCAATTATGAGAACATTGATGGACAACTAGCAAAGATCCGATAAACCTCCACCATCCAACAGTATCAAACCAGGTTTGAAAAGTTATCTAATCAAACTCATGATTGGTCTAAAAAATAGCTATTGGGGACTTTTATTGAGGGCTTGAAGCCGGAGATCCAGGGAAAAGTTAAAGCACAACAACCATACACGCTTATGGCAGCCATCTCTTTTGCATGACTTCAAGAGGAGCGATTGAACCATGAAGCCTGGAGGACTAGGGTCACTCCCCGACCAACAATATCGAAACCCTCAGCCCCCCCTATTATCAACCAAGCCCCTGCACTAAAAAAGTTGACAAGAGAAGAGTTTTAAGAGTGATCTACAAAGGGGTTATGTTAGCATTGCGATGAGCCGTGGAGCCGCGATCATCACTGTAAAAAAGGGAGACTTCTTGTGATTGAACCAGTGGAAGAAGAGGTCATTAAACACCTAGAAGAGAGCCTTGAACATAACAAAGAAGATACAAAAGAAGAGCCACAACCGACCGACTTTATGGTACACACGCTAACTGGCTATTCAAATCCGCAAACGATGAAAGTTGGAGGCCTTCTTAAACAACAACCGATCACTATTCTCATCGACACGAGAAGCACTAATAACTTCCTAAATAGTAAGGTTGCTACTCAGATGGCACTCCACATCGAAGGTTGTAGCAAGTTCGATGTAAAGGTCACTGACTGCCGAATCTTAAAGTGCGACCAAAGATGCCCGCAGGTGAAACTATTACTGCAAGATAAAGAAATTATCGTCGACTTCTTCCTCCTTCCAATTGATGATTATGAGACCATGCTAGGCATAGAATGGTTAACGATACTATATGATATCTCTTGGAACTTTTTCAAATTAATTATGAAATTCTACTACAAAGGCAAACAGGTCATCCTACATAGGAAGCGCGGAAGCAATGTAACCACCGTTTCGACCCAACGAATGGAGAAAGTTTTATATAAGATAAATGGTGGCTTTTTGATGCATCTCCAGCAGCAACCATAGAGGAAAAAAATAGAAATTGAAGATCAAAATCTCACCCAATTGCTCATTGAATTTGACGACATTTTTGTTGAACTGCACGATCTTCCTCCTACTCGACAACATGACCATCGAATTCTAATTCTTCCAGAAAAACCACTAGTGAACACTCGACCGTATTGCTATCCTCACCTCTAGAAGGATAAAATTGAGAAGATTGTAAAGGAGATGCTTGAAACAGGGGTGATTCGGCCAAGCTGCAGCCCCTATTCCTCACCGGTGCTACTTGTATGCAAGAAGGACGAAACTTGGTGGATGTGCATCGAATATCGAGCTCTAAATGGCATCACCGTCAAGGACAAGTACCCAATACTAGTAGTAGATGAACTTCTTGATGAGTTCAAAGGAGCTCAAGTCTTCACAAAGTTGAACCTCTGATCTGGTTACTATCAAATTCGAGTATGTGAAGACAACATTCCAAAAATTACTTTCCGCACACATAACGACCATTACGAATTCTTGGTAATGCCTTTTGGACTCACTAATACTCCTTCAACCTTCCAAAGTCTCATGGATGATATTTTTGGAGCTTTTTTTATAAATTTGTGCTGGTATTTTTCGATGATATTCTCATTTACAACCCTTCTCTTGAGACTCACTTTCAGCACTTGTAGTTTGTTCTAACGATCCTTCGAGAGAATACTCTTTTTATTAAGCTATCTAAGTATAGCTTTCTCTATGAAAAGAAGAGTACCTTGGGCACATAATATCAGAAGAAGGAGTGGCAGTAGACCCAACAAAAATCGAAGCAATGCCGGGCTAGCCGAAATATGCAAACGTGAAATTGTTGCATGGGTGCCTTGGACTAACGGGCTACTACCAAAAATTTGTGAAGGATTATGGGAAGATCAGTACCCCCCTCACTTCTCTACTAAAAAAAGATACCTTCCAATGGTCGGACAAAGCCTTCACTGTCTTCGACAAACTTAAGGCAGCTATGACGACAACACCGGTACTAGCGTTACCAGATTTCAGTCAACCCTTCATCATTGAGGCTGACGCATCTAGAGTTGGAATTAGAGCCATTCTCATACAAGATGGTCGACCATTTGCATACACCAGCAAGGCGTTGTCTCCCTCCCATCAAAAAATGTCTTTCTATGATAAGGAGATGCTCACCATTGTGCACACAGTAACGAAGTGGAGACCCTACCTGATCGATCGACGATTTCAGATTAAAACCGACCATAAAAGCCTCAAGTGCTTTTTGGAGCAGAAGATATCATCCCCGGAGTAGCAAAAATAGGTAACTAAACTTATAGGATTTAATTATGAAATTATTTATAAAAAGGAGAAAGAAAACGTTGTTACGGATGCACTCTCATGGCTACCTGAGCAAGCTGAATTTTCAGTCATCTCTCTTTCTACCATCAGCTTCCTTGAGGACATTAGGAAGGAATGGAAGAAGGATCCAGAGACTAGCAACATCATTAAAAAAATTGGAGGAGGATCCAAGCACAATAGCTTACTATACTTGGTATTCAAGAGTTCTACGCTACAAAGGTCATATTGTGCTTATACCCAACTTCCCTTGCATCAAAGTCATTCTACATGAAATGCACTCCGCACCTTCAATAGAGCACTCTGGATTTTTAAGAACCTACAAAAGAGTGAAGCAAAATTTTTGTTAGAGAGGGATGAAAAAAATTATTTATGAATACATAGAACAATGTGATGTATGTCAATAACAAAAGGGTGAAATAGTAGCAATTCCAGGGAAACTACAACCACTACCCATATCGGACTCGGTGTGGACTGACATCTCTATGGACTTCATTAAAGGGTTGTCATCTTCCAAAGGTAAAAGCACAATCCTCGTGGTAGTTGATCGACTTACGAAATATGCTCATTTTTATGCTGTGTGAAATCCCTACATTACTGTTAGTATTACTCAGATTTTCATAAAAAATATTATTAAACTACATGGGATGTCAAGGTCCATTATAAGTGATCATGACAGGGTCTTCACTAGTAAATTTTGGACCAAGTTATTTCAGTTGCAGGGCACCAAACTCAAGATGAGTACAGTATATCATCCATAAACTGATGGCTAAACAAAGGTGGTGAACAAGTGTTTAGAGACGTATCGTCGGTGTTTCGCTAGTGACCGACCAAAGGAGTGGACGAAATAACTCCCTTGGGCTGAATGGTGGTATAACACTACGTATCATTCATCTACAAAATATACCTCATATGAAGCATTATATGGTTAGTCGGCCCTTGTGATTCCAAAGTATGTAATTGGCTCAGCCAAGGTAGATCAGGTCGACCAAGATTTAATTGACAGGGACAAACTCCTATAGTTACTAAAGGATAATCTCTCTACTTCTCAAGCCAGAATGAAGCAGCAAGCCGACACACGACGAAGCGAAAGAGAATTTTCAGTAGGAGATTAGGTTGATCTTCGCCTACAGCCATACAAGCAACTCTCCATCAACACACGAGCCTCCATGAAGCTATCTTTACATTTTTATGGGCCCTATCAGATCACATAGCGTATTGGTGCCGTGGCGTATAGACTTAAATTACTTGAGGATACCAAAATTTATCCTGTCTTCCATGTGTCATGCCTGAAGCCCAAGTTGGGAGAACATAAGTCACCCTAGATCCAACTGCCTAACACCACTGATGATGGAGATATTTAAGCCCAACCATAAGCCATCCTCGACTATAGAATCGTGATGCGTCGCCGACGTCCCTTTACTGAAGTACTAGTGCATTAGAATAATTTACCATTCGAAGACATCACATGGGAATCATATGAGGAGCTAAAGACCCAGTTCCCTGAGTTCATGGAACCTCAGCCTTGAGGACAAGGCTGATTTGAAGAGGACGGGCTTGATAGAACCCTAGCAGGTTGGGTCCTACTCAACTAAGTAGCAGCTAATAAAAACCCTATGAGAGTATAATAAACCCTACCTAGCCGCCTCTATCCTATAAAGAAGAGTGGCTAGGGTTTACATTTAGGTCTTTGGGCTTCTTAGCCGTCACCCCTCTTTACTGGGCCATCGGCTAAGGTTGAGGGCAAAATGGGTAGTTTACTTAGGAAGCAGCCCTTAGGGCTAGGGTTTGGAGCTCTATATAAGCATGTAGCCTCCATCTCTTTAGAATAAGAAAGATCAATATACAATTACTACCACCAGGTCGACTACTTGGAGGGTGGAACCATATAGTGTTCCAAGAGTTGATCCCCCTCAAAGATCAATCTACATAGAATTCTTCTAGGGTTCTATCATCTCTTCTTTTATAAAGAAGAAACATCGGAGAGCAAACAAAAATCATGATACATTCGTAAGAGTTCTCAAGTTATCAAGATCATGAATTCATAAAAATTCAAGTATTGAATTTCGTAAAATCAAAAGACAAGTTGCATTTTATTTGAAAAATTCTCTTTTGATAAACAGAAGAAGCATGGTAAACCAAGAAGCATGGGAGGATTAATATTTCAATCAAATAATTTTGCACGAGGTTCAACAATTGATAACAAAAATGCTAGCAATTTTACTTTCATTACAATGATAGTTTTCTTCCTATTTACAATAATTTTTTACATCAGATAATTTTGCATCGATCAATATTTCAATCATCACATGATGCATACAAGTCAAAGAAATCATGCTATTTCTATGTCATGATATTAAGAAAAAATCCAAGAAGAGCATGATTCATTTTACAAATTTTTTTTAAAGTGAAAGAATCATAGGAGAATGTTTGTAAGAAATCTTGATTCATATAAGGAAAATCTCAAGGTCATAAGTTTGAGAAATCAAGATCATAGCTTACAGATATTTTCATTAGCATCAATTTTCAATTCATGATAAGGATCATACAACTCACATAAAAGAATCATGATATAAAAACATATCAATATCAAAGATCAAGTCATGATTCATTTGAATATATCATCTCATTTGTAAAAGAATCATATAAGAACATGATTCATGCATAAGAATTCTAACTAAGTCATGCTTCCGAGAGACAGAGAAAAGTCATGAATAAAAATTTTAAATTCAATTCGTCAATTTCAAATCCATCATCAAAATCACATTCAAGAGGTTCACGGGATTCATAAAATATCATAAATAAATTCTTTAATCTTGATAAGATGGGAAATGCATTTTCTTTGAAATGATTCATTTCATATAATCATGCCTTTATCTTATTATCCCAAATCAAATAGAAATCTATATCGATGTTTAAAATCAATTCATAAGTTTCATCAAAATCGTCAAAACCAAAAGCACATTATTCCAAATCATAGGATTTCAATTATCATTTCTTTAAATCCTTGTGCATGATACCATACAATCATTAATCATGATAACAACCTTTTAATATTTTCATTTCATCATTATCAAGGATGATTTCATAAGGTAGGTTCAAATTTTTTATTTGGAAACCATGTATCATGTTGAAAGTTGAAAAGTAATTCAAAATCATCGATATATTAGCTTATATTAATCCTATTTGGTGTGTAATCATTATCATGAAATATATGATTATCATGATAATTAATTTTTGTGTAAAAAATCATGCATCTTGTTTGAAACCAAAAGCAATATAAAATTATCAAGATTCATGAATTTATCATGATCATACACTTTCCTTTTTATGTATTTCATTTGTTTCATATAAGTATATTCAAGTTTTTATGCGAAAGCCATCATCGTATAAATCCGAAACAAATTTTGTCAAAGCCAAAAACACATTAATCCTAAATAGAAGATTTCAAATCATAAGTATGATACATACATTTAACATTTTCATTATCAAGCATGATTTCATGGAATTAATCTTGTTAGGTGTACAATCATTATCACAAAACATTATGTTTCTTTATCATACAAGTATCATTTTAATTTTCAAAAACACTAGAAGGAAAAACATGATATAGTTTTTGAAAATAATTTTTATTTCCTACTAACTAAATCAAGCAATTCATGAAAGGCATGAAATGATTTCAAAAAGCAAGGGGGTTTTGGTTGAGTTGCTTATCTTGTAGTCGAAAGCCGTCAAAGCACGTTTCGCTTCTTCATTACTTGATTCTTCTTTGCTTGTTTTCCTTTTCTTCACTTTAGTACACTCGCCTTTGGAGCATTCTGGCTTCTTGTATTCATAGCAAGAGTTTGTGTTCTTTTTAGGTTCATTTGTATTTTTTAATTTTTATTTTATGAATCTTTTAAATTTCAATGTCAAAAGTTCAAGGTCCTCAACATTGTCCTCATCACTTGAGTCATCACTCAAGTGGCATTCTCCTATTCGAAGTGTCAAATTATTAGGACTCTAGCTAGAAGAGTCCTAATTTAGTTTTATTGAAGGGGGTAAACATGTAAATCCTAAGGGCATTCATGTAAATCCTATCTAGCAGACCCCTATTAAAGAGGTGAAGACGTCGGCTAGGTTAGGATTAGTTTAGAGGTTGCTTCTTAGAGAAGTATTAGAAGTTGATTAGAAGTAGGAGTTTTGAGTAGGAGTCCTATTAGGAGTTGGAGTCCTATTAGGAATTGGGGTTTAGAAGCCTTATAAATAGCCATGTATTGACCCTCTTTTCTTAATGAATAGATCAATCCTTTTAGCAGCCTTTGAGCAGCAACTTGGAGGAAGGAACCCCTATAGAGTTCCAAGGAGGCCGATCCCCTAAAGAGATCAACCCCAAGCTTAGAATCTGCAAGGGTTTTACCACTTGGTATCAGAGCAACATTCTTAGTGTCTCGCTGACCTTCCACAGCCATCCATCAGCCCTCCACAATTGTCCAAAGCAATTCTCATAATTGCTTAAATGATCATCGTCGAATTCTGTCGTCATCTCCACCACTGCAGATCATCCTTTGATCTCCTCATGAATTGCAACAGGTTTTGGTTTTCTACCTTACTGCTGCTGCAATTTAGTTATCCTTATTCAAAAAATCTAAAAAAAATTATTCCTATATTGTTGTATAAACTTTTCATCGTAAAGTTTTCATCTCTACGATGAAAGATACACTATAGAATTCCAACCGTATAGCACTATTTATTTGATCTTGCTACTACGTGTTTTCTATCCAAATCACTACAAAATTTTTACGACGACTTTGACACTTTCTAACAGCAGATTTCCCTATGGTTTCATCAAAAAATTCTCAATATAAACAACTAATCTTTTATGTCCAAGCTGCTACACTTTAGACATAAAAATCTACTATAGTACCTTTCCGTGATCCTTAATTTTGCCAAACCTCTTGCTATCGTTTTCTTCTACAAAATTTTTAACCACATTTTCTCTCCTTTAATAGTAGATTCCCTTTGAGTTTTACTTGAATCTCTATTGAGAATTACTGGAAAAAATTGTATATTTACTGTTGAAATTTTTTTGATAAAAAATCTGGTGCTGCACCTTAGTCTTTTTCTTCTCTGTAACCTACCAAACCCTAGCCACCTTTCTGCCACCAACCAAGATATCTTTAGGGCATCTCTCTAGCCTTAAGACATATCCATCATAACCTATTTTCATAACCCTAACAGCATAAAAAATCATAGCCCAAAATAGTAAACCATTATAGCTGAACCCTTCTACCACCGATCTATTGTCCGAACATTCCACCACCCCATGTCATTAACCCATCAACAAAAAAAAGATAAGGACATCTTTGATCTATAGGCATATGCTATGGCTTCTTAAGATCCAATTGATGCTAAATTTGAAGCATTGGAATCTCGGATTAAATCGCGGCTTGAATCGTGCATGGAGGACAAATTGCATGCTTTGTTTATAGAATTCAAAATTGGATAACCACCGAGTCCAACCAAATTTCAGTGAGAAGAGAGTTCAAAGAGACCTGCAGAGAAGGAGGGATAGCTCTTGGATATGCTTCAATCATACATGAGGGTGGACTTCCCGTGATGGGAAGAAGGAGACCTAGCGGGGTGGATTTTGCACACCAAACGTTACTTTCGCTACTACCGAACGTCGGATGATGCTATGGCAGAAATTGCTATCATCCACCTTGAAGGAAATGCAATTCAATGGTACAATTAGTTGAAATACAATCATGGGGCTCCAACATGGAATCAATTTAAGAACGCACTGCTGAATCGTTTCGGACCTACGGAGTATGAAAATATCGATGGCCAACTCGCAAAGATTCGACAAACCTCTACTATTCAAGAGTACCAAACTAGGTTTGAGAAGCTATCCTTCCTTACTCGTGATTGGACTAACCATCAATTGTTAGGAACATTCATCGAAGGACTCAAGCCAGAGATAAAAGGGGAGGTTAACGGGCGACAGCCCCGTACCGTGATGGCTGTAATTTCTTTCACTCGAATACAAGAAGAATGGCTCAAACAAGATGCTCGAAGGATGAGAACCTCTCATAGGCCTGTGGCATATAAACCTTCTTCTGCTCCAAGCCATCCTTTGCTACCAAAAAATTTTATAAGAGAAGAACTACATGACTGATCAGCAAAGGGTCTTTATTGGCATTGTGACGAGTCGTGGAACCACGATCATCGCTGCAAAAGGGGCTACCTCCTACTGATTGAACCTCTTGAAGACATGGAAGAGGAGGTCTAGGAGCATAAGGAAGAGGTCGTGGATGAAGAATAGCAGCCGGTTGATATTACGATGCATGCCCTTACCGGTTATGCGAACTCACAAACGATGAAAGTGAGCGGACTTCTGAAGCAACAACCGATCACCATTCTTATTGACACCGGGAGCACTAATAATTTTATGAACTACAAGGTTGCTGTTTGGATGGCCTTACCTATCAAGAATTGCAATAGGTTTGACATTAAGGTCGCCGATGGACGAATTTTGAAGTGTGATCGTAGGTGCCCGCAGGTGAAACTGTTGCTGCAGGACCAAGAGATAATTGCATATTTCTTCCTCCTCCTTCTTGATGATTGTGAGGTCATGCTCAGTATCGAATGGCTGACGACATTGGGAGATATTTCCTAGAATTCTTTGAAACTAATTATGAAATTTTACAGTAAGGGGAAACAGGTGATACTGTGCGGGAAATATGGGGCCGACGTAACGATGATTTACACACAATGAATGGGGAAAGTTTTGCACAAAGCATGCAGCGGCTTTTTGGTATAACTTGAGCAGCAATCTAAGGGAGAGCCAACCGAATTTGAAGACCCAAACCTACTTCTCTTGCTTGCTTATTTTTAGATATATTTGATGAACCACGCAGCCTACCTCCTACCAGCCAGCATGATCATCGTATACCAATTCTTTTGGGCAAACCTCTAGGAAATACTCAGCCATATTAGTATCCACATCTCCAGAAGGATAAAATAGAAAATATTATAAAAGAGATGCTCGAAATAGGAGTTATTCGGCCAAGTTGCAACCCCTACTCTTCATCGGTGTTCCTCGTATGAGAGAAGGATAGAACATGGCAACTATGCATTGATTACTGAGCTCTCAATGGCATAACCGTCAAGGACAAGTACCCTATTTCAATAGTAGATGAATTATTTGATGAATTAAAGGGAGTATGACTCTTCATAAAGCTAGACCTTTGATTCGGGTATCATCAAATACGAGTGTGCGAAGAAGACATACCGAAAACCCCCTTTCGAACACATGACCACTACGAATTTCTAGTAATGCCCTTTGGTCTCACCAATGCTCCCTCCACCTTCTAGAGCCTTATGAATGATATTTTTTGGGGTTATCTTCATAAGTTTGTGCTGGTTTTCTTCGACGATATCCTTATTTACAGCCCTTCTCTTGAAAGTCATTTTCAACACTTACGACTTGTTTTGACGATTTTATGAGAACATGTTCTTTTTGTCAAAAAAATCAAAGTGCAGCTTTCTTCAATAGAAAGTAGAATATCTTGGGCATATCATATCAGAGGAAGATATGGTGGTTGACCCCTCCAAAATTGAAGTAATGCAAAACTGGCCGACCCCTAGGAACATAAAATCGCTACGCAGCTTTCTCGATTTAACAGGCTACTACCGCAAGTTAATGAAAAACTATGGAAAGATCAGTGCACCCCTTACTTCCTTGCTGAAAAAAGATGCTTTCCAATTTTTGGATGAAGGTACCATCGCCTTCGATGACCTTAAACCCACAATATCGACAACACCCGTACTTGCTAGTTATAGGTGCCATACAAGCCAATCACATGAGTGATTGCACCTGTAACACACTGCATCAATCTCTTTGCTTATGATTATTGGCATTATCTCACATTATCTAGATGTATATTATGATGTCCTTGGATCTATGCAATGGGAATTGGATCGTGATGAGATCACGATAATGAGACCGATTCACCTTTAAACACAGACTCTAAATTATCCTGGTCATAGGTTACTCGAGAAGGACATCGAGATAACCAGATAGACTGGTGTGTTGTATGCCCGTTCATATGATGGAGGTAGCTGGTCTCATAGCTACTCGTGTGGGGACACTAAGGGTACAATGCAAGTGCTCATTGGAGAATGAGTTCACTGATTGATCCGCCTATGGAATGCTGGATGGTTATTGATACCTCATGTCAGACAACGATTCCGTAATCCCAATAGTGTATCTGGTCCTTAGACTTGAGACACCAAGGATGTCCTGTATGAGTACTCCACTCTTTGATATCAGATTTATAGGTTTGGAAAGTTCCAGATCTAGCACAGTCGATTATTGGGAGTGGTAGCCAACCTTACGAAGGCTATTAAGTGTTAGTAGAGGATCATCCGCTCTCGGTATCATGAGAGGAATATCCCATATATTCTTGCTTGAACAAATCCTTGGCCAAGGTTATTCGAATTGAGAGAGAAAGAGTTCTCTGGGAGAATCCGACAAGAGCAAGACTCGAGGAGAGACCGTATGGGCTTGACAGCACCATGCCCTGTATAGGGTCTCTGGGATATTAGATGGATGAGAGATTATAGATACATGGTAATTGAGGACAAATAGGTCCAAAGGATTGGATTCCCCTGTATCGTTTGGGGGCCGCGGCGTAGTGGCCTGTTACGTCCGTAGTCGATGAGTTGGGTGAATTATTATAGAGATAATAATTCACTATGTCAGAAGGAGTTCTGACAAGTATAACTCACGGCCAGCTTGATATTGGGCCTAGAGGGTCACACACATATGGTAGGTATTGCGACGAGTAAAGGTTCGGATATGAGATATTCGCTGAACCCCCTATCTTATTGGATATCCATTAAGCCTCTGAATTATTGGATCCTGAGATGAGATCCAATAATTGCTAATAAGAGATTATTGGGTAGAAACCCACTAATCCAAGAGGTTTGGGTAATTGGATGAAGATCCAATACCCAATAGGGCAAAAGATTCATTAGGGTTTTTCAGAGGCCTCTATAAATAGGAGGGAACCAGAGTTCTATAGGTTGAGGGTTTTTGGTAGCCACCTCTTGTTCTCCTCTCCCCAAAGAGAGAGGTGCATCATCGTAATCTCTGCTATGTGGATACCACTAGAGAAGAAGACGCTTGACCTCCTTCATCCTCTCCCACAGATCTACAGGAATTCAGGGATATACGATCTCCCTAGGTATCTTCTTTTACACATGCAGTTTTCGTGGATTTATTTTTGACGCATTGATCTTCGCACGACGATGAAAACTTTCTATGGGAAATCTAGGATTTTGTTTTCTGTTCTTCCGCTGCGCATGTGATGTCGCTCCTCCTTGCGTGGATTTCCTAATAATGGTATCAGATCCAGGTTATTCGTGCGAAGATCAGATCTTAAATTGCGTGTGTTATATTTTTGATCTGCTTCTGATGCCAAAATTGTTGGCACGAAGAGCGAGAAAGAACAACAACTGTTGCTGCCTACACATGTAGCAGCCAACGGCTTGCGGGCTAGCCCGCAGGGGCACCGGCGGGCTGCCACCAGGGCAGCGCCTACGGGCGCTATGCCCGCGGGCCAACGGCAAGCGCTGCACCCACAAGGGGCAGCGCCGCGGCCAACCCACAAGGGGCAAGCGCGTCGCTGCGATGGCGATCTGCCGCGCAGTGTGGGCGCATCCGCCAGGCACCGCCGCCACAAGCGGCGCGCTGAAGCGACAGATCGCTGCGGGCAATGCGCCCATGCAGCGAAGGCGCGCGCCGGCCAGTAGTGCGCCATGGCGGTGGTGGTGGCGGCCGCAACTCGACAGAAGGGAAAGGTATTAGGGTTTTGGGCTAAAGATAGTTTTGCCCTTCGGAATTTCAGAAATTTCAGATTCTGTCCCTTTTGACAGAATTACTAAAATACCTTTTTGATCGAATTATCGAAATACCCTTGGGAATTCAAAAAATTTCCTTTATGTCCTTGATTTAAGAAAATTAAATATGTTAATTAAATAGTTTAATTAACTATTATTTTTTTATCTAGTAGTCCTATAAAATAACATATACTTGTGATGTATGATGTGGACAAATGATCATGGACTTGTGATGTGTTATGTGTACATGTGATGTATGATGTGGACAAAATCCCCTCTATTAATAATATTAAGTCGGTAAATGTGAGGCAATAAGATTAAACCATGTGGCCTTCCATCGTTATAGCTAGGAGCCGATTCCCGATGTAGGTTGAGTTGGTCAAGTCCCACAGACTCACCTATATCGCGTCTCGCCATCTTATCTACAATATAGAGATGTCAGAGGTAACCTGAGGATATGGTATGCTTGGTCGAGTCCCTCGAGAGTATATCACCTAATCAGACTCATATGGTAACGATGTTAATGACTTAACCGAACATCATGGTTGGTCGAATCCCTCGAGGTCATAGTGGTTCGGAGGCCGAATAGGACAAGAATCACAAGGAGTTGTGATTGGCAAGAGTTGCCTACCTTTATGGGCTTAACGTGATTGGTTGAGTCCCTCGAGGTTACATTAAGACGCCGATTGGATCCTAATCCCCACTAGAGATCCGCTGGGGGTCTCCGATTCACATATCGGAGGGTGTTGTGTGTCTCGTGAAAAATTAGTGGGAATACATTAAGATAGAAGTCCTTATCTTAATTATTTAATTTCTGCAAAGTCTACATATTATTTATTTCTGCTACATCTTTTATTTCAGAAAAATGTCGCTTTCAAATCCTTTACGTGGCATACTTGATGCAAACCGCCTCACTGGTCCAAATTATATGGATTGGCTTCGCAATCTGAGAATTGTTCTCACGATGGAGAAAATCACGTATGTCCTTGATACAGTAATCCCTATGCCCGACGAAGGGGCAAGCGAGGATGAGATCGCTCGTTATGTGAAGTACTTAGATGATTTCACTCTTGCTCAGTGTTATATGTTGGCCTCTATGACTACTGAGTTACAGAGACAGCATGAAAATATGGATGTTAATTCCATACTCCTGCATCTCCACAAACTATTTGAGGAATAGGGAAGAACTCAATGATATCTCAGTCTTTTCCGTGCTAGGATGACTGAGGGGACACTGGTTCAGAACCATGTCCTTAAAATGATTGAGTGGATTGAAAAACTCACAAGTCTAGGAATGGTCCTAGAGGATAACCTGTGTATAGATCTTGTACTTCAGTCCCTACCAGATTCCTTTTCTCAGTTCATAATGAATTTTAATATGAACAAACTTGAGGTGACCCTCCCAAAGCTCCTTAATATGTTGAGAGAAGCAAAGAGCACCTTCAAGAAAGAGAAGCCGGTTCTCTACACTGGTGAGACCAGAAAGAAAAGGAAGACTGAGAAGATCCTTAAGAAGAGCAAAGGCAAGGGCAAAATGGGTAAGGCAAAGGTTGCTAAGAAAGACCCAACAAAGGACAAAGGCCAGTGCTTCCACTGCGGCAAAGATGGGCACTGGAAGAGGAACTACAAAGAGTACCATGTAGAAAGGGCAAAACAGAAGCTTGGAGAAGCTTCAGGTACATTCATGGTCAGTCTCCATTTGTTAGAATCTTATGATAACACAAGGTATAAGATACCGGGAGTGCTTATCATATTTGCAATTCGTTGCAGGTTCTGGCATGACCTAGGAGATTGAACAAAGGCGAGATGGACCTTAAGATGGGCAATGGAGCAAAGGTTGCTGCAGTGGCTATTGGCAAGGTCACCTTATATCTGCCTGGTGGAGCTATTATTATATTAGATGCATGCTATTATGTTCCTTCTATTATCAAAAACATTGTTTCCATTTCATGTTTAACAGTTATTGGATATAAATTAGTTTTTGAGAACAATAGTTGTTCAATAATATTAGATGATTAGATCATCATGAAAGGAACATTGTATAATGGTTTATTTATACTAGATATAGTTCCACGTATCATGAGTATAAGTGAGTTTAAGAGGAAACGAGAAGTGGAGAACAAGACATGAAAGAGTATTAAAACCCTTTAATCAGATCAAGGAGGTGAGTACTTGAGTACAGAGTTCACCTAGTTCCTCAAAGGCTATGAGATTTTATCCCAATGGACACCTCCTTATACACCATAGCTTAATGGTGTATTAGAAAGGAGGAATCGTACACTATTAGACATGGTGCGTTCCATGATGTGTTTCGCCGACCTACCCATCTCATTCTAGGGATATGCCCTAGAAATCGCAGCTTACCTTCTGAATAAAATTCCAACTAAGTCAGTAATGTCTACTCCATATGAGATATGGAATAGGAAGAAGTCCGATCTTAAGATTGTTAAGATTTGGGATTGCCCTGCCCACGTTAAGTGACACAACCCTGACAAGCTGGAATCCAAGATGGAATGGTGTAAGTTCATGGGATTCCCCAAGGAAACTTATGGGTATTATTTCTATCATCATGAGGACCGAAAGGTCTTTGTAGCCAAGAGAGCAGTGTTCCTTGAGAAGGAACATATTCTTGGTGGAGACAGTGGGAGCATGATAGAGTTGAGCGAGGTTAGAGAACCTAGCTCAAGCACTATTCCAGAATCTGTTCAGATACCTAACACACAAGTTCCAACTTTACGTAGGTATGATAGAGTATCCCATCTTCCTGAGAGATATGTGGGACATATCAGAAGAGAGGATGTTGAGGATATTGATCTTCAGACTTACGAGGAGGCTATTATGAGCATAGACTCCGGGAAATGGCAAGAAGCCATGAATTCAGAAATAGATTCCATGTGCTCCAACAATGTTTGGAACCTAGTTGATGTACTCAAGGGTATTGTACCCATTAGTTGCAAGTGGATCTTCAAAAAGAAGATTGGAGTAGATGAAAAGGTAGAGACCTATAAAGTAAGGCTAGTGGCTAAGGGGTATCGTCAAAGGCAAAGTGTTGACTATGACGAAACTTTCTCACCTTTAGCCATGCTAAAATCCATTCGAATTCTATTGGCTATTGCAGTATACTATGATTATGAGATCTGGCAGATGGACGTCAAAACCGCATTCCTCAATGGTAACCTCGATGAGGAGGTGTATATGATACAGCCTGAGGGATTCGTGTCCAAGGATAACCCAGATAAGGTGTGCAAGTTGCTTAGGTCCATTTATGGATTGAAGCAAGCTTCCCGAAGTTGGAACATAAGATTTGATGAGGCGATCAGATCTTATGACTTCGTTAAGAATAAAGATGAACCTTGTGTGTACAGAAAATTAAGTGGGAGCACTATCACCTTTTTGGTATTATATGTGGATGATATCCTGATCATTGGGAATGATGTAGGAATGCTCTCCATAGTAAAGACTTGGTTATCTAGGCACTTCTCCATGAAGGACTTAGGGGAAGCATCCTACATATTGGGGATACGAATCTATAGAGATAGATCCAAGAGGATGCTTGGCTTGTCCCAATCCAGGTACATAGACACCATTGTCAAAAGGTTTGGCATGGAAAATTCCAAGAGATGTCTTATACCAATGAGACATGGAATATCACTTTCTAGGTGTATGTCCCCAAAGACTCCTAAAGAAAGGGCATACATGGATATGATACCATATGCATCAGCGATAGGTTCTATCATGTATGCTATGTTATGTACCAGGCCTGATATAGCGCATGCTCTGAGTATCACGAGCAGATATCAGGCAGATCCAGGCTTAGAGCATTGGAAAGCAGTAAAATGTATCCTTAAGTACTTGAGAAGGACTAAGGATCTTTTACTGGTATATGGAGGTAGTAGCCTCAAGATTGAGGGCTACTCGGACTCAAGCTTCTAGTCCGATGTCGATGATAGCAAGTCTAATTCAGGCTAAGTGTTCACCCTGAATGGAGTTGTAGTATGCTGGAAGAGTTCCAAGCAAGACACTATTGTTGACTCGACCAAAGAGGCGGAATACATTGCTGTGATAGAGGCAGCAAAGGAGGGAGTCTGGATGAAGAGGTTCATCACAGACCTAGGAGTCATCCCGAGCAGTGAGGAGCTGATTCCTTTATATTGTGATAAATACGGAACGATTACTCAAATAAGGAAACCCGGGTCTCGTCAGAAGTGTTCTGAGGAGGTTCCAACTTATTAGAGAGATCGTGGCCCAAAAAGATGTAGCAATGGAAAAAAGTTCCATCCGAAGATAACATTACAGATCCACTGACAAAGCCACTGACTCAGATTGCTTTTGAGTGTCATAGAGGTCTGATAGGGATCAAACATGTTGGTGATTGACTTTAGGTCAAGTGGGAGATTGCTAGTTATAGGTGCCCTACAAGCCAATTACATGAGTGATTGCACCTGTAACACGCTACGTCAATCTCTTTGCTTATGATTATTGGCATTATCTCACATTATCTAGATGTATATTATGATGTCCTTAGATTTGTGTAATGAGAATCAGATCGTGATGAGATCATGATAATGAGACCGATTCACCTTTAAACACAGACCCTGAATTATCCTGGTCATAGGTTATTCGAGAACGATATCTTGATAACCGAATAGACTAGTGTGTTATATACCTGTCCATATGATGGAGGTAGCTGGTCTCATAGCTACTCGTGTGGGGACACTAAGGGTATAGTGCAGGTGCTCATTGGGGAATGAGTTCTCTGATTGATCTGCCTACGGAATGCTGGATGGTTATTGATACCTCACGTCAGACAGCGATTCTGTAGTTCCAGTAGTGTATCTGGTCCTTAGACTTGAGACACCAAGGATGTCCTGTATGAGTACTCCACTCTTTGATATTAGATTTATAGGTTTGGAAAGTTCCAGATCTAGCACAGCCGGTTATTGGGAGTGGTAGCCAACCTTACGAAGGCTATTAAGTGTCAGTAGAGGATCATCCGCTCTCGGTATCATGAGAGGAATATCCCATATGTTCTTGCTTGAACAAATCCTTGGCCAAGGTTATTCGAATTGAGAGAGAAAGAGTTCTCTGGGAGAATCCGACAAGAGCAAGACTCGAAGAGAGACCGTATGGGCTTGGCAGCACCATGCCCTGTATAGGGTCTCTAGGATATTAGATGGATGAGAGATTATAGATACATGGTAATTGAGGACAAATAAGTCCAAAGGATTGGATTCCCCTGTATCGTTTGGGGGCCGCGGCGTAGTGGCCTGTTACGTCCGTAGTCGATGAGTTTGGTGAATTATTATAGAGATAATAATTCACTATGTCAGAAGGAGTTCTGACAAGTATAACTCACGGCCAGCTTGATATTGGGCCTAGAGGGTCACACACATATGGTAGGTGTTGCGACGAGTAGAGGTTCGGATATGAGATATCCGCTGAACCCCCTATCTTATTGGATATCCATTAAGCCTCTGAATTATTGGATCCTGAGATGAGATCCAATAATTGCTAATAAGAGATTATTGGGTAGAAACCCACTAATCTAAGAGGCTTGGGTAATTGGATGAAGATCCAATACACAATAGGGCAAAAGATCCATTAGGGTTTTTCAGGGGGCCTCTATAAATAGGAGGGAACCAGAGTTCTATAGGCTGAGGGTTTTTGGTAGTCACCTCTTATTCTCCTCTCCCTAGAGAGAGAGGTGCATCATCATAATCTCTGTTGTGTGGATACCGCTAGAGAGGAGGACGCTTGACCTCCTTCATCCTCTCCCACAGATCTGTAGGAATTCAGGGATATACGATCTCCCTAGGTATCTTTTTTTGCACGTGCAGTTTTCACGGATTTATTTTTGACGCACCGATCTTCACACGACAATGAAAACTTTCTATGGGAAATCTAGGGTTTTGCTTTCTGTTCTTCCGCTGCGCATGTGATATCGCTCCCCCTTGCGCGGATTTCTCAGCAGTACTAGCGCTACCCGACTTCGACAAGACTTTTGTTATTGAAGCTGATACCTCCAGAGTCAGAATTGGTGTTGTACTAATGCAAGATGGCCACCTCCTCGCTTATCCAAGTAATGCATTATCTCCTTCCCATCTCAAGATAACTATTTACGATAAGGAGATGCTCACGATTGTGCATGTGGTGGCTAAATGGAGACCATACTTGATCGGGCGACGCTTTCAAATCAAGACTGACCATAAAAGCCTAAAATATTTCTTGGAGTAGAAGATATATTCCCCCAAGTAGCAAAAATGGGTAACAAAGCTTCTTAGATATGATTATGAAATAACTTAGAAAAAGGGGAAAGAGAATATTATTGCAGATGCGCTTTTGCGGCTACCCAAGCAAGCTAAATTTTTTGTTGTTTCACTTTCGACTAACGACTTCCTTGAGGATATTAGGAGGGAATGGCAAGATGATCAGGAGACTAGTAAGATCATAAAAAAATTAGAGAAAGCACTATGCTCCGTGGCTCATTACAATTGGGACTCAAAAGACTTGCGCTATAAGGGATGCATTGTGCTTGTGCCAAATTCTACTTACAAAAAGATCATCCTTCAAGAGTTGCATTCTACACCTGCAGCCAGGTACTCCGGGTTCCTTAGAACTTATAAGAGAATTAAGCAAAATTTTTATTGGGTAGGGATGAAAAATATTATTACTGAATTTGTAGTACAATATGATGTATGTCAACGACATAAAGGCGAGACAATGGCAAGTCCCAAAAAGCTACAACCTCTACCCGTCCCATACTCAATATGGACTGATATATCAATGGACTTCATTGAAAGGCTTCCCTCATCATAAGGAAAAGCTCAAGCAAGGATGAAACAACAATATGATTAACACAAAGGTGAAAGAAAATTTTTAGTAGGAGATTGGGTCTTCCTACGGCTCCAGCCACACAAGCAAACATCAATCTAGACTAAAGCATCCATGAAGCTTTCACCTCAGTTCTATGGACCCTACCAAATTTTGGAGCGTATCGAAGCAATAGCATACAAATTAGACTTACCCGCCAGCTCCCGAATCCATCCAGTTTTTCATTTGTCATGTTTGAAGCTCAAGTTGGGACAAAACGAGATAGCCCAAAGCCACTTATCAAATATGACTATCTAAGGAGAGCTTCAGACCCAACCGAGTGCCATTATTGATCGACAGATCATGACTCAACGACGATGGCTCACTACTGAGGTACTAATATAGTGGGCGAACCTACCAACAGAAGATGTCACTTAGGAGAACTATGACGACTTAAAGATCAAATTCCCAGAATTCATGGAGTGTCAACCTCAAGGACAAGGCTGATTTGAAGAGGGCATATATGTTAGGACTCTAGCTAGGAGAGTCCTAATTTAGTTTTATTGAAGGGGGATAAATATTTAAAAAGTAAGGACATTTATATAAATCCTATCTTATCGACCCTATTAAAGAGGGAAAGAGGCCGGCTAGGTTAGGATTAGTTTGGAGGTTGCTTCTTGGAGAAGCATTAGGAGTTTATTAGAAGTAGGAGTCTTGAGTAGGAGTCCTATTAGAAGTTGGAGTCTTATTAGGAGTTAGGGTTTAGAAGCCAGCCCTATAAATAGCTATGTATTTACCCTCTTTTCTTAATGAATTGATCAATCCTTTTAGTAGCCTTTGAGCAGCAACTTGGAGGAAGGAACCGCTATAGAGTTCTAAGGAAGTCGATCCCATAAAGAGATCAACCCCAAGCTTAGTATCTATAAGGATTCTACCACAAACCCTTCCTATTATTTAGAAACTAGTTCATATGTTTATCGAGTTCCAAAAAGCTCATTTTATAGGTCATTAATGACCCAATTAGTTCTTCCAATGGAAAGTCATTTAGATTTTTAGCTTCTTGTATAGTAGTTACTTTCGGATCCCATCTTTTTGGAAGGGATCTTAAAATTTTATTTACGAGATCAAAATAAAAAAAAAGATTTACCAATGACTCTTAGATTATTGACGACATATATGAAATGGGTATACATATCGTCGATAGTCTCGCTTGGTTCCATTCATAAAAGCTCAAAATCATACATCAAGAAATTTATTGTTGAGTCTTTGACTCTATTAGTGCCTTCGTGTGTGATTTCAAGAGTGTGCCAAATATCAAAAGTCATTTCACATGTAGAAACACGATTAAATTTGATTTTATCCAAAGAGCAAAATAAGGCATTCATAACCTTTGTATTTAACGAAAAAGATTTTTTTTCTAAATTCGATCATTCATTCATCGGTTTAGAAGGTTGTTGAAAATCATTTTCAATGATATTTCATAAATCCAAATCCAAAGAAAGTAAGAAAACTCTCATTCAAGTTTTCCAATAAGTGTAGTCCGACCCATTAAACAAGGGAGGACGAACAATCAAAAAACCCTCATGAAAGCCGTAAAGAGCCATTTCTCATAGGTGTGAATCCAAAAGAGAAATAACGTGACTCTAATACTACTTGTTGGGGATCGAGAATGACACTAAGAGGGGGGGGGTGAATTAGTGCAGTGGTTAAGTACAATAAATTCGATGATTTAAACGATTTCGAAAAACCTCATATGAAAAGAATCACGTTTCGATTAAAACCATTTCGATTGCGTTTTAACTTGAAGACGTACGTAAGAAGATAAAGAGGAAGTGGAGCAAGTAAAGTAAAAGCTTACAGCAATGTAAATGACAACAAGTAAATGCAAACCAGATTTTTATAGTGGTTCAGTCATCTGACCTATGTCCACTCTCGATTCCTCTTCACTTGAGGCCACCGGCATTCCACTAGTTATCTTCCTTCTAATGAGCGAAGACTAACTCACTTTTTATAATCCTCTCTTATAAGATTTCTCTCACTCTCTCTTAGAGTTACACTTCTATGCTTAGGAGGGGAAACACCTCAATTTTACAAGGATTTCAATAGAGTTTTGACTCTTTTCTTTTGCTTAATTCTTGCTTTCCTAATCAAGAACACCTAGGGTATTTATAGACCCCAAGAGGATTCAAATTTGGGGCCCAAATTTGAATCATCCCAGATTTTTGAGGTACTAGCAGTACCACTGCCTATCACTAGCGGTACCACCGCCTGTTTGACTTTGACACTAGGCGATACCACCGCCCAGTCTAGGGGGTACCACTACCTGGGCACACTGACCTTGTTAGTGTACTGGGCAGTACCACCGCTTGGGCGTACTAACATTATCAGTATACTAGGTGGTACCACAGCTTGGGCACACTAGGCGATACCAACCCCCAGTCTGGGGGGTACCACTACCTGAGCACATTGACCTTGTTAGTGTACTGGGTGGTACCATCGCCCAGTCAATGGTACCATCGCCCAGTTACACTATCCTTGGGCGGTACCACCGCCCAGACCACCTTGGAAACTGAACCCAAGCGGTTCTATCGCCCTAGTCTAACAGTGCCACTACAAGACAAAGTCTAGCACTCCTAGTTGGGCCTTAAATCTGGTCCATTGACGAGCCTAGTTGACCCCAACCAGGGTTAATGGGATTAGTACCCAATCTTAACCCTAATTATATGCTAACTATGAAATTAAAGGTATTTTCTAAGCAAATCTAAATTCGACACGTCAAGGCTTCTTCCGGCGAGCTTCCGGTGACTTTCCGATAGACTTCCGACGAACTCTCGGACATCTTCCAGTGGACTCCCGGTAGGCTCCTGGATTTTACGACGATCTTGGCGAGTTCCGACAAGTCTTCTTTGGTATAAAAAAGGGGGAGATTGTTGAATCTCAAATTTTGATGATGAAACTAATTGATCATGTTTTGTTTATCTTACTACGGTTTAAGTCACGCAAGTCTACTCTCGATCAGGATTAGACAATTGACATAGGAAGAATCGACGTTATGCTAAAGGAGAACACATCAGGAGATTGGGCGTCGAGCCAGAGGACCGATCGACGATCGGTAGAAAGCTTCAAACAAAGAAATCGGGCATCAGGCTAAGAAGAGCGAAGTTGCACCAAGAAGATCAGGGTTACGGGCGTCAACTATTGGTTAGGCAATAGGGTGCAAGAGAGGATGATGCGCCGAAGAAACGAATGAAGCGTCGATTAGCCAAGATGTGCCGGGCGATATTTCGATTAAGCATTATAATAATTATCTAGATCAAAGTAGAATTAAGGACTAATTAGGTTGTAATTAGACCAACCAAGTTAGGGGCCATTTGGGCCCATACCCAAATAAGTTTGGGCCGGACTCAAGGCCCAAATAGGGTTGTTGAATCTTGTCTGGAGATGGCACTGCTAGATTGGGGCGGTGGTACCGCTAAAGGCTCGGTCTCCCAGGTTATCTGGGTGGTGGTACCGCCTAGGGATAGTGAACCTAGGCGGTGGTACCGCCCAATACACTGACAAGGTTAATGTACCCAAGCGGTGGTGCCGCCTAGCATTAGCGGTGACACTGCTAATACCCCTGAAATCTGGGGTGATTCAAATTTGAGCTCCAAATTTGAATCACTTTGAGGCTTATAAATACCTCTCTCATTCATGGTTGAGTAACATACAACTGAGAACAAATAGGAGTGAAAATCCTATTGTAAACTTGAAAGAAATCCTCCCCTCAAACTCTAAGTGTTGGCCAAGTTCAAGAGAGGGGTTAGAGGCATTGTAAGGGTTGCCTCCTAAGCCCGTCAAAAGGAGAGAGCGTTGTTCAAAGGGAGTAGGTCTTTTCCCGTTTGAAGGAAGATAGCTAGTGGAAAGCTAGTAGCCTCAAGAGAAGAGGAATTGGGAGTGGACGTAGGTCGTATAATCGAACCACTATAAAAATAGTTTACGTTTACATATTATCTTTTATATTTCTGCAAATCATCTTTTTTTTAGTGCTCGACTTTCTCATCATTGCCCTTCTTCTTCTCTAAATACTCCCTAGTTTAAGCACTTATTGTTCTTAACCACTACACTAGTTCACCCGCCCCCTCTTTTAGTTCCACTCTAGATCCTAATAGTACCGCCTAGTGTTAAACAAATTGGGCGATGGTACCACCCAATACTAGCGGTGGTACCACCAATACCTCAAAATCTTAGGATGTTTGAAATTTTAGCTCTAAGTTTGAATTTATTTAGAGCCTATAAATACCTCTTATATCCCTGGTTAGAAAATACACCAACTGAAAACAAAAAGAGGGAAAACGCTGTTGTAATTGTGTGAAAATTCCTCCCCTCTAACTTTAAGTTTTGGTTAAGTCTAAGAGAGGGGTGAGTGAAGTTGTAAAGGTTATCTCCTGAACCTATAAAAAAGAGAAAGGGCTGTAAAGGGTAGTTGATCTTTGCCCATTGAAAGAAGATCGGTTTATGGATGTCGGTGGCCTTAACAAAGGAGGAATCGAGAGTGGATATAGGTTGGATGATCGAACCACTATAAATTTGGTGTGTACTCTTTTCTTCTCCCCTTTGCTATTTAATTATATTGCATACTGCCTTACTTGTTTTATGAATGATTTCGAAGTTAAATGATTTCCAATACGGCTTCCATCGAACCAAAGTTTCTTGAATCGCAATCATCTTTTTATCACTGCACTAATTCAACCCCCCCCCCTCCCTCCCTCTTAGTACCGACTCGATCCTAACAGTTGGTATGGGAGCTGGTTTATTTCTTGTTTGGTTTAATAGCCAAGAGAAATAGCTCTTTTCGGCTTTCAAGAGGGTCATTCTATTGTTCGTCCTTCGATGTTCAATGAGATGGACTACACATATTGGAAAACTTGAATAAGAGTTTTATTGCTTTCTTTTGATTTAAATTTATGGAATATCATTGAAAATAGTTTTCAAAAGTCTTCCAAACTAAAGAATGATTGAAATAATTTAGAAAAAAAGACTTTTTCTTTGAATGTACAAGCTATGAATGCTTTGTTTTGTGCCTTGGACAAAAATGAATTTAATCGGGTTTCTATTTACAAAACTGTGCATGACATTTAGCATACACCTGAAATTACACACAAAGGCATTAGTAGAGTTAAAAATTCAAAAATTAATCTTTGGATGCATGATTTTGAATTATTTCAAATGGAACCAAGAGAAACTATTTGTGACATGTATACCCATTTTACAAATGTTGTCAATAGTTTAAAAAGTCTTAGTAATTATTTTTCTAATTTTGATCTTGTTAACAAAATACTAAAATCCCTTCCAAAAAGTTGGGATTCGAAAGTAGCCACAATACAAGAGAAAAAGGACCTAAATGACTTTCCACTTAAAGAACTTATCAGGTCCTTGATGACTTATGAAATGACTCATTTGACACATAACGAACATGAAAATCACCTTCCAAATAATAAAAAGAATTTAAACTTTGAATAATAGAATACAACTTGAGTGATAACTCAAGTGATGACAATGATGATCTTGAACTCATAATAATAAATTTTAAAAAGTTCATAAAATAAGAATCAAAGAATAAAAATGAACTCAATCTAGACACAACCACTTTCTATAAATGCAAGAAGCCGGGGTACTCCAAAGATAAGTGTACAAAAATGAAGAAGAAAGCACTCAAGGATGAATCAAGTGCATCTGAAGATGAAATGGTGAACTACGCTTTGACGGCCTTCGACAACAAGGTAAGTGACTCAATCAAATTATTTTTACCTTACTATGAAATCACTTAGTGCTTTTCATGATTTTATTAGTTAAAAAATTATTATAATAATTATATGTTTTTTTTATAATGCTTGCACACCAAAATAAGATTAATTCTATATATGTTTTAAGAAGTAATTATGTATATCTTGATGATTTTGTATTACTTTTCAGTTTTAAACATGGTGATTGACTTTCGTATGAAAAAATTGAGTGTGATTATATAAAATCAATCGCATGAATTGAAACACATAAAAAGAAAATTGTATTATTATGATAAATCGAATCTTTTGTTTGACGATGTCATATATTTAATGTGTTATATATATATATATATATATATATATATTTGGTCTTAATAATCTTTATGATGAAATTTGTCTTTCGGTCTTAAACATTGATGCTTGTTTTAATTTGGCATAAAAGACAAGCATTAATCACATAAATTGAGACTAAAAAGGAAATACATTTCTCTCTAAAGTTTTTTTATTTTTTTTAATAAGAGATTGATGAATCTAGTTGTCTTTTTGAATCTCTTGAAAGTGATTTTGATGATTTGACAAATTAAATGTTTTAAAAATAAATGTTTGTATCATGCTTGATATTTTTACATTTTGAAATTATGCATGATGAGTTGAAGTAATGATGGTTTGAAAAATATTCATTCAAATGCATGAATCAATAATCCTTTAGTCACATGAATCATGATTCTTTCACTTGAAACTCAAATTTTTTTTTTCATGATCTTGATGACTCGACATTTGATACTTGAGATACTTTTTTGTGAATTAATATCTCTTATTTGATCTCTCATGTTTCTTTTTGCCATTCACAAAAGATGAGACCTATCTAAATGAATCTTGACTCTTTCGTTTGAACTAAGATTTTTGTTATATAAATTAAGATTTTTTATTATTCTCCTACGATTCTTCTTGGAGTCACTAAACAAGAAATATATGCAAATAATATATGTTCTTGATAATTATAATTTGAGATTTTTATAAATCAAGATTGTTCACTATGATTCTTTCAATTTACCAAAAGAGAATATTTATCCAAATAAATCATAATTTTTCTCTTATGTTTCAATACTCGTATTCATGAGTTATATTTCTCATCATAAATTATTTTCTTGGTATCTTTCATGTGATGATTAGAGTATTGATGTAAAAGAAAATTTGTATTCTTTCCTTCTTTTTGACAATGACAAAGGGGCAGAAAGACTTGCTAGCTTACACTTTACAAAATGAAGCAAAAATTTACTAGCTTACAAAGGCAAAACTTGTTTACACTAATCAAAAGAGAAGAAACAAAATTTGCTAACTTGGAATATCGCAAAGAGAAGCAAATAGTTGCTATCTCAAGAAAAGCAAAAGTGTAAACTTACAAAATTTGCATTCTTGCATATCTTTAAAACTAATGATGATTTGGTGATCATGTATGTTGTAAAGTGACAAAAAATTTACTAGCTTGTATGTTGTAAAACTTGTGTATCTTGAAAACTTGCTAGATGCACTTCTCCTTTTTGTTGATAATAAAGGGGGAGAAGTATGATGAAAGTATAATCATGCATGGTATGAATTCTTTATTTCTATGATACATGTAATGATGTGATCAAATAGATTTTTTTTAATACTTATGATGCATGCAATGTTAAAATTCTATGATTTCAAATGATATATCAATATGACAATATTGATAAGGGGAGTTAAGGTTAACTCTATCATTAATTAGTTATCATCATCAAAAAAGGGGAGATTATTGAATCTCGGATTTTGATGATAAAATCAATTGATAGGATTTATGATCTGATTTACATTTTGAGTGACGCAGGACTAGCTTCGATCAGGAAGAGATAATTAAAGATGGAGGAATCAGAAGTTGGGCCGGAGTGGAACATGCTAGAAGATTAAATGTCGAGCCGAAGGATCGGTCAACGTATTGGCAAAAGGCTTTGGATGATGAGTTCGGGCATCGGACCAAAAAGAGTGG
The DNA here is from genome assembly GCA_024322285.1 of Musa beccarii. Taxonomy (NCBI): domain Eukaryota; kingdom Viridiplantae; phylum Streptophyta; class Magnoliopsida; order Zingiberales; family Musaceae; genus Musa; species Musa beccarii. Next base: position 25,720,897 of record CM044395.1, on the reverse strand, counting down.
ACATTACGTTAAGGAGATCGGAGTTGTAGAGATCAACTGGCCGATTGGACAATAAGCCATAAGGGAGGATAATGCGTCGAAGGATCGGACGAAGCGTCGATGAACCAATGACATGTCAAACAACAATTGATTCAAGCTTTATAATAATTGTCTAGATTGAAGTAGTTTTAGGTATAATTAGATTAGAATTAGGCCAACTCAATTAGGGGCCAACTGGCCCCAAATCAGGGCTATGTTGGGCTAGATGGAATGCCTAAACAGTGACCTGGAGCTACATCAAGCAGTGGCATCACTAGGGTTGGTGGTGGAACCGCCTGAAAGTTGGCCTCCTAAGCTAAGTCAAGCGATAGTACCACCTAGTGTCAGATAGATTGGGCAGTGGTATTGCCCAATCCCTAGAAATCTCAGAGTGTTTGAAATTTTGGCTCCAAATTTGAATCCATTTGGAGCCTATAAATACCTCTCTCATCCTTGGTTAGAAAATACACCAACTGAGAACAAAAGGAGGAAAAACGCTATTGTAATTGTATGAAAATTTCTCCCTTCTAGCTTTAAGTTTTAGTTAAGTCTAAGAGAGAGGTGAGTGAGGTTGTAAAGGTTATCTCCTGAATCTATAAAAAGGAGACAGGGTTGTAAAGGGTAGTTGATCTTTGCCCATTGAAAGAAGATCGGTTAATAGATACCAGTGGCCTCGATAAAGGAGGAATCGGGCATGGACGTTGGTCGGATAACCGAACCACTATAAATTTGGTATGCACTCCCTTCTTCTCCTCTTTGCTATTTAATTATACTACATACTGCCTTACTTGCTTTACGAATGTTTTTCTAAGTTAAACAATTTCCAATACAGCTTCCATTGAACCAAAGTTTTTTGAATCACAACCGTCTTTTTATCACAATACAAATTCACCGCCCCCCCTCTTAGTGTCGACTCGATATTAATAATTATTTCTATTATCTCAAGGACCAAAAGATCTTTGTAGCTAAGAGAATAATATTCCTTGAGAAGGAACACATTTATGGTAGAGACAGTAGGAGCGTGATAGAGTTGAGCGAGGTTAGAGAACCTATCTTAAGCACCATTCCACAACTAGAGTCTATTCAAGTACCTAGCACATAAGTTCCAACTTTAAGTTGGTCTAGTAGAGTATCTCATCCTCCTGAGATATATGTAGGATATATTAGAAGAGAGGATATTGAGGATATTGATCCTTAGACCTACGAGTAGGCTATTATGAGTATAGACTCCGAGAAGTTGCAAGAAGCTATGAATTCTGAGATAGATTCCATGTAGTCTAACAAGGTTTCGAACCTAGTTGATGCACCTGAGGGTATCGCACCCATCAATTGCAAGTGAATCTTCAAGAAGAAAATTAAAGTAGATGGAAAGATGGAGACCTATACAGTAAGGCTAGTGGCCAAGGGGTACCATCAAAGGCAAAGAGTTGACTATGATGAAATATTCTCACCTATAGCTATACTAAAATCTATTTGAATTTTGTTGGCTATTGCAGTACACTGTGATTATAAGATCTAGTAGATTAATATAAAAATTGCATTCCTCAACAGCAACCTAAAGAATGAGGTGTATATGATATAGCTTGAGAGATTCATGTCTAAAAATAGTCCAGATAAGTCTATCTATAGACTAAAGCAAGCTTCTTAAAGTTAGAATATAAGATTTGATGAGGCAATCAGATCTTATGACTTCGTTAAAAATGAAGATGAGCCTTGTGTATACAATAAGATAAGTGGGAGCGCTATCACCTTCTTGGTGTTATATATGGATGACTTCCTGATAATTGGGAATGATGTAGGTATGCTCTCTACAGTAAAGGCTTGGCTATCTAAATACTTTCCCATGAAGGACTTAGGGGAAGCATCCTACATCTTGAGGATTCTAATCTATAGAAATAGATTCAAGAGGATGCTTAGCTTGTCCCAATCCAGGTGCATAGATACCTTTGTCAAAAAGTTTGGCATGAAAAATTTCAAGAGAAATTTCATACTGATAAAACGTAGAATATTACTTTCTAGGAGTATGTCCCCGAAGACTCCCGAAGAAAAGGCAAACATAGATAGAATACCCTATATCTCGATGATATGATCTATTATAAATTATATGCTATATATCAGGCCTAATATAGTGCATGCTCTAAGTGTCATGAGCATGTATCAGGTGGATCCAGGATTAGAGCACTAGAAAGCAGTAAAATGTATCCTTAAGTACTTAAAAAGGACTAAGAATCTTTTTCTAGGATATGGAATGTTAGGGATCGAGTGGCACTAAGAGGCGAGGGGTGAATTAGTACAACGGATGAATACGATAAACTTTTGATGATTTAAAATAACTTTCGGAAAACTTTATACTATTGAAAGCATACGTAAGAAGGAGACAATGAAGTAGAGCATCAAAGTGAAGATGGTTTGCAGTAATGTAAATGACAATAAGATAAACATAAACCGATTTATAGTGGTTCGATCATACAACCTACGTCCACTCCTGATTCCTCTTCACTTAAGGCCATCAGCTTTCCACTAGCTATCCTCCTTTTAACGGGCGAGGATGGACTCCCTTACAGCACCTCTCCTTTTGACGGGCTTAGGAGGTAACCCTTACAAGGCCTCTCACTCCTCTCTTGCACTAGAACACACTTAAAACTTAGAGGAAAGATTTTGACACACTTTCAATAGAGTTTTTCCTCTTTTTATCTCAATTCTAGACACCCTTTCATCCATGAATGAGAGGGGTATTTATAGCTCAAGTTTGAATCACTTTCGTTTATCCCGATGCTAGCGGTGCCACCACCTGTTAGTGTCAGACTAACACTGCACTGGGCGGTTCCACCGTCCAGCCAGTGGTGCCACCGCCCATGCTCTCAGGTGCTGGGCAGTGCCACTGCCTAGCTCTCGGCCACTAGCGGTGCCATCGCCCAGCCCTTCCAACTCACTGGTTTGGGCTTAAAACTCGGCCCAAACCTGTTCAAAACAAGGCTCAATTGGCCCCTACTTGGGTTATAGGGTTAACACCTAATCCTAACCCAAATTAACATGCTAACTATGAAATTAAAGACATTTCCTAAGCTATTACAAAGGCCGACAAGTCAAAACTTCTTCCGATGAGCTTCCGGCAATCTTTTGACAATCTTCCGACGAACCCTCAGAAACCATTTTGCGGACTCCCGGCAAGCTCCCGGACTTTACAATGATCTTGGCAAGTTCCAACGAGCTTCATTGGCAAGCTCCGATCTTTCTTGGCAAGTTCCATGAACTTCCGATGAACCTTCTAGCGAACTTCCGAAAACCCTTCGGTAAGCTCCCTACTCGTTCTCGGCCAGTTTCGGCAGCACTCCCAATGAATCTTTAGACTTCCGTTGAACTCTCAAACTCCCAATGATCCATCACACTTGTCTTTCGGTACTTTGTTTCTCTTTACATCTTCATCTTTATCGTAGTTAATCCAGCACACACACAAACAAAAACTCTACTTTGATCTAGACAATTATTACAACACGAATTGATATTCAGTTGCCTAACACGTCATTGGTCGGCGCTTCGTCCAATTCTTCGACACATCGTCCTCTCTTACGACTTGTTTTCCAATCGGCGGTTGACCTCCGCAACCCCAATATCTTTGGCGCAACTCCGCTCTTCTTGGCTCGATGCCCGATGTACGAAGCCTTCTATGGATTATCGATTGAACCTCCGGCTCGACATCCAATATCCTGACGTGATCACTTTCAATGCAATGTCAATTCCTCCAGCATCAACTGTCTAATCCTGATCGATAGTAGACCTGCGTAACTCAAAACGTAATTAGATCATAAAACACAATCAATTAGTTTCATCATCAAAATTCGAGATTCAACAATCTCCCCCTTTTTTATGATGACAACTAATTGATGACTAACAAAGTTAACCATAACTCCCCGGAGTTTAACCAAACTCCCCCTATCAATATGCCATTGATAGAATACTTGGATTATCCCAAATCCAAGCAACATTCATCACATATAATATGAGAATCAAAACTATTATACAAATATATAAAATATTCTATTCAATGCATGAAGTCATCAATCTACTTCTCCCCCTATGTCATCAACAAAAAGGAGAAGTTGTATCATAGCTAGTTTTTAAGGATATGCAAATATTACAATCATACTAACTATCAATCAAGATATTCAACATACATCACTTTAAAACATTCAATCATAGCAATATTATCTCAATCAAATAATTTTGCATCAATCAATATTTTAATTTTTATATGATGCAAACAAGCTATAGATGCAAAGAATTCATGAAAGATATCAATATAAAACATCAACAAGGATCAAGAGATATCATACATGGTTCATAAATATCCTTTTTCAACAAAATCAAGATCAAGATTCAATGATTCATCCTAAAGCAAATTTTCTCTTATATCAATTTTTAATCATCACAAGTGATATTCAAACATTTGCATCAATATTTCAATCAAGAAGTATTGAAATGTAGGAGAAAAATCAAAATAATGCATACAAAGTTTCAATCATCAAGGCATATTTTCTCAAGTTAATAAGTCCGAGAAATCAAGATTATTATCTACAAATTTTAGCATCAACTTTCAATTCATGATAAGGGGCATACAACTAAGAATCATGATACATAAAAACATATCATTCTCATAGATCAAGTCATGATTCTTGGATTCATCATAAAGAAAATTAATTTTTAATCATCACTTCAAAGAAGTTATGTCATGAAGTATCAATTCATGAATAAACAAGAATTATATATATTTAACATGAAGAAAATCTTGACTTATATGTAAGAGTTTTCAAATCATTACGATGATGATTTCATAAAAAAATCAAATATATAGTTCCAAGAAATCAAAATCATGATTTATAAGACTCATACAAATCATCAAAATTACTCTCAAGAGATTCATACAAGGTCATGAATTCAATAAAATTTCTTTATAGCAAAATAAAATCTTTTAGAGCTTGATTCAAGCATTAAATACATCTTAACAAGTCATAATTCCAAAAGATTCAAGAGTCACTAAAAGAATAATCAGTCAAGTTCAATTTGACAAATCAAGACTCATAATCAAATTATCATTTTTAAAATTCATAATATGAATAAAGTTATTACCATATCATCAAAATCTCATTCAAAATTCAAGTGATTTACAAAATATCATAAATGAATTTATCACTTGTCTTTCATGAAAATCAAAATTTTCAAAATTCATACACTTCACTTTTTTATGATTTGCATTGATTTCGTATAAACATACCTTTGTCTTCTTTTATGTTGAATAGAAACAAGCATGAAAGTTCAAGACATAAAGGCTAAATCTCATAAAGCAAATTGTCAAGAGGATTTTAAATATTCATTTTCAAGCCAAGAGTAAGTCAAAGATTCAATCATATCATGTCATGAATTCCAAAGGACATCTCAAGTTATCAACATCACATTAAAAAGATATTTCAAAAAGATATATCGATAAGTGATTCATTTGTATCATTTCATTTGAATTCATGATTCATATTTAAAATGTATCTCATGTCATAAATATGAATCAAGCATTTGTCAAATTCGAAATTATCCTCAAAATTACATTCAATAAATTCATACATGACAAGCATTGAAATATTGATAAGATAAAGGATTGCATTTCATTTTTATAAATTTCTATTCATGTGATTTGCTTCTTATAAGCATGCCTTTACTTTAAAAAGAAATATTAACATTCAAGATGGAAATACAAATTTCATCATAAAGATTATTAAGCCAAATCATATTAAGTATGTGGCATTTTCCAAAAGATTCGATTCAAGAGATTCACATGGATTTATCAAGACCGAAAACTTTAGAGATAGAAGAATTTTCAAGATCATGCATTTTTTTTTATGATTTATTTCATATAAGTATGCCTTTGTCTTTTAATGTCAAATTGAGACAATCATGAAAGTTCAAGACATAAAGGCAAAGACCATCATCAAGATTCTTAAAATCAAAAAATATAACACGTCATATAAACAATTCATCATAAAACGTTTAAGACCAAAAACACATAGGTTCAAAGTGCAAGAGTCACTCATCACACATAATGTGTTTTATTTTAATTTATTTGTTTCATATGAGTGTGCTCATGTTTTAAAAGATGAGTATCCCTTTTTAAAACCAACACATGAGTTTTGTCATCAAGATATGATATCATAAAGTCATTAAGCATGATAACAACCTTTTAACATTTTCATTTTATCATTATCAATGATGATTTCATAAGGTATGTTCAAATATTTTTATGAAAGCCATCATTATATAAATTCTAAATTATTATCAAAATCTTTCATTCGGGAATTTATTAAGACCAATGTTGATTGATTACATGTAAGTGTGCTCAAATCCTTTTTGTCTAAGGGATGTGTATCAAGTTTAAAACCAAGACAAGTTTCATTATAAAAAATATGATATGTCATCTAAAAATTTTGTCATAAAGCCGTTAAGAACAATATTCCGAAATATAAGATTTCAAATTAACAAGCATGATACAATCATTTAGCATGATTTCATAATGCATCATCAAAATTATTCTAACATTATTTCTTTCATTATTATTAGTTATAATAAGATGATTTAGCTTAGTGTGAGAAATCATACATCATTCATGAAAAGTCATAGATATTCATGGATTTAAATAAGCATTGTCAATAATCATGCAAGCATCATTCATAAAATTACATCATTCAAAATTTCAAAACATAACATGCTTGATATAAAATCGTCAAACATCATGTTTAGAATGGAAAACCAATGTAATTCATTAAGATACACATGCATGGATTAGTCCTCATAGGTGTACACACATTATCACACATCGTACAATCATCATTCAAATTTTTATTTTTCAAAAATTCTAGTACAAAAAGTAGAAAAATATTTGAAAATAAAATTTTTATTTCCTACCAACTAAATTGCGCACTCATGAAAATTTTCAAGTAATTTCAAAAAGCAAAGGAGCTTTAGTTAAGTTGCTTACCTTGTAGTTGAAGACCGTCAAAGCCCAATTTGCCTCTTCTTTACTTAATTGTTCCTTGGGTGCCTTCCCCTTCTTTAGCCTCTTCCTCCATTCAAGTTCATTGTTTATTTTAGATTTTTGTTTAATGAACTTATTAAGATTTAGTGTTCGAAGTTCAAAGTTCTCAATAGTGTTCTTATCACTTGAGTCATCACTCAAGTGGCATTTCATAGTTCGGAGTTCCAAATCCTTCTTATTCTTTAGAAGGTGGTTCACATGTTTATCAAGTTTAAGAGTCATTTCATAGGTCAATAAAGACCCGATTAGTTCTTCAAATGAATAAACATTCAAGTCTTTAGACTCTTAAATAACCGTTATTTTTGGATCCCAACTCTTTAGGAGGGATCTTAAAATCTTGTTAGTGAGTTCAAAGTTTGAAAAATATTTACCAAGACTTTTCAAGCTATTGGCGACATCTGTGAAATAGGTGTACATATCGCCGATAGTTTCGCTTGGTGTCATTCGGAAAAGCTCAAAATCATGCAATAAGAGGTTTACTTTTGAGTCTTTAACTCTACTAGTTCCCTCGTGTGTGATTTCAAGTATTCGCCAAACTTCAAAGGTCGTTTCACATGTAGAAATCTGATTAAACTCATTCTTGTCCAAAGTACAAAATAAGGCATTCATAGCCTTTGCATTTAAGGAAAGAGATTTCTTCTCCAAGTCCGACTATTCGTTCGTCAATTTAGAGGGAAGTTGAAAATAGTTTTCAACAATGTTCAACAAATCCAAATCCATTGAAAGCAAGAAGACTCTCATTCAAGTTTTCCAATAAGTGTAGTCCGATCCATTAAAGAACGGAAGACGAACAACCGAAAAGCCCTCTTGAAAGCCATGAAAAGCTATTTCTTACGGGTGTAAATCCAAATGAGAAATAACGTGGCTCTGATACCAATTATTAGGGATCGAGTGGCACTAAGAGGGGAGGGGGTGTGAATTAGTGCAGCGGATGAATACGATAAACTTCCGGTGATTTAAAATAACTTTCAGAAAACTTCATACTATTGAAAGCATACGTAAGAAGGAGACAACGAAGTAGAGCATCAAAGTGAAGATGGTTTGCAGTAATGTAAATGACAATAAGATAAACACAAATCAATTTATAGTAGTTCGATCATACGACCTACGTCCACTCCCGATTCCTCTTCATTTGAGGCCACTTGCTTTCCACTAGCTATCCTCCTTCCAACGGGTGAGGATGAACTCCCTTATAGCACCTCTCCTTTTAACGGGCTTAGGAGGTAACCCTTACAAGGCCTCTCACTCCTCTCTTAGACTAGAACACACTTAACACTTAGAGGGAAGATTTTGACACACTTTCAATAGAGTTTTCCCTCTTTTTATCTCAGTTCTAGACACCCTTTCATCCATGAATGAGAAGGGTATTTATAGGCCTCAAGAGGCCCAAATTTGAATCACTTTCGTTTTTCCCGATGCTGGCAGTGCCACCGCCTGTCAGTGGTGGTGCCACCACTTGTCAGTGTCAAACTGACACTACACTGGGCGGTTCCATCGCCTAACCAGTGGTGCCACTGCCCATGCTCTCGGGTGCTGGGCGGTGCCACCACCCCAGCCTGGGCAGTGCCACCGCCCAGCTCTCTGGTCCTAGGTGGTGCCACCGTCCAACCCTTCCAGCTCACTGGTTTGGGCCTAAAACTCGACTCAAACTAGTTCAAAACAAGGCCCAATTGGCTCCTACTTGGGTTATAGGATTAACACTTAATCCTAACCTAAATTAATATGCTAATTACAAAATTAAAGATATTTCCTAAGCTATTACCAAGTCCGACAAGTTAATACTTCTTCCAGTGAGCTTTCGACAATCTTCCGATGGTCTTTCGATGAACCCTTGGAAACCATTCTACGGACTCCCGGCAAGTCCCAAACTTCACGATGATCTTGGTGAGTTCCAACGAGCTTCATTGGCAAGCTCCGATCTTTCTTGGCAAGCTCTGTGAACTTCCGACGAACCTTCTGGTGAACTTTCGAAAATCCTTCGACAAGCTCCCTACTCGTTCTCGACCAGTTCCAACAGTACTCCCAATGAATCTTTGGACTTTCGTCAAACTCTCGAACTCCCAACGATCCATCACACTTGTCTTCTGGCACTTTATTTTGCTTTACGTCTTCATCGTTATCGTAGTTAATCCAGCACACACACAAATAAAAACTCTACTTTGATCTAGACAATTATTATAATGCGAATTGACATTCAGTTGCTTGGCACATCATTGGTGTTAGGATCTAAAAGGCACTAAGAGGGGGGGGTGAATTAGTGCAACAGATTAAAATCATACTTTTGAAACTGATTTTACAAAGACACAAGTTCATAGGAAGATTTTGATTTGGCAAAAGAGAACTTGAAAGTAATTGCATGAGTAAAGGAAATAACAAGGAACTAAACAACTTGCAGCTAAGTAATGAAATGATTCAAAAATGTAAACTCTCACACATTCATGAACACAATATGTATAGTGGTTCGGTCAAATGACCTACATCCACTCTTGAAGCCTTCACGATGAGGCTCTGCTCTTCCACTAGCAAATCCTTTGAAGGGGAAGGACCAAATACCCCTTTTACAACCCTTTACAAGAGGTTCACACTCTTACAAGATTTCTCAAGAACAAGGAGGAGGTGAACACTTAGCAAGAGACAAGACTTTTTAAGACTAATCAAAGATTTTAACTCAAGATTTTAACTCTCAAAAGGGTGCCCTTTTAGTTGAGAAAGGGGGGGGGGTATTTATAGATCCAAAATAGATTCAAATTTGGGCTCCAAATTTGAAATCAAATTGGAGTTCCCGATTCTGTCTGTGTTAGAGGCGATGCCACCGCTTGTCAGAGGCGGTGCCACCGCCTGTGTCAGTCTGCTGACTGACACACAGGGGCGGTACCACCGCCCCAGGCAGGCGGTGCTACCGCTCCAGTCTGGTGACTGGGGCGGTGCCACCGCCCCAGCCAGGCGGTGCTACCGCCTGTCTGTGTACAGGGGCGGTGCTACCGCCCTAGCCAGGCGGTGCCACTGCCCCGGGCTAGGCGGTTTAACCACCTGGCCCATTCAGCCAAGGCTGAATGGGCCCTGTTTAAGGCCCAACTCGGCCCAGTAGAGGCCCGGTTGGCCCCCACTGATTTTAGGTAGGATTTTTTTTCTAAATCCTTGCTCTACTCATGTGTAAACTACGAACTTAAAAACATAACTCAAAGTGATTTGACCCGACACTCTTCAAGTCAACTTTCGGCGAGCTTTACGGTGAGATTCTGGCATGCTTCCGATGCTTCCCTTTGGATTGCTTCCAGCGGACTCCCATCATACTCCCGGATTGTATGGCGAGCTCAACGAGTCTTCGGCTAGCTTCCGAATCTTCCCAGTAAGTTCCGCAAACCTTCGACGATCTTTGCGATGAACTTCCAAAAACTTTGGCAAGTCCCTGATTCGATCTTGGATGGTTCCGGCAATACTTCCTAAGATTTCTCGGACTTCCGATGAACTCTTGAACTCTCGACGGACTTGACCTCGGTAAATCGCTTTATGTTTTCTTTCCATCGTAGTTATTCCTGCACACTTATCTCGACAAAGTAGATTAGTACAAATATTTCACCAATTGACTTCATCATCAAAATTCGAGATTCAACAATCTCCCCGTTTTTGATGATGAAAATGAATTGACGATGGAGTTACTCTTAACTCCCCCTATCTATATGCCATAGAAAATAAAAATTGCTTGAATTCAATTTTTGAATTCAACACAATAAGTTTAACATATGAAAGAAAAACTTCATTGATTTACTTAATGATGACAAAGTCGATGTTGGACATTCATCATTAAGATGTCAAATAGGTATCAAATGATATCAATGAAGTATACATAATTAATAACATGATATCAAGAACCTAAATAAGCATTTTAAGTATATAACTTGCAATAACTTGTAAAGCATGGGAAATGCATATAACTTTCAACGTATGGCAATTGCATTCACATATTATTTCTCCCCCTTTGTCATCAACAAAAGGAAAAGAGGGATTCATATGTAATAATAAAGGATGGCCGAAAAATATCACAAATGTGGAAAAGGAAATCATTCAGAAATCCGAATATCATTCCACAGTGCCCAAGAAGATGTAGTGAAGATAATACAACATACATGTCAAAGCTGCATAGATGTGAAAGTTGCACACAAGTTTACAGCGTTCAAAAAGAAAATACAACAAACTACTCCTCAAGAGGAATGCCAAAGTGCCTATACATGTGATCTATCCTTTGGTTCATCTTTCGCATTTCCTTCAAAATTTCAATTTGCTGTAATTTTACTTCATTTAACTCTCTTATGATCGGATCGTCAGAAGGTGGAGCTGAAGCTGGCATTGATGGAACTACATCAAAAGGATCAGGAGGAGGAGATTCACTTCCCCTAAAGACTGGTGTTTCGGGATGGTTTACTGGTGGGGGAGGTATATCACTTCTCCTAGGTTGTCTAACCCCTATTCAATGCTCGAATGTACACCTAAGTCGCCTAAGTAGTTTTACGTCAATGATGTTAAATCTGTCCACTTGTATTACTTCTTCATTAGGTGGAATGCAAATATTATGGGCATGCAATAGTTTAGTTATTAATCCTCCATATGGTAACATTGATCCTTTAGAAAGGACTTCTATCATGTGCTGCCGGATTAGGTATCCAAAACAAAAATTTTGTTTGGTCATGATCCAATATATGGTACCTAACTCAGTGAAACTGATCTTATCATGATGAAACTGTTTAGGAATGATAATGCTTACAAGAATGTGATGTAAAATTTTAGAGTTAAAAGTAACAAATGTTCACAACTCTTGGGGATTATGCCTAAATTTGAGTTTGCAAACATGGTTTCTAAGGCTTCAGAGTGGGTGGCTCCGATTGTGTCCATGTCCCATTTTCCTTTAAAATAACATCCTAACTCTTTCTCAACAATTCCAATTAATGAGTATATAGTACTATCAAATATTTGGATCTCATTACCTAGAAAATAAGTTGATAAGCCATCATCATTCACACTTAAATTAGCATAGAATAATTTAACTAAGCGTGGATAAATAGGTTCAACAACTTGCAAAATGGGTAAGGCCTCTAAGTCCGCAAACCACATGATAGGTTCTAGGTTCCCTAATTGATTCAAATCAACATATTTTCCTTTATGAATGGTTCTAGAAACAAGTTCAGAAAATCTAAAGGAAGCTTCTTTTGATTTGAACAAAGATTGGTCAAATGAATCTACCTCCATCCTTTTTCCTTTGTCTCTTGATGTTCTTTTAGGAGCCATTTCTATTTAGGATAGATCAATAATCAATTGAAGGAAGGAATTAAACTAGACAAGAAAAAGAAGAAAAAAAAATTCAGTTTTTACCTTAGATTGTTCCTTTGAGAGGTAGGGAGCTTGAATCAAGGAAAGATCTCCTTCTTAGGCTTCTAGAGGGAAGGAATGATGCTTGGGAAGTTTTAGAGGAGTGTAGAGAGGTGTGGAAGAGAGCTCTCGGGTTAGGGGGCGGTTCTACCGCCGGCCCTAACTCACCCCTTATATAAGGGGTGTTCGGGCGGTACTACCGCCCCAAAGAGCAAGATACTACCGCTTTCAAAGAAAGGTTCTACACTGGGTGACTACCTGCAAAGTGCCACCGCCGAATCTGGCGGTGCTACCGCCGGTAGCACAAAAATCCCCCTTTTTTCTCTTTTTTTTAAATTTGTTTTTAGAGATGGGATGAAGTCAAAAAGAATTCGATGAAAAGAAATCTAAGAGGAAAGATAAAAACCAAAAAGATTTGGAATCAAATCGATGAAAACCATAATTTCAAGGAAAGATATCATCTAATAAAGCTTACTTATTAGGACAATTTAATATGCCTAATTCCCTTCTAATAAAATCAAATTATTCCTCATTTAAAGGTTTTGTAAAAATATCCGCTAATTAATGATTTGTATCAACAAATTCAAGGGTGACATCTTTACTACTTACATGATCACGTATAAAATGATGCCTAATGTCAATGTGCTTAGTTCGAGAATGTTGAATCGGATTTTTAGTTAGACAAATAGCACTCGTGTTATCACATTTTATAGGAATATTTTTTAAGTAAATTCCATAGTCTTCTAGTGTATTTTTCATCCAGATAACCTGTGCAGCACTTGCAGCTATATATTCGGCTTCTACCGTAGATAGTGCAACCAAATTTTATTTCTTGGAAGTCCAAGAAACAAGTGTATGTCCTAGAAATGGCATGTTCCGGATATGTTTTTTCTATCTATTTTACATCCACCAAAATCCGCATCTGCATAAGCTCTCAAATCAAAGTTATCGGATTTTGGATACCATAATCCAAGATTAGGAGTCCCTTTAAGATATCTAAGGATTCTCTTAACAGCTTTGAAGTGAGATAGCTTAGGATTAGCTTGAAATCTTGCACATAGTCCTACACTAAACATGATGTCAGGTCTGGTTACAGTGAGATAAAGCAGGCTACCTATCATGCCCTTATAAGTTTTTTGATCAAAACTTTCTCCATTTTCATCCATATCTAATTTAGTGGAGGTGCTATTAGGAGTGCTAATATCTTTTAATCCATCCATGTTAAATCATTTTAACAATTCCAATGTGTATTTTGATTGATTTAGAAATATACCATCACTTAGTTGCTTGATTTGCAGTCCTAAAAAAAAATTTAGTTCTCCTATTAGGCTCATCTCAAATTCATCACTCATATTCTTAGCAAATAATTCACATAGTAATTTATTACAAGAACCAAAAATAATATCATCAACATAAATTTGAACAATAAGAAAATTATTTTCAAAATGTTTAATAAACAATGTAGTATCAACCTTGCCTTTAGTGAAATCATTTGAAATTAAAAAAGAACTAAGCCTCTCATACCAAGCCCTAGGGGCTTGTTTTAAATCATATAGAGCCTTAGTTAGCTTAAACACATGGCTAGGAAAAAGAGAGTTTTCAAATCCGGGTGGTTGTTCGACATACACTTCTTCGGAAATAAAACGATTTAAGAATGCACTTTTGACATCCATTTGAAATAATTTGAAATCATTGCTACTAGCATAAGCAAGGAGCATCCTAATGGCTTCTAATCTTGCCACCGGAGCGAAGGTCTCTTCGTAATCGATACCTTCTTCTTGGTTGAAACCTTTGACCACTAGTCTAGCCTTGTTTCTAACCACGATACCGTATTCATTTTGCTTATTTCTAAAGACCCACTTAGTACCAATAACTAAGTGGTCATTAGGTCTGGGAACAAGCTTCCATACCTCATTCCTCTCAAATTGATTCAATTCTTCTTGCATTGCGATAACCCAAGAATCATCTTTCAAGGCATCAACAATGCATTTTGGTTCAACTTGAGAAAGAAAAGCGGAATGGGCACAAAAATCTTTGAAAGAAGTGCGAGTTTGAACCCCTTTCGATGCATCTCCTATAATTAACTCCTTGGGATGAGCATCTACAAACTTTCACTCCTTGGGTAAGGAAGTTTGGGAAAAAGATGCATCCAAGTTGTCATTTTGAGGAGAGGGTTCATTCAAATTCAAATTATCAAGACCAAAATCATCATCAAAATCTTTCTTCTTAAATTCAGAAATTTCATTAAAAATCACATGAATAAATTCTTCTATAATTAAGGTTCTTTTGTTGAAAACATGAAAAGCCTTAGAAACAGAAGAATAACCAAGAAATATGCCTTCATTGGATTTTGCATCGAATTTTCATAAGGCATCCTTTTCATTTAAAATAAAGTATTTGCAACCAAAAACTTTAAAATAAGAAACATTGGGTTTTTTATCATTCCATAATTCATATGGAGTTTTAGATAGGGATGGTCTCACTAGAACTCTATTCATAACATAGCAAGCCGTATTCACGGCTTCGGCCTAAAAATATTTTGGTAAATTGTATTCATTTAACATGGTTCTAGCCATTTCTTGCAAACTTCTATTTTTCCTTTCCACTACTCCATTTTGTTGTGGATTTCTTGGAGTAGAGAAGTTATGATTATATCCGTTTATTTCACAAAAATTTTGGAAGTCATGATTTTGAAATTCACCTCCATGATCACTTCGAATTGATGAAATCATAAAACCTTTTTCATTTTGAGTGAGTTTACAAAATTTAGAGAAACATTTAAAACAATCACTTTTATGAGCCAAGAAATAGGTCCAAGTGTATCTACTATAGTCATCCACAATTACAAAGGCATATTTGCTACCTCCTAGGCTTGTTATGTTAATTGGTCCAAATAATTGGTCCAAATAAGTCTAAATGGATCAATTGCAATGGTCTAGTGGTGCTAATTTGATTTTTTGATTTGAAACTAGTCTGTATTTGTTTTCCTAGTTGACATGCATCACATACCTTGTCCTTAACAAATTTCATGTTTGGGATACCTCTTACTAATTCTCTAGATGAAATCTTAGAGATTAGTTTCATGCTTGCATGGCCTAATCTCCTATGCCAAAGCCAAGCATCATCATCATTCAAAACCGAAAAACACATTTCATTACTTAATTCATCAATATTTATGGTGTAGACATTGTTTTATTTTAAGGCAATCATGGATATGTCATTGTTGGGTTTTTCAATAATGCAAACATTAGATTCAAATCTAACAACATAACCTTTATCGTATAATTGACTAATGCTTAGAAGATTATGTTTTAAACCATCAACTAGTAACACATCATCAATTGAAAAATTCGATTTGTTACCTATGGTTCCCTTGCCAATGATTTTACCCTTGTTGTTGTCTCCGAAGGTGACATACCCTTCTTCTTTGCTAGTGAACATAGAGAAATGAGATGGATCTCCGGTCATGTGCCTTGAGCATCCACTATCAAGATACCATTTCTTGCTCCTAGCTTGTGAGTTTGTCTACAAAAGAGGATGATTTTTAGGTACCTATTTGATTTTGGGTGCCTTACAAATTGATCTACTTAATTTATAATTTAACATTGAATTGTTTATGGTTCCTTTAGGAACCCATATCAATTTTTGTACACTAATTTTCTTGAATGGACATTTGTAAGTAACATGTCCCGTTTTACCACAAAAATTACATTTCAAATGGGGTGATACATGCAATGTAGGCCTTTTAATGAAGGTGGTGGGATTTTGGTGAGAACCTCTCACAAATCTGATTCTACTTCTATTTCCGACGTGACCCTTGTTAGCAAGGATCAGATCCAAGCCCTTGCTACCGACCTTAAACTTGTTTAGGGTCTCTTTGAGTAGCAAGTTCTCTCTTTTTGTTACATCTAAGTGTTCACACTTAGAGCATGGGGGTAGAGAAGGGGTTTGAAGACTATTGAACTTACTTTGTAATAAAGCATGCTCTTTCTTAAGCAAATTGAACTTCTTACTAATAGTTCTACATTCATCAAATAACTCATGAAAAGCTATAGAAAGTTCATCGAAAGATAACTCTTTATTAAATAACTCACTAACCTCTTCTCCTAATGCCATTAGCGCGAAGTTTGCCTCCTCTTTGTTGCTAGCTTCTTCAACCTCGGAGTCACTTGAATCATCCCACGTGGCCTTCAAAGCTTTTTTCTTCTTGAATTGCTTCTTCTTGACTTGAGGGCATTCATTCTTGAAGTGTCCCGACTTCTTGCATTCGTAGCAAATAACTTGGTCCTTTTTGTGTTCAAATTTACTTTTTGTGTCATTTTTAAATTTGTTCTTTCTTATAAATTTCTTAAACTTTCGAGTTAAAAGTGCAATGTCATTGTCATTGTCCTCATCACTTGATGTTCCTTTCAAGTGGTCTTCTTGTGTTCTAAGTGTCATATCCTTCCTGTTCTTTGGAAGGGGGTTCTCAAGCTCTTCATGAGCATGGCACGTCATCTCGTAGGTCATTAGAGATCCAATAAGTTCTTCAAGCGGAAATACTTTAAGATCCTTGGCCTCTTGAATGGCCGTGACATTTGGATCCCAACAATTTGAAGGGATCTTAAAATTTTAGTTACTAATTCAAAAATAGAAAAACCTTTACCAAAAGCTTTAAGTCCATTGATGACATCCGTAAAGTGGGTGTACATGTCTCCAATGGACTCATTTGGTTTCATCCGAAAAAGTTCATAGGAATGCACAAGAATGTTGATTTTGGACTCTTTCACTCGGCTAGTGCCTTCATGAGTGATTTCAAGAGTGTGCCAAATATCAAATGCTGATTCACAAATGGAAACCCGATTAAACTCATTCTTATCAAGCGCACAAAATAAGGCATTCATAGCCTTTGCATTGAGAGAAAAAATCTTCCTTTCTGACTCATTCCACTCACTCATCGGAAGAGAAGATTTTGCAAAGTCATTTTCAATAATGTTCCAAAGTTCAAAGTCCATAGAAATGAGAAAAAACCTCATACAAGTCTTCCAATATGTATAATCCAACCCATTAAACATAGGCGGACGAGTAATGGAGTGACCCTCTTGCATACCGGAGTAGGCAATCTCTCTTGGGTTTTAAACCAATATGAGAGCAAACCTTGCTCTGATACCAATTGTTAGGATCTAAAAGGCACTAAGAGGGGGGGGGGTGAATTAGTGCAGCGGATTAAAATCGTACTTTTGAAATTGATTTTACAAAGACACAAGTTCGTAGGAAGATTTCGATTTGGCAAAAGAGAACTTGAAAGTAATTGCATGAGTAAAGGAAATAACAAGGAACTAAACAACTTGCAGCTAAGTAATGAAATGATTCAAAAATGTAAACACTCACACGTTCATGAACACAATGATGTATAGTTGTTCGGTCAAATGACCTACATCCACTTTTGAAGCCTTCACGATGAGGTTCCGCTCTTCCACTAGCAAATCCTTTGAAGGGGAAGGACCAAATACCCCTTTTACAACCCTTTACAAGAGGTTCACACTCTTACAAGATTTCTCAAGAACAAGGAGGAGGTGAACACTTAGTAAGAGATAAGACTTTTCAAGACTAATCAAAGACTTTAACTCAAGATTTTAACTCTCAAAAGGGTGCCCTTTCAGCTGAGAAAGGGGGGGTATTTATAGATCCAAAATGGATTCAAATTTGGGCTCCAAATTTGAAATCAATTTGGAGTTCCCGGTTCTGTCTATGTCAAAGGCGGTGCCACCGCTTGTGTCAGTCTGCTAACTGACACATAGGGGCGGTACCACCGCCCCAAGCAGGCGATGCTACCGCTCCAGTCTGGTGACTGGGGCGGTGCCACCGCCCCAGCCAAGCGGTGCTACCGCTATTCGTGTCTGGGCGGTGCTACTCGCTTCACCAGCGGTGCCACGCTTCAGTGGGCGGTTCAACCGCTGGCCCATTCAGCCAAGGCTGAATGGGCCCTGTTTAAGGCCCAACTCTGCCCAATAGAGGCCCGGTTGGCCCCCACTGATTTTAGGTAGGATTTTTTTCTAAATCCTTGCTCTACTCATGTGCAAACTACGAACTTAAAAACATAACTCAAAGTGATTTGACCAGACACTCTTCAAGTCAACTTTCGGCGAGCTTTACGGTGAGATTCTGGCATGCTTCCGATGCTTCCCTTCGGATTGCTTCCAGCGGACTCCCAGCATACTCCCAGATTGTATGGCGAGCTCAACGAGTCTTCGGCTAGCTTCCGAATCTTCCCGGTAAGTTCCGCGAACCTTCGACGATCTTTGCGATGAACTTTCGAAAACTTCGACAAGTCCCTGATTCGATCTTGGATGGTTCCGGCAATACTTCCGAAGATTTCTCGGACTTCCGATGAACTCTTGAACCCTCGACGGACTTGACCTCGGTAAATCGCTTTATGTTTTCTTTCCATCGTAGTTGTTCCTGCACACTTATCTCGACAAAGTAGATTAGTATAAATATTTCACCAATTGACTTCATCATCAAAATTCAAGATTCAACAATTGGTCGGTGCTTCATCTGATTTTTCGACACATCGTCCTCTCTTGCGGCTTGTTGCCCAATCGGCGGTTGACCTCCGTAACCCCAATATCCTTGGTCCAACTCCGCTCTTCTTGGCCCGATGCCCAACGTACGAAGCCTTCTGCCAATTGTCGACTAAACCTCTGGCTCGACATCCAATATCCTGACGTGATCACTTCCGACACAACGTCAATTCCTCTAGCATCAACTATCTAATCCTGATCGATAGTAGACTTGTGTAACTAAAAATGCAGTTAGATCATAAAACACAATCAATTAGTTTCATCATCAAAATCCGAGATTCAACATGGAAGAGGTAGTCTTCAAGTTGAGAGCTACACAAACTCGAGTTTCCAATCATATATTGATGAAAGCAAATCTAATTCAGGGTATGTGTTCACCTTAAATGAAGGAGCAATATGCTAAAAGAGTTTCAAGCAAGATACTACTACTAACTCGACCATAGAGATGAAGTACATTGCTGTAGCAGAAGCATCAAATGAGAGAGTCTAGATGAAGAAGTTCATCACAGATTTAGGTGTCATGCCGAGTAACGAGGAGTCAATTCCCTCATATTGCTATAACAACAGGGTGATTACTTAAGCAAAGGAACCCATGTCTTATCAGAAGTCTAAGTACGTTCTGAGGAGGTTCCATTTGATCAGAGAGATCGTGGCCCGAGGAGATATAGTAGTGGAATGATTTTCATTTGAAGATAACATCGCAGATCCACTAGCAAAGCCATTATCTCATATTGCCTTTGAGCATCACAAGGGTCTGGTAAGGATCAGACACATAGGTGATTAGCATTAGGTCAAGTCGGAGATTACTAGTCATAGATACCTTGCTAGCCAATCACGTGGGTGATGGCACGTGTGACATAATACGTATATTTTTTATTATTTATTTAATATTTTATATTCTATATTACCTATTGCATATATTGTGATATTCATGGATTTGTATAATGGGAATCGGATCATGATAAGATCATGATAATGAGATTGATTCACCTTTAAACACAACCATAATAATCCTGGTCATAGGTTACTCAAGAGATAACTGGTATACTATATATCTATCTATATGATCGAGGTAACTAGTCCCATAGCTGCTCGTGTGGGGACACTAGGGATACAGTACAAGTGCTCATTGGAGAATGAGTTCACTAATTGATCCGCTCACGGAATGCTGGATGGTTGATGATACCTCATTGTCAGGCAGCAATTCCGTCGTCTTAGTTGTTTGTTTAGTCCTTTGAGACACTAAGGATGTCATGTATGAGTACTCCACTCTTTGATACTGGACTTATAGGCCTGGAAGTTCCAGATCTAGCATAACTGGTCGTCAGGAGTGGCAACCAACCTTATGAGGGTAATTGAGAATCGATAGAAGATCATCCACTCTCAGTGTTAATATCCTATATGTTCTTGATCAAGCAAATCCCTGGATATGGTCATTTGGATTCAGAGAGAAAGAGTTCTCTAAGAGAATCCTATTAGAGCGAGAGTCGAATAAAAACCATATAGGCTTGACAACACCATGCCCAGTATATGGCCTTTGGGATATTAGATGGATGAAGGATTAAAAATACATGGTAACTAAGGACAAACAGGTCTAATGGATTGCTAGTCATAGGTGTCATGCATGTTAATCACGTGAGTGATGACACATGTGACTCAACATACACTCTTTTTACTTATTATTATTATTATTTGATATTTTATCACTTTATCTTGCGTCTTGCATATATTGTGATATCCATGGATCTATACAATAGAAACTGAATCATGATAAGATCATAATAATGAGATTGATTCATCTTTAAACGTAAACTCTAAATAATCTTGGTCATAGGTTACTTGAGATAGACATTGAGATAACCGGATATACTAGTGTGTTGTATATCCATCCATATGATGGAGGCGGTTGGTCTTATAGCTGCTCATGTGGGGACACTAAGGATATAGTGCAGGTGCTCATTGGAGAATGAGTTTATTAGTTGATCCGTTCACGGAATGTTGTATGGTTAATGATACCTCATTGTCAAATAGTGATTTTGTCATCCTAATATGCCTACTTGATACTTAGACTTGGGACACCAAGAATGTCCTATATGAGTACTCACTCTTTGATACCGGACGTATAGGTTCAGAAGTTCTAGATCAAGTACAATCGATTATCGGGAGTGGCAGCCAACCTTACAAGGGCTATTTAGTGTCGATAGAGGATCATCCACTCTCAGTATTATGAGAGGAATATCTCATATGTTCTTGTTCAGACAAATCCTTGACCAAGATCATTTGGAATAAGAGAGAAAGAGTTTTTCAGGAGAATCCAATTAGAGCAAGACACGATGAGAGACCATATGGGCTTGACAGCACCATGCTTGGTATACAGTCTCTGGGATATTAGATGAATGAGGCACTATAGGTACACGGTAACTAAGGATAAATAGGTCAAAAGAATTGGATTTTCCTATATCGTCTAGGGACTATGGTGTAGTGGCCTAGTACGTTTGTAGTCAATGAGTCGAATGAATTATTATGAAGATAATAATTCACTGAGCTAGAAAGAGTTCTGACAGGTATGACTCATCGCTAGCTCGATATTAAGCCTAGAGGGTTATACACATATGGTAGGTATTGTGACGAGTAGAGATTCGGATATGAGATATCCATTGGAGCCCCTATCCTATTGAATATCCATTAAGCCCTTAAATTATTAGATCTTATAGATGAGATCCACTAAGAGCTAATATTAGATTATTGGGTAGAGACCTACTAATCTAAGAGGCTTAGGTAATTAAATAGAGATCCAATACCCAATATGGTAAAATCTATTAGGGTTTAGTTGACATAGGACCTCTATAAATAAGAGGAAACCAAAGGCCCATAAGCTAAGGCTTTTTGGTAGCCACCTCCTATTCTCCTCCCCCTCTCCTCCTTAGCCAGTAGCCCTATTTCGGGGCATATGGACAGTAAAAAGGGTCGGTCCCTTCTTGATTGCATGGTGCACGCAGCGAAGAGATTTGAGCAGCGATTTTAGGAGCATCATTGTAGCCCCTGCTATGTGGATCACTACTAGAAAGCAGGGCACTTGAACTCCATCCAGTCCCATAGATTTGTAGGAATTCAGAGATATACGATCTCCTTAGGTAACTTTCCTTCGCATAGTTTTTTGGTTTCATGGGTTTTTGTGTACCAACTTTTCCTCGATGATAAGAACCCTTTTCTATGAGAAATCTACAATTTTTATTTCTATTCTTTTGCTGCACATATGATGTCACCATAAATTTTTCAACAGTGGTATCAGAGCCAAGTTGCTCATGTAAAAGATTGGTTTATAAACTGTGTATGTTATGTTCAATCACGTAGAATTGTTTAGCACGATTGTTGTGATTTTTTTATCATAGATTTTAAATCTGTGCTGCACCTTTCAATGATGATGTATACATGTGATGTATGATGTGGACGGATGATCATGGACCGTGTGATGTGTGTCTACATGTGATTATTATTATTATTGGAGCCTGCGAGCCTCCATTTTTTTTCTCATTTATTATCGAGTCTACGTGCATATGATTATATTGTAATTATATGAAGAGGCACGATGGGAGGATAGAATCAATAGCATGACCCATAAGGCCGAGATGGATGATTGTGATACATGGATATGTGTCGAGATACCAATAGAACCGACGAGGATGAGATGGATGATCACAGGGCATAAAGATGCGCCGCTACACATATAGATCTTGATGTGAGTGATTGGGCCCACTGGCCTGGGCTTGATCATGTTAGGATGTGGTCCATGATCATCTGGTGTGATTGCTCATGTGATGCGTAATTACCTATACACCTACCAGATATGTATATATATATTTGCATATGATGTAGATATATATTAAATATGTATGTGTGTGACATGTGATAGGAGACCAAATCAAAAATCCCCTCTCTCGATAATATTAAGCCGATAAACATGAGGTAATTAGATTGACCCACGTGGCCTTCCATCGTTATAGGTAGAAACCGATTTCTGACATAGATTGAGTTGGTCAAGTCCCTTAAGACTCACCTATATTGTGATTCGCTATCTTTTCTACGACATAGAGATGTCATCGGTGACTTGAGGGCATAGTATGCTTGGTCGAGTCCCTCGAGGGTATATCACCGAATTAGACTCATCTTGTAACGATAGTGATGACTTAATCGAATATCATGGTTGGTCAAGTCCCTCAAGGCCATGATGGTTCAGAGGCTATATAGGACGAGAATCATAAAGAGTTATGATTTGCAAGAGTTGCCTACCTTTACGGACTTAGTGTGATTAGTTGAATCCCTCGAGCTTATGTTAAGACACCGATTAGATCTCAATCCCCACTAGATATCTGTTGGGGGTCTTCAATTCACATACCAAAGGGAGTTGTGTGTTTTGCAAAAAAAAATAGTGGGAGTAGATTAAGATAGAAGTCCTTATCTTAATTACTTATTTTATGAAATCTGCATGTTATTTATTTTCTACTGTATCTTTAATTTTCAGAAAAATATCACTCTCGAATCCTTTACGTTACATACTTGATGTCAACCACCTCACTAGTCCAAATTATATGGATTGGCTCTGCAACCTGAGAATCATTCTCATGATAGAGAAAATCGTATATGTCCTTGATATAGTGACCCCTACGCCCGATGAAGGGGCAAGTGTGGATGAGATCGCTTACTACATGAAGTACATAGATGACTCTACTCTTACTCAATGTTATATATTGGCCTTTATGACTCCTAAGTGATAGAGACAATATGAAAATATGGATACTGGATCCATACTCCTACATCTTCGCAAATAGTTTGAGGTGCAGGGAAGAACTCATTGATATAAGATATCGAAGAGTCTCTTCCATGCTAGGATGACTAAGGAGACACCAATTCAAAACCACTTCTTTAAGATGATTGAGTTGATAGAGAAACTCACAGGTCTAGGAATAGTCCTAGAGGATAACTTATGTGTGGATCTTGTGCTTTAGTCCCTACCAGATTCTTTTTCTCAATTCATAATAAATTTCAATATGAACAAGCTTGAGGTGACCCTCCCAGAGTTCCTCAATATGTTGAGCGAAGCAAAGAGCACCATTAAGAAAGAGAAGCCAGTTCTCTATAATAGTGAGACCAAAAAGAAAAAAAAGGTAGAGAAGTCCCTTAAGAAGGGCAACAGTAAGGGCAAACCGGGTAAAGCAAAAGTTGCTAAGAAAGACCCAGTAAAGGATAAAAGTCAATGCTTCTACTGTAGTAAAGATGGGCACTAGAAGAGGAACTACAAAGAGTACCTTGCAGAGAAGACAAAATAGAAGCTTGGAGAAGCTTCATGTACATTTATGATCAGTCTCAATTTATCAAAATCTTATGATAATATATAGGTATTGGATATTGGGAGTGCCTATCACATTTGCAATTTGTTGTAGGTTCTAGCAAGACCTAAGAGATTAGCGAGAGGTGAGATGGAACTCAAGATGGACAATGGAGCAAAAGTTCCTATAGTGGCTGTTGGTGAGGTCACCCTACATCTACTTGGTGGAGTTATTATTGCATTAGATACTTGCTATTTTGTTCCTTCTATTATAAAAAATATTATTTTCATTTCATGTTCGATAGTTGTAGATATAAATTAGTTTTATAGAACAATAGTTGTTCAATATTATTAGATGATAATATCATTATGAGAGGAATATTGTATAATGGTTTGCTTATGCTAGACACTGCTCCACAAATCATGAGTATAAGTGAGTCTAAGATGAAATGAGATGAGGTGAATAATATATATCTATGATATTATAGGCTAGGTCACATCCATGAGGGAAGGATTCAAAAGATACTAAAGGATGGATAGCTAGATCCATTCCACTGAGTCATATACAACTTGCAAACTTTGCCTTCGTGGGAAGATGACCAACTCTTCATTTAGTGAAATTGGAGTGAGAGCCATTTAGTTGCTATAACTCATACATAGTGATATATGTGATTCCATGTCAACTTATGTCATAGGTAGTTACTCCTACTTTATTACTTTTACTAACAATTTCTCAAGATATGGACATGTGTACTTGATAAGTACAAGTCCAAAGCCTTTGAAAAATTCATATAGTATAAGAATGAAATAGAGAACCAGACTAGAAAGAGTATCAAGACTCTTCGATCAGATCGAGGAGGTGAGTACTTAAGTATAGAGTTCATGCAGTTCCTTAAGGACCATGGGATTCTATCCTAGTGGACACCTCCTTATCCACGTCAACTCAATGGTGTATCCGAAAGAAGGAATTGCACACTGTTAGACATGGTATAGTCCATGATGAGTTTTGCCAACCTACCTATCTCATTTTGGGGATACGCCCTAGAGATCGCAGCTTACCTTCTGAATAGAATTCCAACTAAGGTGATGGTGTCTACTCTATATGAGATATGGAAAGGAAAGAAGCTCAATCTTAAGGTTATTAAGATTTGGGGCTACCCTACCCATGTTAAGAGACAACTCTGACAAGTTGGAATCCAAGATAGAATAGTGTAAATTCATAAGATACCCCAAGGAAACTTCTAGATATTATTTTTATTATCTCGAGGATTAAAAGATCTTTGTAGCTAAGAGAGCAGTGTTCCTTAAGAAGAAACACATTCTTGGTGGAGATAGTGAGAGCATGATAGAATTGAGCGAGGTTGGAGAACCTAGTTCAAGCACCATTCCACAACCAGAGTATGTTCAGGTACCCAGCACACAAGTTTCAACTTTACATAGGTCCAATAGAATATTCCATCCTCCTAAGAGATATGTGAGACATATCAAAGGAGAGGATGTTGAGGATATTGATCCTCAAACCTACGAGAAGTCTATTATAAGTACAGACTCCGAGAAGTGGCAAAAAGTCATGAATTCAAAAATAGAATTTATATACTCCAATAAAGTTTGGAACCTAGTTGATGCACCCGAGAGTATTATACCCATTGGCTGCAAGTGGATCTTCAAGAAGAAGATCAGAGTAGATGGCAAGGTAGAGACCTATAAAACAAGGCTAGTGGCTAAGGGGTATCGTTAAAGGTAAGGTATTGACTATGACGAAACCTTCTCACCCGTAGCTATGCTAAAATCCATCTGAATTGTATTGGCTATTGTAGCATACTATGATTATGAGATCTGACAAATTGATGTGAAAACCACGTTCCTCAACGGTAACCTCGAGGAGGAGGTGTATATGATACAACCTGAAGAATTCGTGTCCAAGGATAGTCCAGATAAGGTGTGCAAGTTGCACAGGTCCATCTATAGACTAAAGCTAGCTTACTGAAGTTGAAACATAAGATTTGATGAGACGATCAAATCTTATGACTTTACTAAGAACGAAAATAAGTCTTGTGTGTATAAGAAGGTGAATGGGAGCACTATCACCTTTTTGGTACTGTATATAGATGACATCCTAATCATTAGGAATGATGTAGGAATACTCTCCACAGTAAAGGCTTGGCTATCTAGATACTTCTCCATGAAGGACTTAGAGGAAGCATCCTACATATTGGAGATTCGGATCTATAAAAATAAATCCAAAAGGATACTTGGCTTGTCCCAGTCTAGGTATATAGACACCATTGTCAAAAGATTTGGTATGAAAAATTTCAAGAGATGTCTCATACCAATAAGACATGGGATATCACTTTCTAGGAGTATGTCTCCAAGGACTCCTGAAGAAATGACAAACATGGATAAGATATCCTATGCCTCAGCGATAGGGCCTATCATGTATGTTATGCTATGTACCAAGCTTGATATAGCATATACTCTGAGTGTCACGAGCAGGTATCAAGTGGATCTAGGCTTGGAGCACTAGAAAGCAACAAAGTAGGAAGTAGCCTCAGGGTTGAGGGCTACACGAACTCGAGCTTCCAGTTCCCTGTTAATGATAGCAAATTTAATTCAGGGTATGTATTCACCCTGAATGGAGTAGTATGATGGAAGAGTTCCAAGCAAGACACTACTACTAACTCGACCATAGAAGTAGAATACACTGCTACGATAGAGACAGCAAAAGAGAAAGTCTGGATGAAGAGTTCATCATAGATATGGGAGTCGTACCGGATAACAAGGAGTCGATTCCCTTATATTGCGACAACAACAAGGTGATTGCTTAAGTGAAGGAACCTGTTAGAACCCTTATGAATTCTAAGCTTGCGGTTGATCTCTATAGAGGATCGGCCTCCTTGGAACTCTATAGGGGTTCCTTCCTCTAAGTTGCTACTCAAAGGTTGCTAAAAGATTAATCTATTCCTTTATGAAAAGAGGGTGAATACATGGCTATTTATAGGGCTTCTAAACTCCAACTCCTAATAGGACTCTTACTCAAGACTCCTACTTCTAACCAACTCCTACTTCAAATTAGGACTCCTTCTCTAGTAGGACTCCTAATTCTAATATGACTCTTTCCCTAATAGGACTCCTTTTCTAAGAAACAACCTAACCCTAACCTAGCCGACCTCTTAACCTCTTTAATAGGGGTCAACTAGATAGGATTTACATGAATGCCCTTATCAATTAGGACTCTCATAGCTAGAATCCTAACAGACCCGCCCTCTTCAAATCAACCTTATCCTCGAGGCTGACGTTCCATGAATTCTGAGAATTTGATCTTCAAGTCATCATAGTTCTCCCAAGTGGCATCTTCTGCTAGTAGGTTCGCCCACTATATTAACACTTCAGTAGCATGTCATCGTCGTCGAGTTACAATCCGTCGATCAATAATGGCACTTGGCACTTGGTTGGGTCTAGAGCTCTCCTTGGCTAGTTATATTTGGTAGATGGCTTTGAGTTATTTCATGTTGTCCCAACTTGAGCTTCAAACATGATACATGGAAGACTGGATGGATTCGGCAGCTGACGAGTAAGTCCAATCTGTATGCTACTACTCTAATGCGCTCCAAAATCTGGTAGGGTCCATAGAATCAAGGTGAAAGCTTCATAGATACTCTAGTTTGGATTGATGTTTACTTGTATAGTTGGAGCCGTAGGAAGACCCAATCTCCTACTGAAAATTTTCTTCCGCCTTTGTGTTGATCATATTGTTGTTTCATCCTTGCTTGTGCTGTAGTGAGTGCTAGTCATATGTGCCCTGCAAGCCAATCACATGAGTGATGACACTTGTGACTTGATATGCACTTTTTCTCTTTGCTTATTATTAGGCGTTTTATCACTTTATCTTGCGTGTTGCATATATTGTGATGTCCTTAGATTTGTGCAATGGGAATCGGATCGTGATGAGATCACGATAATGAGACCGATTCACCTTTAAACACAGACCCTAAATTATCCTGGTCATAGGTTATTCGAGAACAACATCTTGATAACGGAATAGACTAGTGTGTTATATACCTGTCCATATGATGAAGGTAGCTGGTCTCATAGCTACTCGTGTGGGGACATTAAGGGTATAGTGCAGGTGCTCATTGGGGAATAAGTTCACTGATTGATCCGCCTACGGAATGTTGGATGGTTATTGATACCTCACGTCAAACAGCGATTCTGTAGTCCCAGTAGTGTATCTGGTCCTTCGACTTGAGACACCAAGAATGTCCTGTATGAGTACTCTACTCTTTGATATCGGATTTATAGGTTTGAAAAGTTCCAGATCTAGTATAGCCAGTTATTGGGAGTGATAGCCAACCTTACGAGGGCTATTAAGTGTCAGTAGAGGATCATCTGCTCTCGGTATCATGAGAGGAATATCCCATATGTTCTTGCTTGAACAAATCCTTGGCCAAGGTTATTCGAATTGAGAGAGAAAGAGTTCTCCGGGAGAATCCGACAAGAGCAAGACTCGAGGAGAGACCGTATGGGCTTGACAGCACCATGCTCGGTATAGGGTCTCTGGGATATTGGATGGATGAGAGACTATAGATACATGATAACTGAGGACAGATAGATCCAAAGGATTGGATTCTCCTGTATCGTCTAGGGGCCGCGGCGTAGTTGATAGGACCTTAGCAGGGTTGGGTCCTACTCAACCAAGTAGAAGCTAATAAAAACCCTACGAGTGTAATAAATCTCACCTAGCTGCCTCTATCCTATAAAGAAGAGAGGCTATGGTTTATATTTGGGCTATTGGGCCTCTTAGCCGTCGCCCACCTTGTTACTGGGCCGGTTGGCTTAAGTTGAGGGTAAATTGGGTAGTTCACTTAGGAAGCAGCCCCTATGGCTAGGGTTTAGAGCTCTATATAAGCTTGTAGCCTCCACCTCTTTGGAATAAGAAAGATCAATCTACAATTGCAGCCACCAGGCTACTTGGAGGGTGGAACCCCTATAGCGTTCAAAGGGTTGATCCCCCTGATAGATCAATCTCCATAGAATTCCTTTGGGGTTCTTTCATCTGGTATCAAAGCAGTGATCTTGCTACTTTTGCTACCATCCCTACCGCCCATCATCAGCCAAGCAATTCCCGCAATTGCTCTTGACGTCGTCATCTCCACCGTCATCTCCTGACGTAGATCGATTCAATCTACTATCGCCATCTCCAAGATCCGACAAACCTCCACCATTCAAGAGTATCAAACTAGGTTTGAAAAGTTATCTAATCAAACTCATGATTAGTCTGAAAAATAGTTATTGGAAATATTTATTGAGGGTTTGAAGCCAGAGATTCAGGGAGAAGTTAAAGCGCGACAACCGTACACGCTTATGGCAGCCATCTCTTTCGCATGACTTCAGGAGGAGCGATTGAACCACGAAGCCCGGAGGACTACGGTCACTCCCCAACTAGAAATATCAAAACCCTCAGCCCCCCTACTATTAACTGAGCTCCTGCACCAAAAAGTTTGATAAGAGAAGAGCTTCGAGACTGATCTGCCAAGGGGTTATGTTGGCATTATGATGAGCCGTGGAGCCGTGAGCATCGCTGTAAAAAAGGGAGACTTCTTGTGATTAAACTAGTAGAAGAAGAGATCAGTGAATAGCCAGAAGAGAGTCTTGAACATGAGGAAGAAGATTAGGAAGAAGAGCCACAATCGATTGACTTTATGGTACATGCGCTAGCCGGCTACTCAAATCCGCAAATGATAAAAGTTGGAGGCCTGCTCAAACAACAACCGATCACCATTCTCATCGATACAGGCAGCACTAATAACTTTCTAAACAGTAAGGTTGTTGCTCGGATAATGCTCCACATCGAAGGTTGCAGCAAGTTCAACGTAAAGGTCACCGACGGTCGAATCCTAAAAGGCGACCAAAGATGCCCGCAAGTGAAACTATTACTGCAGAACCAAGAAATTGTTGCCGACTTCTTCCTCCTACCAATTGATGATTATGAGGCTGTGCTGGGCATAGAATGGCTGACGATGCTAGGTGACATCTCTTGAAACTTTTCCAAATTGATTATGAAATTCTATTACAAAGGCAAACAGGTCACCCTACGCGGGAAGCACGGAAGCAACGTAACCACCATTTCAACCCAACGAATGAAGAAAGTTTTTGTTAGGACTCTAGCTATAAGAGTCTTAATTTAGTTTCATTGTTAAGGGCATTCATGTAAATTCTATCTAGCCGACCCATATTAAAGAGGTGAAGAGGCCGGCTAGGTTAGGGTTAGGTTGCTTCTTAGAGAAAGAGTCCTATTAGAAGTAGGAGTTCTATTAGGAAAAGAGTCCTATTAGAAGTAGGAGTCCTATTAGGAAAAGAGTCCTATTAGAAGTAGGAGTCCTATTAGGAAAAGAGTCCTATTAAAAGTAGAAGTCCTATTAGGGAAAAAGTCCTATTAGAATTAGGAATCCTACTAGAGAAGGAGTCCTAATTAGAAGTTGGTTAGAAGTAGGAGTCTTAAGTAAGAGTCCTATTAGGAGTTGGGGCTTAGAAGCCCTATAAATAGCTATGTATTCATCCTCTTTTAATCAATGAATAGATCAATCTTTTAGCAGCCTTTGAGCAGCAACTTGGAGGAAGGAACCCCTATAGAGTTCCAAGGAGGCCGATCCCCTATAGAGATCAACCCCAAGCTTAGAATCCGCGGAGGGTTCTACACTTGGTATCAGAGCAGCGTTCTTGGCATCTCGCTACCCTTCCACAACCATCCACAAGCCCTCCATAACCACGCAAAGCAATTCCCACAATTGCTTAGAAGATCATCGCTGAATTCCGCCGTCATCTCCACCACTGTAGATCATC
The DNA here is from genome assembly GCA_024322285.1 of Musa beccarii. Classification (NCBI taxonomy): domain Eukaryota; kingdom Viridiplantae; phylum Streptophyta; class Magnoliopsida; order Zingiberales; family Musaceae; genus Musa; species Musa beccarii. The sequence continues at coordinate 25,689,708 of CM044395.1, read as the reverse complement.
CTTTGATCTTCCCATGAATTGCAACAGGTTCTGGTTATCTACCTTACTGCTACTGTAATTTAGTTATCCTTATTCAAAAAATCCAAAAAATTCGTTCCTATATTGCTGCATAAACTTTTTGTCGTAAAGTTTTCATCTCTACAACGAAAGTCGCACTGCAGAATTTCAGCCTCATAGCACTGCCTTTTTGATCTTGCTACTATGTTTTTTCTATCCAAATCTCTATGAAATTTTTATGACGGCTTTGACACTTCCTAATAGTGGTTTTTCTTTGGTTTTATCAAAAAATTCTCAATATAAACCACTTATCTTTTACGTCCAAACTGTTGCACTTTAGACGTAAAAATCTGCTATAATACCTCTCCGTAATTCTTAATTTTGCCAAACATCTTGCTGTCATTTCTTCCTACGAAATTTTTTACAATATTACCTCTTCCTTATCAGTAGATCCCCTTTGAGTTTTACTTGAATCTCTTTTGAAAATTTCTGAAAAAAATTACATCTTTACTGCTGGAATTTTTTCGGTGAAAAATCTGGTATTGCACCTTTGTCCTTTTCTCTTCTCCGTAACCTACCAAACCCTAGCCACCTTGCTGCCACAAGCCAAGACATCTTTAGGGAATCCCTCTAGCCTTAAGATGCAGCCATCATAACCTAGTTTCATAACCCTAACAGCAGCAAAAACCATAGCCCAAAACAGTAAACCATTATAGCTGAACCCTTCAATCACCGATCTATTGTCCGAACCTTCTACCACCCCATGCCATTAACCCATCAACAGAAAAAAGACAAGGGTATCTCTGATCTACAGACATATGCTATGGCTTCTCAAGATCCAATTGATACCATATTTGAAGCATGGGAATCTCGGATTGAATCACGGCTTGAATCGCGCTTGGAAGACAAATTGCGCGCTTTGTTTGCAGAATTCAGAATTGGACGACCATCGAGTCCAACCAAACTGCAGCAAGGAGAAAATTTAGAAAGGACCCCAGAGAAGGAGAGACAGCCCTTGGACATGCTTCAGCCATGCATGAGGGTGGACTTCCCACGATGGGAAGAAGGAGACCCAGCAGGGTGGATTTCGCGCGCAGAACGTTACTTTCGCTACTACCGAACGTCGGATAATGCTATGGTGGAGATTGCTGTCATCCACCTTGAATGAGATGCTATTCAATGGTACAATTGGCTGGAATATAATCATGGGGCTCCGACATGGAATCAATTTAAGAATGCACTGCTGAACCGTTTCGGACCTACGGAGTATGAAAATATTGACGGCCAACTCGCAAAGATTCGACAAACCTCTACGATTCAAGAGTACCAAACTAGGTTTGAGAAGCTATCCTACCTTGCTCGTGATTGGACTGACCGTCAATTGTTAGGAACATTTATCGAAGGACTCAAGCCAGAGATAAAAGGGGAAGTTAAGGCGCTGACCCTCGCATCGTGATGGTGTGATTTCTTTTGCCCGAATACAAGAAGAACGACTCAACCAAGATGCTCGGAGGATGAGAACCAATCCTAGAACCTCAACATAAACCACCTTCTACTCCCATCCATCCTTCACTGCCCAAAAAATTGACAAGAGAATAACTACGTGACCGATCAGCAAAGGGTCTTTGTTGGCATTGTGACGAGCCATGGAACCACGATCATCGCTGCAAAAGGGGCCAGCTCCTATTGATTGAACCTCTTGAAGACATGGAGGAGGAGGTCCAGGAGCACAAGGAAGAGGTCATGGATAAAGAACAGCTGCCAATTGATATTATGATGCATGCCCTTGCCGGTTACGCGAACCCGCAAACAATGAAAGTGGGAGGATTTCTGAAGCAACAACCGATCACCGTTCTTATTGACACCAGGAGCACTAATAATTTTATGAACAGCAAGGTTGCTGTTCGGATGGCCTTACCTATTGAGAATTGTAGCAGGTTCGATGTTAAAATCGCAGATGGATGAATTTTGAAGTGTGATCGTAAGTGCCCACGGGTGAAACTGCTGCTACAGGACCAAGAGATAATTACAGATTTTTTCCTCCTCTCTCTCGATGATTATGAGGCTGTGCTTAGCATCGAATGGTTTACAATATTAGGTGATGTTTCCTGGAATTTTTTGAAATTAATTATAAAATTTTACAGCAAGGGGAAACATGTGATACTGTACGGGAAACGTGAGGACGACGTAACGACAATTTGCACACAACGAATGGAGAAAGTTTTGCACAAAGCATGCAGTGGCTTTTTGGTACAACTTGAGCAGCAATCTAAGGGAGAGCCAATCAAATTTGAAGATCTAAACCTACTTCCCTTGCTTGCTGAATTTTCAAATATATTTGACGAACCACGCAGCCTACCTCCTAACCGCCGGCACGATCATCGTATACCGATTCTTCCAGGGAAACCTCCAGCAAATACTCGACCATATCGGTATCCACATCTCCAAAAAGATGAAATAGAAAGGATTGTAAAAGAAATGCTTGAAACAGGAGTTATTCGGCCAAGTTGCAACCCCTACTCTTCACCAGTGCTCCTCGTACGAAAGAAAGATGGAATATGGCGAATGTGCGTTGATTACCGAGCTCTCAACGACATAACCGTCAAGGACAAGTATCCTATTCCAGTAGTAGATGAATTACTTGATGAATTAAAGGGAGTACGAGTCTTCACAAAGTTGGACCTTCGATCCGGGTATCATCAAATACGAGTGTGCGAAGAAGACATACCGAAAACTGCCTTTCAAACGCACAACGGTCATTATGAATTTCTGGTAATGCCCTTTGGTCTCACCAATGCTCCCTCCACCTTCCAGAGCCTTATGAATGATATTTTCCGGAGTTATCTTTGAAAGTTTGTGTTAGTTTTCTTTGACGAAATCCTTATTTACGGCCCTTCTCCTGAAAGTCATATTCAGCACTTACGACTTGTTTTGATAATTTTGCGAGAACATGTACTTTTTGTCAAAAAAACGAAGTGTAGCTTTCTTCAACAAAAGCTAGAATATCTTGGGCATATCATATAGAGGAAGGGGTGGCAATGGACCCCTCCAAAATTGAAGCAATGCAAAACTGGCCAATCCCGAGGAACATAAAATCACTGTGCGGCTTTCTCGGTTTAACAGGTTACTACCGTAAGTTCGTGAAAGACTATAGAAAGATCAGTGCACCCCTTACTTCTTTGCTGAAAAAAGATGCTTTTCAGTGGTCAGACAAAGCCACCACCGCCTTCGACGAACTTAAAGTTGTAATGATAACAACGCCAGTACTAGCATTACCCGACTTCGACAAAACTTTTATTATTGAAGTTGATGCCTCCAGAGCAAGAATTGGTGCTGTACTAATGCAAGATAGCTGACCCCTCACTTATACTAGTAAGGCATTATCTCCTTCCCATCTCAAGATGATTATTTACGACAAGGAGATGCTCGCGATTGTGCATGCGGTGTCCAAATGGAGACCGTACTTAATTGGGCGACACTTTCACGTCAAGACTGACCATAAAAGCCTAAAATGTTTCTTTGAGCGCATCGGAGCAGTAGCATACAGATTGGACTTACCCGCCAGCTCCCGAATCCATCCAGTCTTCCATGTATCGTGTTTGAAGCTCAAGTTAGGACAACACGAGACAGCCCAAAGCCATCTACCAAATATAACTACCTAAGGAGAGCTCCAGACCCAACCAAGTGCCATTGTTGATCGATGGATAGTGACTTGATGATGACGACCTGCTACTGAAGTGTTAATACAGTGGGCAAACCTACCAGCAGAAGATGCCACTTGGGAGAACTATGATGACTTGAAGATCAAATTTCCAGAATTCATGAAACGTCAGCCTCGAGGACAAGGCTGATTTGAAGAGGGCGGGTCTATTAGGACTCTAGCTATGAGAGTCCTAATTTAGTTTCATTGATAAAGGCATTCATGTAAATCCTATCTAGTCGACCCCTATTAAAGAGGTGAAGAGGCCGGCTAGGTTGGGGTTAGGTTGCTTCTTAGAGAAAGAGTCCTATTAGAAGTAGGAGTTCTATTAGGAAAAGAGTCCTATTAGAAGTAGGAGTCCTATTAGGAAAAGAGTCCTATTAGAAGTAGGAGTCCTATTAGGAAAAGAGTCCTATTAGAAGTAGAAGTCCTATTAGGGAAAAAGTCCTATTAGAATTAGGAATCCTACTAGAGAAGGAGTCCTAATTAGAAGTTGGTTAGAAGTAGGAGTCTTAAGTAAGAGTCCTATTAGGAGTTGGGGCTTAGAAGCCCTATAAATAGCCATGTATTCATCCTCTTTTAATCAATAAATAGATCAATCTTTTAGCAGCCTTTGAGCAACAACTTGGAGGAAGGAACCCCTATAGAGTTCCAAGGAGGCCAATCCCCTATAGAGATCAACCCCAAGCTTAGAATCCACGGAGGGTTCTAACAGTTTTACACAAGAGAAATGGTGGCTTTCTTATGCATCTCTAGCAGCAACCAGAGGGGAAGAAAACAGAAATTAAAGATCAAAATCTCACCCAACTGCTTGTTGAATTTGACGATGTTTTTGCTGAACTGCGTGGTCTTCCTCCTACTCGGCAACATGACCATCGAATTCCAATCCTTCCGGGCAAACCACCAGCAAACACTCGACCTTACCACTATCCTCACCTCCAGAAAGATGAAATTGAGAAGATCGTAAAGGAAATGCTTGAAATAAGGGTGATTCGGCCAAGCTGTAGCCCCTACTCCTCACCGGTGCTACTTGTGCGCAAGAAAGATGGAACTTGGTGGATGTGCATCGACTACCGAGCTCTAAATGACATCACCGTCAAGGATAAGTACCCAATACCAGTGGTGGATGAACTTCTTGATGAATTAAAAGGAGCTCGAGTCTTCACGAAGTTGGACCTCCGATCCGGTTATCACCAAATTCGGATATGTGAAGGCGACATCCAGAAAATTGCTTTCCGCACTCATAACGGCCATTATGAATTCTTGATAATATCCTTTGGACTCACTAATGCTCTTTCAACCTTTCAAAGTCTCATGAATGATATTTTTCAGAGCTTTCTTCGTAGATTTGTGCTGGTATTTTTTAATGATATTCTCATTTACAACCCTTCTTTTGAGACTCACTTTCAGTACTTGCGAATTATTCTGACGATCCTTCTGGAGAATACTCTTTTTGTTAAGCTATTAAAGTGTAGCTTTCTCCAGCAAAAAATAGAGTACCTTGGGCATATAATATCAGAAGAAGGAGTGGCCGTAGACCCAACAAAAATCGAAGCAATGCAAGGCTGGTCGAAACCTACAAATGTGAAATTACTACGTGGGTTCCTTGGACTAACAGGCTACTACCGAAAATTTGTGAAGGACTATGGGAAGATTAGTGCCCCCCTCACTTCTCTATTAAAAAAAGATGTCTTCCAATGGTCAAACAAAGCCTCCGCTGCCTTCGACAGACTTAATGGAGCCATGACGACGACACCGGTGCTAGCGCTACCAGATTTCAGTCGACCCTTCATCATTGAGGCCGATGCATCTGAAGTTGGAATTGGAGCCATTCTCATACAAGATGGTCGACCACTCGCATACACCAACAAGGTGTTGTCTCCCTCCCATCAAAAAATGTCTATCTATGATAAGGAGATGCTTGCCATTATGCACGCAGTAACAAAGTGGAGAACCTACCTGATTGGCCGACGGTTTCAGATTAAAACCGACCATAGAAGCCTTAAGTATTTTTTGGAGCAGAAGATATTATCCTCGGAGCAGCAAAAATAGGTAACCAAGCCTCTAGGATTTGAATTATGAAATTATTTACAAAAAGGGGAAAGAAAATGTTATTGCAGATGCACTCTCACGGCTCCCTCAAACAAGCTAAATTTTCAGCCATCTCTCTTCCTACCACTGGCTTCCTCAAGGGCATTAGGGAGGAATGGAAGAAGGATCCAGAAACTAGCAACATCATAAAAAAAATTAGAGGAGGATCTAAGCGCAATAGCTCACTATACTTGGGATTCGAGGGATCTACGCTATAAAGGTCATATTGTGCTTATACCAAACTCCCCTTGCATCAAAGTTATTCTGCATAAAATGCACTCCACACCTTCAGCAGGGCACTCTGGATTTCTAAGAACCTACAAAAGAGTGAAGCAAAACTTTTATTGGAAAGGGATGAAAAAAATTATTTCTGAATACGTAGCATAATGTGATGTATGTCAACAGCAAAAAGGTGAAACAGTGGCGAGTCCAGGGAAACTACAACCACTACCCATACCAGACTCAGTATGGACTGACATCTCCATGGACTTCATTGAAGGGCTGCCACCTTCCAAAGGTAAAAGCACAATCCTTATGGTGGTTGATCGACTTATGAAATATGCTCATTTTTGTGCTGTGCGAAATCCCTACACTGCTATTAATATTGCTCAAATTTTCATAGAAAATATTGTTAAACAGCATAGGATGCCAAGGTCCATTGTAAGTGATCATGATAAGGTCTTCACTAGTAAATTTTGGACTAAGTTATTTCAATTGTAGGACACCAAACTCAAGATAAGCACAGCATATCATCCACAAACTGACAGCCAAATAGAAGTGGTGAACAGGTGTTTAGAGATATACCTTCGGTGTTTTGCCAGTGATTGACCAAAGGAGTAGATGAAATGGCTCCCCTGGGCCGAATGGTGGTACAATACTACATATCATTCATCTACAAAATGTAACTCATATGAAGCATTATATGGTCGACCGGCTCCTGTGATTCTAAAGTATGTAATTGGCTCGGCTAAAGTAGATCAGGTCGACTAAGATTTAATTGACAGGGACAAACTCCTACAGCTGCTAAAGGATAATCTCTCTACCGCTCAAGCTAGAATGAAGCAGTAATCTGACACACGAAGAAATGAAAGAGAATTTTTAGTAGGAGACTGGGTTTATCTTCGCCTACAGTCATACAAGCAACTATCCATCAACACATGAGCCTCTATGAAGCTATCTCCACATTTTTATAGGCCCTATCAGATCGCAGAGCGTATTGGAGCTGTGGCGTACAGACTTAAATTGCTTGAGGATGCCAAAATTCACCCTGTCTTCTACGTGTCATGTTTGAAGCCCAAGTTGGGAGAACACGAGTCACCCCAGATTCAACTGCCCAATACCATTAATGATGGATATATCCAAGCCCAACCGCAAGCCATTCTCGACCGCAGAATCATCATGCATCGCCATCGTCCCTCTACTAAAGTACTAGTGCATTGGAATAATTTATCACCCGAAGACGCCACATGGGAATCATATGAGGAGCTGAAGACCTAATTCCCTGAATTCATAGAACCTCAGCCATGAGGACAAGGCTGATTAGAAGAGGGCGGGATTGATAAAACCCTAGTAGGGTTGGGTTCTACTCAACCAAGTAGTAGCTAATAAAAACCTTATGAGTGTAATAAATCTCACATAGTCGCCTCTATCCTATAAAGAAGAGAGGCTAGGGTTTATATTTGGGCTATTGGGCCTCTTAGCCGCCACCCCCCTTGTTACTGGGTTGATCAGCTAAAGTTGAGGGTAAATTTGGTAGCTCACTTAGGAAGCAGCCCCTAGGGCTAGAGTTTAGAGCTCTATATAAGCTTGTAGCCTCCACCTCTTTGGAATAAGAAAGATCAATCTACAATTGCAACCACCAGGTTAATTGGATGGTGGAACCCCTATAGCGTTCTAAGGATTGATCCCCCTAATAGATCAATCTCCATAGAATTCCTCTAGGGTTCTATCAGTGGTGGCCTGGTACATCCGTAGTCGATGAGTTGGGTGAATTATTATAGAGATAATAATTCACTAAGTCAGAAGGAGTTCTAACAAGTATGACTCATGGCTAGGTCGATATTAGGCCTAGAGGGTCACACACATATGGTAAGTGTTACGACGAGTAGAGGTTCGGATATGAGATATCCGCTGAACCCCCTATCTTATTGGATATCCATTAAGCCCCTAAATTATTGGATCCTAAGATGAGATCCAATAATTGCTAATAAGAGATTATTGGGTAGATACCCACTAATCCAAGAGGCTTGGGTAATTGGATGGAGATCCAATACCTAATAGGGCAAAAGATCCATTAGGGTTTTCAGGGGGCCTCTATAAATAGGAGGGAACCAAAGCTCTATAGGCTGAGGGTTTCTTTTGGTAGCCACCTCCTGTTCTCCTCTCCCCAGAGAGAGAGGTGCATCGTTGCAATCCCTGCCATCTGGATACCGCTAGATAGGAGGACGCTTGACCTCCTTCATCCTCTCCCACAGATCTGTAGGAATTCAGGGATATACGATCTCCCTAGGTTTCTTCTTTTACACATGCAGTTTTGTGGATTTGTGTTTGACGCACTGATCTTCACACGACGACGAAAACTTTCTATGGGAAATCTAGGGTTTTGTTTTCTATTCTTCCACTATGCATATGATGTCACTCCCCTGAAGGATTTCCCAATAGTGAGATTATCTTTTAGCAACTTCAGCATTTTGTCTCTGTCCTATAGTTCCCTGTCTACTTGTTCTACTTTAGAGATGCCCAACACATATTTTCGAATTACAGGGGGGTTGGCCATACATGGCCTCATAGGGAGTATATTTTGTGGATGAATGATAAGTTATATTATACCACCACTCGGCCTAGGGAAGCCACTTTGTCTATTCTTTTGGTCGGTCACTGGTGCAGCATCTGAGGTATGTCTTCAAACACTTGTTCCCCATTTCAGTTTGGTCGTCGGTTTGTGGGTGATATGCCATACTCATCTTTAATTTAGTGCCCTGCATCTGGAATAACTCTGTCCAAAATTTGCTCGTGAAGTTCCTATCACGATCACTTACAACAGATCTCGGCATCTCATATAATTTTATAATATTCTCCATAAAGATTTGAGCAATACTAGAAGCAGTGTAGGGATTACATATGGCACAAAAGTGAGCATACTTTGTAAGGCGATCAACCATGACAAAAATTATACCTTTTCCTTGTGATGAGGGAAGCCCTTCATTGAAATCCATTGATATATCAGTCTATATTGATTCTGGGATACGTAGAGATTGTAACTTTCCAGGACTTGCCACTATCTCACCTTTGTGTCGTTGACATACATCACATTGTGCTACAAATTCAACAATAATATTTTTCATCCCTATCCAATAAAAATTTTGTTTAATTGTTTTATAGGTTCTAAGGAACCTAGAGTGCTTGGCCACAGGTGTGGAATGCATCTCTTGAAGGATGGTCTCTATGCAAGTAGAATTTGGCACAAGCACAATGCATCCCTTATATCGCAAGTCTTTTAAGTCTCAACTGTAATGAGCCACGGAGCTTGGTGCTTCCTCTAATTTTTTTATGATTTTACTTGTTTCCAGATTATCTTGTCATTTCCTCCTAATATCCTCAAGGAAGTCGTTGGTCAGAAGTGAAACAGCCAAAAATTCAGCTTGCTTGGATAGTCGCAAAAGCGCATCTGCAACAATATTATATTTCCCCTTTTTGTAAGTTATTTCATAATCATATCCAAGAAGCTTTGTTACCCATTTGTGCTACTTGGGAGAAGATATCTTCTGCTCTAAGAAATATTTTAGGCTTTTATGGTCGGTTTTGATTTGAAAGTGTCGCCCGATCAAGTACGGTCTCCATATATACACCGCATGCATAATCGTGAGCATCTCCTTGTCGTAAATAGTCATCTTGAGATGGGAAGGAGATAACGCCTTACTGGTATAAGCGAGGGGGCGGCCATCTTGCATTAGTATAGTACCAATTCCAACTTTGGAGGCATCGACTTCAATAATAAAAGTATTGTCGAAGTCGAGTAATGCTAGTACGGGCGTTGTTATCATTGTGACTTTAAGTTCGTCGAAGGCGGTGGTGGCTTTGTTTGACCACTAGAAAGTATCTTTTTTCAGAAAGGAAGTAAGGGGTGCACTAATCTTTCCATATTTTTTTATGAACTTGTGGTAGTAACCTATTAAACCGAGCAAGCCACGCAGCGATTTTATGTTCCTCGGGGTCGGCCAGTTCTACATTACTTCAATTTTAGAGAGGTCCACTGCCACTCCTTCCTCTGATATGATATGCCCAAGATATTCCACCTTTTTTTGAAGAAAGCTACACTTCATTTTTTTGACAAAAAGAATATGTTCTCGCAAAAATGTCAAAGCAAATCGTAAGTGCTGAATATGACTTTCAAGAGAAGGGCTGTAAATAAGGATATTGTTGAAGAAAACCAGCATAAACTTACAAAGATAACTCCAGAAAATATCATTCATAAGGCTCTGGAAGGTGGAGGGAGCATTGGTGAGACCAAAGGGCATTACCAAAAATTCGTAGTGACCGTTGTGCATTTGAAAGGCAGTTTTCGGTATGTCTTCTTCGCACACTCATATTTGATGATACCCGGATTGAAGGTCTAGCTTTGTGAAGACTTGTGCTCCCTTTAATTCATCAAGCAATTTATCTACTACTGGAATAGGGTACTTGTCCTTGACGGTTATGTCGTTGAGAGCTCGGTAATCAATGCACATTCGTCATATTTCGTCTTTCTTTCATACGATGAGCACCAGTGAAGAGTAGGGGATGCAACTTGGCTAAATAACTCCTATTTCAAGTATCTCTTTTATAATCCTTTCTATTTCACCTTTTTGAAGATGTGGACACCAATATGGCTGAGTATTTGCTGGAGGTTTGCTTGGAAGAATCAATATATCATGATCATGCCGACAGTTAGGAGGTAGGCTGCGTGGTTCGTCAAATATATCTAAAAATTTAGCAAGCAAGGGAAGTAGGTTTGGATCTTCAAATTCGATTGGCTCTCCTTTAAATTGCTACTCAATTTGTACCAAAAAGCTGCTACATGCTTTGTGCAAAACTTTCTCCATTCGTTATGTGCAGATCGTCGTTATATCGCCCCCACGTTTCCTGCACAGTATCACTTGTTTCCCCTTACTGTAAAATTTCATAATTAATTTTAAAAAAATTTAGGAAGCATCACCTAATGTCATCAACCATTCGATACCAAGCATGGCCTCATAATCATCGAGAGGGAGGAGGAAAAAATTTACAATTATCTCTTGGTCCTGCAGCAACAGTTTCACCTGTGGGCACCTACGATCACACTTCAAAATTTGTCCATCTGCGACCTTAACATTGAACCTGCTGCAATTCTCAATAGGTAAGGCCATCTGGATAGCAACCTTACTATTCATAAAATTATTAGTGCTCCCGATGTCAATAAGAATGGTGATCGATCGTTGTTTTAGAAACCCTCCCACTTTCATTGTTTGCAGGTTCGTGTAACTGGCAAGGGCATGTATCATAATATCAATTAGCCGCTGTTCTTCATCCGTGGCCTCTTCCTCATGCTCCTGGACCTCCTCCTCCATGTCTTCAAGAGGTTCAATCAGTAAGAGGTGGCCCTTTTGCAGCGATGATCGTGGTTCCATGGCTCGTCGCAATGCCAACAAAGACCCTTTGCTGATCGGTCACGTAGTTCTTCTCTTGTCAATTTTTTTGACAATGAAGGACAGCTGGGATCCAAAGGTGGTTTATATGCTGAGGTTCTAGGAGCGGTTCTCATCCTCTAAGCATCTAGACTGAGCCGTTCTTCTTGTATTCAGGCAAAAGAAATCGCAGCCATCACGGTATGAGACTGTCGCACCTTAACTTCCCCTTTTATCACTGGCTTGACTCCTTCGATGAATGTTCCTAACAATTGATAGTCAGCCCAATAACGAGCAAGTAGGATAGCTTCTCAAACCTAGTTTGGAACTCTTGAATTGTAGAGGTTTGTCGAATCTTTTTGAGTTGGCCGTCGATATTTTCATACTCCGTAGGTCCGAAAAGGTTCAGCAGTAGGTTCTTAAATTGATTCCACGTCAGAGCCCCATGATTATATTCTAGCCAATTGTACCATTGAATGGCATCTCCTTCAAGGTGGATGATAGCAATCTCCACCATAGCATTATCTAACATCCGATAGTACCGAAAGTAACGTTCACCGCGCGAAATCCACCCCACCAGGTCTCCTTCTTCCCATCGTGGGAAGTCCACCCTCATGCGTGGCTGAAGCATATCTGAGGACTGTCTCTTCTTCTTTGGGGTCCTTTCTGAATTCTCTCTTTGTTGCAATTTGGTTGGACTCGGTGGTTGTCCAATTCTGAATTCTGCAAACAAAGCGCGCAATTTGTCTTCTAAGTGCGATTCAAGCCGTGATTCAATCCGAGATTCCCATGCTTCAAATTTGGCATCAATTGGATTTTAAGAAGCCATAGTATATGCCTGTAGATCATAGATGCCCTTGTCTTTTTTTTATTGATGAGTTAATGGCATGGGGTGGTGGAAGGTTCAGACAATAGATCAGTGATAGAAGGGTTTGGCTGTAATGGTTTACTGTTTTGGGCTACGATTTTTTATGCTGTTAGGGTTATGAAACTAAATTATGATGGCTGAATATTAAGGCTATATAATTTCCCTAAAGACATTTTGGTTGGTGGCAGCAAGGTGGCTAGGGTTTGGTAGGTTACGGAGGAGAAAAAGGACAAAGGTGTAGCACCAGAATTTTTTACCGAATAAATTTTAGCAGTAAAGATGCAATTTTTTTTAGAAATTTTCAACAAAGATTCAAGAAAAACTTAAAAGGAATCTACTATTAAGGTAAAGGTAATATTGTTAAAAATTTTGTAGAAAGAAATGACAGTAAGAGATTCTGCAAAATTGAGGATCACGGAGAGGTACTATAGCGGATTTTTACGTCTAAAGTGCAACATTTTAGACGTAAAAGATAAGTGGTTTATATTGAGAATTTTTTGACAAAACCAAAGGGAAAACCACTGTTAGAAAGTATCAAAGCCATTGTAAAAATTTCGTAGAGATTTGGATAGAAAAACGCAGTAGCAAGATCAAAAAGATAGTGTTATGCGGCTGAAATTCTGCAGTGCAACTTTCGTTGTAGAGATGAATGCTTTGCGACGAAAAGTTTATGCAGCAATATAGGAAAAAAAATTTGGATTTTTTGAATAAGGATAACTAAATTGCAGCAATAGTAAGGTAGATAACTAGAACCTGTTGCAATTCACGGAAAGATCAAAGGATGATTTGCGGTGGTGGAGATGACGGCGGAATTCGGCGATGATCTTTTAAGCAATTGTGGGAATTGCTTTGGGCGGTTGTGGAGGGTTGGTGGATGGCTGTGGAAGGGCAACGAGATGCCAAGAACATTACTCTAATACCAAGTGTTAGAACCCTTGTAGATTCTAAGCTTGCGGTTGATCTCTATAGGGGATCGACCTCTTTGGAACTCTATAGGGGTTCCTTCCTCTAAGTTGCTGCTCAAAGGCTACTAAAAGATTGATCTATTCCTTTATGAAAAGAGAGTGAATACATGGCTATTTATAGGGCTTCTAAACCCTAACTCCTAATAACACTCTTACTCAAGACTCCTACTTCTAACCAACTCCTACTTCTAATTAGGACTCCTTCTCTAGTAGGACTCTTGATTCTAATAGGACTCTTTCCCTAATATGACTCCTACTTCTAATAGAACTCTTTCTCTAATAGGACTCCTACTTCTAATAGGACTCTTCTAAGAATCAACCTAACCCTAACCTAGCCGACCTCTTCACCTCTTTAATAGGGATCAACTAGATAAGATTTACATGAATGCCCTTATCAATTAGGACTCTCATAGCTAGAGTCCTAACAGAACCCAAGTCTCCTCAGAAGTCAAAGCATGTTCTGATGAGGTTCCACTTAATCAAAGAGATTATCACCCAAAGAGATGTAGTAGTCGAAAGAGTTCCATTTGAAGATAACATCACTGATCCACTAACTAAGTCATTATCTCATACTATCTTTGAGCATCATAGAGGTCTGATGAGGATCAGACACGTAAGTGATTAGCTTTTGGTCAAGTGGGAGATTGCTGGTCATAGGTGCCCTGCAAGCCAATTACGTGACTAATGGCACATGTGACTCGACATGCACTCTTTTTGCTTATTATTATTATTTAGTATTTTATCACTTCATATTGTATGTTACATATATTGTGATGTCCATGGATCTGTATAATGGAAATCAGATCTTGATGAGATCATGATAATAAGACTGAGTCACTTTTAAACATAGACCCTAAATAATCCTAGTCATAGGTTACTTGAGAGGGACATCGAGATAATCGGATAGATTGGTATATTGTATACTCATCCATATGATGGATGCGACTGGTCTCATAGCTACTCGTGTAGGGATACTAAGGATACAATGCAGGTGCTCATTGGAGAATGAGTTTATTGATTGATCTGCTCATGAAATGTTGGATGGTTAATGATACCACATTTTCATGCAATGATTCTATCATCCCAGTAGGCGTACTTGGTCCTTAGACTTGAGACATCAAAGATGTCCTGTATGAGTACTCCACTCTTTAATACCGGATTTATAGATTTAGAAGTTCTAGATCGAGTACAACCAATTATCGAGAGTGGCATCCAACCTTACGAGGGCTATTGAGTATCGATTGAGGATCATCCACTCTTGGTATCACGAGAGGAATATCTCATGTATTCTTGCTCAGACAAATCCTTAGCCAAGGTCATTCAAATTGAGAGAGAAAGAGTTCTCTAGGAGAATCCGATTAGAGAAAGACTCGAGAAGAGACCGTATGGGCCTGACAACACCATGCTCGGTATATAATCTCTGGGATATTAGATGGATGAGGGACTATAGGTACACAATAACTAAGGACAAATAGGTCCAAAGGATTGGATTCCCTTATATCGTCTAGGAACTACGGTGTAGTGGCCTAGTATGTCCATAGTTGATGAGTCGAGTGAATTATTATGGATATAATAATTAATTAATCCAGAAATAATTTTGATAGGTATGACTCACCGCCAACTCGATAGTGGGCCTGGAGCATCACAATACCCAATATGGCAGTATCCATTAAGGTTTAGTTGATATGGGGCCTCTATAAATTAGAGGGAACCAAAGGCTCGTAGGCTAAGGCTTTTTGGTAGCCACTTTCTATTCTTCTCCCCCTCTCCTCCTTAGCTAGTAGCCCTAGTTTAGGGCATGTGGACAGCAAGAAGGGTCGACCCCATCTTAATTGCGTGGTGCCCACAGTAAGGAGATTTGAGCAGCGATTTGAGGAGTGTCTTCGGAGCCCCTACCATGTGAATCACCGCTAGAGAGGAGGACACTTGACCTCCTTCATCCTCTCCCATAGATCTGCATGATTTTAGGGATATACGATCTCCCTAGGTAACATATCTTTCTTATATGCATAATTTTTTATTTTGCAGGTTTTTACGCACCAATCTTCGCACGACGACAAGAACCTTATTTTCTATAGAATTCTAGGATTTTTATTTTTTATTCTTCTGCTACTCATGTGATGTTACCCCAGATTTTCTAATAATTCTAGCATGAAAGAGACTTTTGGATATCTCATATCATTGAGTTCTTTTCTATTCCTTAAATAATTTATAGAGATGTAGGAGAATAGATCTGGCATCCATCTTTTTATGCTGCCTCTATAACTCGAGAATCATGGGGCCCAACATGTAGCACTGAGCAAGAGTAGAGTCATCTATGTCCTTCATGTACCGAGCGTTCCCATCCTCGCTTGCCCCTTTCTTAAGTGTAGGCATCACTATATCAAGGACGTACATGATTTTCTCTATCGTGAGAACAATTCTCAGGTTACGGAGCCAATTCATGTAATTTGGACTAGTGAGTGTTGAATCTCATATTTTGATGATGAAATCAATTGATGAAGTTATGAACTAATTAACATTTGAGTGATGCAGGACTAGCTTCGATCAAGGAGAGGCAAATTGATCGAAGCAGGAGGAATCGGACATTGGGCCAAAGTTGAACATGTCAGAAGATTGGTCAATGTGCTAGTATAAGGCTTCATGTCATGAGTTCGAGCATTAGGCCAGAACGATCATAAATTGCACCAAGGAGATCAGATGTTGCGAAAGTCAATATGCCGATTGGCAATATGCCGCAAGAGAGGACGGTGTACCGAAGGATCGAACGAAGTACCGGAAGAACCAATGACATATCAAATAATATATGATTCATGCTTTATAATGATTTGTCTAGATTGATTTGTCTAGATCGAAATATTTTAGATGTCTACTTGAGTTAGTTTTGAATATAATTAGGTAAATTCAATTAGGGGCCCATTGGGCCTAAGTTGGGGCTGTTTGAGGCCAAGAGAAAGGCCCATTCAGTGACCCAAAAGTTAGGTCAGGAGGTGTCTTGGAGACTAACCCATTCAGTACCACTACTCAGTTTGGCAGTACCATCGCCCGACAGTCTTGGAGACTATCTCGGAGACTGAGCCACTAGCGATGGCACTGCCAGAACAGGTAGTGGAACTGCTAATGGCTCAGTCTCCGAGACAGTCTCCAAGATTGTGTCGGGCAGTGGTACTGCAAGATTAAGTGGTAGTACTGCCTAGAGTCAGAAAGTACTGGTGATACTTGAAAACCCAAGATAAGATTAGTTTTGGCTCTAAGTTTGAATCCATTTAGGGTCTATAAATATCCCACCCATCCCTGCTCAGTGCACATAAGAACTGAGAAGAAAAATTGAGGAAGACGCTATTATAATCTTGTAAGAATTCCCCTCCTCTAGCTCTAAGTGGGATTTCAGTTTAAAAGAGAGGTGAGTGGTTTGTAAAGGTTATCTCCTAAACTTATAAAAAGAAGAAAAGAGTTATAAGAGGGTAGTTGGTCTTCTCCCATTGAAGGAAGACTGTTAGTGGACGCCGATGGCCTTGACGGAAGAGGAATCGAGAATGGATGTAGATCATGATGACTGAACCACTATAAAATTAGTATGCATTCTCTTCTTTGTTGTTTACCTTTATTGCTTACTAAGTTTGTTGCTCACTCTATCTTGAACTCACTTTAAGTTAAAGCGGACTCGATATCGGTTTTCATTGGATGAAAGTTTTGAATCGAACAAAATTTTTCCAAATTGATGTTTTTACATAAGCACTAATTCACCCCCCATCGCCCACGCTAACACCCCCTCCCCTCCAACCCCCCTTCTTTCTTAGTGCCAATTTCGGTCCTAACAATTAGTATCAGAGTCATATTTCTCTCTATTTGATTTAACACTCAAGAGAGATGTCTTTTTTCAGCTTTCAAGATGGTATTTCTATCACTCATCCTCCCATGTTCAATGGGATGGACTACACGTATTGGAAAACATGAATGAGAGTTTTCTTGCTTTCTATGAACTTTGATTTATAGAATATTATCAAAAATAGTTTTCAAAAGTCTTCCAAACCAATGAATGAATGGAATGATTTATAGAAAAGGACTTTTTCTTTCAATGCAAAAACTATAAATGCTTTATTTTGTGCTTTAGATAAAATAAATTTAATCATATTTCGACTTGTAAAACTACACATGATATTTGATACACTCTTGAAATCATACACGAAGGGACAATTAGAGTTAAATATACTAGAATTAATCTTTTGATGCATAATTTTAAATTATTTCGAATAGAATCAAGCAAAACTATTGGAGATATGTACACCCAGTTTACAGATATCATCAATAGTTTAAAAGTCTTTGGTAAAAGTTTTTTTAATTTAGAACTTGTTAACAAAATACTAAGATTCCTTCTAAAAAGTTGGGATCCGAAAGTGATGACAATACGAAGTCAAAGGACTTGAACTATTTACCTCTTGAAGAACTTATCGGGTCTTTAATGACCTATGGAATAACTTATATCGAACATGATGAATATGAGAATGACCTTCCAAAGAACATGAAGGATTTGACATTTAGAACGAAAGAAGATCACTCGAGCGAAAGCTCAAGTGATGATGACATAGAACTTTTGATGAAAAAATTTTAAAAAATCATAAAAAAATAATCTAAAAATAAAAACAAACTTTAAAAGAATACAATAACTTGCTATTAATATGATCAGCTGGGGCACTTCAAAAGCGAATATTTATAGCTAAAGAAGAAGATACTCGCACAAAAGAAGCAGAAAGGACTCAAGGCCACTTGGGACATGTCAAGTGCA
The DNA here is from genome assembly GCA_024322285.1 of Musa beccarii. NCBI lineage: Eukaryota > Viridiplantae > Streptophyta > Magnoliopsida > Zingiberales > Musaceae > Musa > Musa beccarii. The sequence continues at coordinate 25,671,659 of CM044395.1, read as the reverse complement.
TCCGAAGATGAGGTAAGTGACTCAATCGAATCTCTTTTACCTTACCATGAAATTACTTAGTGGTTTTCATGATTTGATGAATTTAAATTAATTTTAAAATATATATATATATTATCATAAAAATTACATGTTTTATAATAATGGAATAAAATGTTAAAATTAAATGTAATGCTTGTACACCAAATAAGATTAATTCTATGTCTATTTTAAGAAGTAATAATGTATCTTTTGATTATTTCTGTATTGTTTTTCGATTTTGAAACAATGATACATGGCTTTTGTAAGAAAGATAAAGGCATGCTTACATGAAATCAATCGCATGAATTGAATCTAAAAGAAGAATGTATTTTTCTTGAAAATTTATCAATCTCTATCTTATCGAGTTTTTAATAGAAATTGATTAATCTATTTATGATATTTTTTAATCTTTTGAACCATAAAAGTGATTTTAATGATGATTTTAGATTTGTTTTCAAATTATTCTTTTTACTAATGAAATGATATATCCAATCGAATCATTTATCGGTGTTTACAACTTGAGATGTATTTTACATGAAACATTTTTCTTGATTCTCATATGATTCACTCTTTTAAGAGAATATTTACCAAATCATTCACTTGATACTTGATATTCCTTTTTAATCAAGGTCTCTTATTATTTGATCTCCTATGTTCCTTTTTGCCAAATGAATCATGAGTTTTCTTTTTATTTCTCAAAATTCTAACTTGAATTTTTTATGAATCAAGAGGAGATTTGTCCAAATAAATTTTGATTCTTTCACTCAACATTTATGAATTAAGATTCATTTTACATGAATCAAGATTTTTTAATAATTATCCTCTTACGATTCTTCTTGGTAATTACTAAAAAAAAAATTTATCCAAATAAACCATGATACATCAATTAACTTCTTGATATTTACAAACTTGAGTTTTATTATGTATAATTCATTTGTATTTATGGTTTGTATGCCTCATTGAATGATTGGACTATTTTATGCCATTGTATCCTTCCCTTTCGTTTGACAATGACAAAGGAGAAGAGAAAATTACTATCTTGTATATCTCAAGAAAAGCAAAATTGTTAGTTTACAAAGAAAAGCATAAATTGCTAGCTTGCAAATCTCAAAGGAAGCAAGGACTTGCTAACTTACATATCGCAAAGGAAAGCAAAGAATTTTCTTGCTTGCACATCTCAGGAGAAGCAAAAGCTTGCCTATCTCAAGAAGCAAAATTTATAAACTTGTATATCTCAAAAGAGAAGCAAGAATTGCTAGCTTGCACTTCTCAAAAGAGAAGAAAGAACTTACTAGCTTGCATGTTCTAAAGTGATAAAAAAAAATTTGCTAAATTGCTAAGCTTGTTTATCTCTAAAAATTGCTAGTTGCACTTCTCCTTTTTATTGATGACTAAGGGGGAGAAGATATGATGATGATCATGCATGATATGATGAATGAGTTAAAAATGTAAATGTTTGTGTATCATGCTTGATGATTTTATGTATGTTATACGTTGATTTGAAATCATGCTTATAATGATGATGCATGCAATACTCATAATTCTATGATTTCAAAGGTTCTATCAATATGGCATATTGGTAAGGGGAGTTTAGTTTAAACTCCATCATCAATTGATTATCATCATCAAAAAGGAGGAGATTGTTGAATCTTGGATTTTGATAATGAAATCAATTGATGAAGTTATAAACTAATCAATGTTTGAGTGATGTAATACTAGCTTCGATCAAGAAGAGGTAAATTAATTGAAGCAAGAGGAATCGGACATTGGACTGGAGTTAAATATGTCAGAAGATTAGTCAACGTGCTGACAGAAGGCTTCCTGTTATAAGTTCGTGCATTGGGTCAGAAGGATCAAAAATTATACTAAGGAGATCATATGTTACAGAGGTCAACATGTCGATTGGACAATACGCCACAAGAGAGGATGCTGCACCGAAGGATCGGACAAAGCGTCGGAAGAACTAATGACATCTCGGACAATTTATGAATCATGCTTTATAATAATTTATTTAGATTAAAGTAGTTTAGAGGTCTAATTGAGTTGGTTTTAAATATAATTAGGCCTACTCAATCAGGGGTCCATTGAGCCTAAGTTGGGGTTGTTTTGGGCCAAGAGAAATGCCTATTCAGTGACACAAAAGTTGGGTCAAGCGGTGGCTCCACCAAAATAAGCGGTGGGACCACTAGTGGCTCAGTCTCCGAGACAGTCTCCAAGACTATGTTAGACAATAATACTGCCTAGTGTCATAAAGTACTAGCGGTGGTACCATTAGTACCTCGAAGGCCTAGGATGTGACTAGTTTTGGCTCCAAGTTTGAATCTATTTGAGACCTATAAATACTCCACTCATTCCTACTCAGTGCACATAAGAACTGATAAGAAAAATTGAGGAAAACACTGTTATAATCTTAAGAGAATTGTCCTCTTCTAGCTCTAAGTGGGATTTCAATTTAAGAGAGAGGTGAGTGGATTGTAAAGGTTATCTCCTAAACTTATGAAAAAGAGAAAAGGGTTGTAAGAGGATAATTACTTTTCACCCATTGAAGGAAGACCATTAGTGGATGTCGATAGACTTGACAGGAGAGGAATCGAGAGTGGACATAGGTTATGACGACCAAACCACTATAAAATTAATATGCCTTCTCTTCTTTGCTATTTACATTTACTACTTACTAAGTTTGTTGCTCACTCCATCTTTCACTCACTTCAAGTTGAAGCACACTCGATATCAATTTTTATTAGATGAAAGTTTTGAATCAAACGAAGTTTTTCCAAACCAATAGTTTTACATGAGCACTAATTCAACACCCCCTCCCCCCTAGTGTTGATTTCGGTCATAACAGTGAGGTAGTTGACATCAAGTATACCACATAAGCAATTTGAAAGCAACATTTTCTAAAAATAAAGATGTAGTAGAAATAAATAACATGCAGATTTTATAAAAATAAATAATCAAAATAAGGAATTTTATCTTAATCTACTCCCACTATTTTCTCGCAAATCACACAACTTCCTCCGGTATGTGAATTAGAGACCCTTAGCAAATTTCTAGTGAGGATCGGGATCCAATCGGTATCTTAATGTAACCTCAAGAGACTCGACCAATCATGCTAAGCCTAAAAAGATACGCAACTCTTGCCAATCACAACTTCTTGTGATTCTCATCCTGTTTGGCCTTTGAGCCATCATGGCTTCCGAGCCATCATGGCCTCGAGGGATACAACCAACCATGATGTTTGGTTAAGTCATCACCATCGTTACAAGATGAGTCAGATTCAATGATATGCCCTCGAGGGACTCGATCAAGCATATCACATCCTTAAGTTATCGATGATATCTCTATATCGTTGGCAAGATCTTGAATCGTAATATAGATGAGCCTCGAGGGACTCGACCAACTCACCCTACATTGGGAATTGATTTCTCCCTATAACGATGGAAGGCTATGTGGATTAATCTAATTGCCTTATGTTTACCGACTTAATACTATAGAAAGAGGGATTTTTAATTCGGTCTCCTAATATAACGTATCACACATATATATATTTAATATATATCTAAATCACATGTAAATATATATATATACATATCTAGTAGGTGGATAATCAATCACACATCACATGAGCAATCACACTAAATGATTATGGACCATAACCTAACGTGATCAGGCCCGAGCTAATGGGCTCAATCACTTACATCATGATCTATATGTGCATTGGTGCATCTCTATATCTTGTGATCGTCCATCTCATCATCATTGGTTTTGTCAATATCTCGATACATCTCCATACCTCACGATCGACTGCCTTATGGGTCCCGTTGTCACCTTCACGCTCCCGTTGTGCCTCCTCATATAATTACAACATAATCACAAGCACGTAGGCTCGATAATAAATGAGAAAATTGGAGGCTTGCAGGCCTCAATAATAATAATAATAATAATAATAATCACATCACATGGTTCATGATCATCTGTCCACATTATATATCAAATATACATATCATTATATAGGACTACTAGATAAATAATAATAGTTAATTAAACCTTTTAAGTAACTAATATTTTTTGAAATCGAGATATATAGGAAATTTTTTTGTTTTTGAAGGGTATTTTGATAATTTGGATAGAAAGGACACCACCACCCCATCGGTAGTCGCCCTCTGTGGGCAAGTGCTGCCTTTGCCCATGGGTGGTTATCAACCTTATGAGTGCCGCCCCTACGGCAGTGCTTTAGGCAGCTACCACCTTACACATAGGTCGCCACCTTTGGATGTAAGCATCCTACCTACGAGTGAGCTGCCCACAAGCACCATCGCTACATGTAGAAAGCCGCCGGCTACCTGCAACCCCTTACCCGCAGGTGGCCTAATGCAAGTGAATAGGCTGAGAGCTCCCTTGGCCAAGGCTACAAGCAGCCTTTGGCCAATCTACGAGGGCAGCAACAGTTGCTACCCTTTCTTGGCTTTTAATGTTGAACCTCAAATTTTAATAATGAAACTAATTGATTGTGTTTTATTGTCTAATTGTATTTTGAGTCATGCAGGTCTACTCTCGATCAGAATTAGATAGTTGACATAGGATGAATCAGTATTGCACTGGAAAAGATCACGTCAGAAGATTAGACGTCGAGCCGGAGGTCCGGTCGACAATCAGTAGAAGGCTTTGGACAAAGAGGTTAGGCATCGGGCCAAGAAGAGCGGAGTTACGCCAAGAAGGTCGAGATTACGGAGGTCAACCACCAATTAGGCAACAGGCCGCAAGAGAGGATAATGCATTGAAGAACTGGACGAAGCACTGACCAATGACATGCCGAGCAACAAGATGTTGATTCGTTATAATAATTGTCTAGATTGAAGTAGGGTTAAGGCTTAATTAGGATACAAGATTAACTACGATAGTAATGGAGACATAAAGCAAAATGAAGTATTGGAGTCAAGTACGATCGAATCGTTGGGAGTACAAGAGTCCGTTGGAAGTCCGAAGATTCACTGGGAATGCTGTTGGAATTGGCCAAGGGTGAGTCGGGAGCTTGACAAAGGGTTCGTTGAAAGTTCACCGAAAAGACTCATTAGAGGTTCGTAAAGCTCACCGAGAAAAATCAGAGCTTACTAAAGAAGACTCATCAAAACTCACCAAGATCATCGTGAAGTCTAAGAGCTTGCTGGGATCCATAGGAAGGTGTCTCAGGGTTCGTCGAAAGATCATCGGAAGTTCGTTGGAGGAAGACTTGATGTGATGGACTTTGTTTACATAGAAAATATTTTTAAAATTCATAGTTAGCACATAATTAGGGTTAAGACTAGGAGGAAATCTCATTAACCCTAGTAGGGGCCAACTAGGCTTGTTATGGACTGGTTTAGGCCGGATTCAAGACCTAACTAGAAGTGCTAGACCCTATCTGGAGGTGGCAATGCCAGACTGGGGCGGTGGAACTGCTTAGGTTTAGCTCCCCAAGTTATACTGGGTGTTGGTATCACCCAGTGTCAAAGTACCTAGGCGATGGTACTGCCCAGTACACTGACAATGTCAGTGTGCCCAGTCGATGCTACCGCCTAGTGTTAGGGTCAAACTAGCAGTGGTACCGCTAATGACAAGCGGTGGTACCACCAGTACCCAAAAAACCCAGGATGGGAAGGTTTTTTACTCCAAGTTTGAATCAGATTGGAACCTATAAATACCTCTCTCATCCTTGGGTTGAACACACAAGCATACAGAATTTGAAAGAAAGAAAATGCTGTAAAAACTACTTTAAAACTTCTCTCCTCTAGCTTAGATAGATTTCAACCTAAAGAGAGGAGTATGCTTGTAAGGGTTACCTCCTAAGTCCGTCAAAAGGAGAGAGTGCTATAAAAGGGAGTTGATCTTCGCTCGTTGGAAGGAAGACAACTAGTGGAAAGCTGGTGGCCTTAAGAGAAAAGGAATCGGGAGTGGACGGTGGACGTAGGTCATATAACCGAGCCACTATAAAAATGATTTGTATTTATTTATTATCATTTACATTGCTGCAAACCATTTCATTCCATTACAATCATTTGGCTTCTTCTATATCCTCTTACAATCATTCTCAAGCTCAAGTATTTCTAATACGCTTTTCATCGAAACATGTTTTTATCACACGAAATTCTAAAATCATTTAAATCACCATAATTTATCATAATCTTACCGTTGCACTAATTCACCCCCCCCCCTCTCCTCTTAGTACCGTTCTTAATCCTAACAGTTGGTATCAGAGCCTGGTATTTCTCTTTTGGATTCACACCCACGAAAAATAGCTCTTCATGGCTTTTAAGAGGGTTTTTTGATCGTTCGTCCTCCGTTGTTTAACAGGTCGAACTACACATATTGAAAACCTTGAATGAGAGTTTTCTTGATTTCATTAGATTTAAACTTATAGAATATTATTGAAAACAGCTTTCAACTTTCCTTTAAACTAGTGAACGAATGGTCGAATTTAGAGAAAAAAACTTTTTCTTTAAATGTAAAGACTATGAATGTATTGTTTTGCTCTCTAGATAAAAACGAGTTTAATCAGATTTTTATGTATAAAATAGCTTTTGATATTTGGCACACACTTGAAATCATATACGAGGAAACTAGTAGAGTCAAAGACTTGGAAGTAAATCTCTTATTGCATGATTTTGAATTTTTTCAAATGGCACCAAGTGAGATAATCGGTGACATGTACACCCGCTTCACGGATGTCATCAATAGTCTAAAAGCTCTTAGTAAATCTTTTTTGGATTTTGATCTCATAAATAAGATTTTAAAATCTCTTCCAAAAAGGTGGGATCTAAAAGTAATCACTATATAAGTAGCTAAAAATCTAAATGACTTACCTATTGAAGAACTCATTAGCTCTTTAATGACATATGAAATAAGTTTCTTGGAACTCAACAAACATGAGAACCACCTTCCAAAGAACAGGATGGTAATTGCACTCGGAACAAAAGAATGCCACTTGAGTGATGACTCAAGAGGACAATGTTGAGGACTTTGAACTTTTGACATTAAAACTTAAAACGTTCATTAAACAAGAATTGAAAAATACAAATAAACCTAAAAAGAACACAACCTCTTGCTATGAATGCAAGAAGCTGAAACGCTCCAAGGATGAGTACACAAAAGTAAAGAAGAGGAATGCTTGCAAAGATGAATCAAGAGACGAAGCCGGAAGCCGGGCTTTGACGGCTTTCGACTACAAGGTAACCAACTCAACCAAAGCCCCTTTGCTTTATGAAATTACTTGAAATTTTTCATAAGTGCTTAATTTAGGTTGTAGGAAATAAAAAAAATATTATTTTTAAAAATTATATCATGCTTTTCTTTCAAGTATTTTTAAAAAGTAAAAATTATGATTGATGATTGGATGATTTGTATCTAATATAATTCCATGAATATTTATTATTTTCGTATCAGATTTTGATGTATGGTTTTGACACAAAAAAAATTAATTAGCATGATTATGTTTAACAGGTTTAATCCATGATTATGTACTCCGGTTTTCATGCTTAATGATATTATGCATGAGAATTTGAAGTAATGATATCCTATATTTTGGAATGATGCCTTGATGGTTTTTGACAAAACTTGTGAATCAGATTTATACGATAATGGCTCTCATATGAAATACTTGAACATACTCGTATGAGATCAATCACATGAAATAAAACACATAAAAATGAGAAAATATGCTATCATGATATTTTATGTTTGATTTGTTTGGTCTTGATGGTTTTGATGACGAAATCACCTTTATGGTCTTAAACTTGATACACAACCTTTATAGAAAGAGGACTTGAGCATGCTTACATGTAATCAATCTACATTGTTCTAAAGAAAATTTCTGAATGAAAGATTTTGATAATAATTTCCAATTTATATGATGATACATGGCTTTCGAATAAAAATCTTAAACATACCTTTTGAAATCATACTTCATGATGAAAATGTTAAATGTATATGTATGATTTCGGTTGTTGACTTGATGCTTGGCTCTCGTATGAAAGATTTGAATATTTCTATGTGAGACCAAATTGCATGAATTGAAACACACAAAAAGAGGAATGTTTTGTAAAAATTCTCTATCTTTAAAGTTTTGGCAAATTTGTTAAATTGAATAAGTTAAAAATAATGAAAATATTAAAAGTTAGCTATCATGCTTAATGATTTTATGATCTCATGCATGAGGATTTGAAGGTGTTATATCTTGATGATGGATTTTGCCTTTACGTCTTGAACTTTTTCGATTGTCTTAATTTGACATTAAAAGACAAAGACATAGTTATATGAAACAAATCATAAAAAGGAAATACATGATTCTTGAAATTTGTCTATCTCTAAAAAATTTTATTTTTTGATAAAAGACAAATGATAAATCCATGTATATTTTGTGAATCTCTTATGAATGAGATTTTAATGATGTGTTAATGAATCCATTTATATGAATGATTCTAATGATGAGTATGGAGTGTCGAAACTTAAATGAGATTTTTTTTTTCTTGACTCTTCTCTTAATCTCTTGGAATCATGACTTTTTGACATATATATTTCTTGAATCAAGTTCTAAAAGATTTCATTTTTCTATGAAGAAATTTTATTGAAATCGTGATCTTGACAATTATAACTTGAAGTTCTTTATAAATCAATATCGTTCATCATGCTTCTTCCATTTATCAAAAGAGAATTTCTCAAATGAAATACAACTTGTCTTTTGATTTCTCGAAACTCAATGCTTGAATTTTTATAAATTCATGATCTTGATGACTTAAGAATTCCTACACATGAATCATGATTTTTGTTTGCTTTCCTATGGTTCTTCTTTACAAAAGAAGAGACTTATTTGAATGAATCATGATATGTCATTTGATTGCTTGATGCTCATGACATGATTGAAGTTTGGATAAAATTTATGATGCCTCATTTATCATGGTTTGAAAATGAATGTTTAGAATCATGGTAAAAAGGAAAAACATCTTGTTACAACTAACTACAATAAAAAGATTATTTGAATTAAACAATTTGAAGATGCTTTATAGAATCATGCTTGATGAGATGTTTTGTGAAATTTGCCTTTAGGTCTTGAACATTGATGTTTGTTTAACATAAAAGAATAAAGGTATGTTCATATGAAATCAATGCATGAATAAAAATCATAAAAAGAGGAAAACAATCCAAGTCATAATCTTGAATCCTTTTATGAAATGTGATCATGATGAGAATTCTTATGCATGAATCAAGTGGTTTTGCTATCTATTACCAAATGAATCATGTCCCTTTTGATTTTTCTTAATATCCTTCATGATATGATTTCCTTGTATTTTTGTCTTGTATGCATCATATGATGATTAAAAGATTGATGTAGAATTTTTATTAATGCATATTTACAATTGACGTAAAAGTTTATATTATTGGTTCTTCCTTTCTTTTCAACAATGACAAAAGAGGAGTTAGCTTGCTAGCTTGTGTATCACAAGAGAAAGTGACAAACATAGCTAACTAGAACTAACAAAAAGCAAAGCTTGCACTTCTCAAAAAGAGAAGAAAGAAATTATAAAGTTGTATTTTTTTTAACTCATAAGCTTGCATGTTTAAAGTATTGTAAATTTTATAAAAATTGCTAGCTCATTGCAAACAAGTAGTTGCTAGCTTAAGGAAAATACCTACTAGCTTGTGCATCACAAGAGAAAGAATTTTGCTAAAGCAAGCAAAAATCACTTGTTAACATATCGCAAAATTGCTAGCATCTTAAAGAGTACCTTAAGTGTTAGCATGAATGTTAAATTGGTATTCATAACTTGATTTAATGAAAGAATTTATAACTTGATTTTCATAAATTGATGTAAATTTTTGATACCCCGTTGATCGCTCTTGATAAATATTTATCTTTGTTGATTGTCATAATTTCAAAATTCATGTAAAGGGAAAAGAATTATACTCTTCCCTTCTTTTTGACAATAATAAATGGGAGAAAGTTTATTGCTAGCTTACATACTTCAATGAAAAATTTGCTAGCTCGATCATTGCAATGAAGGAACTTGCTATCTCGAACATCACAAAAATTGCTACCTTGCAATTTCAAGAGAAGCAAAGTACAAACTTGCACAAGAAGTAAGTGTTGAATTATCATAATTACACATCCTTAAAAACTTACTATGATTAAATGTTTTAAAATGATGCAGGTTGAACATCTAGATTGATAGCTAGTATGATGGTAAAACTTGCATATCTTTTAAACTAGCTATGATACATTATAAAACTTCTTCTTTTTGTTGATGACAAAGGGGGAGAAGTAGAGTGATGATTTCATGCTAATATGTTATATTGAATATTTTTATATATTTGCATGATGTTTTTAATAACATGTGATGAATGTTACTTGGATTTGGCATAATCCAAGGTTTCTATCAATATGACATATTGATAGGGAGAGTTTGGTTAAACTTCGGGAGTTATAGTTAACTCCGTCATCAATTAGTTATCATCAAAAAGGGGGAGATTATTGAGTCTCGAATTTTGATGATGAAACTAATTGATTATATTTTGTTATCTAACTATGTTTTGAGTCACACAGGTCTACTCTCGATCAGAATTAGATAATTGACATAGGATGAATCAACGTTGTGCCAAAAGATATCATGTCAGAAGATTGGACGTCGAGCCGGAGGTCCGATCGACGATCGCAAAAGGTTTCGAACAAAGAGATTGGGCATCGAGCCAAGAAGAACATAGTTGCACCAAGGAGATTGGGGTTACGAAGGTCAACCGCTGATTGGGCAATAGACCGCAAGAGAGGACGATACGCCGAAGAACTGAACGAAGCGCCTGTTGAATCTCAGATTTTGATGATAAAACTAATTGATTGTATTTTATGATCTAACTGCATTTTAAGTGACGTAGGTCTACTATCGATCAAGATTAGACAGTTGACGCTGGAGGAATTGACGTTGCGCCAGAAGTGATCACGTCAGGATATTGGATGTCGAGCCAGAGGTTCGATCGACAATCGGCAAGAGGCTTCATACATCGGGCATCGAGCCAAGAAGAGTGGAGTTGCACTAAGGATATCGAGATTATGGAGGTCAACCACCAATTGGGCAACAAGCCACAAGAGAGGATGATGTACCGAAGAATCAGATGAAGTGTCGACCAATGACGTGCCGGGTAACTGAATGTCAATTTGTGTTGTAATAATTGTCTAGATCGAAGTAGAGTTTTGTTTGTGTGTAGGATTAACTATGATAACGATGAAGATGTAAAGCGAAACAAAGTGCCGGAAGATAAGTGTGATGGATCGTTGAGAGTTCGAAAGTTCAACGGAAGTCCAAAGATTTGTTGGGAGTGCTGCCGGAATTGGCTGAGAACGAGTAGGGAGCTTGCCGAAGGGTTTTCAGAAGTTCACCGGAAGGTTCGTCAGAAGTTTGCGGAGCTTGCCAAGAAAGTTTGGAGCTTGCCAATAAAGCTCATTGGAACTTGCCAAGATCATCGTGAAGTCTGAGAGCTTGTCGAGAGTCCGCAAAATGGTTTCCGAGGGTTCGTCAGAAGACCATCGGAAGATCACCGGAAGCTCACCGAAAGAAGTCTTGACTTGTTGGATTTTATAATAGCTTAAGAAATATCTTTAATTTTATAGTTAGTATATTAATTTGGGTTAGGATTAGATGTTAATCCTATAACCTAAGTAGGGGCTCATTAGGCCTTGTTTTGTACTGATTTGGGCTGAGTTTTTGGTCCAAACTAGTGTGCTGAAAAGTGTTGGCCGGTGGTACCACCCAGTGGCCGAAAGCTAGGCGGTGGCACCTCCTAGGCTGGGGCGGTGGCACGGCCCAGCACCCGAGAGCATGGGCGATGGCACCGCTACCTTGGGCGATGGAACCGTCCAATGTAATGTCAATCTGACACTGACAGGCAGTGGCACCACCACTGACAGGCGGTGGCACCGCCAGCACCGGGAACAACGAAAGAGATTCAAATTTGAGCTCCAAATTTGAATCCTCTTGGGGTCTATAAATACCCCAAGTGTTCCTACAAGAAAGTGAACAAGCACAATACTTTGAAAGTAAGAAAACTCTGTTCAAATCTCTCTAGAAAATCCTCCTTAGTTTTCACTTGTATTCCACCGAAAGAAAGGAGAGAGTGCTTATAACGGTTTCCTCCTAAGCCCGTCAAAAGGAGAGGAGTTATAAGGGAGTTCATCCTCACCCATTGGAAGGAGGATAGCTAGTGGAAAAGCCGATAGCCTCAAGCGAAGAGGAATCGGGAGCAGATGTAGGTCGGATGACCGAACCACTATAAATCGGTTTGTATTTACTTTCTTGCAACTTACTATTACTACAAACTATCTTCACTTTGCTGCCTTGTTTACTCAACTTCCTCTTCATCTTCTTACGTACGCTTTCAACGCAATCGAAATAGTTTCAAATGAAACGTTATTTTCAACGTACGAAGTTTCCGAAAATTATTTTAAATCATCGAAGTTTATTGTATTTATCCGCTGCACTAATTCACCCCCCCCCCCCTCTCAGTGCCGCTTGATCCCTAACAATTAGTATTAGAGTCACGTTATTTCTCATTCAGATTTACACTCGTAAGAAATGGCTCTTCATGGCATTCAAGAGGGCTTTTCGGTTGTTCATCCATCATTCTTTAACGGTTCGGACTACACATATTGGAAAACTCAAATGAGAGTTTTCTTGATTTCTCTCGATTTAAACTTATGGAATGTTATTAAAAACAATTTTTAACTTTCCTCTAAACCGATGAACGAATGGTCGGATTTGGAGAAAAGGTCTTTCTCTTTAAATGTAATGGCTATGAATGCCTTATTTTGCGCTTTAGACAAAAATGAGTTCAATCAGATTTCTACATGCAAAATGGCTTTTGAAATTTGGCAAACACTTGAAATCACGCATGAGGGAACTAGTAGAGTTAAAGACTCGAAAGTAAACCTCTTATTGCATAATTTTGAGCTCTTCCAAATAACACCAAGCGAATCTATCGAAGACATGTACACCCGCTTCACGGATATCGTCAATAGCTTGAAAAGTCTTGGTAAAAGTTTTTCAAATTTTGAACTCGTAAATAAGATTTTAAGATCCCTTCCAAAAAGGTGGGATCCTAAAGTAATGACGATTCAAGAAACAAAAGATTTAAATAATTATTCTATTGAAGAACTCAATGGATCCTTAATAACATATGAAATTGCATTCTTGGAACATATTGAACATGATGAACACATGAACCACCTTCTAAAGAATAAGAAGGATTTAGAACTCTGAACTATGAAATGCCACTTGAGTCATCCAAGTGATGAGGACAATGATGAACTTGAGCTTCGAACACTAAATCTTAATAAGTTCATTAAATAAAAATCTAAAATAAATAATGAACTTGAACGGAGAATGAGACCACCAATGAAGAAAAAGAAGGCTCACCGAGAAGAATCAAGTAAAGAAGAGGCAAACTACGCTTTGACGGTTTTCGACAATGAGGTAAGAAACTCACCCAAGTTGTTTTTTCCTTATTATGAAATTACTTGAACGATTCATGAGTTGCTTAATATAGTTGGTAGAATTTTTTTTATGCTTTTTCTTTCTAGTTATTTTTGAAAATTAAAAATATAAATGATGATTGCTTAACTTGTGCTATTACAAGATCAATCTCATGTATGATTTTGAAATAACAACTCAATGCATGGTTTTTGATGCAAAATGAATCATTATGATAATTGCATCTCATGCTTGCACACCTAATAAGATTAAATCCAATGAATATTTATCTTGATGAATTCCATATCACTTTTCATAATAACATAATGAAAATATGAAATCATGTGTCTCTTGTTGATCTATGTTATGAAATCTATTTTTCGGTTTTAAACTTGATAAATATCATTTATACAAAAGAATTGAGCATGCTTACATCTAATCAATGTATTTTATTCCTAACAAATTTTTGGAATGAAAGATTTTGATGATAATTTCAAATTTATATGATGCTTGGCTTTTGTGTGAAAATGTGAACATGCTTATATGAGATCAATCACATAAAATAAAACATATAAAAATTAAAAATATGTTATCATGATGTTTTATTTTTGATGTGTTTGGTCTTAACGAGTTTATGACTAAACTTATATCTTGTTGATACATGTTTTCATAAAAAGATTTGAATATGCTCACATGAAAACAAATGCATGATATTTGAACATTCTTATGAAAGATCAAATCACTTAAATTGAAACTCATAAAGATGAGAAAATGCAATATCATGATGTTTGATGCATTTGATCTTGATGACTTTAATGATAAAACTTGTATTTCAAATTTGTATAATGATGGCTTTCATGAAAATATTTGAACATACCTTATGAAATCATCATTGATAATAATAAAATGAAAATGTTAAAAAGATTTTATGTCTTGATGACAAACTCATGTTTTGGTTTTAAAATTTGATACTCATCTTTTGAAACATGAGTACACTTGTTTGAAACAAACAACTTAAAATGAAACACATTATCATAATAAATTGAATCTCATAATGTGTTATATTTTTGTCTTGATGATTTTTATAATGAAGGTTGTCTTTTGGTGTTGTATGTTGATATTTCTATTTTATCTTATAATAAAAGACAAAGGCATGCTCATATGAAATGAATTATATAATGAAAATGCATGTTTCTTGAAATCTTTCTATCTCTAGAGTTTTTCGATTTTTTCAATTGAAAACAAATTCATAAATCCATGCTTATCATGTATGAATTTATTGAATGTGATTTTGAGGATAATTTCGGATTTGACAAATGGTTGATTCATATTTACGACATAAGATACATTTTAAATATGAATCATGTTCAATGCTTCAACCATGTTCTATCTTCCTTAATTTATTTTGTTCTCCTATAATTCCTTTTTTTATTTACTAAAGAGGAGAACCTACCAAATGAATCATAAATTCAAATGAAATGATACAAATAAATTACTTATCAATATATCTTTTTGAAACATCTTTTTTAATGTGATGTTGATAACTTGAGATATTTTTTAGAATTCGTGGCACAAGATTTAGCCTTTATGTCTTAAACGATCATGTTTGTTTCTATTTGACTAAAAAAAACAAAGGCATGTTCATATAAAATTAATGTAAAAGAAATGCATGTCTCTTGAAAATTCTTCAATAAAGTTTTTAATTTTTCGATGAAAGAGAAATGATGAATCTATATATATTATGTTCATCTCTTGAATCTTGATAATGATTTTGATAATTTGATTATGAGTTTCGAGTTGACAAAATGAGTATGAATGATTTTATGACTCCTCTCTTGATCTCTTGAAATCATGACTTTAAATTCTTGACTTGAGATATTTTTGTGAATCAAAATACTTTCCTCTATGTTTGCTTCTTTTTATCATTTACCAAAGAGGAAAACAATTCAAATCTATATCATTTATGAATCTCAAAAACTATGTTAATGATTTTGATGATTCGAACTTGAATGAGCTTTATCACAATCCAAGCCTTGATATCTTGATATTTAGAATTTCTATGTATGAATCAAGTGGTTTTGCACAAAATGAATCACTTATCGACATTTACGATTGTGATATATATTTATCCTTCAAATGTGATCTTGTTGACTTGAAATACTCTTTGGAATTTTTGACTTGATCTTTCTTTGCCTTGATGTAAGAGAAATTTGCTTTATGATGAATCATTACTAAAAGGACTTGTCAAATAAATCATGTCCCTCTTGACTTTCTTGAGCTTTGATTTCATATCTTTTATGACTTAGAAATGACATGATTACTTTGGTTTGCTTTCATGAATTCTTTGCATCTATGGCTTGTATACATCATGTGAAAATTTGAAATATTGGTTGAAGTAAAATATTGATTGAAATTTTTAGCCATTGAGTCTTCTCTTCTTTTTAACAATGACAAAGGGGGAGTTAGCATACTAGCTTGGATATCACAAGAGAAAGTGGCAAACATAGCTAGTTAGAAATTGCAAAAAGACAAAACTTCCACTTCTCAAAATGAGAAGAGAGAAATTGCAAAGTTATATTATTTTTTAAACTCATGAGCTTGCATGGTTAAAAATGTTGTAAAATTTTACAAAAATTACTAGCTCATTGCAAATAAAAAGTTGATAGCTTGCAAAGGCAAAACTTAGTTACAAAGAGATGAATTGAAAGGAAGCTAGCTTGCATATTGTAAAGTATGTTAGCTTGCTTATCATTATTAATTGCTTGCTTATTATCTTTTTCCCTCATATCATGGTTTTTGACTCTCTTGAATTCATGGCTTAATATGTTGAAAATTCATGTTATATATTTGTTATTTTGTCATGATCAAAGCATTGATGTAAAAGGCTATTTGTACTCAACTTCTATTTGTCAATGACAAAGGGGGAGCAACGATTGCAATCTTGCAATTTAAAGAGAAGCAAAGAAGTGCTATCTCAAAAGAAGCAAAATGCAAAACTTAGAAAATTTGCTTTCCTACACTTGCCATGCTTCTATGTTTGTATGTTGTAATGAAAATTTAGTTTGCATATTTAAAGTGATTGCTTGCATATCGTAAAGGAAGCAAAGAAAGTGCAACTTACACATCTCAAGAAGTGAATAAAAAATTACTATCTTGCCTATCTTTTACAAGGAAATCAAAGTGCAAACTTGCACAAGAAGCAAGTGTTGTATTGCTATGCTTGGACATCCTTTAAAATCTTGCCATGATTATATGTTGAATATCTTGTTTACCAACTAGTGTGTTGTAAAACTTACATATCTTTTAAACTAGCTATGATGCAACCTCTTCTTTTTGTTGATGACATAGGGGGAGAAGTAGATTGATGACTTCATGCATTGAATTGAATATTTTATATATTTGCATGATGATTTGATATTTCTCTTAACATGTAATGAATGTTGCTTGGATTTGGGATAATCCAAGTGTTCTATTAATGGCATATTGATAGGGGAAGTTTGGTTAAACTTTAGGGAGTTATGGTTAACTCTGTTAGTCATCAATTAGTTGTCATCATAAAAAAGCGGGAGATTGTTGAATCTCATATTTTGATGATGAAACTAATTGATTGTGTTTTATGATCTAATTATGTTTTGAGTGACGCAGGTCTACTATCGATCAAGATTAGATAGTTGACGCTGGAGGAATTGATGTTACGCCAGAAGTGATCACGTCAGGATATTGGATGTCAAGACGAAGGTTCAGTCGATAATCGGCAAGAGGCTTTGTACATCGGGCATCGAGCCAAGAAGAGCGGAGTTGCGCCAAGGATATCGAGGTTGTAGAGGTCAACTGCCGATTGGGCAATAAGCCATAAGAAAGGATGAGGCACCGAAGAATCAGACGAAGCGCTGACCAATGACGTGTCGGGCAACTGAATATCAATTCGCGTTGTAATAATTGTCTAGATCGAAGTAGAGTTTTGTTTGTGTATAGGATTAACTATGATAACGATGAAGGTGTAAATCAAAATAAAGTGCCAGAAGTCAAGTGTGATGGATCGTTGGGAGTTTGAGAGTTTGATGGAAGTCCAAAGATTCATTGGGAGTGCTGCCAGAATTGGCCGAGAACGAGTAGGGATCTTACCGAAAGGTTTTTGGAAATTCGTCAGAAGGTTCGTCGGAAGTTTGCAGAGCTTGCCAAGAAAGATCGGAGCTTGCCAATGAAGCTCGTTGGAACTCGCCAAGATCATCATGAAGTCTGGGAGCTTGTCGGGAGTCCGCAGAATGGTTTCCAAGGGTTCGTTGGAAGACCGTCGGAAGATTGCTGAAAGATTGCCGGAAGCTCATCGGAAGAAGTCTTAACTTGTTGGACTTTGTAATAGCTTAGGAAATATCTTTAATTTTGTAGTTAGCATATTAATTTTGGTTAGGATTTGGTGTTAATCCTATAACCCAAGTAGGGGCCCATTGGGCCTTGTTTTGTATCGATATGGGCTGAGTTTTTGGCCCAAACTAGTGTGCTGAAAAGTGCTAGGTGATGGCACCACCTAGGCTGGGGCAATGGCACCATCCAGCACCCGAGAGCATGGTCGGTGGAACCGTTGCCTCGGGCGGTGGAACCACCCGATCTTGATGTCGGTCCGACACGACGACGTAACACCGCCATCGACAAAGCGATGGCACCGCCAAAGACCGGAACAACGAAAGAGATTCAAATATGGGCTCCAAATTTGAATCCTCTTGGGGTCTATAAATACCCCAAGTGTTCCTGCGAGAAAGTGAACAAGCACAACACTTTGAAAGCAAGAAAACTCTGTTCAAATCTCTCTAGAAAATCCTCCTTAGTTTTCACTTGTATTCCACCGAAAGAAAGGAGAGAGTGCTTGTAAGGGTTTCCTCCTAAGCCCATCAAAAGGAGAGAAGTTGTAAGGGAGTTCGTCCTCACCCGTTGGAAGGAAGATAGCTAGTGGAAAAGCCAGTGGCCTTAAGCAAAGAGGAATCGGGAGTGGATGTAGGTCAAATGATCGAACCACTATAAATCGATTTGCATTTACTTTTTTGTAACTTACTATACTGCAAACTATCTTCACTTTGCTACCTTACTTACTCGACTTCCTCTTTATCTTCTTACGTACGCTTTCAATGCAATCGAAATGGTTTCAAACGAAACGTTGTTTTTAACATACGAAGTTTTCGAAAGTTGTTTTAAATCGTCGAAGTTTATCATATTTATCCACTGTACTGATTCACCCCCCCCCTCTTAGTGCCGCTCGATCTCTAACAGCGCCGACCAATGACGTACCAAGCAATAGGATGTTGATTCGTTATAATAATTATTTAGATCAAAGAAGGGTTAAGGCTTAATTAGTGTGTAGGATTAACTATAATAGTAATGGAGACATAAAGCAAAATGAAGTGTCGGAGTTAAGTACGATCGAATCGTTGGGAGTTCGAGAGTCCATCGAAAGTCCGAAGATTCATCAGGAATGCTGTCGGAATTAGCCAAGGGTGAGTCGGGAGCTTGATGAAGGGTTTGTAAGAAGTTCGTCAGAAAGGCTCATTAAAGGTTTACAAAGTTCACCAAGAAAAATCGGAGCTTGCCAAAGAAGACTCATCGGAACTCTCCAAGATCATCATGAAGTCTAGGAGCTTGCTGGAAGTCCGTAGGAAAGTGTCCAAGGGTTCGTCGGAAGACCGCCGAAAGTTTGTCGGAGGAAGAGTTGATGTGTCGGACTTTGTTTACTTAGAAAATATCTTTAAAATTTATAGTTAGCATGTAATTAGGGTTAAGACTGGGAGGTAATCCCATTAACCCTGGTAATGCTAGTTACAGGTGCCCTACAAGCCAATCACTTAAGTGATTGCACCTGTAACACGCTGCATCAATCTCTTTGCTTATGATTATTGGCATTATCTCACATTATCTAGATGTATATTGTGATGTCCTTGGATTTATACAATGGGAATCGGATCATGATGAGATCACGATAATGAGATCGATTCACTTTTAAACACAGATCCTAAATTATCCGGGTCATAGGTTACTCGAGAAGGATATCGAGATAACCGGATAGACTGGTGTGCTATATACCCGTTCATATGATGGAGGTAGCTGGTCTCATAGCTACTTGTGTGGGGACAATAAGGGTACAGTGTAGGTGCGCATTGGAGAATGAGTTCACTGATTGATCCGCCTATGGAATGCTGGATGATTATTGATACCTCATGTCAAACAGCGATTCCGTAGTCTCAGTAGTGTATCTGGTCCTTAGACTTGAGACACCAAGGATATCCTGTATGAGTACTCCACTCTTTGATATCGGACTTATAGGTTTAGAAAGCTCTATATCTAGTACAGTCGATCATTGGGAGTGGTAGCCAATCTTACGAGGGCTATTGAGTGTCAATAGAGGATCATCCGCTCTCGGTATCATGAGAGGAATATCCCATGTGTTCTTGCTCAAACAAATCCTTAGCCAAGGTCATTCGGATTGAGAGAGAAAGGGTTCTCCGAGAGAATCCGACAAGAGCAAGACTCGAGGAGAGACCGTATGGGTCTGACAGCACCATGCCCGGTATAGGGTCTCTGGGATATTAGATGGATGAGAGATTATAGATACATGGTAACTGAGGATAGATAGGTCCAAAGGATTGGATTCCCCTGTATCGTCTGGGGGCCGCGGCGTAGTGGCCTAATACGTCCGCGGTCGATGAGTTGGGTGAATTATTATAGAGATAATAATTCACTAAGTTAGAAGGAGTTCTGACAAGTATGACTCACGGTCAGCTCGATATTAGGCCTAGAGGGTCACACACATATGGTAGGTGTTGCGACGAGTAGAGGTTCGGATATGAGATATCTGTTAGGGATTGAGCGGCACTAAGAGGGGGGGTGAATTAGTGTAGCGGATAAAACGATAACTTTTTCAGTGATTTCAATCAAGCTTCGGAAACTTCGTACGATGAAAGCAACGTTTCGTTTGAAACCGATTTGATTGTGTTCTAACTTTAAAGCATGCGTACGAAGATGAAAAGGAAGTGGAGCAAGTAAAGTAAAAGCTTGCAGCAAAGTAAAGAGATAAAATAGAAATTTAAACACTCACACAATCAAGACGCAGCGATGTATAGTGGTTCGATCAAAGTGACCTACATACACTTCCGAAGCCTTCTCTGATGAGGCTCCCTTCTTCCACTAGCAAATCCTTTTGAAGGGAAAGGACCAAATACCCCTCTTACAACCCTTTACAAGTGGTTCACCCTCTTACAAGATTACACAAGAAGAAGGAAATGAGGTGAACACTTAAGCAAATGAAAAACAAGACTTTCCCAAGACTTATTTTCAAAATCTAACTCTCAAAGGGTCCTTGATTCAGTTGAGAAAGAGGGGGTATTTATAGATCCAAAATGATTTCAAATTTGGGCTCCAAATTTGAAATCAAATTGGAGTTTCCCGGTGCCAGCGGTGCTCACACTGCAGTGATGTCGATCGACACAAAGAAAAGTCAAGCGGTGCTACCGCCTGCTCCAGGCGGTGCTACCACCCCAGCCAAGCGATACTACCGCCACTGTTACTGTAGCTGGGTGGTGCTACCGCCCCAGGCTGGGCGGTACTACCGCCCAGGCCATTTTCAGCACAGTGGTTTCGACCGAAAACTCGGCCGAAACCGGTCCAAACGAAGTCCGAATTGGCTCAAATTTGGTTTATAAGATTAACACCTAATCCTAAACCAAATTATGTGCTAACTACAAATTTTAAAGATATTTTTTAAGCTATTTCAAAGTCCATAAGATAAGACTTCTTTCGGTGAGCTTTCGATGAACTTCCAGCGGTCTTCCGACGAACCCTCGGAAACCATTCTACGGACTCCCGATAAGCTCCCGGACTTCATGATGATCTTGGCGAGTTCCATCGAGCTTCTTTGGCAAGCTCCGTGAACTTTCGATGAACCTTTCGATGAACTTCCGAAAACCCTTCGGCAAGCTCCCTACTCGTTCTTGGTCGGTTCCGGCAACTACTCCCAATGAATCTTCGGACTTCCATCGAACTCTTGACCTCCCAATGATCCATCCCACTTATCTTCTGGCACTTTGTTTCGCTTTACGTCTTCATCGTCATCGTAGTTAATCCTGCACACAAACAGACAAACACTTTACTTCGATCTAGACAGTTATTACAACACGAATTGAATTCAGTTGCTTGGCACGTCATTAGTCGGCGCTTCATCCGTTCCTTCGACACATCGCCCTCTCTTGCGGCTTGTTGCCCAATCGGCGGTTGACCTCCGCAACCCTGATATCCATGGCGTAACTCCACACTTCTTGGCCCGATGCCCGACGTCCGAAGCCTCCTGCCGATAGTCGACCGAACCTCTGGCTCGACATCCAATATCCTGACGTGATCACCTCCTGCGCAACGTCAATTCCTCCAACGTCAACTATCTAATCCTGATCGATAGTAGACCTGCGTAACTCAAAACGCAGTTAGACCACAAATCACACTCAATTAGTTTCATCATCAAAATCCGAGATTCAACAATATCCGCTGAACCCCCTATCTTATTGGATATCTATTAAGCCCCTGAATTATTGGATCCTAAGATGAGATCCAATAATTGCTAATAAGAGATTTTTGGGTAGAGGCCCACTAATCCAAGAGGCTTGGGTAATTGGATGGAGATCCAATACCCAATAGGGCAAAAGATCTATTAGGGTTTTTCTGGGGCCTCTATAAATAGGAGGGGACCAAAGCTCTATAGGCTAAGGGTTTTTGGTAGCCACCTCCTATTCGACTCTCCCTAGAGAGAGAGGTGCATCGTCGCAATCCCTGCTGTGTGGATACCGCTAAAGAGGAGGACACTTGACTTCCTTCATCCTCTCCCATAGATCTACAGGAATTCAGAGATATACGATCTCCCTAGGTATCTTCTTTTACATGTGCAATTTTTGCAGATTTGCTTTTGACGCACCGATCTTCGCACGATGATGAAAACTTTCTATAGGAAATCTGGGGTTTTGTTTTCTGTTCTTCTACTGCGCATGTGATGTCACTCCCCCTTGATGGATTTCCCAATAGTGGTATCAGAGCCAGGTTGTTCGTGCGAAGATCGGATCTTAAACTGGGTGTGTTGTGATCTAGAATAGGTTACGTCGCCAAAATCGTTGGCGCAAAGGGCGAGGAAGGGCAGCAATCGTGCTGCCCTTCTGCATGTTCGTCGGCAAATGCGCCGCAAGGTCGCTGCTAGCGTTGCAAGGTGCTGCACCTTGCTTGCCACACAGCAAAGCAGCCGCCACCGGTGCGGGCTCTGGCTTTCAGTAGGCAAGTCGCCTGTGGCCTGCTCGTAGGGGCACAGGTGGATCTAGCCGCAGGGCGCCAGCCAAGCATGCCAGCGGGCGATACTGCGAGCGCCGCACCCACGGCAGCCAATGGCGGCGTTGCGCTCACGCGTAGAGGCGTCGACCCCTACGGGCGCAGCGCCCGCGGGCCAACGCCGCAGAGGCGCCGATGCTAGGCGCTTGCGCTCGCGGGGCAACGGCGGCGCCGCCGCCCTCCCGCATGCAAGGGGCGCCGCCGGTAAGGTGCGGCGGCCGCAAGCGCAACCGCAACGCAGCACCGCAGAGGGAGAGGAGTTAGGGTTTTGGGGCAAAAGACGGTTTTGCCCCTCATAATTTCAAAAATTCTAGATTCTATCCCCTTTGATAGAATTACCAAAATACCCTCAGAATTTGAGAAATTTTAGTCTTTGTCCCTTTTGGCCGAATGACCAAAATACCCTTGGGAATTTAAAAAATTAACTCTATATCCCACATTCAGAAATATTAGTTAATTAAATAGTTTAATTAATTATTATTATTTATCTAGTAGTCCTATAAAATAACATATACATGTGATGTATGATGTGGACAGATGATCATGGACTTGTGATGTGATGTGTGTACATGTGATTATTATTATTATTGGGGTCAGCGAGCCTCTATTTTTCTCGTTTATTGTTGGGCCTGCATGCCTGTAATTATGTTGTAATTACATGAGGAGGCACAGCGGTAGCATGACTCACGAGGCCGAGATGGACGATCCAACGCATGGAGATGCGTTGAGATGTCGACAGATCCGACGAAGCGAGATGGATGATCACAGGGTATAGAGATGCGCCGAAGTACATATAGATCTTAATGTGAGTGATTGGGCCCACTGGCTCGGGCCTGATCACATTAGGATATGGTCCATGATCATCTGGTGTGATTGCTCATGTGATGTGTGATTAGTTATACACCTACTAGATATGTATGTATATATTTGCATACGATGTAGATATATATATTAAATACGTATGTGTGTGGCACATTATGTTAGGAGACCAAATCAAAAATCCTCTCCATTAATAATATTAAGTCGGTAAACGTGAGGTAATTAGATTGACCCACATGGCCTTCCATCGTTATAGCTAGGAGCCGATTCCCGGTGTAGGTTGAGTTGGTCGAGTCCCTCGAGACTCACTTATATCGCATCTCGCCATCTTATCTACGACATAGAGATGTCAGAGGTGACCTGAGGACATGATATGCTTGGTCGAGTCCCTCGAGAGTATATCACCTAATCAGATTCATCTAGTAACGATGTTAATGACTTAACCAAACATCATGGTTGGTTGAGTCCCTCGAGGCCATGGTAGTTCGGACGCCGAATAGGACGGGAATCACAAGGAGTTGTGATTGGCAAGAGTTGTCTACCTTTACGGGCTTAACGTGATTGGTCGAGTCCCTCAAGGTTACGTTAAGATGCCAATTGGATCTTGATCCCCACTAGAGATCCGCCGGGGGTCTCCGATTCACACACCGGAGGGTGTTGTGTGTCTAGCGAAAAATTAGAGGGAGTACATTAAGATAGAAGTCCTTATCTTAATTATTTAATTTCAGCAAAGTCTGCATGTTATTTATTTTTGCTACATCTTTTATTTCAGAAAAATGTTGCTTTCAAATCCATTACATGGCATACTTGATGCCAACCGCCTCACTGGTCCAAATTATACGGATTGGCTTCGCAATCTGAGAATCGTTCTCACGGCAGAGAAAATCGCATATGTCCTTGATACAGTGATCCCTACGCCTGATGAAGAGGCAAGCGAGGATGAGATCGCTCGTTATGTGAAGTACTTAGATGATTTCACTCTTGCTCAGTGTTACATGTTGGCCTCTATGACTACTGAGTTACAGAGACAGCATGAAAATATGGATGCTAATTCCATACTCCTACATCTCCGTAAACTGTTTGAGGAACAGGGAAGAACTCAGCGATATGAGATATTAAAGAGTCTTTTCCGTGCTAGGATAACTGAGGGGACACTGGTTCAGAACCATATCCTTAAGATGATTGAGTGGATCGAGAAACTCACAGGTCTAGGAATGGTCCTAGAGGATAACCTGTGTGTGGATCTTGTACTTCAGTCCCTACCAGATTCTTTTTCTTAGTTCATAATAAATTTTAATATGAACAAACTTGAGGTGACCCTCCCAGAGCTCCTCAATATGTTGAGAGAAGCAGAGAGCACCATCAAGAAAGAGAAGCCGGTTCTCTACACTGGTGAGACCAGAAATAAAAGGAAGGCTGAGAAGACCCTTAAGAAGGGCAAGGGCAAAATGGGTAAGGCAAAGGTTGTCATGAAAGACCCAACAAAGGACAAAGGCCAGTGCTTCTACTACAGTAAAGATGGGCACTGGAAGAGGAACTGCAAAAAGCACCTTACAGAGAGGGCAAAATAGAAGCTTACAGAAGCTTCAGGTACATTCATGATCAGTCTCTATTTGTCAGAATCTTATGATAACACATGGGTATTGGATACCGGGAGTGCTTATCATATCTGCAATTCGTTGCAAGTTCCGGCAGGACCTAGGAGATTGAACAGAGGCGAGATGGACCTTAAGATGGGCAATGGAGCAAAGGTTGCTGCATTGGCTATTGGCAAGGTCACCTTACATCTACCTGGTGGAGCTATTATTGCATTAGATGCATGCTATTATGTTCCTTCTATTATCAAAACATTATTTCCATTTCATGTTTGACAATTGTTGGATATAAATTAGTTTTTGAGAATAATGGTTGTTCAATAATATTAGATGATGAGATCATCACGAGAGGAACATTGCATAATGGCTTATATATGCTAGATACAACTCCACATATCATGAGTGTAAGCAAGTCTAAGAGGAAACGAGAAGAGGTGAATAATGCATATCTTTAGCATTGTAGGTTAGGTCACATCCATGAGGGAAGGATTCAAAAGTTGCTGATGAATGGATATCTAGATCCATTTGACTATGAGTCATATGTGACTTGCGAACCTTGCCTTCGAGGAGAGATGACCAACTCTCCATTTAGTGGAACTGGAGAGAGAGCCACTGAGTTACTAGAACTCGTACATAGTGATGTATGTGGTCCCATGTCGACATATGCCATAGGTGGTTACTCCTACTTTATTATCTTCACTGATGATTTCTCAAGATACGAATATGTGTACTTGATGAAGTACAAGTCTGAGGCTTTTGAGAAATTCAGGAAATATAAAAATGAAGTGGAGAACCAGACTGGAAAGAGTATTAAAACCCTTCGATCAGATCGAGGAGATGAGTACTTGAGTATAGAGTTCACCCAGTTCCTTAAAGACTATGGGATATTATCCCAATGGACACCTCCTTATACACCACAACTTAATGGTGTATCAGAAAGGAGGAATCGCACACTGTTAGACATGATGCGTTCCATGATGTGTTTCACCGACCTACCCATCTTATTCTGGGGATATGCCTTAAAGACCACAGCTTACCTTCTGAACAGAATTCCAACTAAATCAGTGATGTCTACTCCATATGAGATATGGAATGGGAAGAAGCCCGATCTTAAAGTTGTTAAGATTTGGGGCTGCCCTGCCCACGTTAAGAGACACAACCCTGACAAGTTGGAATCTAGGACGAAACGGTGCAAGTTCGTGGGATACCCCAAAGAAATTATGGGTATTATTTCTATCACCCTGAGGACCGAAAGGTCTTTGTAGCCAAGAGAGCAGTGTTCCTTGAGAAGGAACACATTCTTGGTGGAGACAGTGGGAGCATGATAGAGTTGAGCGAGGTTGGAGAACCTAGCTCAAGCACCATTTCAGAGTCTGTTTAGATACCTAACACATAAGTTCCAACTTTACGTAGGTCCGATAGAGTATCCCATCCTCCTGAGAGATATGTGGGACATATCAAAAGAGAGGATGTTGAGGATATTGATTCTCAGACCTACGAGTAGGCTATTATGAGCATATACTCCGGGAAATGGCAAGAAGCCATGAATTCAGAAATGGATTCCATGTACTCCAACAAGGTTTGGAACCTAGTTGATGCACCCGAGGGTATTGTACCCATTGGTTGCAAGTGGATCTTCAAAAAGAAGATTGGAGTAGATGGAAAGGTAGAGACCAATAAAACAAGGCTAGTTGCTAAGGGGTATCGTCAAAGACAAAATGTTGACTATGGCGAAACTTTCTCACCTGTAGCCATGCTAAAATCCATTCAAATTCTATTGGCTATTGCAGCACAATATGATTATGAGATCTGGCAGATGGACGTCAAAACCATATTCCTCAATGGTAACCTCGATGAGGAGGTGTATATGATACAGCCTGAGGGATTTGTGTCCAAGGATAACCCAGATAAGGTGTGCAAGTTGCTTAGGTCCATTTATGGATTGAAGCAAGCTTCCTGAAGTTGGAACATAAGATTTGATGAGGCGATCAGATCTTATGACTTCGTTAAGAAAGAAGATGAATCTTGTGTGTACAGGAAATTAAGTGGGAACACTATCACCTTTTTGGTATTATATGTGGATGACATCCTGATCATTGGGAATGATGTAGGAATGCTCTCCACAGTAAAGACTTGGTTATCTAGGCACTTCTCCATGAAGAACTAAGGGGAAGCATCCTACATATTGGGGATACAGATCTATAGAGATATATCAAAGAGGATACTTGGCTTGTCCCAGTCCAGGTACATAGACACCATTGTCAAAAGGTTTGGCATGGAAAATTCCAAGAGAGGTCTCAAACCAATGAGATATGGAATATCACTTTCTAGGAGTATGTCCCCAAAGACTCCTGAAGAAAGGGCACACATGGATATGATGCCATATGCATCAGTGATAGAATCTATCATGTATGCTATGCTATGTACCAGGCCTGATATAGCGCATGCTCTGAGTGTCACGAGCAGATAACAAGTAGATCCAGGCTTGGAGCACTGGAAAGCAGTAAAATATATCCTTAAGTACTTGAGAAGAACTAAGGATCTTTTACTGGTATATGGAGGTAGTAGCCTCAAGGTTGAGGGTTACTCAGACTCGAGCTTCCAGTCCGATGTCGATGATAGCAAGTCTAATTCAGGGTATGTGTTCACCCTGAATGGAGGAGTAGTATGTTGGAAGAGTTTCAAGCAAGACACTATTGCTGACTCGACCATAGAGGTGGAATACATTGCTACGGCAGAGGCAGCAAAGGAGGGAGTTTAGATGAAGAAGTTCATCACAGATCTAGGAGTCATCCTGAGCAGCGAGGAGCCAATTTCCTTATATTGCGACAACAACGGGGCAATTGCTCAAGCAAAGGAACCTAGGTCTTATCAGAAGTCAAAACATGTTCTGAGAAGGTTCCACTTGATAAGAGAGATTATCGCCAGAAAAGATGTAGCAATGGAAAGAGTTCCATCCGAAGATAACATTGTAGATCCATTGACAAAGCCATTGACTCAGATTATCTTTAAGCATCATAGAGATCTGATGGGGATCAGACATGTTGGTGATTGGCTTTAGGTCAAGTGGGAGATTGCTAGTTATAGATGCCCTACAAGCCAATCACATGAGTGATTGCACCTGTAACATGCTGCGTCAATCTCTTTGCTTATGATTATTGGCATTATCTCACATTATCTAGATGTATATTGTGATGTCCCTAGATCTGTGCAATGGGAATCGGATCATGATGAGATCACGATAATGAGATCGATTCACCTTTAAACATAGATCCTAAATTATCCTGGTCATAGGTTACTCGAGAAGGACATCAAGATAACCGGATAGATTGGTGTGCTGTATACCCGTTCATATGATGGAGGTAGCTGGTCTCATAGCTACTCGTGTGGGGACACTAAGGGTACAGTGCAGGTGCCCATTGGAGAATGAGTTCACTGATTGATCCGCCTACGGAATGCTGGATAGTTATTGATACCTCACGTCAGACAGCGATTCCGTAGTCCCAGTAGTGTATCTGGTCCTTAGACTTGAGACACCAAGAATGTCCTGCATGAGTACTCCACTCTTTGATATCAGACTTATAGGTTTAGAAATCTTCATATCTAGTACAGCCGGTCATTGGGAGTAGTAGCCAACCTTACGAGGGTTATTGAGTGTCAATAGAGGATCATCCGCTCTCGGTATCATGAGAGGAATATCCCATGTGTTCTTGCTCGAACAAATCCATGGCCAAGGTCATTCGGATTGAGAGAGAACGAGTTCTCCGGGAGAATCCAACAAGAGCAAGACTCGAGGAGAGACCGTATGGGCCTGACAGCACCATGCCCAGTATAGGGTCTCTGGGATATTAGATGGATAAGAGATTATAGATACATGGTAACTAAGGACAGATAGGTCCAAAGGATTGGACTCCCCTGTATCGTCTAGGGGCGCGGCGTAGTGGCCTAGTATGTCCGCGGTCGATGAGTTGGGTAAATTATTATAGAGATAATAATTCACTAAGTCAGAAGGAGTTCTAACAAGTATGACTCACAGCCAGCTCGATATTGGGCCTAGAGGGTCACACACATATAGTAGGTGTTGCGACGAGTAGAGGTTCGGATATGAGATATCCGCTGAACCCCCTATCTTATTGGATATCCATTAAGCCCCTGAATTATTAGATCCTGAGATGAGATCCAATAATTGCTAATAAGAGATTATTGGGTAGAGGCCCACTAATCCAAGAGGCTTGGGTAATTGGATGGAGATCCAATACCCAATAGGGCAGAAGATCCATTAGGGTTTTTCAGGAGGGGGCCTCTATAAATAGGAGGGGACCTCTATAAATATGAGGGGACCAAAGCTCTATAGGCTGAGGGTTTTTGGTAGCCACCTCCTATTCACCTCTCCCTAGAGAGAGAGGTGTATCGTCGCAATCCCTGCTGTGTGGATACCACTAGAGAGAAGGACACTTGACTTCCTTCATCCTCTCCCATAGATCTATAAGAATTCAAGGATATATGATCTCCCTAGGTATCTTCGTTTACATGTGCAGTTTTCACGGATTTGCTTTTGACGCACCGATCTTCACACGACGATGGAAACTTTCTACAAAAAATCTGGGGTTTTGTTTTCTTTTCTTCCACTACGCATGTGATGTCGCTCCCCCTTGCGTGGATTTTCCAATAGGTAAGGGCCAACTAGGCCCGTTATGGACTGGTTTGGGTCAGATTCAAGGCCCAACCAGAAATGTTGGACCTTGCCTAGCGACGGCACCACCAAACTGGGGTGGTGGAACCACCTGGGTTCAGCTTCCCTGATTGTACAAGGCGGTGGTACCGCCTAGTATACTAACAATATTAGTGTGCCCAAGCAGTGGTACTGTCAGACTAGCGGTGGTATCGCCCAATGTCAAGGTCAAACTGGTGATGGTAATGCTAATACCTGAAAAACCTGGGATGGGAAGGTTTTTTGCTCCAAGTTTGAATCAGATTGGAGCCTATAAATATCTCTCTTATCATTGGGTTAAACACATAAGTACAGAGAATTTGAAAGAAAGAAAATGCTGTAAAAACTACTTCAAAACTTCCCTCCTCTAGTTTAGATAGATTTCAACCTAAAGAGAGGAGTGTGCTTATAAGGGTTACCTCCTAAACCCATCAAAAGGAGAGAGCACTATAAAAGGGAGTTGGTCTTCACCTGTTCGAAGGAAGACAGCTAGTGGAAAGCCGGTGGCCTCAAGAGAAGAGGAATCGACAGTGGACGTAAGTCATATGATCGAACCACTATAAAAATAGTTTGTATTTACTTATTGTCATTTACATTGCTACAAACCATTCATTCCACTATAATCATTCGACTTCTTCTATATCCTCTTACAATCATTTTCAAGCTCAAGTATTTCTAATACACTTTTCATCGAAATATGTTTTTATCATACGAAATTTTTAAAATAATTTAAATTATCAAAATTTATCATAATCTTCCCGCTACACTAATTTACCACCCCCCCCCCTCTTAGTGTCGCTCTTGATCCTAACATTTACATCAATAATTTGATGCTAAAAGTCTTTCTAAAACATAACACACGTAGTTTAAAATTTAATCTTTTGCACAAACACCCTAGCTTTTATACCACTGTTGGAAAATCTATGGTGGCATCACATGCACAACGGATGAATAGAAAATAAAATCCTAGATTTTTATAGAAAAAAGAGGTTTCATTGTCATGCGAAAGATTAGTGCACAAAAATCACAAAACCAAAAACTATATGTATAAGAAAGATGTGTTACCTAGGGAGATCGTATATCCGTAAAATCTTGTAGATCTATGGGAGAGGATGAAGGAGGTCAACTGTCCTTCTCTCTAGCGGTGATCCACACTGCAGGAGCTATGAAGA
The DNA here is from genome assembly GCA_024322285.1 of Musa beccarii. Taxonomy (NCBI): domain Eukaryota; kingdom Viridiplantae; phylum Streptophyta; class Magnoliopsida; order Zingiberales; family Musaceae; genus Musa; species Musa beccarii. The sequence goes on along the minus strand of CM044395.1, from coordinate 25,640,509 downwards.
TGCTCCTTAAAGTGAGAGAAAAATAAGAGGTGGTAGCCAAGAGAGGCCTAACCTATAGCCCTTCGGTTCCCTCTTATTTATGGAGGTCTCCTGTCAACTTAACCCTAATGGATCCTGCCCTATCAGATACTAGATCCCTATCCAACTATCCAAGCCTCCTAGATTAATGGATCTCTAACTAATAATCTCTCATAGACTCTTATTGGATCTCATCTATAGAATCCAATAATTCATGGGCTTACTGGATATCTAATAAGATAGAGGTTCTAGCAGATATCTCATATCCGAACCTCTACTTGTCGTAGCACCTACCAAATGTGTATTACCCTCTAGGCCCAATATCGAGCTGGCCGTGAGTCATACCTGTCAGAATTCCTTCTAGCTAGTGAATTATTATCATCAAAATAATTTACATGACTCATCGACTACGGACGTACTAGGCCACTATGCCGCAGTCCCCAAACGATACAGAGGAATCCAATCCTTTGGACCTATCTTCCCTCAGTTACTATGTATCTATAGTCCCTCATCTATCTAATATCCAAGAGATTATATACCGGACATGGTTCTATCAGGCCCAAACAATTTCTGTTGGAAAATCTAGGGACGACATCACATACACAACGGAAGAACAAAAGGAAAAATTCTAGATTTCCACAACAATGTTTCATCGTCATGCAAAGATTGGTGAGCAAAAACTAGGGAAATCAAAAATCATGTGTGAGATAGTTGTATTACCTAGGGAGATCGTATATCCCTGTATTCCTACATATTTGTGAAAGAGGATGAAGGAGGTCAAGCGTCCTTCTCTCTAGCGGTGATCCACATGGTAGGGGCTACGAAGACGCTCCTTAAATCACTGCTCAAATCTCCATACCCTCAAAAGGGACTATTGGCTAAGGAGGAGAAGGGGAGAGGAGAATAGGAGGTGACAACCAAGAGAGCCCTAGCCTATGGGCCTTTGGTTCCCTCCTATTTATAGAGGCTCCCTATCAACTTAACCCTAATGGATCCTACCCTATTGGGCACTAGATTTCCATCCAACCACCCAAGTCTCTTATATTAATGGGTCTCTACCCAATAATCTTTTATTAACTCTTATTGTATCTCATTCATAGGATCCAATAATTCATGGGCCTATTGGATATCCAATAAGATAGGAGCTCTGGCGGATATCTCATATTCGAACCTCTACTCGTCGCAGCACTTACCAAATGTGTGTGACCCTCTAGGCCCAATATCGAGCTGGCCGTGAGTCATACCTATTAGAACTCCTTCTGACACAGTGAATTATTATCTCCATAATAATTTACTCTACTCATCAACTGCGGACGTACTAAGCTACTATGCTGCAGTCCTCAGATAATACAGTGGAATCCAATCCTTTGGACCTATCTATCCTCAGTTACCATGTACCTGTAGTCCTTCATCCATTTAATATTCCAGAGACTATATATCGGGCATGGTGCTGTTAGGCCCATATGATCTATCTTCAAGTCTTGCTCTAATCAGATTCTCCCAGAGAACTCTCTCTCTCTCTTTCAATCTAAATGACCTTGGCCAAGGATTTGTCTGAGCAAGAACACATTGGATATTCCTCTCATGACACCAAGAGCGGATGATCCTCGATCGATACTCAATTGTCCTCGTAAGGTTGGCTATCATTCTGATGACCAGTTGTGCTAGATCAAGAACTTCCAAACCTATACATCCGGTATCAACGAGTGGAGTACTTATATAGGACATCATTGGTGTCTTAAGGTCTAAGGACCAGATATATCACTATGACTATGGAATCGCTATCTGACAATGAGGTATCATCAACCATCCAGCATTCTGTAAGTAGATCAATCAATGAACTCATTCTCCAATGAGCACCTATATTATATCCCTAGTGTCCCCACATGAGTAGTTATGAGATAAACCACCTCCATCATATGGATGGGTATACAGCGTATCAATCTATTCGATTATCTAAATATCCTTCTCAAGTAATCTATGATCGAGATTATTTAGGGTCCGTGTTTAAAGGTGAATCAGTCTCATTATCGTGATCTCATCATAATCTTATTCTCATTACATAGATCCATGGATATCATAATATATATATATATATACAACAAGCAATATAAAGTAAGAAAAATATCAAATAATTAATAAGCAAAAAGAGTGTGTATCATGTCACATGTGTCACTACTCACGTGATTGACTTGCAAGTCACCTATGACTAGTAGCTCAACGATCCGAGCCTCTATGGTTGTTGGTGTCAACCTCTTATGATGGACGATGAGGTCCTCTATGGTGGAGCCCTAAGCTAGTTACAAGGGGAAGAAGACTCACTACAGTGAATGATAAGGCCTGCTATAACGGAGCCCTAAGCCCATTACGACGAGAATAATGTTGGTTGTAGATGCCCTACAAGCCAATCGTGTGAGTGATGGAACCTGTTACATGTTATGTCGATCTCCTCGCATATTATTATTGGTATTTTTTCAAATTATCTGAATGAATATTATGATGTCCATGGATCTATGCAATGGGAATTAGATCATGATGAGATCATGATAATGAGACCGATATACCTTTAAACATAGATCCTAAATCATCCTAGTCATAGGTTACTCAATGAGGACATCGAGATAACTGAATAGACTGGTGCACTGTATACTCATCTATATGATGGAGGCGCTGGTCTCATAGTCGCGTGTGTGGGGACAATAGAGGTATAATGCAGGTGCTCATTGGAGAATAAATTCACTGATTGATTTGCTTACATAATGCTATATGGTTAATGATACCTAATGTTAGACAGCGATTCTGTAGTCCCAATAGTGTATATGGTCCTTAGACTTGAGGCACCAAAGATGCCTTATTTGAGTGCTTCATTCTTTGACGCCGGACTTATAGGTTTGGAGAGCTCTAGATCTGGTATAGCCGGTTCTCGAGAATTGTAGCCAACCTTACGAAGGTAATTATGTGTCAATAGAGAATCATCCACTCTCGATATTGTGAGAGATATATCCCGCGTGTACTCGCTCATGCAAAATCCCTAGCCAGGGTCATTCGGATTGAGAGAGAATGAATTCTCCGAGAGAATCTAATTACAACGAGACTCGGACAAGATTTCGTATAGGCCTGACTCTACCATACCCAATATACGGTCTCTGGGATATTAGATAGATAAAGGACTATAGATACATGGTAACTAAGGATAGACAGGTCTGATGGATTATATTCCCCTATACCGTCTAGGGACTATGGTGTAGTGGCCTAGTACGTCCATAGTCGATAAGTCGAGGGAATTATTATGGAGATAATAATTCACTATATCAGAAGGTGTTCTAAGTCAGAAGGAGTTCTAACGGGAGCGACTCACGACCATCTCGATATTGGGCTTAGAGGATCACACACATAAGGTGGATGTTATAATGAGTAGAGGTACAGTTATAAGATATTTACGAAGCCCCTAGTTTGGATCCTATGTATAAGATCCAATTGGATAATTGGATGAGATCCAATTAAATGATTGGATAAGATCCAATTGGATGAGATCAAATTGGATCCTATGGATAAGATCCAATGAGATCCAATTGGATAGAGATCCAGTGTGAATAGGATCTGTTAAGGATAAGCTTCCTCCACCTCTATAAATAGGAGGAACCTCCTGGTTCATAGGCTAAGAGCTCTTGGTAGTCATCCTCCTATTCTCCTCAGTCTCCTCTCCTCCTCCTTGGCTCCTACAGCCTTGTAGTGCACGTAGAGAGAGATCTCGTGGTGATCTGAGGAGCGTCGTTGCTGCGTTCGCTGTGTGGATTACCGCTAAAGAGGAGTACGCTAGTGCTCCTTCATCCTCTTCATCGGATCTGGAATTTTTGAGGATATACGATCTCCCCAGGTAATGCTTCTGACATGATACATGCGAATTTTTCATATTTATGATTTTTGTGCACCAATCTGTCACGGACTTAGCTGATTTTGCCTAAGCCGTGCGGCACCAATGCGTATCACCGCAAAGGTCAGCCTCCCCGAAATCTCTTACAATCCCTTAGGACCTACGAAAGAGAAGACGGGACAGAGAAAGCGCTTCACACGGGATCCGCAAGCCGCTCTTTTAGCAAACACTTTATAGCCAATGCACATTCCAACCATGGATATTACAAGCTCAGAACAGTTGCACAACAAAGGTATAAAATTGGTCCACTACAGACCGATTTCTAGTACAAGTGTCCACATGACACAAACTTTCTGTACAAGCCGACAATGGCTGCCAAACTCACTCAAATGGGGCATTTAGCCTTTGGCAAGCCCTTTACAAGTAATAACAAACCAAAAGGGACACGGACAAGCATGCATTACACCGAACAAGCCGTTTACAATTTTTTCCGTGACATTCTCCCCCACTTATTCCTTCGACGTCCTCGTTGAAGCCTTTGCTGACGCTGCAACTTCTTTTCTTTGTTGGATCTTCGATCTTCTGCTCCTGCTGCAATGCGCCCCTTTGACTCACAATTGTTCTCCGCTTGTTGTTGTTGAGTCGTCGAACTTTAATCCGCCATGCTGCTTCAACTCGCCAATGACTCTGACTTTGGTGTGGGGTTGGCAGAGTTGTGCTGATCCTTGTTGGTTCTTGCGGATACTTCTGATGAAGGAATAAGACCATCTTTGATATGTGCCAGTCTTCAATTTCTTCTAGTCTCTTGAACTGGATAGATGCTTGGAGCTTTAACGAGCATCGCCTCGCAACCTTTAAAGTTTACAAGTCCTTCCTTCGCAAAATTTGCCCATCGAATCTTCTTCCACTTAGTTGTCTTGCCCAAGTAGGCTCGCATCACTTCCGCTTTTGATTGGTATTCAATTAGGAAATGAAGCGGACAATCTACTCTCATGAGCAATCGATCACCGCGGGTGAGGACTTGACAAGCTGCTTTGTCTCCCCGATAGTCTCTTCAAGGGTCTTCAAATTTGTGCAAAGCTCCTCTGCTAGATAACTAAGAGAGCTGGGGTACTCGGTTTCACCCATTCTCTTGAGAGTTGAGAAGGCAAAGGTTACTTGTCTTCGCCCGCCTCCTCGAGTTTGTACTTCGTGCGTCAAGCTGGTTACTAGACTTCGCCTACTCTTAGCTCACACTTCCGGCACTTGAAGTGTTTGCAATCCTTGTTGAGTCACCATCGTGATTCACCTTCTCATTGCCATTGAACTTCGGAATGCAAGAAGTTATCACTCCAACTTGGAGTAAGTCTCCGATAAGATTTGGTCGCCTTTGGGATTGTACCGCCTTCTCCATCATTTCATGCCGACTCTTCGAGTAGCAAAGGTACAAAGATCACTGCGTCTTGCTGCTTCGATCCTTGGTCATGCACTCTTGCATCGACCAAGTCCTTCACTCATGGCTATCTTGATGGAAAGTCTATTGACATTGGTCTTACGGTTCTCGCCATCGCCTTCACCTTGTCTTGGTACATAGAGTTTGCCAAAGCATTCTCCTCCTCCACGGCCCATATCACGACCAAGTGCTCTGCCTCTAAGAGAGCAAGGGATTGATGACTCCCCGGAAGTCCCGCCTCAGCGGTACCATGGCACTGCAACGCCCATGGCACTACTATCCGTTGTCTCGCATCTGCATCCCTTCTTCATGTTCGGTAGATCTGCCTCTGCGGCATTGTGACACTCCTCTGAGTTCACCTTCAATCTAACCGATGACTGATCTTGGGTAGCTGAGTCCCTCTGGACTCGTCATTGCTTCCTCGCCCTTTTCGACCATCTGCTTCAACACCCTCTGTGTTCTCTGAGCAGTTCTACTTGGTCGATGGAAAGACAGACTGCAACTCCCATTATGGCCTCTGCCATCATGTTGCAGGGTTTGCACTGTTTCTGTTCTCCTTAGCTTCATTGGCTGCAATGTTCGCTTACTCGGCCTTGTCCTCTGACTTGCCGGGCTCCCTTAAGCGAATGCGAGCTCTGAAGTAGTTCCACTCTTCAGCAGCTCCGATCATACCTCTGCATGATCGAGGTCCCCACCATGGGACTCTCTGGTACTTGCATCTGAACTTCTTCCTCGATAGTGCACAGCCCCCATAAGCTGATGACCAAGGCTTCCATTCAATGCAACATTCGGTGCACGCACGGAAGACCCGCCTCTGCGGTACCATGGCATTCACTGCTTGAATCCATAGCTCTTCTTGCCGTCATGTTGTTCACCGACGTGGAGCTCCTAATTGCGCTCCCGGTCATACTTCCAGATGACCATGTCCCTCACGGGATACACTGTGTGTGTCGTCTTGCCACGAACCATTCCACCCCGATCCCCTGCATCATGTCGCCTCCTGGTGACTTGCATTCTGATCCCTGTGGTATGAACTCGAACTGCGATATCTCCATGTGTGGACTCCGCCAACACATCGCAGGGCCTTCGCCAGCTTCGATTCTGTTCGCTTCTTTGGCAATCGACCTTCGTCCACCCACTCTCGGGTCACACTCGGACGAAGTCTAGCTCTAGGATAGTCCATCGCCTAGCAGCTCTTCTGAAGTCCCCTGACTTCGCTGAAATAGGTGTACATTTGTCTGGATCCTGGGACTCTGCCCCTACCAGCACAATCTCCGCTGTGCACTACTTTCCTCATGGTAACTCGAATGACAACACTATGGCATATTCTTCAAGAGTAACTGCCTCTGCATCCTCTTGCCCCGTGTCAAGGCCTTTTAACACCAACTTTGCCTCAGCAAACTGCGTCGCCTTAGAATCTCCACTAAATGCTTCATCGAGATAAGGTGCATGTGCCTCAAAGCTCCCTTTGTCTTTGGCACCATGCAAGATGAGTCGGCTCCATCTGAATATGAAACCCATGGAACGACATGATCCGATTCCTGCCTTTGCAAGAGTCCATGTCCTTAACCTCTGTCTAGGGAAAGCTCCAAGCCTCCGCTCCATATTCCATCTTCTAAACCAACTCCCTTCATGCAGCTTGGGTACTTCACCAAGTTACCCCCAAGTTGCTTTGCTTCTCGATTTGCATTGCGTTGATGGTGGCCCTCGCGCCCACCATTCCATAGGTCAGCCCTCTGTTGAGTCCGATCTTACTATCGGCTCCAAGTGTGCCTTCACTTTATGTTGCCTGGGTTGCTCCCCCACTTGATCTCGCTATGCGTCCACCAACGCATTACCTCTTGCGAGATCATGCGACAACTCCACGTCGCACGCTCGATCCATCGAGCTTTGTCTTGAGGTACTCCTCAGTCAACCGTGCGATTCATTGCACATAATTCTCCCTCGAGAACCGAGACTTATCCCTCTGGATATCTGCGCCCGTTGAGCAACTTCTCTCTTCGCATCCTTCCTTAGGAAGTTTTGGAGACCACTATCCCCTTGGACTACTTCGCCTCTGCTTGAAACAAACTGTGCCCAATTCTGCCATTGCAAATACACTTGCTAGATTGTGACACTTCACCAATACACTCGCCTTGCACCCTCTCTGGGTCTAGCAACATGCTTTGAACTCTTGCACACTTCAAACATCTTACGAAAGCATCCTGCCCATGTCGAAGAGAAAGTTTCAATGCTCCATGGCGCCGACCTTCTGGCGCTTTGGGATGGCCACGATGACGATCCATCGTCGCATGCAAGCCCTTGCATGAGTATCGAATTCCTTGAGTTTGCAACTCCCCTCACCTCTGTGAGCTTTGCACAACTCTTTCGATCATTGAACAACCCACTCCGCCTTGCACGGTCTCATCCTTTGCTAAGCACTACGCTTGCTTTGAGCACCGTCAAGTTTGGGTGCCACTGTCGAGCCACTGCTCAAACTCAGCCATCCCGACCTTTGTGTGCTCCGTAATTCTTCTTAGCTTGTTGTCCTCGTGGTGCCTCGCTAGGTCCCCCACGTATGCATGCTAAGTGTTTCTAAGTGGGCTTGTCCCGCTCTGATACCAACTGTCACGGACTTAGCTGATTTTGCCTAAGCCGTGCGGCACCAATGCGTATCACCGCAAAGGTCAGCCTCCCCGAAATCTCTTACAATCCCTTAGGACCTACGAAAGAGAAGACGGGACAGAGAAAGCGCTTCACACGGGATCCGCAAGCCGCTCTTTTAGTAAACACTTTATAGCCAATGCACATTCCAACCATGGATATTACAAGCTCAGAATAGTTGCACAACAAAGGTATAAAATTGGTCCACTACAGACCGATTTCTAGTACAAGTGTCCACATGACACAAACTTTCTGTACAAGCCGACAATGGCTGCCAAACTCACTCAAATGGGGCATTTAGCCTTTGGCAAGCCCTTTACAAGTAATAACAAACCAAAAGGGATACGGACAAGCATGCATTACACCGAACAAGTCGTTTACAATTTTGTCCGTGACAAATCGTCGCACGACGGCCAAGTGCATAACTATAGAAAATCCGATCTTGTTTTTGTTTTCTGCTGTGCATGAGATGTCGAATCTCCTGATTTCCCAACAGGACTATCAGAGCCAGGTTCATCATACGATTATTGGCTTATAAACTGTATATGTTATGTTTTGAATATGTTTTTGATGTTAAAATCATTAACGCAAAAGTGAAAAAGGGCAGCAACTATTGCTACCCTTACTGCCTTCACAAGGCTACTTGTAGCCTTGGCTACCGTCGGTAGCCTGCTTGCAGCGACGACGGCTACGGGTGGCGTCGGGCATAGGCAGCCAGCCCACAAGGGCGGGCGGTGCCTACACCCACTTGCAGTCGCCCTACCCGCAAGGGGTGGGCGGCGCTTGTGGGCATTAGGCCACCCACAAGGGGCTGCGCCAGTGCTGCCCATGGGGTGCAGCACCAGCATCGCCCACGGCGGCTTGCCCGCAAAGACAGCGGGTGCGTTGCGCCCGCCCGCTGCAGTGCCACCACGCGCTACGGCGGCGTGCCCGCGAGCTATGGCCGCCAACGCAGTGAGCAAAGCAGTGAGGGAATCAAGGCTTTTGAGGTAAAAGATAGTTTTACCCCTAGGAATTATAGAAATTTTAGTTTTATCTTTTTGGTTGAATGATCAAAATACCCTTCAGAATTTAAAAAATTTTCTACAAGTCCCTGATTTCAAATTTTAGTTATTTAAAAGGTTTAAATAACTATTATTATTTATCTAGTAATCCTATATGATATATACATGTGATGTGATGTAATGTGGGAAGATGATCATGGACTTTGTGATGTGTGTATGTAATTATTGAAGCCTGTGAGCCTTCATTTTTCGTTGATTGTCGAGCCTGCATGCCTATAATTATGTTTAATTATCTTAGAGGCGAGGCAAAAGCCTGGAGGTGGTAGCGGGACCCCTGAAGCCGATTCAGATGATCGTGATACATGGAGATGCGTCGAAGTGTCGGCAGATTGGACAATGACAAGATGGATGATCACCGTGCATAGAGATATACTAATATGCACATAGATCCTGATGTAAGTGATTAGGCCTACTGGCTTAGGCCTAATCATATTAGGTTGAAGTCCATGATCATCTGGTGTGCTTTTGCATGTGAATGTTATACACTTACTAGATAAGTATATATATATATATATATATATATATATATATATATATATATATATATATATATTGCATGTAATGTAAATATGTTAAATATGTATGTGTGTGATATATCAAATCACGAGACCGAACCTAAAACCCCTCATATGATAATATTAAGTCGATAAGTGTGAGGCAATAAGATTGACCCACGTGGCTTTCCATCGTTAGGGGCAGGAATCAATTCCTGACGTAGGCTGAGTTGGTCGAGTCCCTCGAGGCTCACCTATTTTGTGTCTCGCTATCTTATCTTCGACATAAAGATGTCACCGGTGACCTAAAGACATAGTAAGCTTGGTCGAGTCCCTCGAGGGCATATCACCAAATCAAACTCATCTTGTAACGATGGTGATGACTTAACTAGACATCATGGTTGGTCGAGTCCCTCGAGGCCATGGTAGTTCAGAGGCCAAATATAACGGGAATCACAAGGAGTTGTGATTGGCAAGAGTTATCTACCTTTTGGGCTTAGTGTGATTGGTCGAATCCCACGAGGTTGCACTAAGATGCTGATTGGATCCTGATCCCCACTAGAAGTCTGCCAAAGACTTCCGTTTCACGTGCATGAGAGTGTCATGTGACTCGCTAGAAAAATTAGTGGGAGCATGTCAAGATAGAAGTTCATATCTTGATTGTTTATTTTTGTGAAATCTATGTAATATTTACTTATGCTATATCTCCTGTTTATCAAAAACATATGGTCATTAAACCCTCTACATGGCATACTAGAGGCCAACCGCCTCACTGGTCCAAATTATACGGATTGGCTCCACAATCTAAGAATAGTTCTTACAGCAAAGAAAATCGCATATGTCTTAGATACGGTCATACCCCAACCTAAGGTAGAAGCTCCTCAAGAAGAGTTTGCCCAATATACGAAATATATAGATGATTCCGCTCTTACCCAATGTTACATATTAACGTTTATGACTCCTGAGTTATAAAGAAAATATAAAAACATGGATGCTCATTCTATACTCCTGCACCTTCGCAAACTGTTTGAGGAACATGGAAGAACTCAGCGATATGAGATATCCAAGTGTCTCTTCCGTGCTAGGATGACTAAGGGGACACAGGTTCAGAACCATGTCCTAAAGATGATAGAGTGGATTAAAAAACTCACAAGTCTAGGAATGGTCCTAGATGATAACTTGTGTGTTGATCTTATACTTTAGTCCTTACCAGATTCCTTTTCTCAGTTCATCAAAAATTTTAATATGAATAAACATGAGGTATCTTGTTAGGACTCTAGCTATGAGAGTCCTAATTTAGTTTCATTAATAAGGGCATTCATGTAAATCCTATCTAGCCGACCCTTATTAAAGAGGTGAAGAGGCCGGCTAGGTTAGGGTTAGGTTACTTCTTAGGAAAAGAGTCCTATTAGAAGTAGGAGTCCTATTAGAAAAAGAGTCCTATTAGAAGTAGGAGTCCTATTAGGAAAAGAGTCCTATTAGAAGTAGGAGTCCTATTAGGAAAAGAGTCATATTAGAAGTAAGAGTCCTATTAGGAAAAGAATCCTATTAGAAGTAGAAGTCCTAATAGGGAAAGAGTCCTATTAGAAGTAGAAGTCCTATTAGGGAAAAAGTCCTATTAGAATTAGGAATCCTACTAGAGAAGGAGTCCTAATTAGAAGTTGGTTAGAAGTAGGAGTCTTGAGTAAGAGTCCTATTAGGAGTTGGGGCTTAGAAGCCCTATAAATAACCATGTATTCATCCTCTTTTAATCAATGAATAGATCAATCCTTTAGCAGCCTTTGTGCAGTAACTTGGAGGAAGGAACCCCTATAGAGTTCCAAGGAGGCCGATCCCCTATAGAGATCAACTCCAAGCTTAGAATCCGCGGAGGGTTCTAACACTTGGTATCAGAGCAGCGTTCTTGGCGTCTCGCTGCCCTTCCACAGCCATCCACCAGCCCTCCACAACCGCGCAAAGCAATTCCCACAATTGCTTAGAAGATCATCACTGAATTCCGCCGTCATCTCCACCACCGTAGATCATCCTTTGATCTTCCTGTGAATTGCAATAGGTTCTGGTTATCTACCCTACTGCTGCTGCAATTTAGTTATCCTTATTCAAAAAAATCCAAAAAAATTCGTTCCTATAATTGCTGCATAAACTTTTCGTCGTAAAGTTTTCATCTCTACAACGAAAGTCGCACTGCAGAATTTCAACCGCATAGCACTGCCTTTTTGATCTTGCTATTGTGTTTTTTCTATCTAAATCTCTATGGAATTTTTATGACGACTTTGACACTTCCTAACAGTGGTTTTCCCTTTGGTTTTGTCAAAAAATTCTCAATAAAAACCACTTATCTTTTACGTCTAATCAACTGCACTTTAGACGTAAAAATCTGCTATAATACCTCTCCGTGATTCTCAATTTTTCCAAACCTCTTGCTGTCGTTTCTTCCTACGAAATTTTTTACAGTATTACCTCTTCCTTATCAGTAGATCCCCTTTGAGTTTTACTTGAATCTCTTTTGAAAATTTCTGAAAAAATTACATCTTTACTGCTGGAATTTTTTCGGTGAAAAATCTGGTATTGCACCTTGGTCCTTTTTTCTTCTCCGTAACCTACCAAACCCTAGCCACCTTGCTGTCATAAACCAAGACATCTTTAGGGCATCGCTCTAGCCTCAAGATGAAGCCATCATAACCTAGTTTCATAACCCTAACAGCATCAAAAACCATAGCCTAAAATAGTAAACCATTACAGCTGAACCCTTCAATCACCGATCTATTGTCCGAACCTTCGACCACCCCATGCCATTAACCCGTCAACAGAAAAAAGACAAGGGTATCTCTGATCTACAGACATATGCTATGGCTTTCCAAGATCCAATTGATGCCAAATTTGAAGCATGGGAATCTCGGATTGAATCACGACTTGAATCGCGCTTGGAAGACAAATTGCGCGCTTTGTTTGCAGAATTCAGAATTGGACAACCATCGAGTCCAACCAAACTGCAGCAATGAGAGAATTTAGAAAGGACCCCAGAGGAGGGACAGCCCTCGGACGTGCTTCAGCCATGCATGAGGGTGGACTTCCCACGATGGGAAGAAGGAGACCCAGTGGGGTGGATTTCACGTGCAGAACGTTACTTTCGCTACTACTGAACGTCGGATAATGCTATGGTGGAGATTGCTGTCATCCACCTTGAAGGAGATGCTATTCAATGGTACAATTGGCTGGAATATAATCATGGGGCTCTGACATGGAATCAATTTAAGAATGCACTGCTGAACCATTTCGGACCTACGAAGTATGAAAATATCGACGGCCAACTCGCAAAGATTCGACAAACCTCTATGATTCAAGAGTACCAAACCAGGTTTAAGAAGCTATCTTACCTTGCTCGTGATTGGACTGACTGTCAATTGTTAGGAACATTTATCGAAGGACTCAAGCCAGAGATAAAAGGGGAAGTTAAGGCATGACAGCCCCGTACCGTGATGGCTGCAATTTCTTTTGCCCGAATACAAGAAGAACGACTCAACCAAGATTCTCGGAGGATGGGAACCACTCCTAGAACCTCAACATATAAACCCCCTTCTGCTCCCAACCATCCTTCGCTGCCCAAAAAATTGACAAGAGAAGAACTACGTGATCGATCAGCAAAGGGTCTTTGTTAGCATTGCGACGAGCCGTGGAACCGCGATCATCGCTGCAAAAGGGGCCGCCTCCTATTGATTGAACCTCTTGAATACATGAAGGAGGAGGTCCAGGAGCATGAGGAAGAGGTCACTGATGAAGAACAGCAGCCAATTGATATTATGATGCATGCCCTTGCCGGTTATGCGAACCCGCAAACAATGAAAGTGGGAGGATTTCTGAGCAACAACCAATCACCATTCTTATTGACACCGGTAGTACTAATAATTTTATGAACAGCAAGGTTGCTGTCTGGATGGCCTTACCTATTGAGAATTGTAGTAGGTTCAATGTTAAATTCACAGATGGATGAATTTTGAAGTGTGATCATAAGTGCCCACGGGTGAAACTGTTGCTACAGGACCAAGAGATAATTGTAGATTTTTTCCTCCTCTCTCTCGATGATTATGAGGTTGTGCTTGGCATCGAATGGTTGACGACATTAGGTGATGTTTTCTAAAAATTTTTGAAATTAATTATGAAATTTTACGGCAAGGGGAAACAGGTGATACTATACGGGAAACGTGGGGGCGACGTAACGACAATTTGCACACAATGAATGGAGAAAGTTGTGCACAAAGCATGCAGCGGCTTTTTGGTACAACTTAAGCAGCAAAAATGGGTAACAAAGCTTCTTGGATATGATTATGAAATAACTTATAAAAAAGGGAAAGATAATGTTGTTGTAGATGCGCTTTCACGACTACCCGAGCAAGCTAAATTTTTGGCTATTTCACTTCCGACCAGCGACTTCCTTGAGGATATTAGGAGGGAATGGCAAGATAATCCAAAAATGAGTAAAATTATAAAAAAATTAAAGGAAGCACCAAGCTCTATGGCTCATTACAGTTGGGACTCAAAGGACTTGCGATATAAAGGACGCATTGTACTTGTGCCAAATTCTACTTGCATAAAAACCATCCTTCAAGAGATGCATTCCACACCTGCGGCCGGGCACTCCGGGTTCCTTAAAACCTATAAAAGGATTAAGCAAAATTTTTATTGGATAGGGATGAAAAATGTTATTGCTGAATTTGTAGTACAATGTGATATATGTCAATGACACAAAGGTGAGACAGTGGCAAGTCCTGGAAAGTTACAACCTCTACCCATCCCAGAATCAATATGGACTGATATATCAATGGATTTCATCGAAGGGCTTCCCTCATCACAAGGAAAAGGTACAATTTTTGTCGTGGTTGATCGCCTTACAAAGTATGGTCACTTTTGTGCCATCCGTAATCCCTACACTGCTTCTAGTATTGCTCGAATCTTTATGGAGAATATTGTAAAATTACATGGGATGCTGAGATCTATTATAAGTGATCGTGATAGGGTCTTCACGAGCAAATTTTGGACAGAGTTATTCGGATGCAAGGCACTAAATTAAAGATGAGTACGGCATATCACCCACAAACCGACTTCTAAATCAAGTAGTGAACAGTGCTTGAGACATACCTTAGATGCTTCACCAAAGGACCACCAAAAGAATGGACAAAGTGGCTTCCCTGGGTTGAGTGGTGGTATAATACAACTTATCATTCCTCCACAAAATGTACTTATGAGGCCATGTATGGCCGACCCCCCCTGTAATTCCAAAATATGTGTTGGGCACCTCTAAAGTAAAACAAGTAGACAGGGAACTACAAGATAGAGACAAAATGCTGAAGTTGCTAAAAGATAATCTCACTACAGCACAAGCAAGGATGAAACAGCAATATGATCAACACAGAGGCGAAAGAGAATTTTCAGTAAGAGATTGGGTCTTCCCACGGCTCCAGCCATACAAGCAAACATCAATCCAAACCAGAGCGTCTATGAAGCTTTCACCTCGGTTCTATGGATCCTACCAGATTTTGGAGCGCATTGGAGCAGTAGCATACAGATTGGACTTACCCGCCGGCTCCCGAATCCATCTAGTCTTCCATGTATCATGTTTGAAGCTCAAGTTGGGACAACACGAGATAGCCCAAAGCCATCTACCAAATATAACTACCCAAGGAGAGCTCCAGACCCAACCAAATGCCATTATTGATCGACGAATCGTGACTCGACGACGACGACCTGCTACTGAAGTGTTAATACAGTGGGCAAACCTACCAGCAGAAGATGCCACTTGGGAGAACTACGACGACTTGAAGATCAAATTCTCAGAATTCATGGAACATCAACCTCGAGGACAAGGCTGATTTGAAGAGGGTGGGTCTGTTAGGACTCTAGCTATGAGAGTCCTAATTTAGTTTCATTAATAAGGGCATTCATGTAAATCCTATCTAGCCGACCCTTATTAAAGAGGTGAAGAGGCCGGCTAGGTTAGGGTTAGGTTACTTCTTAGGAAAAGAGTCCTATTAGAAGTAGGAGTCCTATTAGGAAAAGAGTCTTATTAGAAGTAGGAGTCCTATTAGGAAAAGAGTCCTATTAGAAGTAGGAGTCCTATTAGGAAAAGAGTCCTATTAGAAGTAGAAGTCCTATTAGGGAAAGAGTCCTATTAGAAGTAGAAGTCCTATTAAAGAAAAAGTCCTATTATAATTAAGAATCCTACTAGAGAAGGAGTCCTAATTAGAAGTTGGTTAGAAGTAGGAGTCTTGAGTAAGAGTCCTATTAGGAGTTAGGGCTTAGAAGCCCTATAAATAACCATGTATTCATCCTCTTTTAATCAATGAATAGATCAATCCTTTAGCAGCCTTTGTGCAGTAACTTGGAGGAAGGAACCCTTATAGAGTTCCAAGGAGGCCGATCCCCTATAGAGATCAACCCCAAGCTTAGAATCCGCGGAGGGTTCTAACATATCTCTCCTTGAGCTCCTCAATATGTTGAGGGAGGTAGAGGGCACTATCTGTTAGGGATCGAGTAGCACTAAGAGGGAGGGTGAATTAGTGCAGCGGATAAAGACAATAGATTTTCGACGATTTAAACCAACTTCGAAAACTTCGTACGAAAAGAATAAATGTTTCGATTAAAATCATTTCGATTGCATACGTAAGACGGAGACAATGAAGTAGAGCATCAAAGTAAAGATGGTTTGCAGTAATATAAATGACAATAGGATAAATGTAAATCGATTTTATAGTGGTTCGATCATCCGACCTACATCCACTCCCGATTCCTCTTCACTTAAGGCCACCGGCTTTCTACTAAGTATCCTCCTTCCAATGGGTAAGTATGAACTTCCTTACAGCTCCTCTCCTTTTGACGGGTTTAGGAGATAACCCTTACAAGCACTCTTACCCCTCTCTTGGACTAGAACACTCTTAAAACTTAGAGGGAAGATTTGACACCCTTTCAAGAGAGTTTCTCCCTTCTTTTTTTCAATTCTAGACCCCCTTTCATCTATGAATGAGAGGGGTATTTATAAGCCTCAAGAGGATTCAAATTTAGAGCCAAATTTAAATTCTTTGGGTTTCCCGATGCTGGCGGTTCAATCGCCTGTTAGTGGCGGTTCAACCGCCTATCAGTAATCAGACTGACAGTATACAGGGCAGTTCAACCGCCCAAGGTAGTGGTTCAACCACCCATGCATTCTGGTGCTGGGCGGTTCAACCGCCCAGCTTTCAGCCATTGGGCGGTTCCACTGCCCAACACAAGCGGTTGAACCGCTTGGCCCATTCAGCAAAGCTGAATGGGTCCTGTTCTCGGCCCAAACCGATCCAAATGAAGTCCGAATTAGCCCAAATTTGGTTTATAGGATTAACACCTAATCCTAAACCAAATTATATGCTAACTATGAATTTTAAAGACATTTTCTAAGCTGTTACAAAGTCCACAAGATAAGACTTCTTTCGACGAGCTTTCGATGAACTTCCGGCAATCATCCGACAAACCCTTGGAAACCATTCTACGGACTTCCGACAAGCTCTCGAACTACACGATGATCTTGGCGAGTTCCAACGAGCTTCATTGGCAAGCTTCGATCTTTCTTGGCAAGCTTCACGAACTTTCGATAAACCTTCCGGTGAACTTCCAAAAACCCTTCGGCAAGCTCCATACTCATTCTCGACCAGTTTTGATAATACTCCCAATGAATCTTCGAACTTCCGTCGAACTCTCGAACTCCCAATGATCCATCCCACTTGTCTTCCGGCACTTTGTTTTGCTTTACGTCTTCATCATCATCGTAGTTAATCCTGCACACATAAACCAAAACTCTACTTCGATCTAGACAATTATTACAACATGAATTGACATTCAGTTGCCCGGTATGTCATTGGCTTATCGACGCTTCATCCGATTCTTCGGCACATCGTCCTCTCTAGCGATCCGTTACTCAATCGACGGTTGACCTCTGCAACCCTTATATCTTTGGCGCAACACGCTCTTCTTGGCCCGATGCCTGATGTACGAAGCCTTCCGCCGATTGTCGACCGAACCTCTAGCTCCATATCCAATATCCAGACGTGATCACCTGGCGCAACATCAATTCCTCCAGCGTCAACTGTCTAATCCTGATCGATAGTAGACCTGCGTAACTCAACACATAGTTAGATCATAAAACACAATCAATTGGATTCATCATCAAAATCCAAGATTCAACACTATCAAGAAAGAGAAATTAGTTCTCCATGTTAGTGAGACCAAAAGGAAAAGAAAGGCTAGGAAGACCCTTGAGAAGGATAAGGGCAAGGGCAAACGGGGTAAGGTAAAGGTTGTCAAAATTGACCTAACAAAGGATAAAGGTCAGTACTTCCACTACGGTCAAAATGGGCATTGAAATAGGAACTACAAGGCATATCTTGCAGAAAAAGCAAAATAGAAGCTTGGAAAAGCTTCAGGTACTTCCATGATTAGTCTTCATGTTTCAGATTCTTGTGATAATGCATGGGTATTGGATACTGGTAGTGCTTATCATATCTATAATTCATTGCAAGTTCTTACAAGGCATAGGAGATTGGCAAAAGGCAAGATGGACCTCAAGACGGGCAATGGAGTAAGAGTTACTACTATTGCTGTCAGCGAGGTCACTCTACACCTGCCTAATATAGCTATTATTGTATTAGATGCATGTTATTTTGTTCCCTCTATTATCAAAAATGTTATTTCCATTTCATGTTTGACATTATATGGTTATAAAGTGTTTTTTAAGAATAATTATTGTTCAATCAGTAAGAATGATAAGATCATTACTAGAAGGACATTGTATAATGATTTGTTTATGCTAAATACTGCTTCACACATCATGAATGTAAGCATAGCTAAGAGGAAACGAGAAGAGGTGAACAATGCATATTTGTGACATTGTAGGCTAGGTCATATCCATGAGGGAAGGATTCAAAAGTTGTTGAAAAATGGATACTTAAATCCATTGGACTACGAGTCATATACAATTTACGAGCCTTGCCTTCGTGGAAAATTAACCAACTCTCCATTTAGTGGAACTAGAGAAAGAGCCATTGAGTTACTAGAACTCACACATATTGATGTATGTGGTCCTATGTCAACTCATGCCATAAGTGGTTATTCCTACTCATTACTTTCACTGATGATTTCTCTAGGTATGGACATGTGTACTTGATGAAGTATAAGTCTGAAGCCTTCGAGAAATTCAGGGAGTATAAGAATGAAGTAGAGAACCAGACTAGAAAGAGTATTAAAGCTCTTTGATCAGATCGAGGAGAATACCTGAGTACAGAATTTACCCAGTTCCTCAAGGACCATGGGATTCTGTCCCAATGGACACCTCCTTATACACCACAGCTTAATGGTGTATCAGAAAGGAGGAATTGCACACTATTAGATATGGTGCAGTCCATGATGAGTTTCACTGACCTACCCATCTCATTTTGGGGATATGCCCTATAGACCGTAATTTACCTTATGAACAGAGTTCCATCTAGATTGGTAGTGCCTACACCATATAAGATATGGAGAGGGAAGAAGCCCGATCTTAAGGTTATTAAGATTTGGGGCTGCCTTGTCCACGTTAAAAGACATGACCCCGATAAGTTGGAATCCAAGACAGAACGGTGCAAATTCGTGGGATACCCCAAGGAAACTTGTGATTATTATTTCTATCATCCTGAGGACCAAAAGATCTTTGTTGCCAAGAGAGTGATATTTCTTGAGAAGGAACACATTCTTGGTGGAAACAGTGGGAGCATGATAGAATTAAGCGAGGTTGGAGAACCTAGCTCAGGCACCATTCGAAAGATCGAGTCTATTCAGGTACCTAACACACAAGTTCCAATTTTACGTAGGACTAGTAGAGTGTCACACCCTCCTGAAACAAATGTGGGATATATTAGTGGAGAGGACATTCAGGACATTGATCCTCAGACCTACGAGGAGGCTATTATGAGTATAGACTCCAGGAAGTGGTAAGAAACCATGAATTCTGAGATGGAATCCATATATTATAACAAGGTTTGGAACCTTCTTGATGCACCTGAGGGTATCGTTCCTATTGGTTGCAAATGGATCTTCAAGAAAAAGATCGAGGTAGATGGAAAGGTGGAGACCTATAAGACAAGGCTAGTGGCTCAGGGGTATCGTTAGAAGCAAAATGTTGACTATAATGAAACCTTTGTACCCATAGTTATACTGAAATCCATTCGAATTATATTAGCTATTGCAGCACATTATGATAATGAGATCTGGCAGATGGACGTGAAAACTGTATTCCTCATTGGCAACCTCGAAGAGAAAGTGTATATGATACAGCCTGAGGAGTTCATGTCCAAGCAGAGTCCAGATAAGGTGTGCAGATTGCTTAAGTCCATTTATGGACTAAAGCAAGCTTCCCTAAGTTGAAACATAAGATTTGATAAGGCGATCAAATCTTATGACTTCGTTAAGAATGAAGATGAGCCTTGTGTGTATAGGAAGGTAAGTGGGAATACTATCACCTTCTTGGTGTTATATATGGATGAAATCTTAATCATTGGGAATGATGTAGGAATACTTTCCATAATAAAAGCTTGGCTATCTAGACACTTCTCCATGAATGACTTAGGGGAAGCATCCTATATTCTAGGGATTCAAATCTATAAAGATAGATCCAAGAGGATGCTTGGCTTGTCCCAGTCCAAGTACATAGACTCCATTGTCAAAAGGTTTGGCATGTAAAATTCTAAGAGAGGTCTCATACCTATGAGACATGGAATATCAATTTCCAGGAGTATGTCCCTAAAGACTCCTGAAAAAAGGGCATACATAGATAGAATACTATATGCCTTAGCGATAGGGTCTATCATGTATGCTATACTATGTACCAGGCCTGATGTAGTGCATGCCTTGAGTGTCACGAGTATGTATCAAGCAGATCCAGGCTTCGAGCACTGGAAAATAGTAAAGTGTATCCTTAAGTACTTGAGAATGACTAAGGATCTTTTACTGGTATATGTAGGCAGTAGCCTCAAAGTTGAGGGCTACACGGACTCGAGCTTCCGATCCAATATCGATGATAGCAAGTCAAATTTTGGGTATGTTTTTACCCTGAATAGAGCAGCAGTAAGTTGGAAGAGTTCCAAGTGAGATACTACTGTTGACTCGACCACAGAGGCGGAATACATTGCTGTGGTAGAAGTAGTAAAATATGGTGTATAGATGAAAAGTTCATCATGGATTTAGGAATCGTATCAGATAGCATAAAATTGATTCTTATATAAGGCGATAATAACGAGGCGATCGATCAAGCTAGGGAACCCAGGTCTCATCAGAAGTATTCTGAGGAGGTTCCACTTGATCAGAGAGATCGTGGCCCGAGGAGATGTAGCAGTGGAAAGAGTTCTATCCGAAGATAACATTGCAAATCCACTAACAAAGCCGCTGACTTAGATTATATTTGAGTGTCACAGAGGTCTGAAGGGGATCAAACACGTAGGTGATTGGCTTTTGGTCAAATGGGAGATTGTTGATTGTAGGTGCCCTACAAGCCAATCACGTGTGTGATGGTACCTGTTACATGTTACGTCGATCTCCTCGCATATTATTATTGGTATTTTCTCATATTATCTGGATGAATATTATGATGTCCATGGATCTGTGCAATGGAAATCAGATCATGATGTGATCACAATAATGAGACCGATATACCTTTAAACACAGATCCTAAATCATCTTAGTTATAGGTTACTCGATGAGGACATCAAAATAACTGGATAGACTGGTGCGCTATATACTCATCTATATGATGGAGGTGACTGGTCTCATAGTCACTTGTGTGGGGACACTAGAGGTACAGTGCAGGTGCTCATTGGAGAATGAGCTCACTGATTGATCTGCTTACAGAATGCTATATAGTTAATGATACCTAATATCAGACAGTAATTCCATAGTTCCAATAGTGTGTCCGGTCCTTAGACTTGAGGCACCAAAGATGCCTTGTTTGAGTACTCCATTCTTTGACACCGGACTTACAGGTTTGGAGAGCTCTAGATCTAGTATAGCCGGTTCTCGGGAATGGTAGCCAACCTTACGAAGGCAATTGTGTGTCAATAAAGGATTATCCACTCTCGGTACCATGAGAGATATATCCCGTGTGTGCTCGCTTAGGCAAAATCTATGGCCAGGTTCGTTCGGATTGAGAGAGAAGGAGTTCTCTGGGAGAATCCAATTAGAGCGAGACTCGGATAAAATTCCATATGGACCTGACTCTACCATGCCCAATATACGATCTCTGGGATATTAGATGAATGAGGGACTATAGATACATGGTAACTGAGGATGGACAGGTCCGATAGATTATATCCTCCTGTACCGTTTGGGAACTATGGCGTAGTGGCCTAGTACGTACATAGTTGATGAGTCAAGTAAATTATTATGAAGATAATAATTTACTATATCAGAAGGTGTTCTGAGTCAGAAGGAGTTCTGATGAGAGTGACTCACGGCCAGTTCAGTATCGAGCCTAGAGGGTCACACACATAAGGTGGATGTTGTGACGAGTAGAGGTGCATATATGAGATATCTACGAAGCCCCTAGTTTGGATCCTATGCATGAGATCCAATTGGGTAATTGGATAAGATCCAATTAAATGATTGGATAAGATCCAATTGGATGAGATCAAATTGGATCCTGTGGATAAGATCTAATGAGATCTAACTGGATAGAGATCCAGTGTGAATAGGATCTGTTAAGAATAAGCGTCCTCCACCTCTATAAATAGGAGGAAACTCCTGGTTCATAGGCTGAGAGCTCTTGGTAGTCATCCTCCTATTCTCCTCAGTCTCCTCTCCTCCTTGGCTCCGGCAACCTTGTGGTGTACGTGAAGAGAAATCCCACGGTAATCTGAGGAGCGTCGTTGCTACGTTCGCTGTGTGGATTACCGCTAAAGAGGAGTACACTAGTGCTCCTTCATTCTCTTTATCAGATCTGAAATTTTCGGGGATATACGATCTCCCCAAGTAATGCTTCAGACATGATACATGCAGATTTTTTATATTTACGATTTTTGCGCACCAATCATCGTACGACGGCCAAGTACGTAACTATAAAAAATCCGATCTTGTTTTTATTTTTCGCTGTGCATGAGACGCTGAATCTCCTGATTTCTCAACAAATAAGACCCACTATGATGGATGATGAGGCCTACTTTGGCAAAGCCCTTAGCCCATTACGACGGGAAGAAGAACCACTACTGTAGATAATGAGGCTCGCTAAGACAAAACCTTAAGCCCATTATGATGGGAAGAAGACCTGCTATGATGGACGATGAGGCCCACTGTGGTGGATGTTAGGGATCGAGCGGCACTAAGAGGGGGGGTGAATTAGTGCAGCGGATAAATACAATAAACTTTGGCGCTTTTAAAACAACTTTGAAAACTTCATACGTTGAAAGTAACGTTTCGTTTGAAACCATTTCGATTGCATTTTAACTTGAAGGAATACGTAAGAAGGAGACAATGAAGTAGAGCATCAAAGTAAAGATGGTTTGTAGTAATGTAAATGACAATAACATAAACACAAACCGATTTATAGTGGTTTAGTCATACGACCTACGTCCACTCTCGATTCCTCTTCACTTGAGGCCACTGGCTTTTCCAGTAGCTATCCTCCTTCCAACGGGCGAGGATGAACTCCCTTACAGCTGTTAGGATCGAAAAGGCACTAAGAGGGGGGTGAATTAGTGCAGCGGATTAATATCATAATTTCGAAACCGATTTCACAAAAAGACAAGTTCGTAGGAAGATTTCGATTCGACGAAAGAGAACTTGAATGAAGTTGCTTGAGTAAGGAAATTGAAAGGAACTAAACAATTTACAGCTAAGTAATGAAATAATTTAGAAATGTAAACACTCACACATTCATGAACACAATGATGTATAGTGGTTCAGTCAAATGACCTACATCCACTCTTGAAGCCTTCACGATGAGGCTCCGCACTTCCACTAGCAAATCCTTTGAAGGGGAAGGACCAAATATCCCTCTTACAACCATTTACAAGAGGTTCACACTCTTAAAAGATTTCACAAGGAGAAGAAGGAGGTGAACACTTTAGCAAAAGAAGAGACAAGACTTTTCAAAGACTTTTTCTCAAAATTCTAACTCTCAAGGGTGCCCTTTTAGCTGAGAAATGGGGGTATTTATAGGCTCAAAATGGATTTAAATTTAGGCTCTAAATTTAAATTTTTTGAGTTTCCCGGTGTCGGGCCGTGCAATCGCTGTCGAGGCAAGTATCGCCGTTAGTCCGGCAGATCGACACAAAGAAGGGCAAAGTGCCACCGCCTTCACCAAAGGTGCTACCGCCTGACCAAGCGGTGCTACTGCGCTGCCCATTCAAAGAAAGGAATGGGCCTTGTTTAAGGCCCAAGTTGGCCTAGTAAGAGCCCGGTTGGCCCCTACCAGATTTAGGCAGGATTATTTCTAAATTCTTGCTCTAATCATGTACAAACTATGAATTTAAAACATAATTCTAAGTGATTTAACCCGACATTCTTCAAGTCAACTTTCGACGAGCTTTACGGTGAGATTCCGGTGGACTTCCGACACTTCCCTCGGATTTCTTCCGGCGGACTTCTAGCATACTCCCAGATAGTATGGCGAGCTCAACGAGTCTTCGGCTAGCTTCCGAATCTTCTCGGTAAGTTCCGCGAACCTTCGATGATCTTTGCGATGAACTTCCTAAAACTTCGGCAAGTCCCTGATTCGATCTTGGTTAGTTCCGGTAACACTTCCGACGATTTCTCGGACTTCCGATGAACTCTTGAGCACCCCACGGACTTGACCATGGTAAATCGCTTTATGTTTTCATCTCATCGTAGTTATTCCTGCACACTTATCTCGACAATATATATTAGAACAAATATTTCATCAATTGACTTCATCATCAAAATCTAAGATTTAACAACAGCACCTCTCCTTTTAACGGGCTTAGGAGATAACCCTTACAAGGCCTCTCACCCCTCTCTTGGACTAGAACACTCTTAAAACTTAGAGAGAATATTTTGACACACTTTCAATAGAGTTTTCCCTCTTTTTATCTTAGTTCTAGACATCCCTTCATCCATGAATGAGAGAGGTATTTATAGGCCTTAAGAGGATTCAAATTTGGAGCCCAAACTTGGAGCCCAAATTTGAATCACCTTGGTTTTTGGTATTCTGCCGGTACTGGGTGGTGCCATCGCCCAACCAGTGGTGCCATCGCTAGTGCTCTCATGTGCTGGGTGGTGCCACCGCCTAGCCTATTCCAGCATGCTAGTCTGAGCCTTAAACTCGGCCCAAACCGATCCAAAACAAGGCCCAATTGGCCCCTACTTGGTTTATAGGATTAACACCTAATCCTAAATCAAATTACATGCTAACTACAAATTTTAAAGACATTTCCTAAACTTTACACAATCCAACAAGTCAAGACTTCTTCCGGTGAGCTTCCAGCGATCTTCCGATGGTCTTCCGACGAACCCTCGGAAACCATTCTATGGACTCCCGACAAGCTCCCAGACTTTACAATGATCTTGGCGAGTTCCAATGAGCTTCATTAGCAAGCTCTATGAACTTTCGATGAACCTTCCAGGGAACTTCCGAAAACCCATTCTCAGCCAATTTCGGCAACACTCCCAACGAATCTTCAGACTTCCGTCAAACTCTCGAACTCCCAACGATCCATCACACTTGTCTTCCGGCACATTGTTTCACTTTACGTCTCCATCGTCATCGTAGTTAATCCTGCACACACACAAACAAAAACTCTACTTCGATCTAGACAGTTATTACAATGCGAATTGACATTCAGTTGCCTGACATGTCATTGGTCGGCACTTCGTCCGATTGTTCTGTGTATCGTCCTCTCTTGCAGCTTGTTATCCAATCAACGGTTGACCTCCGCAACCCTAATATCCTTGGCGCAACTCCACTCTTCTTAGCCTGATGCCCGACATCCGAAGCCTCCTGTCGATTATCGACTTAACCTCCGGCTTGACATCTAATATTCTGACGTGATCACTTCCGGTGCAACGTCAATTCCTCCAGTGTCAACTGTCTAATCCTGATCGATAGTAGACCTGCATCACTCAAAACATAGTTAGATCATAAAACACAATCAATTAGTTTCATTATCAAAATCTGAGATTCAACAATCTCCCCCTTTTTTATGATGACAACTAATTAATGACTAACGAAGTTAACCATAACTCCCCAAAGTTTAACCAAACTCCCCCTATCAATATGCCATTAATAGAACACTTAGATTATTCCAAATCCAAGCAACATGCATCACAAAATATGAGAATACAACAAAACCATCATGCAAATATATAAAATATTCAATTCAATGCATGAAGTCATCAATCTACTTCTCCCCCTATGTCATCAACAAAAAGGAGAAGTTGCATCATAGCTAGTTTAACAGATATGTAAGTTTTACAACACACTAGCTATTAATCACATCATACAATATTTAAGCATAGCTTTGCAATAATACATCCAATCATCCCATTCAATCATAGTAAGTTTCAAGATATGTAAGATAGCACTTGTTGTGATGATCGTAAGTTTTTCTATTCTCCTTTGAGAAGTGCAAAGAAATAGTATTTGAAGATGTGCATTTTCTCAACTTCCTTTGTGATATGCATGCAATTTTATAATTTCTCTCCTTTTTTAAGAAGAGCAAGTTTGCAAGTTTTGCTTTCTTTGCATGCTAGAACTTTTGCATTCATCTGTAATATGCAAGCTAGCAAAAGCCTTCTCCCCCTTAATCAATGTCAAAAAGAAAAGAAGGATTAATACTTCAAATAATCTTATATGAGATTCAACAATAATTTGTAACAAAGATGCAAGCAGTAAAGTTAAGCAAGATTTTTGCCTCTCTTGAGATAGCAACTTTTTGCTTCTCAATGTTTAAGCTAGCAGATTTTTCTCTTTTGATGCACAAGCTAGCAATTTAACTCCCCCTTTTATTATTATCGAAAAGAAGGGAGGAACTAATGATCAATTATAAATTTGCATCAATCAATATATCAATTATCACAAGATGCATACAAGACAACAATGCAAAGAAATCATGTCACGAAGGATATCAATATGTAAATTCAATAAGGATCAAAACTAAGAGATATCATTCATGATTCATAACTTTCTTTTTAGCAAGATCAAGATAAATGTATCAATTTTCAATTCAAGATAAATGTCATTCAATCAAGAATCATGATATATGAAAGCATATCAATATCAAGGATCAAGTCATGATTACAAGTGCTAATATATTTTCTTATCATTCATTTTTAAGCCATGATAAAAGAATAAATCAATGATTCAATCATTAAGCACATTTCCTTTTCATCAAATTTTCAATCATTACATAAGGCATTCAAGAAAGTATTGAAACATAAAAAAAAATCAATTTTAGAATATAATGTTTCAATCATCGACCTTAAGTCATGAATCCAAAAGTCATAAATCAAAAGGTTCATGAATCATTTTGATAAGTCTCCTTTTTAGGAAATAAGAAGATGAAGTCTTAGGAGATCAAACACAAGATCTTGATTCATGAATAGGAATTTCAAGTATCAAATATCAAGATATCAAGATTTGGATTGTGATAAAGCTCATTCAAGTTCAAATTATAAAAATCATTAACATAGTTTATGAGATTCATAAATGACATGGATTTGAATTATTTTTCTCTTTGGTAAATGATAAAAAAAATAATTATAGAGGAAAGTATTTTGATTCACATAAAATATCTCAAGTCAAGAATTCAAAGTCATGATTTTCAAGAGATCAAGAGAAGAGTTATAAAATTATTCAAACTTATTTTGTTAACTCAAAACTCATAATCAAATTATCAAAATCATTCTCGAGATTCAAGAACATAATATACATGGATTTATCATTTGTCTTTTATCAAAAATTTGAGAACTTTAGAGAGACAAATTTTAAGAATTATGCATTTTTTTTATGATTTACTTCATGTAAGCATATCTTTGCCTTTAATATAAAATTGAGACAATCATAAAAGTTCAAGACGTAAAGGCAAATTTCATCATGAAAACCATCAAGATGAAACACATCAAGCATAAGACATCATGATAGTGCATTTTCTCATTTTTATGTATTTCATTTCATGCAAATTGTTTTCATACGAGTATGCTCATATTTTCATATAGATCCAAAAAGCAAGTTTCAAGAGAAATCATTAAGACCAAAAACATGATACATATTTATTTTCAACACATTGATTATGATTATTTTCATAAGATTCACAAGATTCATGAAATGAGTTCATTAATCTCAATAGGATAGAAAATACATAGCATTTCAATTTATGTGAATCTTCATACAAGTATGCATTTGCCTTTTAATGTCAAATAGAGATAAGCATGAAAGTTCAAGACATAAAGGCAAAATCTCATAAAATAGATCATCAAGAGTCAAAAATATAGCACATTACATAGAAGGCATCTTCCTACGGAAAAATGATTCAACATGATAATGTGTTTCATTTTAAATTGTTTGTTTTATATATGTATACTCATGTTTCAAAAGATGAGTATTAAATTTTAAAACCAAAACATGAGCTTGTCATCAAGATATAACAACTTCAAACCCTCATGATAGTATATTTTCCTATTTTTATGTGTTTCAATCTAAGTGAACATGTTCTGATTTTTATGCAAAGACTAAGTAATATATCAAAAACCAAAATCATCACATATATTTATTATTTTCATTTCATGCAAATTTTATTCATAAGGTATGTTCAAGTTTTTGCCAAATCAATGCAAATATCCATGTTTAAGTGTGAGAGGTAAGCTTCATCAAAAAGGTCATCAAGCATGATACAATCATTAAGCATGTTTTTATAATACATCATCAAAATCATTTTAATTCTTTCTTTCATTAGTTATAATAAGATGATCGATGCTCAAATTTTTGCTAAAATCATGCATTATTTTATAAATCTGAAAAATAATTTTCGTCATGAAAATTATCGAGTCCAAATATAAAATAAGGCAGCATCAAAACCACATTTCTTTTATTTTAAAAATTTGTGAGTTAGATCTTTTGATTTTATGAAGATAAGCATCATCTAAAAATTTTATCATAAAAAAAAGGTTAAGACCCAATAATCCAAGATAGAAGTTTTCAAATCAACGTCACTTAGAAAAAAACTCATGCATGATATAAAATCATCAAATATCATGTTTAGAGACAATGTAAAACATCAAGATATACATGCATGGATTAATCCTAAGCAATATCACAAATCATGCAAGTATCATTTAAAATTTTTATTTTTCAAAAATACTAGAAAGAAAAGCATAATATAATTTTTGAAAATAATTTTTATTTCCTACTAACTAAATTAAGCACTCATGAAAGACATCATGTAATTTCATAATAAGGTAAAAGCATAATGGGTGAGTTGCTTACCTCATTGGCGAAAACCGTCAAAGTCCAATTCGTTTCTTCTTTACTTGATTCTTCTTGGTGATCCTTCTTCTTCTTCTTTGGTGGCCTCTTCTTTCATTCAAGTTCATTTTCAGTTTTATATTTTTATTTAATGAACTTATTAAGATTCATTAAAAGTTCAATATCCTATTCATTATCCGCATTACTTTAGTCATCACTCAAGTGGTATTTCATAGTTCAGAGTTCTAAATCATTCTTGTTCTTTAGAATGCGGTTCATATGTTCATCATATACAACATGTTCCAAGAAACTCATTTCATATGTCATTAAAGTGCCAATGAGTTCTTCTATCAGAAGGTCATTTAGATTTTTAGCTTCTTGTATTGCAGTTACTTTAGGATCCCATCTTTTTGGAAGAGATCTTAAGATCTTGTTTACAAGTTCAAAATTCAAAAAATATTTACTAAGACTTTTCAAGTTATTGAAGACATCCGTGAAATGGGTGTACATATCGACGATAGTTTCATTTGGTGTCATTCGAAAGAGCTCAAAATTATACAATAAGATGTTTGCTTTCGAGTCTTTGACTCTACTAGTTTCCTCGTGCGTGATTTCAAGTGTTCGCCAAATTTCAAAAGCCGTTTCGCATGTAGAAATCTGATTGAACTCATTTTTATCTAAAGCACAAAATAAGGCATTCATAGCCTTAGCATTCAAAGAAAAAGACCTTTTCTCCAAATTCGGCCATTCGTTCGTCAGTTTAGAGGGAAGTTGAAAATGATTTTCAACAACATTCCACAAATCCAAATCCATTGAAAGCAAAAAAACTCTCATTCGAGTTTTCCAATAAGTGTAGTCCGATCCATTAAAGAACAGTGGATGACAACCGAAAATCCCTCTTGAAATCCATGAAGAGCCATTTCTTACGGGTGTAAATCTGAATGAGAAATAACATGGCTCTGATACCAATTGTTAGGGATCGAGCGGCACTAAGAGGGGGGTGTGAATTAGTGCAGTGGATGAATATGATAAACTTCCAACGATTTAAAATAACTTTCAGAAAACTTCATATGTTCAAAGCAACGTTTCGTTTGAAACCATTTTGATTGTATTTTAACTTGAAGGAATACGTAAGAAGGAGACAATGAAGTAGAGCATCAATGTGAAAATGGTTTACAGTAATATAAATGACAATAAGATAAACGTAAATCAATTTATAGTGGTTCAGTCAAACGACCTACGGCCACTCCCGATTCCTCTTCACTTGAGGCCACTGGCTTTTTCACTAGCTATCCTCCGTCCAATGGGCGAGAATGAACTCCCTTACAGTACCACTCCCTTTGACGGGCTTAGGAGATAACCCTTACAAGACCTCTCACCCTTCTCTTGGACTAGAACACTCTTAAAACTTAGAGAAAATATTTTGACACACTTTCAATATAGTTTTCCCTCTTTTTATCTCAATTCTAGACATTTCTTCATCCATGATTGAGAGGGGTATTTATAGGCCTCAAGAGGATTCAAATTTGGAGCTCAAACTTAGAGCCCAAATTTGAATCACCTTGGTTTTCGATATTCTAACAGTACTGGGCGGTGCCACCACCCAGCTCTTGGCCTATGGGCGGTGCCACCGCCCAGCCTATTCTAGCACGATAGTTTGGGCCTTAAACTCGGCCCAGCTGATCCAAAACAAGGCCCAATTGACCCCTACTTAGTTTATAGGATTAACACCTAATCTTAAACCAAATTATGTGCTAATTATGAATTTTAAAGACATTTCCTAAGCTATTACAAAGTCCAACAAGTCAAGACTTCTTCCGGCGAGCTTCCGACAATCTTCTAGTGGTCTTCCAACGAACCCTCGGAAACCATTCTGCGGACTCCCGGCAAGCTCCCGGACTTCACGATGATCTTGGAGAATTCCAGCGAGCTTCCTTGGCAAGCTCCAATCTTTCTTGGCAAGCTCTGCGAACTTCCAACGAACCTTTTGGTGAACTTTCGAAAACCCTTCGGTAAGCTCCCTACTCATTCTCGGTCAATTCCGACAACACTCCCAACAAATCTTCAGACTTCCGTCGAACTCTCAAACTCCCAATGATCTATCACACTTGTCTTCCAGCACTTTATTTTATTTTACGTCTTCATCGTCATCGTAGTTAATCCTGCACACACACAAACAAAAACTCTACTTCGATTTAGACAGTTATTACAATTCGAATTGATATTCAATTGCCTGACACGTCATTGGTTGGCGCTTCGTCTGATTCTTCGACACATCGTCCTCTCTTGCGGCTTGTTGTCCAATCAGCGATTCACCTCTGTAACCCCAATATCCTTGGTGCAACTTCGCACTTCTTGGCCTGATGCCCGATGTTTGAAGCCTCCTGCCGATTGTCGACTGAACCTCTGGCTCGACATCCAATATCCTAATGTGATCACTTCCGATGCAACGTCAATTCCTCCAGCGTCAACTGTCTAATCCTAATCGATAGTAGACCTACGTTAATTAAAACACAATTAGATCATAAAACATAATCAATTAGTTTCATCATCAAAATCCGAGATTCAATAGTGGAGCCCTAAGCCTGTTACGATAGGAAGAAGACTCACTACGACGGATGATGAGGCTCACTACAGTAGAGCCCTAAACCTGTTACAAGCGAAGAAAAGCCATAAGGGCAGATGATGAGGCCTGCTATGATGGAGCCCTAAGCTCTTTACAATAGGAAGAAGACCCACTATGAAAAATGATGAGGCCCACTACGATGAAACCCTAAGCCTATTACGATGGGAAGAAGACCCGTTACGATGAGAAGAAGACCCGCTGTGACAAATGATGAGGCCCACTATGGCAGAGCCCTAAGCCCGTTACGATGGGAAGAGGACCCACTACAATGGGAACCCCCAGCCTGTTACAGTAGAGCTTTAAGCCTTGCTACAGAATACACCCTAAAACATGAAAATCATGGAACATGACTCGATCGACTCTAACGAAACAAAGCAATCGAATGATATGCCTCGAATCTCCTTAACAGAGCCCCGAAGCATGCTTTCTAAGGGGGACGAATGATAGGGATAAAGTGATGTCAACTTTGGCCTGCTAACTCACTTAGGGACCTACTCCCACCTAAGCAGTAACCAGGGCAGAAGAGCCCATGCACCACCCCTGACCTATAGTAGAGCAGTGGGGAAGCATCCTTTCCCCCCTGTCAACTATGATTTTGAGAAAGGTCACACACCCAGACACATGGAGCCTCAATCCCTAATGATGAAACCCATATTTTCCTTTTCTGAAAGCATTAATCCCTAATAGTGAAAGACATATCCTCCTTTCTGGTCACTCGGCATGGGCGACTTCCATCCTCTTTTTCTGTATCGATGCTAACCCAAACAAATGGTGCCCCTACGATCATCCTTCACTAACAAAGGAAGGAACTAACCAACCGTCGACATAAATGAGCCTATGAAGGAACACGGATTAAAGGAGGAGCCATCAGCCTCCCACCCTCAACCATCTAGAGAGAGAGAGAGACTGACTGTGATAGTGTTTGCGGGTCAAATTATGGATTATCAGGTGGCCATCTTGCACACACATGCTTGGTTTTCTTGTTTTGTAGTGTTGGTTTTCTTGATACACAAAGAGGAAAAAAAATTATTCTACTTTAATAGGTTTTTCCCAACATGTGGTATCAGAGCAGCAAGTTGTTATTTGCTACTAATTTTCTTGTGTGATTGAAATGGAAGAATCAGATGGTATGATTAAATTGAACTCATCAAATTATTCCACTTGGAGGCGTATGATGGAAGACTTGCTCTATTGCAAACATTTGTATAAGCCCATCAAAGTTAAAGAAAAATCCTCTACTATGGAAGAGGAGGAATGGGAGGTCCAACACAGGAAAGCTATTGCTTATATTAGAAGATGGATGGATATAAACTTGCATGAGCATATTTCTGATTAAACCAGAGCTGATATTGTCTGGCAAAGGTTAGAAAATTTGTTTGCGAAAAAGACAGTGGGAAATAGAATTTCTCTCCTTAGAAGGCTTGTTAATTTGAAGTATAAAGATGGTGACAACATTGTTAAGCACATAAGCCTATTTCAGAGTCTTGCAAACAAGTTGGTTGCTATGAAAATGAATATAGATCATGAAATACAGGGATTGCTACTTCTCAGCTCTTTACCAGAAAGTTGGGAAACGTATGTGGTGACGATTTGTAACTCTACACCAGAGGGGACTCTAACTATAGACATGGTTAAAGATAGTTTACTGAATGAAGATGCCAGAAGAAAAGAACAGGGAGAATCTTCTTCTGGTGCACTTGTTACTGAAAAGCAGGAAAGACGTGGAAGAAGTCATAGTAGAAATCCACATGGTTACAGAGGAAGATCCAATCTAGAAGAGATATCAGGTGTTTCCACTGCAACAGGCCAGGTCATATGAAGAAAGAGTGTAGATTTTGGAAGCGAGAACAGAATGA
Organism: Musa beccarii; assembly: GCA_024322285.1. Lineage (NCBI taxonomy): Eukaryota > Viridiplantae > Streptophyta > Magnoliopsida > Zingiberales > Musaceae > Musa > Musa beccarii. The sequence continues at coordinate 25,607,040 of CM044395.1, read as the reverse complement.
AAGGAAGAAAAATGAGAAAGAGACCAATACAATTACTGCTGAAGGTGATATCATTACTGTTTGTGATGATGGATGTGTTAGTCTTGCAGCTTTCAGACAAAGAATCGGGTAATTGACTCTGGTGCTTCATTTCATGTTACTTCTCATGATGATTTATTCAGATCCTACACTGCTGGTGATTTTGGCAATGTTAGAATGGGAAACAATGGTACATCCAAGATTATGGGTATTGGAGATATTTACTTAGAGACCAGTATTGGGAGCAAATTAATACTCAGAGATGTCAGACATGTTCCAGATATTTGTCTGAATTTGATATCTATAGGCAGACTTGATGATGAGGGATTTACACATTATTTTGGTGAAAGCAAATGGAAGCTCACTAAAGGTTCTCTAGTTGTAGCGAGAGGAAAGAAGTTGAACTCTTTTTATATTATAGAAGCTAAGCTACACAAAGGAGAGATTAATGCAATTCAAAAGGGTGAAAGCATAGATCTTTGGCATAAGAGGCTTGGTCATATCAGCGAGAAGGGACTTCAAACTCTTGTTAGAAAGCAGTTCTTACCAGAGTTGCAAGGTAGATCTCTTAAATCTTATGATCATTGCTTAGTTGGAAAAACACATAGAGTTGCATTTCATACTTATCCGCCATCTAGAAGATCAAATATTATTGATTTAGTTCATACTGATGTCTGTGCTATGCAAACTAGAACTCTTGGAGGTGCTCTTTATTTTGTTGCTTTTATTGATGATCATTCTAGAAAAGTTTGGGCTTTTGCTTTGAAATCTAAAGACCAGGTACTCGATGTCTTCAAAGAATTTCATGTTAGTGTTGAAAGAGAAACTGGCAGAAAGCTAAAGAGTGTTCGAGCAAATAATGGTGGCGAGTACATGGGTCCTTTTGAGAATTATTGCAGGTTTCATGGTATCAGGCTGGAGAAAATAATTCCAAAAACTCCTCAGCAAAACGGTGTGGCAGAAAGGATGAACAAGACTATTGAAGAAAGGATTAGGTGTATGCTTTCCCACGCCAAGTTACGTAAGTCATTTTGGGGGGAGGCTATGAGAACTACAGTTGACCTGATAAATCTTTCTCCATCAGTTCCTCTGCAAGGTGATGTTCCAGAGAGAGTATGGAAAGGGAAAGATATATCTTATGATTATTTGAGAGTCTTTGGGTGCAAAGCATTTGTACATATTCCCAAAGATGAGAGATCCAAGCTTGATAATAAGGCAAAGGCATGTATTTTCTTGGGATATGGTCATGAAGAGTTTGGGTACATATTATGAGATCTAGTGAACAAGAAGATTGTTAGAAGCAGGGATGTTGTATTTCTTGAAGACCAGTTGTTTGATAATGGTGATAATGTTGAGAAGCCAGAAACCTCTGTTTATATTCCTTGGAGTTTGGGTTCAGTTCCTCCACCTATAGTTCATGATAATCATGGGGGAGATGAAGAAGAAGAATGTGGTGAGAATGTTAGTGATGATACTCCTACAGTTGATAAAGTTGAACCAACTAAGCAAGCACCTTCACCACCAGTTGAGATTCCATTGAGAAGATCCACAAGAGAGCAACAACCATCAACAAGATATCCTTCACATGAGTATGTTATGCTTACTGATGGGGGAGAGCCAGAAACTTACCAGGAAGCTATTCTACATGAGCATAAGAATGAGTAGGTTAAAGTCATGCAAGAAGAGATGAGATCCTTGCTTAAGAACCACACCTATAACTTGATAAAGTTGCCTAAAGAGAAGAAAGCTCTCAAGAATAAATGGGTTTACAGATTGAAGAATAAAAATAATAGCTCACAATAAAGATATAATGCATGATTAGTTGTGAAGGGATTCAGTCAGAAGAAAGGTATTGACTTTGAAGAAATATTTTCTCCTGTGGTGAAAATGTTATCTATCCGAGTTGTTCTTAGTTTAGCTACCTGCTTGGATTTAGAAGTTGAACAACTTGATGTGAAAACTGCATTTCTTCATGGTGATCTAGAAGAAGAAATTTACACGGAGTAACCAGAAGGCTTCAAAGTTAAGGGAAAAGAAAATCTAGTGTGCAAGCTAAGAAAAAGTTTATATGGTCTCAAACAGGCACCCAGACAGTGGTACAAAAAGTTTGATTCCTTTTTGATAAGTCAAGGGTATGATAGAACCACATCTGATCATTGTGTGTTTACAAAGAAGTTTTCAGATGATGATTTCATTATTCTCCTGCTATATGTTGATGATATGCTGATTATTGGTCATGATACTGATAAAATTGAAAAACTTAAAAGAGAGTTAAGTAAGTCTTTTGCTATGAAAGACTTGGGATCGGTGAAACAAAAACTTGGCATGAAGATTATTCATGATAGGAAGAAAGGAAAGATTTGGCTATCTCAAGAGACTTACATTGAGAAGGTTCTTAAAAGATTCAATATGAGTAAAGCCAAAGCAGTTTGTTCTTCACTTGTAGGTCATTTTAAGCTCAGCTTAGAACAATGTCCGACAAGTGAGAAAGAAAAAGAAGAAATGTCCAAAGTGCCTTACTCATCTGTAGTGGGCAGTTTGATGTATGCTATGGTTTGTACTATGCCAGATATAGCTCATGCAATTGAAGTTGTTAGTCGATTTCTCTCTAATCCTGGAAAAGAACATTGGGCAGTAGTAAAATGGATATTAAGATATCTAAGAGGTACTTCCAGGTTGTGTTTATGTTTTGGCAGTGGTGAACCTGTGTTAGAAGGGTACACAGATGCAGACATGGTTGGTGATACTGATTCCAGGAAGTCCACTTTGGGGTTCTTATAACATTTGCAGGGGGAGCAGTCTCTTGGCAATCTAAGTTATAAAAATGTGTTGCTCTATCAACTACAGAAGCAGAATACATAGCCATTACTGAAGCCTGTAAGGAAGCTTTATGGATGAAAAAGTTCCTACAGGAATTGGGCTTGAAACATAAAGAATATACTGTTTACTGTGATAGTCAGAGTGTCATTCACCTCTCTAAGAATTCAACATACCATTCTAGATCCAAGCATATTAATGTGAGATACCATTGGATTCGTAATGTACTTGAGATGAAAGAATTACTGTTGGAAAATATGCATATCAATGAGAATGGATCAGACATGTTGATAAAGTATTTACCTAAGGAGAAGCTTGAAGCTTGTAGGCGAAGAGCGGGCTTAGTACAGCCCACCATATGAGCTGGAGAGGGAGAATTGTTGGGTCCAGCCCATAGGTGGGCTTGGACCAGATAATTGGGCCTGAGCCCAATTTAGTTAATTAAAAAGGTTAGGGTGCTGTCGAGGAAAAGAACAGTAGAGATTGCAGCGGTGTGTTGCAGTGCAGTGAGAGAAAGGGAAGAGAGAGAAGAGGAAAGAAGAAAAATAGGATTTTGAGTTTTCTGCTTGACGATCGGTGGCCAAACTTCGTCGGTTTTGGCCCAAATTTGATGTGGAGAATCCTTGCAGTAAACTCTACAATCCTAACGGTGCCGATCTGCGGTTTATCCTTTCTAAGGTACTTTTCTGCTGTACCTATTTGGTAAGATCTAAATCTTTTCTTAAAAGAGATCCATCTATAATGATGATAGTACTATTGTTCAGCCAAGATATGTGATCTTAATGTTATTTTGATCTTCTTATTATTTTAGAGAAGACCTATTATAAACTTATTATCATTATTGCTAATAGTGGAAGTTTGAAGTGGACTACGGTCCCGTGGTTTTTCCCGCATTGAATTTTTTATGTTAAAAATTCGGTCTCACCTGTGATTGATCAGTTATTCTACTATTTATATTGTTCTGGTTAATACTTTTTTATAATATCAAGTTAGTATTTTTGATAAGGAACCTATTTTAAGGTAAAAGAATTATTCCACATTTACAAGATTTTTCCCGACAAGTCTCAGATGACTGCAGCATACGTTCATAATGTTTCTTTTTGTTCATTGTGTTTGTGTAAAATAAAATTAACATCAGTTAGTTTTAGATGAAAAGAAGATAATCTCATCATAAGCATGATTATTAACTATGGTAGTGTACTTAGGAAATTAGCGCCTAAAGAAAAGAGGACTCTGAGTGCAACTAAACATGATTGTCTGGATATCATATATCCCACTCCATATTTACATGTCCAAATTTGCCAGATAATGTTTGCATCAGCAGATGAACCCATAGAAAATAATTTATCTCATTGTAATATGTATTGACCAGCAAAATGATTTTTACTAACAAGATACAAAACTCACTCAATTCACCAAAAATCATTTCACAACCTGAATCATAATCACACAGAAGAAGCACAGCAGCAATCCATATGAACTATCTGAAGCCTAAGCATTTGCATCAGTAATTGCAACCTTGAACTGTTGATGATCTTGTGCAAAACAGAGTTCCAGTTTTTTGTAAAGCAGAATTTTTTGAAGACCAAACTGAATCAAATTGCCACACATTGATTGCTTGGCTCTTACTGGGTGTGTGAACTGCACGGTGACCTGCACATGCTAAAGAAAGCAATAGCAAGTTCTCCTTCAAGGATTGGACTTGGAATAAGTCATAGAAATGACCCGGAATATGAGAACAGCTTGCAAGTAAAGCATACAGAAATATACATCCTAGTTATTTGTGTGAAGACAAGTTTGTAGAGGTCAACATGAAGAGATGAACGTTTCACAAAAGAAGCATGCTCATCCAGTTCAGAAGCAGTCAAATGAGGAAGGCAAACAAAGGTGATAACTGGCATGAGTTCATCTAACATGCAGCGCTTTCTAGGATCAAAGATGAACATGTTGAGCACTTCCAATTGCCAGTTCATTCCACCTATCATTTCGTATAATAATCTCCACAAATGTTTCTCTCCTTTTTTCATCCTTAACCATTATGAGAGCCAACAAAGACCACAAGTTTGACATTCGCAACTGCTGTATGTCATCATGACAACACCTTGACGATTGATCCGAAGCATATATTAAAACCTATATTGTGATTTATGAATATTCGTGCGTTAAGCTAATGCTTTTTTTAATAATTAACGAACGAATATATATAATATTTGTATATTCTATGCAACAACTTATATTATAATTTTCTGAACATAAGAACAGAATTTTTTTTGGTGATTTTCCGTAAGCAAATGTTGATTGCCAAAATTTATGTATAAGTAATAGCTATTGACTTGCTAGCAATATTTATTTTAATCATTTCATATTTCAAGCAGTTTAAGGACTTGGAAGTCAAGTGCCTCTTTAGATATTTTAGATATTTGTGAATTCTATGTTTTATTACTAAATTTTGTATTATACTTTTTATGAGTATTATTTAAAACTTATTAATTAGTTATAATTACGCGATGAATGATATATATATATATATATATATATATATATATATATATATATATATATATATATGTGTGTGTGTGTGTGTATGCGCGCGCGCGCGCACGAAAATGTTTCCTACGGAATTCGATTATTCGTCCCAACAACAAAATACTAAGCTGTCTTCTTCCTAACTTAAATTTATCGAAAACCGGGTCCACACGGATCCTTCTTGCAAAACCCGGTCCACACGGATCGCTCTTGCAAGACCCGGGCCACGCGCAAACCGATGGCAACCCGATAGACTCCGATGATGGCGGCTAATGAGAGACTTGACACGGGTGCATGACGTACATGCGTGCACGCTCACGCTCACACCTCTCGGATGTCGTCTATCACAAGCAACATTGCATATCAATTCTCATCCTTTTCTTCAGTAGACAGATAAATCGAAGAGTGAGCAGAAAGAAAATTATTTCATATAAACAAACAAAAGAATAAAATTGAACACATCATATGAAACTAATTAAGGTCGGTAGCGGTGGTTCCATGTCGGCTTTTACCGCCGCCGCCAAGAGACGTGCCTTCTTTGGGGCCAGCAACAGATGGCTCAACACCACCTCCCCCTCCTCTTTCCTTGCTGCACTCAACCTGCCGACGAGACCCTTCTCTGGAAGCTGCGGCTGCGGTGGCCGGTTCAGGTCGAACCCCCGGTCCCTCCCCGAGCTCGCCGCCCCTGAAGATGGCACCGCCGTCGCTGTGATCCCGGCTCCAGCAGTGGCACGGCCGCCGATTACGCCGTCGTAGTGGCACCTCATGTGCCCGCCCAGCGCCTGCCCCGTCGGGAACGACTTGTGGCACACCGAGCACTCGTGAGGCTTCCCCAGTGCTCCTGCGACCACGATAGGAGCTCCGCCACCGTTCGAGACCGAGGCGGCGTCATCACCTCCCGCCACCGCCGTCGTGGCTGCGGGCTTCCGGTGGCTGGTCTTGTGCCCCCCGAGAGCCTGGTAGGACGGGAACGCCTTCCCGCACAGGGAGCACTCATAGGACTGTGCCTTCGGAGGCGACGGCGGCGGCGGCACATGTTCGTGTTCGAACGCTGCTCCACCACCGACGCCGCGGGAGAGCATCACGAGGCAAAGGGCGTAGAACTCCTCCTCGGTGTTGAGGCGGCGGCGGCAGAGGCGGTCAGCGTCCTCATCGGGAACTTCCGGAGAAGAAGAGGGAGAGGGGCGGGGGCGCTTCGACCGCTTCCCCTTCGCCGTCGACCCCACCTGGTAGGGCGGTGGCGGCGACGACGATGGCGACGGCGTCTCTTCTACGGCATCTACGGCCATAAGATCCTTGCTCTCTTTCTCGCTCGGACAGACGATTCAAGCAGCCAACAAGACGAAGAGCGACGAGACGTCTCAAGCTATATATATATATATAGAGAGAGAGAGAGAGAGAGAGAGAGAGAGAGAGAGAGAGAGAGAGATGGGATGGCAGAGTGGAGTGGCGTTGCCGTTGGCAAGCTTGAGGCGGCTGAGAGACATCAAGGCAAACTTGGATGGGATCAATTCACCGGTTATTGAAGCACGTTGCCCGCTTCTTGTACCTGCTTTGTGATTGTTTTAAGGCGTGGACCCACAGGTATCCGTGAGTAGTCGTCGCTAGCGTCGTTTCCGAGTGACTTGCGGGTCGGGAACGAACGTCTCACCCACGAAAGAATAATCAAACAACTTAAAGACGCAAAGCATGACTGGCTGAGCATACGGTGCCGAACAACGCGGTGTGGTGAACTTCGTGCGTTGGCCGTACACGATTACAAAAGACGGCACATGGTCCTCGGCCGGGCGCTATGCGTGGTCGAGCCACGACTTTTAGTGGGATAGACGGCACGAAGATACTGACCAAGTTAGCGCCACGTGCTTCTCACTTTTGATGGCTAACATGCGCGGACGTGGTAAGCGTCACCGGTGAGATAATGAAGAAGTCAACGGGATCCTTTTGACTTATGCATTTCAAGCAATATCTTTCCTTAAGATTGGATAATTCTAGAGATTAAACTCTTCCTCCTAAGAAATGAAGTAGATAAGCATGCTGTACATATGTATGTTGCTGCTTATGACCTTTTTACAAGTCAGACCTTTTGTCTTATTGCCACCAAGATGGGTTTGATAGTATATGTGTGTGTGGCTCAAGCTTACTCTGTTGACTATGATCACTTCTTCCTCAAGGGCGAAATCAATAGATTGATTGCCATGTCCAATCCTTACACAATGCAAAGATTACATGAGAGAGAGCTGCAACATCCCCAACATGAGGAGAGCGAGAGAAGAGAGAAGTCACCAAACCTTCCTTTCCCCCACAAGTCCCAAGACCTCCTCCCACAGCCCAAGACTCCCTACACTGGCCACCCCTGCCACACTTGGGCTGCAGGCCACCACCCTCCAAAACCCCGCCCTGATCTCGTCCCTCAGCTGCTCCCCCTCCCACCCACAGTAGCCATCGAAGAACCTGAAGTCCCCCGCCCCCACCACGTCCCTCTTCACCATCTCTGCCGCGCACCCCACGCACTCCTTGGTGCCGTAGTACAGCCCCTCCATCACCTCCTCGAACACCCCGTCCTCCCCTCCTCGGGGGCCGACCAGGAACAGCGCCTCCTCCAGCGGCCCGCCGAAGAACAGCGGCCGGTCCGAGAACACCCCCGCCACGTCCAGGTCCACCGAGGGCGTCTCCTTGATGGACATGAGCGATGGCCGGTTGAGGATGACGCCGGTCGGCCCCAGCGGGCCGGCCGAGAGGAGGAGGATCACGGTGCGCTCGAAGATGTGCACGCCGTCCAGCTTCTCGGTGGCGATGAGGAGGCAGCCCCGCTCCGGCTCGTGCAGCAGGTGCGCCCACTTGTCGCCCACCGGCTCCGGAGGCGTTGGGCTTTGGTCCATGCCGCCTAAAGCAAGCGATGCGGCAAGACTGGATCCTTGCTCGCCGGCGACCAGCCTTGCCCTGAAGGATCTCCAGTCTGATCTGATCACTAGCTCGCCGTCCTCGTCCTGTGGCTGAGACCTGAGATTGCAGCCTGGTAGATTGGAATTAGCTAACACCATTACACTCTCCATCCATCAATATCAAAGACCTTGCCAAGGAGAAGGAAGAACAGCACTTACGAGTTACAGTAGAAGATGAGGTGCCACCGCTTCCATGGAAACCTTGACCGGACCTCTTCTTGTGGAGGAGTGGCGATTTCGGCTTGAAGGATTTGCAGGTTAGGAAACAGGATGCCTCCATTGATGCTTAGGCCTAAAACTCCTTGGTTTTCCAAGCTTATATGTGCCAAAGCAGACAGAACAATGAAGGGGGTGCAGATGATGAAGAAGCTCCACCACCAAAAAAAAAGGGGGGCAAGAAAAAGAAGAAGAAAAAGCTTTCACCACAGGTTTTGGAGCCCAATCCAACTTGGATATAATACATCACTTTGCTCTCAGCAGCCAATGTCTGCAAAACGTATGTCATGATCGTGGAGTTCCACATAGGCAGGTCATTTCTTGTGGCTCCTGCATTTTGGGTGCTGCGTCATTACTTTGGAATTTTCTTGGCCATGGTTTAGTTTGAGAAGCCTTGTGACTGGTGATGTGGAATTGATGTGGCCATGGAATATGGACAGTGGATCTCTTTCTTGCCGCATTCTCTACTCAATCTGGAGCTTCCATTACCGAGCAGCAGATTGCATCTCCACCAACCATCAAATCCATGATGAGCTGGAAGATAACAGTGACAGCCCTTCTGCATGAAACACATTCAAAATGCGGCATTTCAAGAAGCAAAGAACCGTGGAATATGCACAGGAAACATATATAACACTAGTCACACCCACAAAAAAGAAAATGTAGATTATAGTAAAAACTTGTAGTGACACTCAACAATGTCATGAAGAAGGGTTTATAATTATACCACATGATAAACTACTTAAAAATAATTATCATTCTGATTCACAATTGCCATTTAAAGGAAACGAACACCATAAGTTTTTTACTTTCGTAGTATGCCATATTTATTTATGAAAGAGAAACTCCATATGGTTGAAGCATAAGAGAATTGTGAAATAAGAATGGTAAAATTAAGCTAGAATTGAGAATTTTTTTTTGAGAAAGTATATACTCATTTATACACCTAAGATTGCATATAACATAAATAATACCAAAATCGCATCAAATTATAACATGTAATTAATATGATTATTGCAATCGACATGACTATTGCTTGTTTTTTCCCTTTATATTTTGGTAATGGTGATGATAATCTACTAGCAATAGGCAAAATCTAGTTTCAATTCCAACAAAATCATGGTTAGTTTTCTTTACAATTTGTATTATCTATTCATGTTAATACAATTCTAAACATCTTAAGCTCAATTTTGTTATAAAAAAAAAAGATCTTGTACTTGTGAAGTCATTGAGAATTGTGAATGTTGTAAATATTGAAAAATAAAAAAGTTCTCGATTTACATTTTAAAAATAAAGTTTTTAATATAAAGGAAATACAATATCGACAACATATCCTATTGTCCTCAATTATGATTTGTAATTCAATTTATTCAAAATAGATAAAACGACCATGCTGAATCATAAATTATATTTCATGAATTTTCCAAACCTAAAAATTTAGTCAAATAATGATCAACACACGTAGCACTAGAAAAATATGGAGCTTTTGTGGGTTCAATCAGGTATAAAATTCATCTTTTATTATTAGTATTTTATAAAAAAATATTTTCTCGTTATATTCTTTAGTACGGGAAGAAAAGAAAATAAAGGATTTTAACCTCGTCCTCACGGCTAAGAAAAAAAAAAGACTTTTACCAGTTATCCAAGTGATTGGTGGGCTTAATTGATTGACAAAATTATGCATCAATATGTTTTTAAAAATATAAAAAATAACAAACAACTTAGATTCTTAACTTGCAATTATTTACTGAATCAAGATCTTAAACATTAGATGGAGCGTCATGACTTAGCTTGCAACATTGGTGGGCTTAATTCTTTATCTTGTTTTTGGATTGAGTGTCTTTATTCCATGTTTTCTGTTTTATTAATATAAATTCGAAGATAAATAAATATATATATTCCCCACAGTTAGAGAGTTGAAATATTATTGATCATTTTAATTTAAAATATAAAAATAGTACTAAATAAAATATTTAATATATAATAGCTGCTATATTATGTGGTTCAATTTATGTAAGATAAATTATGAATACGATTAGATTTTGATTATGATTATCGATCAATAGAAAATAAATTCAATTATGAGAATTACTCTCCTAATTATTACCTATAAAAGAATAAGATATTCTAGGAAGTCAGTGTGAATAATTAGACGAATTAATAAATATACGACAATGTTGAGAGATTATAAATCTTCGTTTATCTTTTTTAGTCACATGAATTAATGAGAGATTACATATCTTTTCTTATTTCTTCTTTATCTCTAAGTGTATTATTCATAGCGATCCTATAAAAAAATAGGAAGAAAAGACAACTTTAGTTTTTCTTGTAAATCGATATTACTATAGATTTCAATTTCGATAATAGTGTGCTTACAGATCAGATAAAAGTTTTTTGGTTAGTATCAAAAGGTACACATTGTAAATTTAGATATATTATTATTTAATTTTAGATTTTGATATTAAAATTTTTATATAATAATATATTATGATTTTTATATTTAGAATAGTATCCATCCAAATTTAGAATTAATGAATGTCATCCTCTAAGCTTTGAAATTTCAACACAATCAAGCACAATAAGCACTTTTATTCTCTCACTTAATTAGCAAAGCTTTTATGTTAAAAGGCATATGAAATTTCTACATTTATAGTATTTAAAGTAACCATGTTTTGAAATCATAGTAACCAATGGAGTTATTGTTTCTTCATATGTAATTCTCTTAAACATTTACAAGTTTTGTGTTTTTGTGAAGGAAATTTTAAAAATAAAACAGCAATAGTGAATCGATATTACCATAATGAATCCATAACAAGGATACCGTAGTTAAGACCTTTGGCTGTTTGACAACAAGATCAAAAGGTCAAAACTCGTCCTCACTGTTTATCATTTATAAAAAAATAATCAATATAATCATGACAAGGAAGTAATTATAAAATAACTAATAAAAACAATATATACAAATGCAAAATGAATACAAAATGACAATGTAAAACAAGACTTTAAGACTTTAGCGAGTCTGGATGCATAATATAATACACAGCTTTGTAATGAAAAATGCTCGTAGGCAAGCAAATAGGAGAAGAATGATTAACACCTTGATTCTTCATCAAATTCAAAACATGTTGCAAAAATAAAAAGATAATGACAATCAATCACGAATCATATCCATGTTAGAATATGTCAAATTCAACAAGAGGAGTGATGAGAAATCAATTAAGAGAAATAAAGTTAATAAGATTATGATTGACTTATAAAAGTCTAATGACTATGCTATTATTAATTTCAATTTAAATATTTTGATAAATAATTTAAGTAAAGTAAAATTGATGGACTAATCAGCTTATTAGGCATGGGTCATCATGAAATATAGTATTTAATTCATCGATCAAACATATATCATCATTTTTTATTCGAAAGATAAAAAATAAAATATCAAAAAGCAGATATTGCATCAAATCAATCAAGAGAATTATGCTTACTTATTATATAGGTTATGTTTCTCGTATTAACTAATTTTTAAAAGATTTATGGAAAAACAATTCATAGGATCACTTAATTTTGCATGATAAATTTATTTATTTTATATGATAAATGTTAACAATACTGATTTCTCTTTTACATAAAATTCTTAAATGACACAATAAATACAGTAAGTTAGATTCAATAGAATTAAATCAATCATTTGACATATTGTCTTAACCATTTCAATTTCATATGTAAAAATAATATACTCAAGTATTTTAAAATAAAAAAATTATTTTTATTTTTTTTAATCTCTGTTAAGACATTCAATTTGATTAGTGTATTAGTGCATAATTCATAAATCTCAGTTTCGAATCCACGTATCCGTCATTTAATATAATAAATATTTTTTAAAAAATATTTTTTGATTTGGAAGAACTAAAATTATGTGCCCTAATTCCTAAATTAATAGTCTCTCTCTCTCTGTGTATATATATATATATATATATATATATATATATATTTATTTATTTATTTATTTATTTATTTTTGACAAGTGTACATGTTGGCAGCCTCTAACCCTTAACATGCCCTAACGCTCCTCGCTCTGTCACACATACATTCCATCGCTTTGCTCCTCCGAAGCTCGCAATTTTCTACTTTTGATTCATCCGTCGATTGGTAATCTGTGGAATCCACTGAATCCCCACCGCCTACAGGTGGGGTTCGCCTGTAGTTTGATTAGGCGCATCTCCCCACTTTGCTCTCCTTGTAGAGGTCCGTCCGGGGCGTGGATCGTTTGGTGTCTGCTTGAATCGGAGAGCGTGGTAACAAAGGCGTCGGCTTTACCTTATTTGGCTTGTATTTCCGCTGCCCTTTCCCCTTGTGGAGGTTTGAGAAAATAGGCCTTTTCTTCCCGATTAGATCGGTGAACTTGACCTAAGGTTTCTGGATTAACTGGTGAAGAGTTTTGAGGAGATCCACCTGATCACCAGAGTGAAGGATACTCCATCTTTGCTCTTGAGTACTAGGTTGCTGGTATTTACGAAATACAAAGATTTGATCTTTATTGTATCTGTTGTCGTTGTGGCTGAAGATCTTCACAGAAAGCCTTTTTTGGGTTGGGTTTTCTTGGAAGATTTGTCAGCCTGTGTGCAGTGGATTGAGTTGATATTGCGAAAAGGAGAGTGTTCTTTGTGGTGTGTTGAGGCATCCAATATAGCATAGAGCAATTATTGTACAATAGCCTTCTATGGGTGAGCATGCAGTCCAGGGGCAACCTAATGGGCTATTGCCCAACGGTCTTTTGCCCAATCAAGTGTCTAATGTGACCCGAGTCCTTGATATGGAGAGATGGTCAAAGGCTGAAAAGAGAACAGCAGAGTTGATAGCATGTATTCAGCCCAATCAACCATCTGAAGAACACAGGAATGCTGTAGCCAGCTATGTCTGCCGGCTAATCATGAAGTGCTTCTCCTGTCGGGTCGGTTGGTCTCCTTATGATTTTTTATCCTTTAGCCATATTTTAATTCAAAGAATATAAATAGTATTGTTTCAGTACTCTCTTTTTACATATTTTAGTGCAGAGAAAGTCAGGCTCTTTCAATTTCTTTTCCATTTTTAGATATTAGACATACATTATATGTGCATAAAGAGGTATAACAGAGTGCACCTTCTATGTTGTACATTTTATGTTATATAGGTTCCTTCTTTTTATCAGTTACTTTTTGTTGTCATTTGCATATGTTGACCTATCATTTGACCAGAAATTTGGAAATTATTTAAATTTGGATATATAATGACTGTAGTTTGGAAGAAATGCTTTAGTTGACATTTTTTGAGGAATTCAATAAATCCTGGTATGAAGTTGACAAGCTATTGCTTGCCTATTAAAAAGGCTAGATCTAAATGGTGAGGCCTTTGCCTTTGTGAATATGCAAGAATTTAAATTCTTGTCTTATACATATTATTACACTGGTTCAAATCATCAAAGATACATGAGAAGTGATACAGAGAGTTCCGAGGAGTTGTGACAAGGTTGACCTAAATTAGTCACTTCCTTAAGAGTTACCTCAACTTTGTGAGATGTGGTTATTTTAAATTTTGTTACTTGGGACAATGTGTTTGATTGCATTTGTATGTTGGAATTGAGAAGCATTGAGATAAATCGTTTTACAGCCAGGTTAGAGTATTTAATGAATAAGTTTCATAAAAGGAATAACCATGCACCAGTTCAATCATTTGTAGAATCTTAGATATAAAAAGCTTTGACATGTTATAAGAGTAGCATCCTTTGATCTAGGATAACAAGGTAGTAAGCTTTCCATCTTGCAGCATAATATAGGAGCTGTGTGTTGATTACTGAAGTTATCTTAGGTGCATGCTGAGACATTTTGTGCACTTTATTTTGGACAAATTCTCTTGTTATGTTATAATTTGTTGGAGCGTGGAGTGTGTGGGGTATGGATGCTGCTTCAGGGATAATATATTCGCTTAATGTTGGTTTTTTTTTTGTTTAGTAAATTTCAATTGGGTGTCATTATTGTTCTATTGATGTCAATTTTTGGTTAGCTTCACAGTTATCTGATAGAGTTAATGCATATGAGTTATATTTTAAGTGGAAATTGGACTTCAGGCAGTTAATAAGCCATCAATATCCATGTTTAGGAAGACCTGCTGTCTTTTGATTTAGGACTTTGCTGGATTTTCATTATTCTAGGAAGGTTCTGTCCCTTTGTTTTCTTTGTTTTTTTTTTTTTTTTGTGAGATTGTGGTCATTTTGAAGATTATGCATGAATCTTGGTGAAGTTTTCATAAGCTGCTGTCAGTTATATCTCTTCATAATCATTTAAATATTTTTCTTATGTTTCAACTTCTCTATTCTCTTTAAATTTGTTTTATCTCTTGATATTTTCCGTCAAATCTTTTTCAACCTGTCAAATGAATCCTGAAATGAGCTTAACTTGAGCCTCCCAGTGGTGTACCCACGCAATTGCATAACTGCAATAGGATGGTGGTGTTGGATGAAACAAATCATTGAATGTCTTGTCTAGAAGATCTTGTATATTTGATGATGGTGGCAGACATTTTTTTAGGCAACTTGAGATTGATGAAATTTTTTTTTTTGCAGAGTTCTTGACATGGATACTGCTACTTGCTAACGGATTACAAATGATAGATGTAAATTCGATCAACTCTCAAGAGTATTGAATTAGTTTTTCCAGTTGACATATATTGAGTAAAAAGATTAAAAAGTTCGAGGAAACAATGTCTAAGGGTCCATAAATATAGACATTGGTGATAATCATAAAGCTGAAGCCTTGGAAAAGCTAATTGTTGATCTATTTTGCATAGTAATTACTGTATGAGAAATTTGCTCATTTTTGAGCCATTGTAGGTTGAACCTGTTGAGCCAGGAACATTCCTTTGTTTAAGAAATGCCTTTAAGATTTAGAACAAAGGGCTAGATATTGTAGAAGTTTTGGTGTTGGTGGTAGAATAAAGATCTGAAGTCTGGGGAGCTTTGAAATTGGTTTTTATCTAGTACATCTGTAGTTGACGTAAGG
Source organism: Musa beccarii (assembly GCA_024322285.1). Taxonomy (NCBI): domain Eukaryota; kingdom Viridiplantae; phylum Streptophyta; class Magnoliopsida; order Zingiberales; family Musaceae; genus Musa; species Musa beccarii. The sequence goes on along the minus strand of CM044395.1, from coordinate 25,591,490 downwards.
GCTCATTTAGTTGCAAGGAAGTGTCAGCATTTGTGTTCCCCACTTTGGCTTTTGAAAAAGAGATCTACAAATTGCAAAGTGAAGCTTTCTTGAAAATGTGACTGCCATTTTTCAAATCCTTTAAGAAATAGAAAAATGTTGAGTTTGTTGCTTTCTCTCCTTTAGCTTTTTACTTTTGCTTCCAACTTTGATAAGGCAGTCTATTTTCTATTCTCTTTCTCTCTCTAAGGTATGGTGGCTTGGTGTTGGAACCTCAAATTCTATTTAATTTCATGGATTTCATGATCATCATAATCTTGTTGTGTGCCCTTAACTTCATCCATGCCCAATGGATAAGCCTTGCCAAAGGGCCTTACTCTAATTTACTAAGAAAGTCGTTTTATTGATTTTATTCTACTACTAGAGACATAAAAAAATGGTGGCCTATTGTACAACAAGGCTTTTGCCAATGCATGAGTTTCAGAGTTAACATGTGTAGCCTTTGCTTACGAGCAGGATATTGTTTCTGCAACTCTGCTTAGTCACCTTGCTTAATACCAGGCCCCAACCTCTATAGTGATATAACAACTGATCAGAAAATAACTATAAAGTGAAACACCAGGAGATATGAATACGAAATAAGGTATGCTTTGAAGCAATATTTTAAGATGATAGCTTTTAAATTTCAAAGGACATGGCCCTTGATGGATCTGAATTGCCATGAACAATCCGGAAAACTGATTCATTGTCATAGTTACTGTTATATATGAAAACTCTTCAGATTGATACTTGTGTACCATGGGAGTTTTAAAACTTTTGAGAACATATCATGAACTGGATTGATCTCACATTTGAAATTTATGTGCAACTGGAAGAAGAAGAAATAAATTACCATTGGATGTGAATTTTCTAATAGGTTGCAGGAAGCACTTCAAATTTTAATTACAAATGTAAAATATGGTGGGTTCTTCTTTTGGTTAATTTATTAGGTCAATTGATGTGTGCCTTTCTGTTGATGTCCTTTCTTTTGGTTATTTGCAGTTTCAGTTTAATTTGCATTGTTTTGAATGCATACTTTCTCTTGTTTTCTTACCATGCTGATGTATTCAAATGTGACACTGATAGATTATTTCACGTTTCTTGTGATCTCAGGTTTTCACATTTGGGTCTGTACCTCTCAAAACCTATTTACCTGATGGCGACATTGATTTGACTGCATGCAGTAATAATGAAGATTTGAAGGATTCATGGGCTAATGCAGTTCGTGAAGTGCTGGAAAATGAAGAAAAGAGTGAGAATGCTGAATTTTGTGTAAAAGAAGTCCAATACATTCAAGCAGAGGTATATTTCAATTTAAGGCATTCAATGGGTGGACATAAATCATTATAAATATAAACACTGTGGCATGTATCATTTGCTTGCACAAGAATGCTTTCTAGTGAATATACTTCACCATGAATATACTATTTTCTGTTGATCTTCTAACTTCCATTCAGTTTATAGTACTTGATGTTACTATTCTTTTGCAGTCATTTTATAGTGTTCTTCTTTACCTGAACATGTGGTGTTCACTTTGAGTATCTTTATTGTTCCAAGAGACAAAAGTGTTATGATTTAATTGCTCAACTGGAAGCTATCTGTCATGCAACTTAAACATGATGCTTGTACATTACTGACAAACAGCATGCAATATTGACTAAAAAGCAATAAGTCAACTGCCTTGTAATCATCATACTTTATGAACAATCACATACTAAATGTTGTTTCTCTGTATGCTTTGACTTATGGAGTGACTGATAGGATTCTGTTTCTTGTCTTGGCTATCAAGTCAGAGCCTTTGTTATTATTTGGGTTATTCCCATACTTCTGTATGTGTGCAATGAATATGGCATCTAAACTAGCACTTTTATTTGGTATCACCTAGAAAACTATTTTATTCTTATTTTGGAAATGTTGGTCCAATGCACAAGCCTCCCGAACCAATGTGGGTGCTTGGAAGGGCAAATTTATACAGCCTTGCCCTATAAGCAAAGAGTTTGTTTCATGAACTGAACCTGTCAGAAATGAGCAACCTTTTCATGGTGTCGAGCAATGATTTAAAAAGGTGCTTGGGCGCTCGGGCGAGGCGAGGTGAGGCGAGGCCCGAGCGCCTCGCTTCACTTCTAGGCGGCTCGCTTCAAAGAGGCGAGCGCAGGCGGCGCTCTTCAAAGAGGCGCCGCTTGGGTGCTCACCCGAGCCTAGGCGTCGGGTGCTTCGGGCGAGCGCCCGGGTTAAACCAAGCGACCGAACTAAAATTTTAGGTTCGGTTCGATCTTAGGTGATTTAGTTGGTTCGATTAAATCACCGATATCAGCCTCTCTCGCGACTTCACCGACTTCCCCAACTCTAACCCTCGCGATTGGTCTCTGTTGTCACTAGTGTTTCTTTGTCGCCGCCGCCGCCGCTCCCATCATCCGCCACCCACCGCTCCAGCCGCTGCCGTCGCTTCGCCCGCTCCAATCAACTCCATTGTCACGCGCTGCCGCTCCCCCACTCACCTACCGCCACTGCTTGTCGTTGTCGCCTACTGCCGTTGTCGCCTGTTGCTATTGCTTCAACAAGCGAGGTCTTCCTTCTCAATCCTAGCTTCGATAGTATACTGTTAATAATATATTGTTAATAGTATATTAACAGTATATTGCTAATTGTATGCTAATAACATAATTTTTTATTTATTAAATTAATAATATATTATTTTAATTTTAATACTATTAATTTTTATGTATTTGAAATTATTGTTAGGTTTCAGGATAAAAGGCAAGTGTTCAGAGCAACTCAATTTGAGACTTTTTAGTAATGTGACATTGTGATTTTGTACCTTAGATTTTCTTAATTTAATAGTATATTTTTATTTAAATAATTATATTTATTAATTATATTATATATTTTTATATTTTAGCATCTCGCTTCGCTCGCGTGAGCGCCTAGCACCTCGGGCGATTTTAGACCTTGGCACCTTTTGGCGCCTAGCGTTTTTTAAATCATCGGTGTCGAGGCTCACCATTTTATTTTTCTTTTATGGTTGTGAAATGTTGGAATGCATGGTCTGCAATACTGAATAATATCGTCCGGTACGGGCGGCATGTACTGGTCCAACAAGATACCGGTATGTGGACCGTCCGCTACCGATCGATACATTTTTTTATTTTTTTAATTAAAAAAATCGTTTTTTTTGTTTTTTAATATGCGACGTAGCCTCTTCCTTGGGCGACGTCTCTTGAGGTGTGACATCACTTTTTTCTTCTTTTTTAAATATGCAACGTCATTTTTTTATTTTTTAATAGAGAAAATCGTTTTTTTTGTTTTTTTAATATGTGACATCGCCTTCCTTTTCGGGGCGCAGAGAGAAGGGAGGCGACGTCTCCCGTGCGATGTCGCTTTTATTGTTTTAATATGCAACGTTGCCTTGACGAGTTGCTCGGGAAAAAAATAATTATATATATATATATATATATATATATATATATATATATATATATATATATATGTCGAATGGTACATCGAACGTATCGCTCGTTACATCACGAACTTAGCTGGTTTTGCCTGAGTCGTGTGACACTTTTGCATGTTCGTCCGAAAAGGTCAGTCTCCCCGAAACCTCTTACGATACCTTGGGACCTGCAAAAGAGAAGATGGGACAAAGAAAACACTTCACACGGGATCTACAAGCAACCCTTTCAGCAAACACTTTATATCCAATGCAAATTCCAACCATGGATATCACAAGCTCAGAACGGTTGCACAACAAAGGTATAAAATTGGTCCACTACAGACCGAGATCTAGTACAAGTGTTCATATGACACATACTTTATGTACAAGCCTACACGGCCACCAAATCACTCAAATGGGGCTGTTAAACCTTTGGCTAGCCCTTTACATACTTGGCAACTCATGAACAACCCGAAAAGACACGGGCATGCATAAACATTACATTTGACAAGCCTTCCAAAATTTGTCTGTGGCATTCTCCCCCACTTATTCCTTCGACGTCCTCGTCGAAGCTTTTGTTGACGCTGCAACTCCTTGTCTTTGCTGGATCTTCAATCTTTTGCTCTTGCTGCGATGTGCCTCTCGGCTCCCAGTTGTTCTCCGCTTGTTGTTGTTGAGTCGTCGAACTTTAATTTGTCATGCTGCTTCAACTCGTTAATGACTCTGACTTTGGTGTGGGGTCGGTAGAGTTGGGTTGATTCTTGTTGGTTCTTACAGATTCATCTGATGAAGGAAAAGACCATCCTTAATATGCGCCAGTCTTCAAATTCTTCTTGTCTCTTGAACTTGACAGATGCTTGTTGGAGTTTTAACGAGTATGGCCTTGCAAACTTTGAAGTTTTCAGATCCTTCCTCCGCAAAATTTTCCTATCGAATCTTCCTTCATTTAGTTGTCTTATCCTAGTAGGTTCACATGACTTCCGCTTTCGATTGACATTTAGTTGGGAAATGAAGCAGACAATCTACTCTCAGTAGTATTGATCATCATTGGTGAGGACTTGACAACTGTTGTCTTCCGTTAGTCTCTTCGAAGGGTCTTCAAATTTATGCAGAGCTCCTATGCTGGATAACTAAGAGAACTGGGTACTCGATTTCGTCCATTCTCTTGAGAGTTAAGAAAGCAAAGGTTACTTGACTTCGCCCGCCTCCTCGAGGTTGTACTTCATGTGTCAAGCTGGTTACTAGATTTCGTCTGCTCTTAGCTCACACTTCCGAAGCACTTGAAGTGTTTGCAATCCTTGTGTTGAGTCAGCTATTGTGATTCACCTTTTCAATGCCATTGCATTTCTGGAATGCAAGAAGTCATCACTCTAACTTGGAGTAAGTCTTCGATAGATTTGGTCGCCTTTGAGATTGTACCACCTTCTCCATCATTCCTGCCACCTACTCCTTTGAGTAGCAAAGGTACAACATCACGTATTGCATGCTTCGTTCCTTGGTCCTGCACTCTTGCATCGATCCGAAATCCTTCACTTACGACAATCTCGATAAGAAGTCCATTCACACCGGTCTTATGAAGTTCTCTAGTCTCTTGCCCTTCAACCTTGTCATGGTACATGGAGTTTGCCACTGCATTCTCCTTCTGCACGGCCCATATCACAACCAAGCGCTCTCCCTCTATGAGAGCAAGGGATCGATGACTCCACAAAAGTCTTGCCTCTGCGGTACCATAGCGCTGCAATGCCCATGGCACTACTATCTGTTGTCTCGCATCTACATCCCATCTTCGCGATCGGTAGATTCGCCTTTGCGGCACTGCGGCACTCCTCTGAGTCCATCTTCATTCTAGCCGACGCTTGATTTTGGGTAGTTGAGTCCCTCTGGACTCGTCATTGCTTCCTCGCCCTTTTTCGACCACCTGCTTCAACACCTCTGTGTTCTCTGAGCAATTTCTCTTGGTCGATGGAAAGACAGACTGCAACTCCCATGTATGGCCTCCGCCATCATGTTGCAGGGCTTGCATCGCTTCTGTTCTCTTTAGCTTTATTGATCGTAACGTTCGCTTACTCGGTCTTGTCCTCTGACTTGCCGGGCTCCCTTAAGCGAATGTGAGCTCTGAAACAGTCCAACTCTTTAGCTGCTCCGATCATACCTCTGCATGATCCAATCCCCCCTATGGGACTCATTGGTACTTGCATATGAACTTCTCCCTCGGTAGTGCACAGCCCCCATAAGCTGATGCCCAAGGCTTTCATTCAATGCAACATTTGATGCACACACGGAAGATCCGCCTCTGCGGTACCATGACATTCCCTGCTTGAATCCATAGCCCTTCTTGCTATCATGTCGCTCATCGAAGTGGAGCTCCTAATCGCTCTCCCGATCATACCTCCGTATGACTTTGTCCCTCACGGGAACGTCTGTGTGTGTCGCATTGCCATGAACTATTCCACCATAATCCGCTGCACCATGTCGCCTCCTGGTGACATCTCATTGCATTTTGATCCTTGTGGTATGAGCTCGAATTGTGATCTTTCCATGTGTGGCCTCTGCCAACACATCGTAAGGCCTTTGCCACCTTCGATTCTATTCGCTCCTTTGGGAATCGACCTTCGTCCACCCGCTCTCGGCTCACACTCGGACGAAGCATAGCTCTAGGACAGATCGTCGCCTAGCAGCTTCTCTGAAGTCCCTTGACTTCATTGAAATTGGTGCACCATTGTTTGGATCCTGAGCCTCTGCCGCTACCAGCATAATCTCCGCTATGCACCGCTTTCCTCATGGTAACTCGGATAGTAGCACTGTGGCATATTCTTCAAGAGTACACGCCTCTGCGTCCTCTTGTCCCGTGCCCTATGCTAAGGTCTTCTGACACAAATTTTGCCTCTGCAAGTTGTGTCGCATTAGTTTCTCCGTCAAATGCTTCACCGAGATAAGGTGCATGTGCCTCAAAGTTTCCTTCGTCTTTGGCACAATGTAAGACGAGTCTTGCTCCATCAGAATATGAAACCCATGGAACGACATGATCCTATTCCTGCCTCTGCAAGAGTCCATGTCCTTGACCTATGTCTAAGGAAAGCTCCAAGCCTTCGCTCCACGTTCCATCTTCTATGCCAACTCTCTTCATGCAGCTTGGGTACGTCACCAAGTTACCCCTAAGTTGCTCCGCTTCTCGATTTGCATTAAGTTAATGGTGGCCCTCGTGCCCACCATTCCACGGGTCAGTCTTCTGTTGAGTCCGATCTCCCTATTGGCTCCAAGTGTGCCTTCACTTTTTGTTGGCTTGGGTCGCTCCCCCACTTGATCTCGCTATGCGTCCACCAACGCATTGCCTTTTACGAGATCATGCGATGACTCCTCGCCGTTTTGTCACGAACGGTCGTCGCACACTCGTAGCAACTTCGTTCAACGTTCCGTTCGTCGCTTGCCCATGCTTGTACATATCCTTGGCAGCCTGTTTTGCCATGTTTTGGTGTGTTTTTCCTTGTAAAACAGCGAAAAGCAGCAATGACTTCTGGCAGCAGCGAACGATCGCCGCTGCATCTCGCCCGAAATCCAAAAAACAGCTCCGTTTTAAGTGTGCCGCGGGCTGATTTCGCAAGCCGCGCCACGAAAATTTTGTCGACCATCTCAAGACTCGAACCACCCGGGTGGCACATGGTCGGATGGGGCTTCAAGATAGTGTCGGGTGTTGAACACTTTCACAAGTTTGCACGTCAACTTGACGGAAACTTGCCTTAGCGCCCGACACTTGGGGAGTAGTTGTTTGCGGACTTGCACCGCTCATTCACCCCTCTAAAGTCCTTGTTTTCCTCCTCTCTTTCTCTGCTTTCTTGCACTCCAAGTGCTCGCTCAATTGCTTGTAAAGCTTCCCTCATGAGACGTCGGGACTTGTCCGTCGCTCGTTCCAACAACTAATCAACTCTCTTTTTACAGTCCTACGGGACTGCACGAGGTTGCACTCGGTGACCCTTTCATGGACGCGTATGTCGCAAGGGCGCCTCGAGACTTAGGCAATCCAAGCTAAGTCCGATCGAAGTGGGTGCAAAGGCGATTCTTGACTTAGGCAACTTCAGCTAAGTCGGTGGCTTGCCGCAAGGGTGCCTCACCACTTAGGCAATTCTTGCTAAGTGCGTGACAGTTTGCTCGGTCCGTTGAGCTTTGTCTTGAGGTATTCCTCCTCAATATGTGCGGTCCGTTGCACATGATTATCTCTCTGGAGAACTGAGACTTATCCTTCCTGGATATCTGCCTCGTTGGAGCAACTTCTCTCTTCGCATCTTTCCCTTTGGAAGTTTCGGAGACCACCATCCCCTTGGACTACTTCGCCTTGCTGAACAAACTGTGCACTGTTCTGCCTCCGCAAACGTACCTGCTAAATTGTGACTCTTAGCCAATACAGTCCCCACTGCACCCCTTTAGGTCTAGCAACATGCTGAACTTGCTGCACACTTCAGCCTCTTACGGACGTATCCTGCTCATGCCGAAGAGAAAGTTTCAATGCTCCATGGCGCCGACCTTCGATCACCTTGGGATGGCCATAGACAGTCCGTCGTCCGTATACAAGTCCTTGCACGAGTATCGAATTCCTTGAATTTGCAACTCCCCTCACCTCTGTGAGCTTTGCACAACTCTTTCGATCATTGAACAACCCACTCCACCCTGCACGGTCTCATCCTTTACTAAGCGCCCCACTTGCCTCGAGTACCGTCAAGTTTGGTTGCCAACGTCGAGCTACTGCTCGAACTTAACCATTCCAACCTTTGTGCGCTACGCAATTCTTCTTACTTTGTTTGTCCTCGTGGTGCCTCTTGCGCAAAGGGTTGGTCATTCCTCTGAATGTCATTCTCGGATGTCTGCTCCTCTGAGCGACTCATTCCCCTACAACTCCATGTCCGTTTCCCCTAAACGGTCGCACATACTGGTTGCCCTTACGCAGCCCTGCTAGGTCCCCCACGTTTGTATGCCAAGTGTTTCTATGTGTGCTTGTCCCGCTCTGATACCAACTGTCACAAACTTAGCTGGTTTTGCCTAAGTCGTGTGGCATCCTTGCATGTCCGTCCGCAAAGGTCAGCCTCCCCGAAACCTCTTACGATCCCTTAGGACCTGCAAAATAGAAGACGGGACAGAGAAAGCGCTTCACACGAGATCCACAAGCAACCCTTTCAGCAAACACTTTATAGCCAATGCAAATTCCAACCATGGATATCACAAGCTCAGAACGGTTGCACAACAAAGGTATAAAATTGGTCCACCACAGACCGAGATCTAGTATAAGTGTTCACATGACACATATTTTATGTACACGCCTACACGGCCACCAAATTACTCAAATGAGGCTATTAAGCCTTTGGCTAGCCTTTTATATACTTGGCAACTCATGAACGACCCGAAAAGATACGGACATGCATAAACATTACATTTGACAAGCCTTCCAAAATTTGTCCGTGACAGTTTGGTATACAATACCGTACCATACTGAAGAAGTATCAAAACTCCGGTACAGTACGAAATTGCAGACATTGCTGGAATGAATGAGTCTGGTTGTGGAAAGATGAGGGTGATGGAAATTAAATAAACAAGGAGTTCATCGGTTGTATGCATTAGTAATGTACTAACTATGATGACTGGGTCAGTACTTGTCCATTGTGACATTATAAGTGTTGAGTAGGTCGATCTGCCTGTATCGGTTGTGTTAAATGGACTTTGAAATCTCATGTCAAGTTCTGTAAATATTTAGATTGGCCTAAAGACTTAAAACTTCTCAGAAGTAAAACTGTTAAAAATAAGTACAAGTAGATTCTAGGCGGTATCAAACTTGTAGCTTTTTTGCACTCGAAAATACTTAGATAAAGTAAGTTTGTAGCCAAGGATGCCAGTTTCTAATGGGTTTTGATGGTTGGACACTTTAGGTCTGGGAACTGTTATCATTTATCTGGTGTTGTTCTTCTTTCTTTGCCCTTGTTCTCTATTGTTAAATTTCATTATAAATTTTTTAGTGTTCTAAGCACTTGTATGCTAAACATTTCCAATACTGAGGTGGTACCTGTACCAGAATATTACTGGATTGGTGCATATTAATTGATTAGATATGGTTTGCTTCATTATATCAATAAAAAACTCAAAAGGATTGTCTAGTATGTTGATACTAACAAGTGTTGTCAAGGTACAGTATTGAACCAATACAATATGGTTAGTGTGGTCAGTATTACCATAGTATTTGAAAGCATCATTATGATATTGTTTATCTTGAGTTAAATGTATTACTTTGTGCAGAATCTGATATGCAATCAATAGGACGTAATATCTTGGACTTCCAATCAATGATGGTTAATTGCTATCTGCGTTAATCTAATATGTCAAGATGTACGCCCTTTTGTTCTGCAACCGACATTTTTTTTATATCTAGATATTTTAAGCTTCTTTGTTGTTTTCATTTGAATAACTTGGCTTTCATATGTGATAGCATCTATATGATTCCTTTGGAACATTGTTTCATGTCTCATGTTTAGCCCTGTGCAGGTAAAACTCATAAAGTGCCTTGTAGACAACATTGTTGTTGACGTATCCTTTAATCAAGTTGGTGGATTATGCACACTGTGTTATCTAGAAGAGGTTGGTATGGATTTTGATTCTGATGTAGAATTTGTTGAACTGATTCTATAAACATCTGTTTGTACAAGCAGCATATTTTCTTAAGCTAATAAATATGATTGTCTTATAGGTTGATGACTTGATAAATCAAAATCATCTACTCAAGCGGAGTATTATACTGATTAAGTCTTGGTGTTACTATGAAAGTCGAATATTAGGTGCCCATCATGGGCTTATATCCACATATGCTTTGGAGACCTTAGTTCTTTACATGTTTCATGTGTACAACTGCTCCTTTGCTGGTCCTCTTGAGGTAACCTAGTTTTTAAAGTTTTATTGTACTACTCACCAGCAAATTCTAATTATCATTATTTTATTTGCAATTATAGGTATTATACCGTTTTCTAGAATTTTTTAGCAACTTTGATTGGGATAATTTCTGTGTTAGCCTATGGGGTCCTATTCCTATCAGTTCACTTCCAGATATGTTCGGTAAGTTTGTCTCACACTTCAATACTAGTTCTGTAGAGAATGTGCTTTCTTGATCCACTATTTGTCACATCATGTAGCTGAACAGCCTAGAAAGGATACTGGCAAGGTATTCTTTAGTGAAGACTTTCTCCATGGCTGCAGTAAAAAATATGGTGTTATCATCCCTCATGATCAAGAAAATCAAGCCCAACCTTTTGTTTCAAAGCATTTCAATGTAGTTGATCCTTTACGTACTAACAACAACCTTGGACGAAGTGTGAGTAAAGGTATGATTTATGCTATTATCTGGAGTTATATGAACCAGTTTATACTGATGCTACTGTTTTGTCAATGCCTAATCTACTGATTTAAATCACAACCTTGATGTAGAAGATTAACCTTGATTGAGAACAATTACTTGCTTTCCTTCCAACAATTTTGGAAGCAATAGGAGTTTAAAATTTCTTTTTTGGTTTTGCATGGTGTTGAAGTTGGATATATTAGAAAATCTTGGCTTCATTGTAAATTTACTCTTTTGTTATCTTGAGATGGACTCAGATTATGCGTATAAAAGGGAATGAGGAATTTACATGATCTGGTTTCTGTAAATGGACATTTCTTTTGAAATGACCCTATTGCATATTAACAGTGGTGGAGAAAATTTGAACTTTATTAACCTGAAGTTGTTCCAATCTTTAAGTCATTTTATGGACCTCTTGGTGGTTATCAGTGTTCTGTTGCTGATCATGGTTTCTTTCATAATTATATCTGGTTTTATGATGTTGTGGACAGGACCATGTCAGAAGCTCTTCTTAGCTGATGACAATGGTGGTCACTACTATGTCATCTTTGACTCCATTATTTATATTTGCTTTGTCAACTGATGAATAGAAAGCAATTATTTTGTCATGTTATGCCTTTGTTGCTAGCATGCACCTTATGGGGGAATATTTCTTATGTTATTTGCTTACTCTTGTTAAAAAGGCCATGTGTTGGAATTAACTGTAATTGGGTTGCAAGTACTGAACTATATATGTGATCATATAATGCTGGAAACGTGGAACTGACTGGGTTCCTATTATCAGCAATTTTGTATTTGATACCACTATCTATCCACTTTTTGTGAGAAGTTATAGGCTTAGTAATGATTATCATTTCTTTGTTGAGTAAAATGCTATTTTGACTTTGGCTGTTGATGTTTTCTGAATCGACATGCATAGAACATTGCTAATATTGTCTTTTTTAATTTTATTAGGTAATTTCTTTAGAATACGTACTGCTTTTGCATTTGGGGCCAAAAGGTTGGCCAGGTTACTTAAATGTCCAATGGAAGACATAATCACTGAAGTGAATAAATTCTTCATGAACACATGGCAAAGACATGGGAATGATACTTGTGCCAATGTTCCTGGCCTAGATTTGCGACATTTGCAGGTTCTGAAAAATGTTCCAAAAGAAACAAACAATTCAAAAAACACCACAAATGCCAAAAAGAAAATTGAAAATGTTGGAATGCATGCTGGTCATGAAAGTGATCTTGGAGCTGGTGGTGATTCTCGAGAGGTCTTACCTGGAATCTACAGTACTATTGACCAAAACTCCAAAAGGATTAATGGGATAAGTAACTACAATAAATCCTTGGTTTCTCATTGTTGGGGTCAGAAATATTGCGGTGGGCAAATCAATTCAAGGGTCTCTGATCAGTTTGAAAGGAACAATAGCTATAGTGGTTCTGTTCACACTGACAAAAGCCTGAAAATGTTTAAATCTAATTACTCTCTTCAGAAAGAAAGGCAAGGGAGATTGCAGTTTACAAGGGTGAGATCCAGTCCTGAATTGGTGGAGGCAGCACTTGATTTGTCTAGAGGGAGGCATGGCAACAAAATGGAGACCAGAAAAACTCAGGATGCTCCTGCAGATACTGGATATAATATCAGAAGTAGCTCGGGTTCTGAAGCTACAGGTAGTCAAATATCAAATGTCGATCCTTTGCCAATGAGGCAAAGCTTGTCTGACAAAAACCTTGAAGTTGTTTGTGATTCAAATAGTGCTTCGAATAACTTTCATGGTGATTTTAACTTTGGGACTTTGGGCGAGGAGCTTGCTTCTGTCTCTGAGACAATGGAAATGCAACAGGAAGAGCAGGACTTGATCAATATGATGGAATCATCCGACATCCAAAGTTTCAATGGACAGGTTCAATTGCCAATGTATCTTTCTTCTCATTTTCCTTTGACATTATCTCCTGTGCCAAGTTCATTTGATATTTCCCAGAGAAATTGGGCAGGAGTTTTTCCTGCTAATCCACCCTTGATTGGTCCTTCCTGGGGTTCCAGTATGCAGTTCCATCCAGGTAGTGTTGCAGCACCTCTTTCCCATTATTTTCGTGATGCCACCTTTCATTCAAATGGGAATGATGCAGTTGAGTTCGATAATGAGGGTCCTCTTATTACAGAACTGAACTCAGAGGATGGTGACTTCATCTGCCAGGAGAATGATGCTGGGGCGTCCAGAAGGTTCAACTCTGATGACAGCAGCCATCATATGTTTCATTCTGATAGCAAGCAACGAAAACCTCATTATGGTTTAAACCCAATACGTACATCGCGAAACATAAATTCTGGTGCTTTATCAATAGAAAAAAGTAAATTCACTAGAGAAGTGAGAGGTTTGGTTAGAGAAGATGAAAATGATACATTTCAAAATTCCAAACCAAAAAGTAAAGCTAGTGATCATAACTCCAATTCCAGGGGTGCAAACAAGAGATTTGAAAATTTTAGTAATGGCTTTATGGAGAAAGTCTCCAGGTCAGCAAGTGATAAATGGGAAAGAAAGCCAGTCTTTTCTCCAACAATCTCTTCCTTGTCTGGAAAAGCTACGAGTGGTTCACAGTCTGAGAGTTCATCCAATCATGTTCAGCCAGAAGTTGATGATGGGATTTCAAATTGGACTTCTATGTCCCCTGAGGCAACTGATGTGTCCGAAAGAATCACAGGATCTTCCATGTTGTCTTCTGGAAACACGAGAAGCCAACTGTTAAATGGATTTGAACCAGCACAGGTAACTGGATCAGATCAACTGCTTCAATTTGCACCAGTGCTTGTAGATACTTCCCAGCAGAGCAGAGGGCACAATGCGAAGGGTCTGCCTCTAGCATTTGTTCCTACTGGCCCACCATTTCCATTTGTGATGGTACCAGTGCCAGTTTATAAATCCATAAGCCAATTAGAAAGAGATGATGAAGTAAGTCATTGTGGAGCAAAATCTGACTTGAACATTGACTTGGTGGAGAGTTTTGATCATTCTGAAGATTTCTTGGACTCAGTTGCTTCAAGAGTGCCTGGACCTGAATCCTTTGATGAGCTGCACAAACCTGACATTCTGAACAGTGATCGTAACAGCCATTGGCAAAATCTGGAGTATGGACGTTTGTGCCAGAATTCCCACTATCATGCACCGTTAGTTTATTCTTCTTCCCCTCTTATGGTGCCACCACAGTATTTGCAGGGTCCTCATCCCTGGGATGGTCCTGCCAGGTCCATTTCAGCCAATCTGAACTTGATGCAAGTAATGGGGTATGGTCCTTCTCTGGTGCCCATGATACCTCTGCACCCTGGACCTGATAGGGCTTCTGGTAGTTTCCAGCATTCTGGAGATGAGGCACCACGATATCGTGGTGGTACAGGAACATACCTGCCAAATCCTGTAAGAAAATTAATATCTCAATCTCTCTTCTTTCTGGAGTAAAAATGCCTTCTCTGAGTTATCAAATTAGAAACATGGACTTGCAAAATTATCAGTATTGGCCCAACTGAGTTGTTTGTTCACAAGAAACATGTACACATTTATTTTTTAAATGTATGAGAGTTTGTTTAGTTTTAGACTTGCTTTGAAGTTTTATTACTACTGCAAATATCTACCCAGTTATCAATATTCTCCTTGGCTTCTGGTTTTCTTGGATTTCATGTTAGAGTAAGCTACTGAAAGTGTGTACACAGATTCTTACATAAATAGTTACCATTCCAAATTTATTGTTTTATCTAAACAAGTTTATCTCTTCGTACTTCTGACTTCTGTTTGTCTTAATATGTGATTGGGTCTTTGCATTTTATGATTTCTTTACATGATGAGAAGATAGGAAGAAACAAGCAGAAATTTTGTTACCAATTGGGTAAGAGATAATGGTAACAAATTTCAGCTTGAATTTGTCAGGTTTTTACCAGGATAAATGTACTTGGAAAAGTTTTTACCTCTTTTTCTTTTTACTCATATTAAATTCTTTCTTGAATGTGCTTTGTTCTATTAGTAAACAGTTGACATATGCTTCCTAGGTGCTTCACTACCTGGCTGTAGCACCTGAACTTGAATGCAACCAAGATCATGCTTCTACCTTTGTTACTTCATCATGTGTTGATTGAAAGTCTTGTTTCATTAGGAAATTCTATCCTATTCATCATATAATAGGTTCCATTAAATGTTTTTTTTTGGTTAACAACAGAACACATTTTCTGTGATTTGGATTTAAAGATACAAACTGTAGTATGATTCCATTATTGGTTTCATATATGTTCCATATACTTGTGCCATTGTGAAGGCCCATCTCCCCTATTAGGGCATTTCACTTTAACCTCTCTTTGGTTAGCATTATCCTTCAAACAATCTAGTTGCAAGTTTCATAGCTTAAGAGAATGATGTTTAATACTCCTGAACTAGATGCTTTACCTGCATGTAGAGGGCATAGATTTGATTTTTTTTTTTTTTGGCTCTTCTTTTTTGCACAGAAGTTATCTCATAGAGAACGACAATCAAGCTTGAGACACCACAGAGGAAACCACAGCCGTGATAGGCATGACCATAGGGATAGAGAAGGAAGTTGGATCAGCTCAAAACATCATGCACGCAATGGTGCTGAGAGGCCAAGAGCACAGCCTGACCAACATGCCACAACCAAAAATCATGTAGACACACATTGGGACTCTTACAGGCATGTGCCAGCTTCCTATTACATGGTCCAGAACAGTTCTTTTGGGTCTTCAAACTCATCGCATGGTAGGGGAACTGTGGTTGGCACAGACACACAATCTGCTTTAGGTTCAGATGCTGGAGGTCCGACAAGACTGGAAATTCCTCCTTTCTTGATGGTGTATCCATATGATCAAGGCGTCAGTGATGTTTCGTCTGTTGAGCCACTTGAATTTGGTTCACTTGGGCCAGTAGCGCATCATCCAAGCGATGGAGTTCCAGCAAGTGGGACATATGAGGAAAGGCATGGTACTTATCGAGTTGGTTCATGGCGATCATCTCCAGATCAACCCTCTTCACCTCAGCTTAAAAGGTAGTTCTAAATTAACAATCAATTCACAGTATTTTCTTTTGCTGTGCATATTGTTGTTGTAGTCAATTTAGGAGAATAATGTAAAATAGAGTTTAGATATGCTAATAAGGTGTCACTTTGAACGTGAATATGGCTCACAGTGGTCAACCCCAAATATGCTTCTTAACACTCAGGTAATCTGAAGTGTATAAAGTGATTGTAGCATGTTTAACGTTGATTTTAACTTGTGGTCAACAATTACAAGTAGTCCATGATACTGTTCTTTGATAATTCTGTCGTTTGTTTGATGAGTTAGAGCAAAAAATAGTTAAATACTCGATTATTTATGAAAAGATGGTCACCGATTCCATTGAATCACACAGTATAGAAACTGAGAGTTTGCAGAGCTTGTGGTTCAATAACTACACTTAATGACATTTGTGTTGGCTATAAATCTGCCATATGCTAGTATAGTTATCATATGACAGTAATTCTTAGCATCTCATAAGATTGATTTAATACCCATCTCTGGCTTCAAAAATGGAGACATTTTATGTGGAGAGCTATAAATCTGTGTTACATTTTTCATGATCGACATTTTCGTTAAGCTTATCATATTAAATACAATACGTTGCTCTGCTTTCGTTGCAGTTTAATATGGTTCTATGTTTGCCAAATCTTCTCAATGACATGTTTTGCCAATAATCAGCTTCCATTTAGATCATTTCTTTTATTTGCTATCGATGAATTTTGGGATTTGTTTTTTTTTTTTTTCACCGTTTCGTCACCTAATCTCCTCATATGTTATTATGAACCAAATTATAATTTGCTATTTCTCTATATAAATACACAGCATTATTTGCTAGTTACTAAAATGTAAAGGTGATGATGAGGTACCGAACTGGGGCGAAGCAAATAGGAATAGAATCCTTGGAAAGAGCTTTTAACACAACCTTTTCAAGGTAGAAACTATGATAATGATGGCTTTCATCCACCAAAATTTGTGCATATTTTTATTTCATTTCTCTATTAAACTAAAAAAGTGTTTATTGTTAAACGAGATACAACAGCGTACATATATTCTCCTTGGATCCTATATAGGTAAATGTTTATTAGAATCTTATTAGAATTATCTCAAGTTCTTGAATTTTTTTTATAGTGGGGTCGGATGAAATAATTGATCCATTAATAAAAAAATCTTGACATCTTCATAATCAATTATTTTATAAGATATCTCTATTTAGAAAATGGTTATTGATAGAGTGAGTGGATTTATCATTTTTTGAATCATCTCTTTTGATTCAATATTTTGGTGTAATGTGTATCCTCTTGTGTGCCTGTCATGTGAATGGATAAAATATTGATTGTTGTAACTATTCGTATCTAGTTTATGATGAATTGAGATGTTATTTTATAAATGTAATTATCCATCATTGAGATAATATTTTACATTTCTCCGGATGTAATTTTATATTTTTTAAATACGCCATTATCTTTCATATATCAATGTTGAACTTCAAATTAATGATGATAAAATTATTTAGTTTTATATATCAAACTAATCATCCTTCTGATGTATATATATATATATATATATATATATATATATATATATATATCGAATAATGGACGGTAATATATATTTTTTACCGAAATCAATATATCAAAATTAGTTACAATGATCATATAGACGAAGACGACACCCCACCATCACATAAATTAGCCGAAGGCCATGACACACAGCATTCATTCATGCCCGCCAAGCCACCACCACCTCTCTTCCCTCCAATACACCCCACCCTCCGCCCCAAATGCCTCCACCTCCTCCACACTTCCGCTTCCTCGCCATCTCCACCACCACCACCCGCCTCCTCCTCCTCCTTTCAACGCCTCATAAACCTCTCCATCCCCTTCTCTGGAACCCATTCCCTCCCCCAAAACCAACACGCCATTGACACCGACACTTGCAACGCCCTCATCAAGTCCTACACCCACTCCGGCAGCCACCTCCGCTCGCTGCTCGTGTTCACCACCATGCTCCAAGCATCCATCCCCCCCGACCTTCTCACCTTCCCTCCCCTCCTCAAATCCGTCGCCCGCCTGTTCCTCCCGGATCTCGGATTATCCATCCATGGATGCGTCGTGAAGACCGGCTCCGACTCGGACGTCTTCGTGAACACCGCGCTCGTTTCCATGTACTGCTGCTTGGGCCGTGTCGGTGACGCGAGACGCGTGTTCGCCGAAATGCCTGAGAGGAACTCCGTCACCTGGAACGCGATGATCACCGGGTACGTCCACAACAGGCGGTTCAGGGAGGCACACGAGCTATTCTCCAGGATGCTCGGGTCGGGGCTGGACCTGGGCGAGGTCACGGTGGTGACCGCCCTCTCGGCTTGCTCCCATCTCGGAGCTCTCAGCCAGGGGATCTGGATTCACAATTA
This sequence comes from Musa beccarii, assembly GCA_024322285.1. Classification (NCBI taxonomy): domain Eukaryota; kingdom Viridiplantae; phylum Streptophyta; class Magnoliopsida; order Zingiberales; family Musaceae; genus Musa; species Musa beccarii. The sequence goes on along the minus strand of CM044395.1, from coordinate 25,573,222 downwards.
CATAGAGAGTCACGGATTGAGGCTGAACGTGTTCGTGGGCACTGCATTGATCGACATGTACATGAAGTGCGGGGTGATCGATGAAGCGTCCAAGGTTTTCCAGGCGATGAGAGTGAAGAACGTGTTCTCCTGGAATGCTTTAATAACGGGGTATGCCATGAACGGCGAAGGAGAAGCTGCCCTCGAGGCGTTCGATGAAATGATTATGGAGAAGGTCAAGCCGGATGGAGTCACCTTCCTGGCTCTTTTATGCGCGTGCTGCCATCAAGGACTCATCGACAAAGGTAGAAAACTTTTCGTCGGCATGGAGGAGGGCTTCGGCTTGCGGCCAAGGATCGAGCACTATGGTTGCATGGTTGATCTTCTCGGCCGAGCCGGTTTACTAGAGGAAGCTCACGAGCTCATCGCGACGATGCCGATGAAAGCAGACGCTGCTGTTTGGAGGGCACTGCTTGCTGGTTGCAGGATCCACGGGGACAGGCGGCTCGGAGAACTTGCAATAAGAAAGCTCCTCGATTTAGAGCCCGAGAACGGAGAAAACTACATCTTGCTTGGAAATCTTTTAGCTCGCGATCGGCGGTGGACCGACGTGGGAAAAGTGAGGCAGATGATGAGGAAGAAGGGGATGAAGAAGGACCCTGGGTGCAGTTCGATCGAGGTCGATAACAGGGTACACGAGTTCGTCGTCACCGATCGGTTTCAGAGGGAAGGACAGGAGGAGATCTTTGCAATGCTGGCCGCCATGAAGAGGGAATTGAAGCTGGCTGGCTATGCTGTGGACACCGAGATGGCTTCCTATGACTTGGAGGAAGAGGAGAAGGAGATGGCCGTGATGCATCACAGCGAGAAGCTCGCGCTTGCGTTTGGACTCGTAAGAGCTCAACATGGGTCGACCGTAAGGATAGTAAAGAACCTGAGAATGTGCGTGGACTGTCATACCTTTTTCAAGTTGGTCTCGGAGGCGTACCAGAGGAAGATTGTTGTCAGGGATAAGAACCGGTTTCATCATTTTGGTGGGGGAGTTTGTTCCTGTAAAGACTACTGGTGATGCAATCCAGTACTTTGTGATCGCGTTGTTTCGACCCATTCACTTCCCTAAGTATCCCTCCTCCCACTCGACAGCCAAGTCCTTGTTCCACCTGGTCGACAAGCTCTCGTGTAGCTCCCAACTCTTTCTTCTTCTGTAAGACTTGCTTCCATCTAACCTTCCAATTCACATCGCCACCGAACCCATCTCTCAAAACCACAAGAGCGTTGGTATCAAAATAATTAAGGATAAAGCTTACTCTGCCTTTGTGATGGGGATCCATAACGGCGGCAATTCGTGTGCCCTAAATCTTACTCTGCGTCGCAGCGAACAAGCACCGACCTCGAACGACCATCGGTCCTCGCCCTCCTTTTCGGGATGAAGAAATCGATCGTCCCGAGGGTTTCCCACCATTTCAACGCCCTCAGGGGCCGCCACCGGAGGCGGGCAACGCCGACCGAGAAGGAGCCACCACGAGAGCTTTCCGGCGCCAGAGGAACGAGGCGGGGATGGTGACGGTGGTGGTCCAAGGATACCGCGGCTGTCAGTGCTATCTCCGTCGGCGGTGGGGGCGACCAAGAGTGGCGCGCTCTCCGGTCTCTTCTGGACCGTCGATGGGAGAGCATCAAGCGGCTTGATTGATTATAACGAATCTGAACCGTCCGATCATGATCATTCGGTCAATGTATGACGGAACGGGGTAAGCATACCTTCAAATCGGATTTAAGATGGATTCGAATGGGAAAAAAAAAGTAAATCCAATTCAAGAATTAGTAAATAAAATAAAATGTATACATATCCTATTTGTTATCATTTTGGATGACGAAAAACTCGAAACTTTTTTTTTAATAGATGTACGAATTCGATTTAAAAAAAAAAGGATTTACAGATTCATTTTGACATTGTGACAGTTGAATTTGAGCTAAAATTATTTTTATTCATGAACACCATGATCTATTTGTCACCTATTTCCTTCCCAGTTATTTAGTTGAAGATGTATTGTGCCGGTTGAAATCATCCACCAAAAATTATAGATACAGAGATAATAAGCTCTAATGGTACCATCTCGACAAGTACAGACATAAAACCAAGTGAAGCACTTTTCCATGAAACTGAGGTCTTGCAATCATCAACATATGGAGCTCAAGCATGCCTTTACCTTGAAACAATCAAAGCCTAACATGATATCGAGCTCTTTAAATGCACTCTAATGCAAATTTGACATCATCACCTTGTATGTGTCACATGCTAATGTAGAACTGAAGCAGGGAAACACGTACAAAGGAATCAGAATCACTAATAAACAGGAAGAATGCAATGCATGTGCAAAAGCTGAAAAGTGGTCATATAATGGAAAGAAAAGTGGGTAAAATCTTATTTTACCCATTAAGAGCTGCTATCCTGAATGATTGAACATCTGCAGCCTATTTGCCAAGTAGCTGGCGAGTGCGTTGGTTGGCTCCTTTCACTCGGGAATTCAGCTCTTCCACATCATCGTGCAAGGCATCCAGAGCCTTGTTTTGCCTGCCAAGAAGCAAGGAGATTCCATTTAGCAAAAAGATAGCAACAGATAAAAGTAACATGGGCCATTCAAGAGGCAGGAACAGCCGATCAAACCCAGTAGCTTGGATATGCATGAATCCATGAATTAGATAGCATTACACCAGACTCTTTCTAGTTATTTTTATCTTGAATAAGATCAGATAAGACATGCAAAGCTCATGGAAAAGGGCAGGTGCAATGGCACAGGACTATGAAATTAGGAAGTGGCAAAAGTATGATGTAATATATCAAACATTTCTCTTATTTGACCATGTCTTTCAGTTTTTCACCCCGTCTCAAGAACCATCCATTGACACTAAGCATATTGTTTCATAGAACTGGATGACTCCAGAAAAATAATTATATTTAAATTTTTTTTACACAAACATTTGCATGGACTAAATGAGTCAAGAGGTGAAAATAAAAGATGATAAAGCTCCAATAATCACTGAAAGTAAAGGTCATGACCAATCTGCTTTTTCTTCATCAAAATATGTTAGGTTTGTTGGTGGTTCTCATGCAACATTTGAGATTTTGCTTACAAAGCAAAATTTTGTCATTTTAAACTTATTTGTATGCTGTGCAGATGCATCTAGGAATCAAACATCCAAATTTTGCCCTTTTTTCTTTATAATGATACATATAATGCTATACAAAAGCAAGCAAGCATGCAAAAACATCAATTGTAGTCTGAACTGCAACACGAAAGTTGGAAAACTCTAAAATTTCAAATGAGTTTGCTGTCAATGACACAAATTCTCCCACTAATGTCCAACCACTGGCCTTCAACCAATTTTCAAGGTACAAGAGTAGGTATAAGAAGAAGAAAGAGAGGAGAGAGAGAGAGAGGGTCCAATATAATAGTTTCTTTTCTTTACATGAATATATTTATGCAAAAATGTATAATGTTGTTGTATAAAAAGTTGTATATGGAACAAGAAAAATGATTACAGATGCATAATTTTTATAGCTACTTGAAGTATTGGTAAATTTTAAAAAGATGACGCAGCTCTAATCACCAGTAGTGGCACATTGACACAGTACCAAAACCAGCAGGGGTAAAGCAGACAACCTAATACAATGAATGATCTGTTTATTCTTTCCAACAATTTCCAGGACAAATTTGTCAATATTGATGTTAATGCAAACTCAGTGGCTCAGATAACCATTGCTTATAAAGCCAAAGATTCTTATTTTAAACTGATTTGTTATGCATCTAGAAATATCTAGAGATAATACTGGCCTTCTTCACCTTATGTCTTGATCAAGAGATCTCTGTACAATCTTTAAGGAAACAAGAAATCCATCAAATCTGTTCATAAAAATCAAAATCCATTGTTTTTGCCACATAAAATATTAAAGTATCAAAAATTATTTTGTACATCTCAGTGAGGGGAGAAATATTCAAATTATGTTGATTGTGGAGCACAACTAAGAAAATGCTACGGCAGAATTTTGAGCAACATCTTCTAGAAGTTTTTATGAAAACATCAATTCCCCCACTAACCATATACCAGTTTTAGTTTCAGCAAATTCATTTGCACAAGAATAGATAAAAAGAAAGAGAGAGAGGTGATAAAAGTTCAAAATAGAAAAAGAATATTTCACCTGTCCATCTCTGTACCCATGTCAAGGGCCATGCCTTTCAGCTGCCCCAAGACATCACTCAAGTCTGAAAGGGTGTCATCTTGTTTTGCCTTCTCAATCTACAATAAAGTCAAATGTATCAACAATTGGTCCTCTTATTTGTCATTTTAAACTCATAAAAACACAAACCTGGACTTTGTCCATTGCAGATGTGGGTTCAGAATAATGCCGTGGATTTGACTGTCCATGAGTATTTGAAGACAACCCTAATTTTTCTCTCTGATCCATGTGGTTTGCCTTTCTTTCATAGGAATCATCTACTTATAGGAGTGCCAAATCAAGCAAAGACAACAACCAACATCAGAATGTGTTACTGATTCATGTATATGTACATACCTGTTGTAAAAACTGGACCTTTAATCTGGTGAGTTTTCTTTGGCTTCCAAGGTTTTGAAAAAAAGCCCCCCAGACTCCCCAAAAGTTTCTCACCCTGAAAGTAAAGCATGTCAGGGAAGTTCCACCTGAAAACCAATAAGCTAGCTCCCTAAGGGCTGAAAACAAGAGAAAAAAAAAATCAGCATTATCACAAATAACAACACACAAATGAAATACATAAACAAGCCAGGTTGTTATAGTTACTCTGTTTTTTTATGTGGATTCTAATCGACTATCTAGTTTACAGGTGAAGGACCATAAGACTAATTCAGACAATGTTATAATAGTTGAAGTATTTTTAGTAGAAAACACCTGTTGCAGTTGGCTGAAAAAGGGAAAAAGATGATAGATACTTCCAATTCCCTGGCAAACTGAAGCAGGAAATCCAGGGAAAGTGTAATAGAAAATGGAATCAGGGAAGCTCAAAGTCAGAACTCAGAAGTAGATTGCGGAAGTTTTCTTGCATCAACGGGATTACATGGAGCATCAATAATGTTTAATCTGAACTCTCAAGCTACCATCGCCTTCAGGTGTGGTGGCTGTTTTTGGATGGTAAGGATAAAGCAATGGACCTGATTCAACTTCAAATCTTAAAAAAATTGATGGGATATGTGGAAACCGGACCTGGTTGTCTTATTGAAGGATTTTCTTAAAGCAAGTTAAGTAAAAAAAGAATTATTGTCTTATAAACTGAAAAAGGTTGCTGCATGGAATGATAGATCAAACCCAATGAAACAGTGAATTTCATAGATTATTGACTCCACATGCGGTAATATCTTTCTTTGTAGCAGTAGCAAGAATATGTACTGACAGAAGTATATTTAAAAAAGAATTATGACAGGGTTAACTTCATAAAACTTCTGAATTTTATTCAATGCATTGCTCTTTTAACAGTGATGAGGACAGAGAAATATTCTTATAGGGTGACCAGTGCACAAGGCTCCCATCAATACCCCTTGCTAGCAGAGGGGTTGTTTCTGTAACGGAGAAAAATATTCTTACAACTAGCAAAGTTGAAAATCTTGCTTAGCGGAATGGCAGGTAAATGAATTAAATGGAAACATCAATTAATACAAGGATATATTTTCAGAGGATTAAGTTCAAATTTATTCACTTATAGTTCCTCCAGGATGCAACTAAAAATTTGTTAAGTTTAACTAATTACTAGGAAGTTGTTTGATACGTTGATAGGTAAACCCTGACTACAAAATGACAACAATAATCTATGTCCAGAACAAGCATATATCACATAGGCAACCAATATGCAAAAAAATACATATTAGCATGGATTATGACAATTTGTTCTCCTGAATATTTATTTGTAAAATAAAGATGTCCATCTGAGTGAGTCTCATATCTGAGAGACAAGTGGCCAAAATACATAAACATCACATGTTCACAGAACAAAGAGAGGCATTGAAAATTCATGAAAAAATATATATTGCCAAAAAATAATAGTAGCATTTTTATACATCCTGTAGTGCATTTTGGATTGCATTACTGCAGAAATTTGACTTAGCTTCCATAAACTGTGATATTGAATTTAGATGCTTGATGCATAAAAGTTTCAGGGAAGTTCCAAGTGCATACCCGACTGAGGTCATGATCAATGCTAACAGTGGTTTCATGAGTACGTGTAATCTGCTCTCCTTGCTGGTGCAGCATCACAAGTGTGTTTGAGGCATCTTCCCTGATGACTTCAGCAATCTTGAGACAATCATTTACTTTGTGTGTAGTTTCTTCAGCCTTGTATGCAGCATAATTTTCTAATTCCTGCACAGATTGGTTCTCTAATCCTCCTGCATCATGAAAAGCATTCTTATATCTGTTCCTCGCAGCTGCAGAGGTTGAATGTGAATATGACGAAGACAAGGCCTCTCTTCCTTCATCTTCATCATAGCTAGAAGAAGAACCTATCGGATTTTTCTTGCCAATTACAGGGCCTGAGGAAGATCTTCCAGGTTTAGGATTCATTTCAGGTTCAGAATCTGAATCAAAAGGGTTGGGCTTGAAGAAACCAGGGTCACCAGAGCGTTGCTTAGCAACCCTAGATACAGGCATGAGTTGTGCCAGATTTAGGCAATGCAGTGACGGGTACAGATTGAAGAAACCAAGAATTCCAGTGGATCCAGTAAACTGTGATCTAAAATTTTTGTACCTAACAAAACAACAGAAGGCACATATAGCTTCAAAACATAAGAAGAGGAAATTAAATACAATAATAACAGATCTTGACTCTAATGCAAAATTAGATATCGGATATCAAAACAATCACAGAAACTACAAAAAAGAATATAAAGAAAGAAAAATTACAAAGTAGAATATACTAAATGAAATTCAAGAAGATCTAAGGCAAAAAAAGGCAAACAAATGGGGACAAAAAGAGTATACCAAACCACTCCCGCTTCTCTTTTTTGTCTCCTTCCCCTTGGAAATGAACCTAGAACAGAGAGAAACGATCGAAATCGTGAACCAAACCGGAAAGGGCGAGCGAGTTTGTCAATCGGGTAGGCTCGAAACCAAATCTGCGGGCATGCTCGAGAAGGTTAAAGAGTAGAAGATGACTCCTTGTCCCGAGTTCGATCTCGTCGAACTAACGGCAAGCAAACTGCTAATTAGAGGCCCAGAACTGGATCGTTCCTTACGAAATGTACACCATCGGAGATCTCTTATCCGGAGAAGCTAAATCCATGCGAGAACAGAGGATCCGCACCGAAGACGAGACGACGGCAAAAAGGGTTTCTTGTGTTGTCCTCTTCGCGTTTGCTTGTTCGGTTATAAGGATGGGGAGGGGAAGGTTTCTTTTGTTGTCCTCTTCGCGTTTACTCGTTCGGTTACAAGGATGAGGATGGGAAGAGCGGCAGGAGAATTAGACCGTTTGGCTTATGATACGGACCGGTGACGAGAAAACCAGGGCGATTTTTTTTTCTTTGTTTAAAAAAAAAACTACAAAAAACCCTCATGCTCCTTTTATTATTTATCAAACAATATTCTTTCTCTTGAAATCTTGTTTAATTGTTTGTTTTTGAATGACCCGATACTTGGCTTCTATCATTCAAGAGAAAAAAACTATCTAGTCCAAAAATCGGGGGTGATGCGTCATCAGGGGGGTCAACGCTGACTACATAAGAGCAGTCAACGATGACTGGTCAACGAGATACGAGGTCTTCAAGTGGCACGTCCATATGTCAACGCAACGAAGAAGTAATCCTTCTGCTTGCAGCTCGCGTCAGCACGCTTGCATTTAGGCCTGCAAAGGAGTCAAAACTCTGAGAAGACGGAAATCTAGCATATGTAAATGTGTTATCGGATTCAAAAGACTCAACACCATTGATCAGACCTCGTCGGAGCTTTCATGGGCTTCAGCTGTAATACGTTCTTGCAGCAGCAGCAGCAAATTTCTTTCAATAACTCCACAGTGTTGCATTCAATCTTGCAGACCTGACAATATGTGGGCTGCAAAACCTAAAAGATGTAGCAAGAGTAAATCTCATGACAACATTGCGGCACAAATCTAAAAACCTAAGTGGTGTAGCAGCCCATTTCTGCTAATGAAAATTTCCCACCATTAATAGTTCAGTCTCTCATCATATAAGAAACAACAAACAAATTTCAGATAAGAACGACGCCAAACAATAAATAAACCATTAGAATGACAATAATACATTTGATAATTCGAAAAGGAATGTTTCCTCATTTACCAGATTCCGATTAGCTTTTGTAGTGTTATCAGAGAGCGTAAAGGAGGTTCACTCCATTGTTGAAGCACCTGCCCTCACATCAAACACTCTTCTTTACAAGCAAGCAGGCAGGACTGCCTGATTCCATAATTTACAAAGGATAGGTTGCAAATCCTAAACCAACCAGCATACACCTAAGGTGAAGAAAGGGAGAAAATACCCAAGAGTAACCGTACTGGCTTAAATCATGACAGTCGGCCTTCTTTTCCGAATACCTCCTCTATCACATTACATGTTGGTAAGAGGTCATCTTTCTCTGATTCACAGCAATAACTCATATCCCATGCTTTTGGATCACACAGGCTGTCAAAGAACCCATTATCCATTAACCCACTTAGATTACCATTCTGGTACTCTTTGCGGAAGTTCTCATGATCGTCGATCAAGCTGTGTTGCAAGTCAAATATATCGACAGGATTACAGGAATCAGCCCCATTACGCTGGCCCTCGTAGGATGTGCATGAATCATCCTGAATGTCTTGTTCCTCCACACAATGGTGCAAATTGCTTCCTGTAAACTGCATTCCAGGAGGAAGGCTCGGATTACTACCAATGCATCCTTTCACATCACCACAGGTCCTTTTTTCATTGTTCCTGGCAACGGTGTAACAAGTACAATCCTCTACTTCAGCAGCTTCTTCAGTTATGTCCTCTTCCACAATATCATCTTCCTCACCATGAACATTGTCTTGACATGCAAGAGACTCCACCACAGAATCTTCTTCGTCTTCATCTTCTGCCATTGTGAATTCACCATCATCATTTTCTTGCCATTCATCATCATCACTATCTACGTGCAGAGGGTCCAACCTGTTCTGTTCAGCCCTCTTCCGAAGCATGAATACGTTGAAGTAGTAACTTACTAGTTCTTTGCTATTTCGAGCAGGAAACACCCTAGGCAGTATATCCCAAAAGTTCTTGCCCACCGAAGCACGATTCGACAACACTATTTCATGAAATAACTGTTGCTCCTCTTCAGTCCATCCTTCAGCTACAACCTCACCCATATCAGCAAAACCCAACTCTAAAAACCTCTCCTGCCCCAAATTGCACCTGAGCTTTTCTCTCGTTTCCACAACATGCTGCCTTACACACCCGATTGAAGCCTCATCTGGGCATCCACAATTCAACTTGTAGTGCCAGCCCACAGAATCTGAAGCCAATAAAGCAGAATCAGGCATAGGCATTACACACATTCCATTCCATTTATCACTGTCATCTTCATCAATTATATGATCATCAGATGATGGTGAACTTCCAGGAAAAGCACAATCTTTATGATCCCCAATATGGTTCTTAAATTCATAAAATCTCCACTCTGGAACATCAGCCTGATGATTTGATCCAATAGCAACATGTTTCCGATCAAAGTAACCAAAAACAGGAGAATAAATCTCTTCAACCTGATCAAATTCAGCAGCTTGACGGATATCACCATAAAAAAATGGATAGGAAGGTACCCGAACAGATGGGTCTAAACCAGCTCCTCTGCTACGACTATGTGCAAAGTGGCTGGTAGTTGTCTGATCAATAGCATCCTCAGCAACAGCAGCAGTTGCTCCATCTTTCAGGTCCTCAGCAGTGACTAGAAACATGCTATTATAATCAGTCAAAATCTTTTAATCTGCTTGAGAATATTACATATTATTTGATTAGAGAATGAAAACAAATAAGTCCTACGACTACCTGAGAGTGATTTCTTGGAGTTACTGAAGCAAACATCTTCAGATGAACCCAGTTGAAAATTTTGGTCCACTTGCTTCAAACGCTTACTTGCACAAAGGCAAGTTTCATCATCACAAAGAAACCGTTTGCCATTCTCTAACCAGATAACTTCACTATTCTTGCCTGTCACCTGTGAGAAGCTACGTTTACCACTGAGATTACTATAAGAGTTGTCAGATGGAGGATCAGCAATCATATTCTCAAAGTCTATGTGGTAGCTGGAGAAACCCCGCTCTTCATCTTTACATCAGAATAAGAAAAAAAATAAGGAAATATATGCTAATAACCCCATGTAACTTCAGACTAAATGTTTCCTTCAGTTACCAGAAACAGGTGATTCTGCAGGAATGGCCTCACATGTAGAACCTTCGGCAAATGGCCTCACGTGTAGTTGGCCATCACAAGTCAAATGTCTTACGTGTTCACAGGTAAATTGATCAGACGTGTGATCAGCAAAAGACTGTTCATTTTGGTTGAACACCATATATAACCTGCAAAGGTAACGAGCAAAATAAATTCACATGGAATGCCAACAAGTGAAATAACTTAAGAAAACAACTATTTGTATGACAATGAAAAAGACCCAGGAAGATTTAAAGATAAAGAAACATTTCTTTATTTGTAAAGAAAAGCGGTGAATTTGGACATTGACAAAGAGCCTTATGCATGATTTGAATTATTCTAATAGATGACTGTTCCACACAAGCTGAACCTAACCAAAAAATAATCTGGTCAGAGTACAGTGCATATGGAATCATCCCAAATTTTCATCCATAATCTATCTAAACAACTTCCAAGATTGCATTACAAAAAACAAACACTGCTCATCGATTCCAGAGGCTATCAAAAAGGTCCCAAAAGGCAAAATAGTCAGAAAGAGAAATACCATCCGATGAAAGCTAAAACAGAAAGAATCAAGAGCAATAAAACAATAAATGTGAAGCCCGCCATGAGAAATAATGAAATGCAAAGGGAAAAGACAAGTGTTTAATATAAAGCAAGTATAACATACATGGTGAAGAGATGCTTATTCGAGTTCTTCAGCATAGGAGAGCAGATTTCTAGCTCCTCACCTCATCCCTCAACCATCCCCCCAAGTCCCAACACCCCAACCCAAGAAAACATTTTGGAAAAAAGGCCCAAAGATTAAACACAAAAACCCAAAATATAGTGAACTTAACAAAAAGACTGTTGTTATTATGAAAAGCATTAGCCATCTGGTTTTATTTTTTTTCTAACTTCATATTAAATTCTGTACCACAGAGTGTTTCCTCCATGTCAACAAATAATTCAACACCTGCTAACACTATGATCATGCAGGATCAATATAGAAACTATCTACATAGAGAAACACTTGGTATCAAAAAGGTTAGTTTCACTAAGAACGTTATGTTAAAAAATGAAATTAATGACCATGATATACTGATTGCACCAGTCCAATCCAGTATTAGTACACATGTCCCAAACATACCAATAAATTTTGAATATTTCACAGTTATTTTTTCAGCAATGTACCAAATTGGACATACTGTAGCAGTTGGTACAAATCAGTCTGACAAGTTTTTTGTATTCAGCAACAACGTTTAAATCCATGGCAACAATAAACATGTCAAAGGCACAAGAAAAATCTTAAGCTTTGCAATTTACTTTTCTCCTGTTAATAAAATAACTAATTTTTAAAAAATCTAAAATGGTGAATAAGTAAGCTTCCATTAAAGTGAAGCATATTGACATATAACAATAGGGAAAACCATTTTGCAAGAACTTGCATTTTCCATATTTACGAAAAATAAATACTAAACAATGCAAAACTCATCACACTCTTTAATCAACTTTGTCTAGAACAAGAATGCAAATTTATCAAGATAAGAAACTAGGAACGATTCTCTTAGAAAATAACTGAAAACATAACACACTCAGCTGAACTTTGTGGCTGCTATTTACCTTTAAAGCAGTCCAAAAAGATCTAGTGCGCCCTGGAGCAGCAGTAAAGCAACAAAGTAATTGAATTGATGTATTACAAAGGATTATGGCAATTAAGAGGACACGATATAGAAAAAGATGTTTTAGCCTACCAACAAGTTGACACTCCCCAATTTCAAGGGGTTTAAAAGTGCTAACCCTATAGCCTAACTTCGCTCAAAAACTAAGACTGACCAAGTCAAAACCGCCAATTAGACAGACGCACGAGAATTGCACGAAGAAATCGGAAGAATCTTGGAACTTACAAACCCAAATACCAAAGGCCAGCCAGCGACCTACAGAAGTAAAGAAAACACTAAATCCATAGAGGGCAAACGCCGCAAAATAGAGAACAAAAGTATGTAAGAAAACATTTAGGAATCGGGATTTGGCCACCAAAATGATCGAGAACCCGCATGAAACCCTAACCCTAGATTCGATCTTCCTGTCTAAAGAACGAATCAGGATGAATCAATATGGGGAAACCGCAGCAGATCGATTCAAGAACCTCTCGATGCAACAGATGCAGAGATCGTGATCGGAATCGAGGACAAAACAAGGCACGGAAATCCTAACCCTAGAAGCGACCACAAGCTTCCAGGGGCGGCGAAATCGGTACCAATATAGAGCGGAGGACGAGGCCGGAAGCTCGCAAGGGTTCGATTCGTGGATTTGCAGGAGGAATTGGAGGACATCTGGATCGAAGTCGGTGAATTTGGCGGCGAAAACGCCAAAAGGAAGCCAACGGCTTGCGTCCGTCACTTGCATTACTACGACGACTGCGACTGCTACTACTATTATTATTATTATTATTATTATTATTATTATTATTATTATATTGTATTTTTTGTTGTCAAGTGTTAGTGTGTGGTGTCGTCTATTAAAGATGTGTTAAGCCGTATTAATTACCCAAAATACCCTCGTACCTATTAAGAGGACAAATTAGTTCGTTGATGAGAAGTCCAAACGACAGTGAGAATTTCGCATAAGGCAATATATTCCAAAAAAAGGAGTATTTCAGGAAAATGACATATCATATTATTAATTAATTTGAGATAATTGGAATTATTGAGGCGATGGAAGCTAATAAATATTCATGTGATAAAAAGATGAGCTGATGTGAGACTGAGGTTTATAGGGAAAATAAAAGATATTTCTTGGCTTGAAAAGTAGCTATATTTTGTAAAAGAATAAGTGTAATATCTAATAAACATGATACTATGAAAAAGAACTTGTAAAGAACTAATACCGGTGAGAAATCATGGGCAAGAGTTTCATAATATGCGTTCTGCATGTAGAAATCAAGAACACATGATGCACAGTGTAAAAGATTTTACAAATGCAAAGAATGATTTCCATTTTGCGTCCTCTTTCTTTTCTTAAGCATTGCATGAGTTTGCGATGTCAAAGTTGGTAAAGAGAGCAGGTTAGGCAGAGAGTCGGCAATAGCCAAGCAACACTATTGATTTCTTGGTGATAGGTGAAGATGAGGAGGGGAAGTCAAATAAAAGAGTACCACAGATTAGAACAGACATTTGTATGCACTGTCCTTCTTCAGAAGCAGATGGACAACTTAAACCAGTTCCTTTAAGCAGATGGACAGCCTGCCAGTTAATCAATGTTGATAATTTCTTGGTGGAAGAATAAGATTTACTCATTCTAATTATTGCTTATTTTTCTTTTTTTCACATATATATAGTCTTTGCTTATTGTTTTACAATTATAAGCTAAGATATCTAATAGAAAACAGACAGATCAACTTCTCCAAATACACAACATCAAACTGTATTCCAAGTTACCCAGGGGGTCTTGATTCACACTCAAACCAAATTATATATCTTGGACATAAAATGCATAGTTGCATGCCCAAAGTGAGTTTATACAAACCCAATTCAGGCTGCACATAAGCAGATTTATATCTTTCCAGCCACATAGGCTAAGCAAAATGGAAGTTGGCCAAACATTGTAGTTATTATATAAGCTCATCAATAAATTTTCAGCAATTCAGTCACTGTACTGTTTTGCAAGTGTGGACAGTGCTTCTTATATCATTTTTTAGCATAAAAAAAGCCACAAGACCATGGAAACTGGATATGGAGCCAGATGCTGATAAAGAAGCCATGATAATGGAGCAGTTTTGTTATCTCAGTATTATTAATTTTCACCAAGCCAATTAAACTAGATTTTAGAAAATGTAGTGTTGCCTAAGAGTATCAGCAGTGAGTCTTCTCAACAAAATGATTGCTAGAATCTTACTAAACTGATGTTAAGTTATTGTTTGTAAACTCTTAACCCCTCCAAAACATCATGGGAATGGCCATTTGAAGATCGATTGATGTGATTGCTTTCATGGGAATGGCCAATGTTGCTAAAAAAGACATCATAAACAGTACATCAACAAGTTGTGAATAAAGAAAAGTGAACCATTGCTTGTGCCCATAAAAGAAGCTTTAGGATGAGAAGGATTACCAATTACCATGATCTTGAGAAATATGTCACAACTGGCTGATCTAGCACACATCTATAAGGACAATGCCTTCGCGCCCAACCCCTTCTGGCTCTTTGATGTGTAGCACATGCTTCAGTTCAGTTGTAGCTCAAGTTGTGACATTGCAGCAAACCTGAGCTGAAGCCTGCACATAACCAAGAGTATATCAGCTGTACTGCAAAAATCATGCAAGTCTAAGTTCCTTATCAGCACTAGCTTAAAATGACTAAAAACAATCAGCCATAGACAATACTCTGATTCCATTTTATTTTAACTCAAGTTCCAAAATATCGAGTATCATCTCTCATTTACATTCCACAATTTGATTTGACGCTTGTACTTTTTTACATGCAACAGTAAATGTAGCTCAGATGTATTTCCAATCAAGCATGTCCAGAAGCCACAGGACTTCATTCTCAGAGTTTGCAGCATCACAGAAGTCTATCTCAATACCAAAGACATCGGTGATACTGTGAGCGGTGTTCGCCATGAATAACAAGGAAACCCAAGCCCTGATTCCAGATATGAATGGATGTCCTGGTGCAAAGATGAGGTAGTCGTAAGCCAGTGCACGAAATGCATTACCATCAACATATCCAAAGAGGGATTGATTTACAATCCGTGCTATCTGATTTGTGTCTTTGCGACTCGCAAGAACAGACACAATGATCGTCTGCCCAAGTGGAAAAGAAAATCTTGGCTCAGCTTGCATTATCATCTTGTAATCCGTACTGTCCAGATGAATCTTGAGTGCATCAGGTATTCCTGGAGGTGGATTCTTTAACCCTCTCCGGAGCACAGTGCCTGAGACAGCTTCAGAAAATATCAGAGTCTGTTCAGACCAAAGGTCAATAAAGAATTCCAAATTGTTGAAGGAAAGCCTTGATGGAGGAAGGGGCTGAGGGGGGTGGGATCTAGAAAAAGTCAAAAAGAGCTTGTGGTAGCTTATGGCTGGAGAAGGTCTTTTGCAAATGGAAGGCCACTTCTTGGCGCAGATGCACTTCCAAAAGTAGTCATCCCTGGCAGTGTCTCTCCACTGACGACTTACTAGCATGCATGAAACTAGATCTTCACTATCAAGTAGAGTGAACACTGCCTTCAAAACTTCAGCAGATATCAAATCTTTGGCCATTGTTGACTGCCAAAAGATAATTCAACAGAAAAGAAAAGGAAGCAAAGGCTCCAAATCAAACTCCAAGGTTTCTAAGTTTTCTGTCGTTAAGCAAAAAATGGTGTACCAAAGCAGAACTTTACCTGCAAAATTAAAAAAGATTATTTTATTCCAAAATACTATCACAGGTGAGTTTCTCTAGGCCAACTGCAAAACTGAGTACAAAACATGGGGGCACCAAGAACAACTGTGCTTTACAAAATTCCTCATTCAATCACAAAAGACTTAAGAAATCATAGGATGAAAAGTAAGATGTTGATTCTACCAGAAACCACTTCATTGATGTCAAAGCCTATGATTTTCTTTTTCTTATAAAAGAAGAGGTGACAACTCCTATTGTGAAACTTCCATAGAATAATTAGCTAAATAAAAGAAGGGGATGAAATAAACAGTAACACTTTCCCTAACTATTGCACTTCTTTTATTGACCTTAATTTATTTAAAAAATATTTTCTAATTGTTCATATACTCATCAACAACAAAAGTTATCACTGTTACACCCACTAGGAAGTAACTTCCCAAGATTAGTGGCACATCAACTTGAGCTACTGAAGAATTCTCTCATTGCTGAGGTTAAGGTTTGAAATACCTTAAATCAATATGGTTGATCTGGCTGACATCCATAAACTTAGCACACACAGTTTGAACCATCATGCATGTATACACAGCTTTAATCACAGAACTTATGATTACAAACTTTGTGCACAACAGAAGTGCTTGTGTTATATTCTGTTAGATTTACATTAGAGTCGTGTGGATCCAACTAAATCTCATGTAGATCTAGTGTATATATGCTTTATTCATGTCTACATCTTGCAAAGCAAAAATTAAATGAGAACTTCAAGGAAAATTACACCTTGAATATAGATAGATTGTTGTGAAATAGAGCTCTACCTATAAAGAAGGAAGAGAGAGATTTTTAGTGCCCTTGGTTAAAATTCAGGCTTGACAATTCTATGAATCAGAGAGAAATGAAGTAAAAGAGGTCAATTGTTGAGGTCAACTATAGTTTTTCATAACTATATTGGATGAAAATTCTAGTGCTAAGTAGTAAGTCAAGTTGATGTAAGTTTAGTATTACCTTAATTTTGATATAATAATATGGTTTTTAGTGTTAGCTATAGGTCAAGCCAATTTGCAATTAGTCATTTCCTGTTTTTGTATAATAGTGTGAACAGTATTCACCCAAAGACATTATACAGTGCTCAGATGATTAGTTTAGGCATTATTTAGACAAATTTTACTTCTTTTAGTTAGTAAGGATTCTATTAGGTATATTATTATATAGTTGATTTAAACACATCCCCAAACACTTGGATTAGCATGAGATACTCTAACCCACCTCTCTCTAACTTTCACCTAGATTACATTGTTGTTTATCCATCTCCTCTTCCTTTCTCTTATTTTCTGAATTATTTCTCTAGCTTTCATTTGGTTGCAGTGGAATAAAGAGCCTTTAATCTGCTGAGATCCATCTTAAAAACAAGTGGAAATTGCTGTGACCACATTGCAGCAGCAATCTGATTGCTGTGTTGACACTATAACTGATCTGAAATTGAAGATTAGCAGTTCTTGAGCACATCAAAGACGTCCTTTACTGTTGGTTTTCAATGCTATTTCGATGCTGTTTCAGCCACACATCAAGCAATCTGAAATGGTCAATACCTAGAAGTAAATATTTATTCTACAAGGATCCTGGATCATGCCACACTCAAACTACCCATTTATATTATGATACCAACACCAGTTTGTACCATATATCAATACAAAGTCAACACAATCAGTGCATGCAGTGTTAGAATTCATGACAAAAAGTAATTTCTTGCTTTTTGGTAGTGAATAAATAGAACTTAAAATAACATTAAGAACCCATGAGAAATCTCCGAAGCAATGAAGTATTTAGAATGAATCATGTTAAAGAAAGTAAACTCTTAAATACCAAACAATATAGAACTTGTAGTCAATCTATCAGCATCAATGGATTAAAGAACTAGGTGAAAAACAGGGTCCATCTCTTAATATAATGACAAATTGCTCTGAAAGAAACAATACTGAGTCTTCTCTGCATGTCAAGAGTCTAGACCCAAAGGTCAAGTGACAATAGTTCACAAGTTCATGTTAACATAAATTTAGGAAACATAAAATATAGGTAGAAGATCAAAAGTTAAAAATCTTCATGGTCAATGACTCCATGTTAAAGTTACAATCATGCATGAGGGCCACAACTCTTTACAAACCAATCCAGAAAAGTAAATTCCTGACAGAAATTCTGAGACATAATTGTGGACTAGAAACAGAAAAGAGATTTTTTCTCAAGGTCACATGATGAGAATCTCTAAAATTCACCCTTAATATTATGATTTGTGCATCAATAACTGTTTTTAAAATCCTATAGTATCAATCCCAGATTTCTCAACTGAAAAATAAAAACAAATACAAAAAACCCCAATCTAAAATGATGTCATTTGCCAGATCTTGATTTCATTGTCGCCTGCACCGCAGATATAAATTAAAAGTCCATTTCAGCCTCGTTTATCTTACAATCTTGTGCATTACCAGTTGAGTTGTCGAAGTCTGAGTAGTAACCAAAATAAATGCACATATATAAACAGAGATCAAGAAAAAAAAACTTGAAATTAACTCATAAGATATTAACAGATGCCATAATGAACAGAAAATTTAGCAATATAAGTTTCGTAATTTCCATTACTCTGAACTACGAATAAACTTCGTATAAATCAGACAAACAGATAGATAAAAAAAAAAAAGAAAAAAAAGGGAGAGACAAGATGCGAGAAGACTAATAAATTTACCAAACTCAATCACCAGATATGTTAAAAACTCCCAAAGCGCCTCCGAAATCTCAGCAGGAACATGCTTGATAACCTAAAAGATGACCCCAGCAGGACAGAATGGAGCACAGGGGTGTACCAAGGAACTCGCCACGCCCATCGATCGGTAGGGGGAAGAAGCGACTCGAGTCCTTCGAATCGGCGGTGGATCTGAGACAGGCAATTGCGGTGGCGACGGAGGAAAGAGATCGATGTGAAGCAAAAGAGACGGCGAGCGTTAAATCGGGCTGAGACAATGCTGTTGGCGACACGTCGAGAGAAACAAATAGCAACTAAATACATAATTGACATTTAAATAAGCAACATAGGAAATACCCAATTTACCGATCACGTACTTATCTGTCCCGTTATTTGGTGCCAGACAAAGAGTGGGTCCCTTGTGGGGCTCGTGTGTGACACCAATTAAACCAAGGGTAATTTGGAATGTTGAAAATAAATAACTTAAAGAAGCAGCGTAAATACTAAAATACGCATCTTGACCCTCACGGTCCTCATCTGGTGGTACGTACTGGTGGGTGGCACGATCGGCGTTTCACTTCTCCAATTGTCGCAACGGTAAAATTGGATAAGAATAAAATGAAGCTTTTCGATTGTGTTCCCAAGTGGGTTGGGTTTGGAAGGATGACCCGGAAGATTGATCGTCTGATTTTGATCTGACGGCAATGTGTAATAATTCGTTCTTGAAGAGAGCTTAAGCTACGCTTTCGCTGCTGGAGGCGTGGAGGAGGACAAAGCCCCGCCTTAAAGAGCTCGAGACTGTTCGGCCGGAACCTTCCCTCCTATCCGAGAATCTACGGCGGAAAACTTCGGAAGAATCTCCGGTCAGGGGTCACCGTCATCACCGGCTAACTTGGCGCCGGCAAATTCACGGTGCGTTTTCTGTCCTTACATTCCCGAAGCAATTCAAGGTCGATGATTCCAACTTCAGCTTCCTACAGTTTATAGGGTAATTAGGGTCAATGCGACACGATCTTTTCCCCACAAAGAAGACCGGATGACAGCAGGAAACAGATTCGTATTTAGTCGTTAATTTTGTTGGAAAATTTATGCATTATTTCTTTGATTTACATCTGGATGGAAACGTATTCTTGTCCTTTTAGATGTTAAACTCACTTGCATGTTCGATCCCGTAAATTAAAGTACTTCAATTGGAAACCATCGATGGCACGGAAAAGATCTGTTGTTCGCAGTTGAAACATCACTTCGATACCTCTTTCATTCCTAAAGATATGCTTAGTAAGTGTCTTCAACATGAGTTTTGAAAGATAGATTTCTGATGAGACGGAATAATGTTGTCGTTCCTGTAAAGGAGGGATAATATGCAACTGTAACACTTTCTCAAATAATAGTAACAAGGTATTATTAGTCTAAGATCAAATCAAATAGAAGAAGAAATTAAGATGAAAAAAAAAAACTATATTAAACTCCTCAAAAAGAAAAACACTTATGAATGACTCTTAGACTTCAGTTCTATAGGCTTAAATACTTAAGGCTCGGAAGGATCTACATATATAGATGCTATCTACAAATCCTGGAAAATTGTTCAATGCTTATATTTCTATTGTTATTTTTTTTCTTATTTAGATCATAACTTATTTATTAAAAAATAAGGAAGCCTATATATAATTGTTCTTCTATAAGTGGATGATATGATCATCATCAGTAATGATGAAATAGAGATTTCAAAGCTTCGTGGTGATCTTCCTCTTTGATTTGAAATGAAAGTCTTGAGAGAGCTTAATATTTTTCTTGGTCGAGAGGTGATGAATACAAAAGAAGGTATATTTATTTCTCAAACTAGCTATGTAAAAGAAAATAATTGAAAGGTTTATAATTAATAAAAGTAAGAAGGTTTTCACTTTGCTTGATGCAAATATAAAGTTAAGTTGTAATGATGGGAAGGTTCTTTCTGACTCTCAATCTTTTCATGCTCTTATTGGTAGTCTCATCTACTTAATAATTACAAGATCAGCTTGCTTCTCTTTAATTCTAGTATGTGAACATAGCACGGAGAATCAAATACTCTAAAATGTTTAATATTTGATTTCTCATCAAACATGAGCTCATATTGAGACTTTAGATTGATTGGATTGAGAGGAGTTCGATTAATAACTTAAGTTGTACATGCCACACCTTTTGCCCACAAAGCTTTGGGTAAATTCTATGCATAAAGCCAACACTTACAAGTCTTCATGAGATGTCGAATTTTTTGTTCAGCCACACGATGCTGTTGTGGTGTATTTACTATGTAAGTTTCTATTTGATGTCATAGTCTTTGCAGAAAGAGAAGAATCTATCAAAAGTGAACTCTCTGCCATTATCGATGCATAATCTTTTATTTATTTATTTTTTGAAGTGCACTTTCAATTGTTAACTTAAAATTTTGAAATTTTGAAAACTTTTGATTTCTTCCTTTACAAAATAGACCCAAGTGAACCTTGTAAAATTATCAATAAAGAGAAGCATATAACGAGAACCTGAATAAGATAGTGCTTAAGTAGGGCCCATTAGATTGCTATGAATAAGCTCCAAGGAAAATTTACATCTTGAAAATGATCTATCAAAAGGTTGCCTGTGTGCTTTGCCATATTGACAACCTTCATAAACTTCATTACTACTAAAAGTAGGAAGATTGAAAAGACCATTCACTAAACTTTTCTGTATCATAATCTTTAATTTAAGAAAATTTATGTGACTAAGTCTAGCATGCTAGATTGATGCACCATTATTTGTACTCATCTTATCAATATAAGAGGTTGATGCTATCAAAATATATAAATCTTTGACCCTTTTACTAGTATATACTACATCTACATTTAATTCTTTTATATTACAAGAAAAACTTAATTTCATTAGGACCAAAAAGAACATAAGTTCCATCATCAACTACATTTGCAGCAGAGAAGAGATTTTTCTTCATACCTGGAACATGACACACACTCTTCAATGCAATGGTATCATTATCTTTATCTAATATTGTCTTCCTTTTTCACTTGGTGGACAGTATTATCTGCCGTGATAATTGCATCATTACCTTTATATTGACGAAGATTGGTGAATTTAATCACATCTTGAATCAACAATCTAGTCTTGTTCGAAAGATGTCATGGCCTCAGTAGTTTCAGCCATAAAGCACTTGCCCCAATCTTCATTAGTAGTATTTGAACAATTTTTTTATTTACAATGTTTCCTCCTTTAATCTTCACACGACAATTTTTCTTGATATGGCTAAACTTGCCACACCTATAACACTTGGATCTTTTTTTGATTTGCACCATTGTTCGAAGAAGACTCATGCTTGCTATTAGCATCATCCTTCTTCTCTTTATCGTTATCATTATCATTTTTCTCATTTATAAAAATGGCATCTCCATCTCCCCTTGAAATAGAAACTCTCGCTATTTGACGAGCTAGGGATTCTTGAGAAGCAAGAAGATTTTTTTTAACTCTACTAAGGATAGTTGTTGAACCCATCCTTGAATAGATGTAACATAAGGAATATATTCTTTTCGGAGACCACGAATAATATGACGTTTCATTCGTGTATCAAAAATAGACTCATTTGGATATAAGATTGATATCTCTGAACATAAATTTTTAGTCTTCAAAAAATACTGAGAAATTGAGAGATCACCTTGGATAGTATTTACTAAATCATTCTTCAAATACTGAAGCTAAGCCATATTCTTTTTATTAAACAATACATCAAGAGTGATCCAAATCTCTGAAGTTGATTTGCAATAAATTATGTGTTCAAAGAGATCATGAGAAATAGACCTCTTTAATACAAATTTAGCCTTTGCATTTAAAGTCCTCTATCTTTTCATGACATCTCCATCTACAACATCTGGTGTTGTTGTTGCATTGCCACCAATCACATCCCATAGATCTTTCCCTATAAGATAAGACTCCAAATAAGTCTTTCAGATCTTATAGTTAGACTGATTAAGAAGTTCAATACGAAATCTACCAACTCGACTATAATATTCCATAATAAAAAAAGGTTATCTTCTTCGCCAAAGAGATCTTGAAACACATATTGTCACCCTTGTGGCTCTGATACCATGTGAAGAAAGGGAGGGATCACATGCAAGTGCAACCCTTCCTCAAATAGTAGTAACAAAGCATTACTAACTCAAGATCAAACCAAATAGAAGAAGGAAAAACCAAGATAGAAAATAAAAACTATATTGAACTTTGAAAAAAGAAAAACATTTACAAATCTTGAACGACTCTTAGACTTCAGCCTTATAGGCTTGAATACTTAAGGCTTAGATGGATCTACACATGTAGATGCCACCTATTTATACATGAGAAATACAGGAGTATCTAATCTCTACAACTTTATTTAATCTTATTTAAAGGTAAGACACTAATTTGAGATCTTCTAAAATATATTTTAACTTTTTAAACTAAGAATTCCTTATCCCTACAACTATATCTAATCCTATTTAAAAGACAAGATATTAATTTATGATCTTCTAAAATATATTTTAATTTCTTAATTGTTCCTACTAAGTTGGAAATACCATGTGAATATATTGTTTTTCCCGAGTTTGAATACACTGCATTCATGATATGCTTGTAAGTGGACTTCTGATCAATAATTCTATATACAAAACTAGTGGATTGGAAAAGCTGATCTTATCAGTGCTTTGTCAAACTTATCAAAACTTGAAAAAATTATAACCTCATCTGACAAATTTTGAAGTCGCGACATTCTAACTTGCTACTTCACTCTTCACTTTCTTTAGATGTTAAAATTGTTGATTAGTTTAACTGCTAAGGATTTTGTTAAATCATCACAAGATCATAGGATCAGTACTTGCCTTACCACTTATTCTTAAAATGAAAAAAAAATCACGCTCAATTCTTTAGTCCTTTTCATTTGCTTGGGGGAGAAGGGAATGAGAAGTGCATACTACCGCCAGTTGGCACTAGCTTGAGGCAAGTGGAGATCCTGGTTAAAGAAAAAGAGCAGTATCCTGTCTTCTTGGAAGTACATTAATCTTTTTAGTGTTCATTCCCCTCTCTATCTCAATCTCTCTCTCTCACACATAGATATATGACAATGTGAAACAAGCCAACGCGACAGGAGCAGATAGAGTCAGTAGGCACGAGGTCGAGGAGACAAGTGCAGTTTCCCCTGTGAAGGTCTGTATCCAAAATATTTGAGTACATAACCTTTTGTTGGTTTTCTCAGTCTACTGTCCCTCACAAATCTCTCCCTCACTAATACACAGAAGTGTTTTGGCATGAATTAACAACTGCAGATAGGGTCACTGGGCAACAGATGCCACCTAATTAATCTGATTCTTTTCTCATTTTGGTCCATGATCCACCAGGACATGGTGGATCCCTGCTTTGTTTGCTATGAGCATGTGGCATGTTTTCTTTTATTGCCACACAGGGGGACTGTGACTGTGTTCAGCAATAAACGCATTCAGTAGTAGCAAGATTGTTGGTCAGACTGCTGCATTTCTGTGAGCCATAGATTCTGGGGCATATTTTGACAGCCAACCTTAAACTGCATCTGGCTCATTCGTTGCAGTTTGTCGATTCAGAATTGTCCTCTTAGGTGTTCCTTGCCTGGAAACAAACCTTTTCTGACGTCAGGCATTGTGGAGAATTGTTCTTGACAGTACTGACAAAGAGGTAAGGTGCACTGGTTATTGACTTACTATAAATCTAGCTTGGTATATAGTTCTTTCATAAATCTTGTGGTTTTTGATCGTGGGATGAAAGTACCTGGTCATTTTGAGTTTCTTCTTGCGGCAAACCTTTTCAAGTTAGTTATCTATGACCCGTTAGAATGAATTTATTATGGTTTTTATTCAAATAAGGAATCAGGTGGAGATTATAGAGGTGATTCCTCTACCAACATTTTATATTCCTACCCAGAGCTTAGCTTTAATTAAAGCAGGTAAATGCTTTTGATTTAGATCGTTCAGAAAGGCTAGAGATTGCTGGGCATTTGCTAGATAATTTTGATAGTCAGGGTTCCTGGATATACCCACCTAATTGGGATGTCACAACCTCGTCCTAGGCAGCAACCCAGCGTTGGTGACATGCAGCTATGGCAACAACAATTGATGTACAAGCAATTGAAAAGGTTTCAGAGACATCAGCAAGGTCATCAACTAGAACAGGGAGCAAGACTGCTGAATTTTTCAGCCACTCATCTCATTTACCTACGGTAATAGATGATATGCCTGTTAATGATATGTCAAGTTACATGACCCAATAATTTTGTTGGAAGCATGCCCACACTGCCTAATAACTCTCAGATGTTAATTTCTGGCAATATGAACTGCGCACAGTCAGGTGGCTCATGCGCCATGTAGAATCCCACAAATGGTCGCACTTTTGTTGATAACGAAATTCCAGATGCAATCAGACAACTACTTGATCAGTCCTTTAATGGCATGCCTGTCTATGGTAACAGACCCATTACAAATCAGTATTCTCAGTTCATTGGGATGTCTAACGATGCTACTGGTTTGATGACAAATGCAGCAGCCTACCTGATAGAAGAGGCATTTGATCCATATGACAGTTTTCAAATTGATCAGTATTTTCCTGACAAGGCTGCACAGAGGATAGAGTTTCAGTTACCAGATGGAGCTTTCAAGGAAAATGTTTTCTAGGACAACCCCATGCAAGATTTCAGCAGTGATGCTACATTGGGAAATTTTCACGAAGCAAATTATATGAAACATAATATTCAAGTTGTGGAATTTTGTCATAGGGAGGACCAAGATGATTGGCCAGGTGATTTACAGGAAAAACAGGCATCGCAAGTAGGGATTTCCAGTGGTGTGGCTAGTCTAGACCCTAAAGAATAGAAGATCTCATTTGGTACCAATGAGACTGACAACTGGGGACGGAGGGAGTCTTGATTCTTTCATGGGAGGCTATCCACGTGGTGATCCTTTACCGAATGAATATTTTGGCTCAATCCCTTACGTCCAGAGTGGGAGCTGGAGCACTCTTATGCAAGAGGCTGTACAAGCTTCTAGCAGCGACCAGGGTGTCCTTGAAGAATGGAGCAGCTTGAATTTTCATAATATGTAGTAGTCCATGCTAAGACATCCAGATACATCTACTGATGGTTGGAAGCTGCTGGATGTTTGGAGTGATAGCAACTTGCATAATTCACGTTTCCCCTCTTCGTCTCTTTTATGATGCTGATGGGGACTCAAATTCCATACTATTCCTAGTTTTCAGTATAATTTTGTCTTTAAATGGAGAAGATGATGGGGGTACCATGTGAAGTTCCCAATGTGTCTTTTCATCAGTTTACTGGAGAAGCTATCAAGATACAGTTTCTTGGAAATCAGGAGCAAAAACAATGTCTAGAAGGTGGTTAATTACAAATGTCAGTAACAAATGAAAATATGGGCAGGGCACAAATATGAACAGAAGGAAAACAGTTCTGCAGACTTCAAATTTAAGTCACAGATTATAGTGGGCAGTTGGACTAAGCAAGAAAGCATGTCCTTCTCCAGTATTGATAGGCAGCATAGTGATAGTAGGCCAAATGGTTTGAATACCAGCTACCCATTGGTGGCTGGTGGAAATGGTACTTATACATAAAACCCCTGACAATGAGTGGAAGCTGGGTGCTGCCAGTCATGTTAATCTAAATGGTGGAATGCAACCATTCAGATCTAATATTGGCAAGTCACAGGAGGTGGAGACTGAAATGTGTAGCTTTAGCTCTAGTATGAAATCAAACACCTCTAGTTTAGTTTGGGAAACAAATCAGCAGATTACTATTAGACATCAAGTTGTTTTAGAAAAAGATTTCACCCATGATGCACATGCAGATTCTCAAGGCAATGTAAATATCGGAAGTCCGAATCAGCCAAGCAGGACATTGCAACATTTGGAAACATCAAGTGGCAGCAACAACAAAAGATTGGTCAACACCTATGACAGCAAACATAAATTTCCACATGTTTTTTCAGGAGAAGACTATACTTCAACCCAGTCTAATCGTAGCCAAAATACTGACTATACGGTTGCTACGAAGGAGACTCTGGCATTGATTGATAGAGAATTCTCTTCTAGGGAACCAGAAGTCCTTAACTCAAAATGAGCAACAAAATATGAAATCTTCTTTCCCTTCAAGTCACCTTTTAACTCAAAATGATAACGAAATTTTGAATTTTTAAAAATAATTTACAGTATGACTGAGCTGTCTTGGACTTGGGCTTCCAATAGTTTGATTGAGAAGGTTTGTTGATTCTTCATTTCAAGTTAATTAGTCTTTTGCTCTATATTCTGTATGCACCTGGTGAAAACTGAGACGTTAATGGGCATGTTTGATACTATGTTGGTGATGAAGCTGAAATTATTAAAGGCCCATTAATGCTTTCATCACGAAGAAGGCTAACTCTGACAACTCATGATCTAACAACTCTTACCAGCTTTACCAGTTACAATGCTTAATGTGGATGCAACTTCAGCTTATGAACAAGTGACCTACTCTGTTGCCAAATCAGCTCTTGCTGATTCATGCAGCAAGATCTATTCATCAGAAAGCGATTCTTGTTTAATTGATGGTGATCTGTAAGTTTTTGTTCATATAAAACCTGAGGCGTTCAATATAGAATATTGTTACTCTTTTTACATATGTTTTGCCGATGTTTATTGCATTCTGCAACATTGTCAAGAGTCATGTTTTCTAAGGATAACCGGAATGTTTAAGTCTTCTCTAGTGGTGGACTGTATTTTCTCAAATATTGTGGAAGAATTTAGTGGAACGTCCAAGAGGCTTGAAAGCATGTTCTCAAGGTATGTTCATTTGTAGATGATCCTTGTGAAAATCTTTTCCATTTTACTTGCATTGCTTACTACTTATTAGTGTATCTTTGCTGTTGATTTTGATCTTATGCAGGGAAATTTCTCAACAATAAATTTACATGTGGATTTCCAGATTTAGACTGGATCATTGTGTTTGATAGTGTTTTTTTTTTTATATTGTCTGTTATCAAGCTCTTCAAGTGACGAGCTTAATGGATTAGTTATCTCATTAGATTAGGTATAGTAAAGGGTCTATTAACGGGGTTGGAGACACTAAGATGTGGAACCTCACGTGCACCATGTTATGGTTTGATCATGAGTAATGTTGGGGCTTGACGAAAACTTCAAGCTTTAGATGAGTCTGTTACCATTTTTGGTGTATTCCTATATAAAAAATGGGAGTAGACTTTGATTGATTTTTAAGATTTAGATGAGTCTGTTACCATTTGATTTAAAGATTTAGGACTTCATCAAGTTAATGCATTAATGATCCCATCGGATCAGATTGAGTTATGACATTTAAATTTAAATCTAAGAATTATAACTGTCAGATTTTTTTTTTAATTTTTTTACAAAGGATAAGTGGCGAAGGTGGGATTAAGTCCAGGACCTGCCAAAGTCTTTACCAGCTAGTGAGTATCTTCGAAAAATATATCAGATCATGTTTCGGGCCCTTAACCTTTAATAAATGGGTGTGATTGTTAGATACTATTAGTGACTATCCAATTTAGAATAGTCTTGGGATTGAGATGTTTTAGGTTAGATCAAGGTTGGGTTGGTAAGCGCAGAGTGTTGACTCAACTTGGACAAGCTGCCAATTGGTCCAGACTTGTCTACCAGCATTTGAGACTACCTGCCTACGTTACCTACCCAAGAAAGGGGAGAAAACCTCAGGAATTAAAATATTCAAATTTGGATGAGAAACTTTCCACTTTTTCCGCAAAGGAGAAACACGAAATTAAATGCATTTGAAGGAATATTAAATTGAATGGGAAATTATTTGAAAATGGGATTAGAAACCCTTGCCATATTGAGGTAAGATGAACAAAAACAGTTGAGGACACATGTTGCAGAACTCTGAATTCTTGCATCCTTGTTTGAGAACAGGAATCTCCTCTGACCTGCCATTGACCCAAGAGTTTCCCTCTGTGTTTGCGAGCATTGCTGCCATGACTTGTGGCTCAAGATGTAAGATGAACTTTGTCTCCACTTCAGGGGGCCTTGGTCTTGGCTCTACTTTGGCCGGCATCATCACAGCGGGCTGTGTTATGCATTTAAGTTCAAGTTGGGTTGCTAAGGATTTCACCATTTTATGTGAGATTCATTAGAGGTCTGTTGAGCCCCAGTGACGCCATTCCCTTGTTTCTGCTAGCATTGTTGCCATGTCTCAAGCAGTAAGTAATATAGGCCCTGCCTCCTGTATATGCTTTATGGGCTGACCTCAGTGGCGAGGGAGAGACACTAGCTACCAGGGGTGGTGAATGCTATTTCAGATATGGGGGAGGGGATAGGAAGGGAGAAGGGTGGGGAGGAAGAGATGACTGTTCACTGTATCTGGGTATTTTGTTTTGTTGTCTCTAAGCTGCATAAAATGTGATGATCATAGCTGTTAAAAATATATCACATTGTTTACACTAAATTTCACTGTAGGATGCATTTAGTTTTGATTGTTAATCAAAATTTATTTTGCCCAATGGCCTTTTGGGCCTACCATGACTCAATAGGCTATGGCATTATAACTTGAACTTGACGAAAATTATTAACTGTACATTGAACCTAGGAACTAAACAACTACCTTAAAATAGTTATGCCAAAGATTATCTATGAACAAAGAAGGTGGAGCTACAAACGCAAGGTGAGTGTTAAGATAGAATTGATTGAAGATGCTCCATGAGGACAGATAAATAATATGATATCCCTGGAGTTTTTGTTAGAAAAAAATAGAAGTAAAGACAGAAATGATGTCTTGAGTAAATGGTTGAATAAGAGTTGTTGTACCATCTATTTTAAGTAAGAATATATACATAGTTAATACATTGATTACTGATAATCTATTTTGGGTAAGAATATACACACAGCTTTATACTAATTATGGTAAAATAAATCTCATAATCTCAGTCATAATTTCTATTATTGATATTCCCCCCTCAAATTGACATTGGATGATAAAAAAAAAAATCAATTTGTCAATAAGAAAGTGATGTCAGTGTCGGGAGAGGGCCTTAGTAAACACATAAGTAGTTTGAAGATCAATGGTGATATATGGAATAGAGATGACGCGAGTATCATATGTTGGAAAATATAGGGGCGACATCACATGCGTAGTGGAAGAATAGAAAAACAAATTCCTAGATTTCCATGAAAGGTTTCATTGTCGTGCGAAGATCGATACGTAAAAATCCATGAATTTGAAAACTGTGTATATAAGAAAGATAATACTCAGGGAGATCGTATATCCCTAAGATTCCTGCAGATCAATGAGGGAGGATGAAGGAGGTCAAGCGTCCTCCTCTCTAGCGATAATCTACATGATAGGGGTTACGAAGATGCTCCTCAAGGGGAGAGGAGAATAGGAGATGGGTACTAAGAAAACCCCAACCTATGAGCCTTTGGTTCCCTCCATTTATAGAGGTCCCCTATTAAAAATCCGAGATTCAACAATCTTCCCTTTTTGATAATGATAACTAATTGATGACGGAGTTTAAACAAACTTCCCCTATCAATATTATCATATTGATAGAAACTTAAAATTAAAAAATCATGGGTATTGCATACATCATCATGATTTCAAATCGAGATATAACATACATAAGATCATCAAGCATGAGACACAAACATTTACATTTTCAACTTATTCATGATACCATGCATCAAATTTTAATATCATCATCATACTTCTCCCCCTTTGTCATCAACAAAAAGGAGACGTGCAACTATGCAAGTTTTTGAGATATACAAGTTTAACAAATTTTTCATCACTTTAGACATGTAAGCATAGCAAGTTTTAAAGATGTGCAAGTTTGCACTTTTGCTTCTTGAGTTTGTAAGTTAGTAATTCTTGGTGATGTTCAAGATGGCAAATTCTTTCTTCTCTTTTGAGAAGTGCAAGCTTAGCAAATTTCACTTCCTTTGTAATGATCGAGCTAGTAATTTTTCTCTCATTGAAGTATGCAAGCTTGTAATTCTTGCTCCCCTTTTGTCATTGTCAAAAAGAAGGAAAGAATTTAATATCATAATTATTTTCCTTTGACATCAATTTTCAAATCATAATAAATAAAGTATAAAAAATTTACATCAATATTTCAATCATCAAAATCAAGTCATGAATACCAATTTATCATTCAAGCTAGTACTTTTTCTCATGCCTAATTTTAACATTCAAGCTAGCACTTTTTCTCTCCCCCTTTTGTTATTAAAAAGAAGGAAAGGAGAAGAGAAGAATTCAAGGGTGCAAATATTTTAACTATCACGTGAATAAATGAAGGATCAAGTTAAGAATCCAAAAGTTCATGAATCATTTTGATAAATCTTCTCTTAAATAACAAAAATAAATCTTAGGAGATCTAGTAGAATATGAACTTGATTCACAAAGAATTCAAATTGTAAATCTGAGAAATCAAAAGAACAATCATGATTCAATTGGATAAGTATTCTCTTTAATAAAATGAAACATAGGAGATAAAAGATCTTGGTTCATGGTTTAATTCATAGAATAAAACTCAAGTTATGATTCTAAAATATCAAAAGAGAAACCATGATTCATTTGGATCATTCTCCTCTTTAGTAAATAGCACAAGAAACTCAAGAGATCAAATAGGAGATCTTGATTCACAAAAAAATCTCAAGTATCGAATATTGAGAAATCAAGATCATGATTTGGATAAAGCTTATCCAAATTTAAATCATCAAATTATCAAAATCACTTTTAAGAGATTCAAAATGACATAAATAGATTTATTAATCTCTTATTGAAAAATAGATAAGATAGAGATAGAAAATGTATTTATTTAATTTTTCAATTTTTGTGATTGAGATAGAAATTTTTGTGATTTTTGTTTCAATTTTTCAATTTATTTTATAGATAAGATAGAGATAGAAATGTTTCAATTTTTGTGATTTATTTTATATAAGCATATGTTTGTCTTTTATGCCAAATAAAAACATGTATCAATGTTTAAGACCGAAAAATAAATTTTGTCATAAAAATCATCAAGACCAAAAATATAATATATTATTTCAAAACATAAGATTTTAAATCATCATTATTTCAAATCCTCATGCATAATATAAAATTATCAAGCATGATACCAAAACTTTTAATATTTTCATAACATCATCAAAATTATCAAGCATGATTTCATAAAGTATCTTCAAAATTATTTTAATTTCAGTGATCTTTCTTTTATTGTTGTTAATTGTAATAAGACATTTTCCTTCTTAAATGAATCTAGTTTAGTGCAAGAAGTTAATATGCAATTGTCATTCACATTTTTATTTTTTATGTCAAAACCATGCATCATGTTTGAAACAAAAGTGATACGGAAATCATCAAAATAAACATGCATGGAATTATATTTGGTGTACAATCATTAGATTTAAATCAAACATTTTGTTCCTTTATCATAAAATATATAATTTTCATGATCAAAATTTTAATTTTTCAAAATCACTAGAAAGAGAAGCATGAATTTTTGTTTTTTTATTTCTTAGTAAATTAAAAAAAACATCTTATAAAATGCATCAAGTAATTTTATAAAAAGTAAAGTGATTTTGGTTGAGTTGCTTATCTCATTGTCAAATGTCACCAAAGCATAGTTTGCAACTTCATCTTCGGATGCACTCGATTCGTCTTTGAGTGTTTTCTTCTTCTTCATTTTTGTGCACTTGTCTTTAGAGTGCTCCAGCTTCTTGTATTCATAGCAAATTGTTGTGTTTGGATAGAGTTCATTTTTATTCTTTAATTCTTGTTTTATAAACTTTTTGAATTTTATTATTGGGAGTTCAAGATCATTATCATCATCATTTGAGTTATCACTCAAGCGGTCTTCTATAGTTCTTAGTGTCATATCCTTCATATTTTTTGAAAGGTGATTCTCATATTTGTCATGTGCCAAATGAGTCATTTCATAAGTTATCAAGGACCCGATATGTTCTTCAAGTGGAAAGTCATTTAGGTCCTTTGTCTCTTGTATTGCGATTACTTTCGGATCTCAACTTTTTGAAAGGGATATTAGTATTTTATTAATGAGAATAAAATTAAAAAAAATATTTACTAAGACTTTTTAAACTGTTGATGACATCCGTAAAATGAGTGTACATGTCACAAATAGTTTTGCTTGGTTCCATTCGAAACAATTTAAAATTATGCATCAAAAAATTTATTTTCAAATCTTTAACTCTACTAGTGCCTTCGCGTGTGACTTCAAAAGTGTGCCAAATCTCGTGTAGTTTTCTTTTTCAAATCATTCCAATCATTCATTGGTTTGAAAGACTTTTGAAAACCATTTTTAACAATATTCCATAAGTTTAAATCCAAAGAAAGTAAGAAAACTCTCATTTCATAAGTTCAAATCCTATGTTCAATATGTGTAGTTCATTCCATTGAACATAGGAGGATGAATGATAGAGTGACCCTCTTGAAAGTCGAAAAGCCATTTCTCTTGGGTGTTAGACTAAACGAGAAATAAACTAGCCCTGATACCAACTGTTAGGACCGAGTCGGCACTAAGAGATGGGGGGGGGGGGTGGGGAGTGGGGGTTAATTAGTGCAGTGATAAAAACATTTAATTCAAAAAACTTCGGTTCAATAGAAGTCGTATAAAAAATCTTTAAACTTAAAAGGATTTGTAAGCGTAGTAATGAGCAGATAAAGCACTTGCAAAATAAGTAAACAAGTAGAGAAAGGGATGTACACCAATTTTATAGTGGTTCAGTCATCCGACCTACGTCCACTCTCGATTCCTCCTTCGTCGAGACCATCGGCATCCACTAACCGATCTTTTAATGGGTGAAGATCAACTATCCTTTACAGTCCTTGCTCCTTTTTACAGGTTTAGGAGACAACCTTTACAACCCCACTCACCCCTCTCTTAAACTTAACAAAAATTTAGAGCTAGAGGAGAGGAATTTTCACACAAGTACAATAGCGTTTTTCCTATTTTTGTTCTCAATTAGTGTGTACTAACCAAGGATGAGAGGGGTATTTATAGGCTCCAAATGGATTTAAACTTGGAGCCAAAACTAGTCTCATCCCGGGTCTTCCGGGTATTGGCGATACTACCACCAGTGTTGGGCGGTACCATCACCTAGTCTAGTGGTACCGCCACCTAATACAGTCTTGGATACTGTCTCAGAGACTGAGCCACTGGTGGTTCCATCGCCTGTTCTGGTGGTGCTACTGCCTAACCCACCTTTTGGGTTACTGTTTGGGCCTTTTACTTGGCCCAACATAGCCCAAACTTAAGCCTAATTGGCTCCTAATTGAGTTGACCTAATTCCAACCCAATTATAACTTAATACTATTTCGATCTAGATAATTATTACAAAGCATAAATTATTTGTTATCCCACATGTCATTAGTTCATCAATGCTTCGTCTAATCCTTAGGCGCATCGTCCTCTCTTGCGGTCTATTGCCCAATCGATATATTGACCCTACAACTCTAATCTCTTTGACGTAATTTTCGCTCTTCTTGGCCCGATGCCCAAACCGATGGCATAAAGCCTTTTGTCGATATGTCGATTGATCCTTCAGCACGACGTCTAATCTTCTGATTTATTCTACTCTTGCCCAACTTTCGATTCCTCCTACTTTAATCGTCTCTTTATGATCGAAGCTAGTCCTATATTACTCTAAACGTAAATTAGATCACAAACTATATCGATTAGTTTCATCATCAAAATCCAAGATTCAACACTATTAGGTACTAGATCTTCATCCAATTACCCAAGCCTCTTAAATTAATGGGTTTCTACCCAATAATCTCTTATTAGTTTTTATTGGATCTCATCCATGGATCTAATAATTTAAGAGCTTATTAGATATCCAATAAGATAGGGGCTCTGACAAATATCTCATATCTGAATCTCTACTCATCGTAACACCTACCATATATGTGTGACCCTCTAGGCCCAATATCAAGCTGGTCATGAGTCATACATGTTAGAACTACTTTTAACTCAGTGAATTATTATCTCCATAATAATTCACTCGATTCATCGACTACAGCATAGTGGCCCTCTAGGCCCAATATCGAGCTAGCCGTGAGTCATACATGTTAGAACTCCTTCTGACTTAGTGAATTATTATCTCTATAATAATTCACTTAACTCATCGATTGCGAAAGTACTAGGCCATTACACTGTAGTCCTCAAATGATACAAGGGAATCCATTCCTTTGGACCTATCTGTCCTCAGTTATCATGTACCTATAGTTCATTATCTATCTAATATCATAGAAATCGTATATCAGGCATAGTATTGTTAGGGTCATATGGTTTTCACTCGAGTCTCTCTCTAATCGGATTCTCCCGGAGAACTTTTTCTCTCTCAATCTGAATGACCCTCGCTAGGGATTTACTTGAGCAAAAATACATGGGATATTCCTCTCATGATACCGAGAGTGGATGATCCTCTATTGATACTCAATTACCTTCGTAAGATTGGCTATCATTCCCTAAAACTGGTTGTACTAGATTTAGAACTTTTAAACCTTTAAGTCTGATATCAAAGAATAGAGTACTAGTACAAGTCATCTTTGGTGTCTCAAGTCTAAGGACCAGACATACAATTGGGACTATTAAATCACTATTTGATGTCAGGTATCATTAACCATATAGCATACCATAAGCAGATCAATCAATGAACTCATTCTCCAATAAGCACCTGCATTGTATCCTTAGTATCCCCACACGAGTAACTATGAGACCAGTCACCTCTATCATATGGATGGGTATATAGCACACCAGTCTATCCGATTATCTCGATGTCCCTCCCGAGTAACCTATAATCGGGATTATTTAGGGTCTGTGTTTAAAAGTGAATCGGTCTCATTATCGTGATCTCATCACGATCTGATTGTCATTGCACAGATCCAAGGACATCATAATATACATCTAGATAATGTAAGAAAATACTAGTAATCATAAGTAAAGAATTGATGCAGTGTGTTACAGGTGCCATCACTCACGTGATTGGCTTGTAGGGCACCTATAACTAGCAATCTCTCACTTGACCTAAAGCTAATCACCTACACGTCTGATCCTCATCAGACTTCTGTGACGCTCAAAGACAATATGAAACAACGGCTTCATAAGTGGATTTGCGATATTATCTTCAGATGGAACTCTTTCCACTACTATATCTCTTCAGGCCACGATCTCTCTAATAAGTTGGAACCTCCTCTGAACACTTCTGATAAGACCCGGGTTCTCTCATTTGAGTAATTACCTCGTAATTATTGTAATATAAGAGAATCAGCTCCTCGTTACTCGGCATGACTTCTAGATCTGTGATAAACTTCTATATCCAGACTCCCTCCTTTACTACCTCTACCATAGCAATGCACTCCACCTCTTTGGTTGAGTCAGTAATAGTATCTTTCTTGGAACTCTTTTAGCATATTGCTCCTCCATTCAGGGGTGAACACATACCCTAAATTAGATTTCCTATTATCGACATAGGACTGCAAGCTCAAGTCTGTGTAGCCCTCAACCCTAAGGCTACTTTCTCCATATACCAATAAAAGATTCTTAGTCCTTCTCAAGTACTTAAGGATACACTTTACTGCTTTCTAGTGCTCCAAGCCTGGATCCGCTTGATACCTATACGTGACACTCAAAGTATGCGTTATATCAGGCCTGGTATACAACATAGCATACATGATAGACTTTATCACTTAGGTATAGATTATCTTATCCATGTGTGTCTTTTTTTCAAGAGTCTTTGGGGACATACTCCTAAACAGTGATAACCTATGTCTCATCAGTATAAGATCTCTTTTGAAATATTTTATGTCAAACTTTTTGATAATGGTGTCTATGTACTTGGACTAGGACAAGCTAAGTATCCTCTTAGATAAATCTATATAGATCCGAATCTCCAATATTTAGGATACTTCTTCTAAGTCCTTCATGGAGAAGTGTCTAGATAGCCAAGCCTTTACTATGGAGAGCATTCATATATCATTCCCAATGATCAGGATGTCATCCACATACAACACTAAAAAGGTGATAGTGCTCATACTTACCTTTCTGTATACATAAAGCTCATCTTCATTCTTAACGAAGTCATAAGATCTAATCGCCTCATCAAATCTTATAATCCAATTTTGGAAAGCTTACTTTAGTCCATAGATGGATCTAAGCAACCTGTACACCTTATCTGGACTATCCTTAAACATGAATCCCTTAGGCTGAATCATATACACCTCCTCCTCAAGGTTGTCACTAAGGAATGTGATTTTCACGTCCATTTGTTAGATCTCATAATTATAGTGTGCTGCAATAGTCAATAGAATTTAGATAAATTTTAGCATGGCTACGGGTGAAAAGGTTTCATCATAGTTAACATCTTGGCTTTGACGATACCCCTTAGCCACTAGCCTTGCTTATAGGTCTCTACCTTTTCATCTACACCGATCTTCTTCTTGAAGATCCACTTGTAACTAATGGCTATGATACCCTCAGGTATATCAACTAGGTTCCAAACATTGTTAGAGTACAAGAAATCCATCTTTGAATTTATGGTTTATTATCACTTCCCAGAGTCTATACTCGTAATAGCCTCCTCGTAGATCTAAGGATCAATATCCTCAACATCTTCTCCTCTGATATGTCCCACATATCTCTTAAGAAGATGTGATACTCTACCAGACCTATGTAAAGTCAGAACTTATGTGCTAGGTACCTGAATAGACTCTAACTGTGGAATAATGCTCGAGCTAGGTTCTTCAACCTTGTTTAACTCTATCACGCTCCCACTGTCTCTACTAATAATGTGTTCTTTCTTAAGAAACATTGTTCTCTTTGCTACAAAGACTTTTTGGTCCTTGGGGTGATAGAAATAATACTCACAAGTTTCCTTTGGGTATCCCACGAACTTGTACTATTCCGTCTTGGATTTCAACTTATCGGAGTTATCTTCTAACGTGGGCAGGGCAGCCTCAAATCTTAACAACCTTAAGATCGGGCTTCTTTCCTTTCTATATCTCATATGATGTAGACACTACTGACTTAGTCGAAACTTTGTTCAGAAGGTAAGCTGTGGACTCTAGGGTGTATCCCTAGAATGAGACGGGTAGATTAACGAAACTCATCATAGACTGCACTATGTCTAACAGTATGCGATCCTTCATTTCAAATACACCATTAAACTAGAGTGTATAAGGAGGTGTCCATTGGGACAGAATCTCATGGTCCTTGAGGAATTGGATAAACTCTGTACTTAAGTACTCACCTCCTCGATCCGATCGAAGAGTCTTAATACTCTTTCCAGTTTAGTTCTCTACTTCATTCTTATATTCCTTGAATTTTTTGAAGGCTTCGGACTTGTACTTCATCAAGTACATGTGTTTGTACCTAGATAAATAGTTAATGAAAGAAATGAAGTAGGAATAACCACCTATGGCTTAAGTTGACATGTGACCACATACATCACTATGTATAAGTTCCAGCAACTTAATGACTCTCTCTCCACTTCCACTAAATGAAGAGTTGGTCAGGTTTCCACGAAGGCAAGGCTCGTAAGTTGTATATGACTCATAATCGAATGGATCTAAGTATCCATCCTTCAGCAACTTTTGAATCCTTCCCTCATGGATATGACCTAGCATACAATGCTATAGGTATGTACTGTTCACTTCATCTCATTTCCTCTTGGACTCACTTATATTCATGATATGTGAAGTAGTATCTAGCATAATCAAATCATTATGCAATGTTTCTCTCATGATATTCTTATCATCCTTAATAATTGAACAACTATTATTCTCAAAAACTACTTTATAACCATTTAATGTCAAACATGAAATGAAAATAACGTTTTTGATAATAGAGGGAATAAAATA
Source organism: Musa beccarii (assembly GCA_024322285.1). Taxonomy (NCBI): domain Eukaryota; kingdom Viridiplantae; phylum Streptophyta; class Magnoliopsida; order Zingiberales; family Musaceae; genus Musa; species Musa beccarii. Next base: position 25,534,820 of record CM044395.1, on the reverse strand, counting down.
ACATGCATTTAATGTAATAGTAGCTCCATCAAGCAGATATAAAGTAACATCACCAACAGCAACAATAACAACTCTTGCTCTATTGCCCATCTTAAGATCCATCTTGCCTCTCATCAATCTCCTAGGTCTTGCCAGAACTTACAACAAATTGTAGATGTGATAAGCACCGCCGATATCCAATGCCCATATGTTATTATATGAGTCTAACAAATTAAGATTGATAATAAATATACTTGAAGTATCTCTAAGCTTCTGTTTCGCCTTCTCTGCAATGTACTATTTGTAGTTCTTCTTCTAGTGCTCATCTTTGTCACAGTGGAAGCACTGACCTTTGTCCTTTGTCGGGTCCTTCTTAGCAACCTTTGCTTTACCTGATCTGCCCTTGCCCTTACCCTTCTTAAGGGGCTTCTCTACCTTCTTTTTCTTTTTGGTCTCACCAGCATAGAGAACTGTGAAAAGGAATTAACTAGGGACTGAAGCACAAAATCCACACACAGGTTTTCCTTTAGGACTATTCCTAGACCTGAGTTTTTCTATCTACTCAATCATCTTAAGGACATGGTTTCTAAATTGATGTCCTCTCAGTCATCTTAGCACGGAAGAGACTCTTCGATATCTCATATCGTTGAGTTCTTCCCTATTCCTCAAACAATTTATGGAGATACAGGAGTAGTCCTTTGCCAGGTCCTTTTTAGCAACTTTTGCTTTATCTAGTCTGACCTTGCCCTTACCCTTCCTAAAGGGACTTCTTTGCCTTCCTTTTCTTTTTGGTCTCACCATTATAGAGAACTATGACAAAGAATCAGGTAGGGACTGAAGCACAAGATCCACATACAGGTTTTCCTCTAGGACTATTCCTAGACCTGTGAGTTTCTCTATTCACTCAATCATCTTAAGGATATAATTCTAAATCGATGTCCCCTCAATCATCCTAGCATAGAAGAGATTCTTTGATATCTCATATCACTGAGTTCTTCCTTGTTCCTCAAACAATTTGTGAAGATGCAGGAGTATGGATCTGACATCCATCTTTTTATATTATTTTTATAATTCGAGAGTCATGAAGCCCAACATGTAACATTGAGCAAAAGTGGAGTCATTTATGTATTTCATGTAGCGAGTGATCTCATCCTCGCTTACCCCTTCCTTGGGCATAGGCATTACTGTATCAAAGATATATGTGACTTTCTCCACTATGAGAACTATTCTCAGGTTACGGAGCCATACCGTATAATTTGGACTAGTGAGGTAGTTGGCATCAAGTATACCACATAGAGGATTTAATGGTGACATTTTTTAAAAATAAGGATGTAGTAGAAATAAATAACATGCATATTTTACAAAAATATAAACAATAAAGATAAGGAATCTATCTTGGTGTGCTCCCACTATTTTTCTAGCGAGTTATGAGATACCCTTAGTATGTGAAATGAAAATCTCTAACAAACTTCTAATGGTGATCGAGATCTAATCGGCGTCTTACTATAACTTCGAGGGACTCAACCAATCATACTAAGCTCAAAAGGTAGGTGACTCTTGCTTATTACAACTCTTTGTGATTCTTATCCTATTCGACTTCCGAACCACCATGGCCTCAAGGGACTCGACTAACCATGATGTTCGGTTAAGTCATCATCATCATTATAAGATGAGTCTGATTCGATGATATACCCTCAAAGGACTCGACCAAGCATACCATATCCTTAGGTCACTGATTACATCTCTATGTCATAGGTAAGATAGCGAATCGTGATATAGGTGAGTCTCGAGGGACTCGACTAACTTAACCTATATCGGAAATCGGTCCTTACCTATAACATTGGAAGGCCATGTGGGTCAATCTAATTGACTCACGTTTACCGACTTAATCTTATCAAGAGAGAGGATTTTTTATTTAGTCTCCTAATATGACATGTCACACACATACATATTTAATATATAGATACATTGCATGCAAATATATATCTAGTAGGTATATAATAAATCACACATCATATAAGTAATCACATCAGATGATCATAGACCATACCTTAATATAATCAAGCTCAAGCCAATGGGCCCAATCACTCATATCAAGATCTATGTATGCAATGGTGCATCTCCATGTCCTGTGATCGTTCATATCATTCTTATCAATTCCGTTGGTATCTCGATGCATCTCCATACGTCGTGATCATCAATCTCGACCTCGTGGGTCCCGCTATCACTTCCACACTCCCGCTATGCCTCTTTGTGTAATTACAATATAATTATAAGCACGCAGGCCCGACAATAAATAAAAAAATAGAGGCTCGCAAGCCCCAATAATAATAATAATAACATCACACATATATATCACATCGCACGGTCTATGATCATTTGTCTACATCATACATCACATGTACATATCTTTATATAGGACTATTGGATAAATAATAATAGTTAATTAAATCTTTTAATTAACTAATAATTTTTGAAATTAGGGATATGTAGGAAATTTTCTGAATTATGAAAGGCATTTTGATAGTTTGATCAGAAAGGATACATCATGAAATTTTTAAAATTCCAAGGGGCAAAACCATCTTTTTCCCAAAAAAAAGAAAAACCCCTTCCACTGCCTTCGCTACTTTGTAGCCATTGCCACCACTACCGATGGTGGTCTCTACGTGGGGGGTAGGGCAGGGCGCCACTCTTACTGAGATGCCCCCGGGCGGTGTGCTCACAGGTGGTGCCACCCTTGTAGGCGCTTCTACCCGCGGCCGGCACCACCCTTGCGAGTGTGTGCCTTTGTGGGCATTGCCCGCATGTAGGCGTCGCCCACCCCTTGTGGGCAAGGTGCGTGCAAGCAGGTGTAGGCGTCGATCACCCTTATGGCTACCAAGAAAACCCCAACCTATGGGTCTTTGGCTTCCTCCTATTTATAGAGGCCCCCTGTTAACCCTAATGGATCCTGTCCTATTGGGTATTGGATCATCTAATTACCCAGGCCTCTTAGATTAATGAGTCTACCCAATAATATCTTATTAGCTCTTATCAGATCTCATCCATAGGATATAATAATTCAGGGGCTTATTGGATATCCAATAAGATAGGGACTCTGACGGATATCTCATATCAGAACCTCTACTCATCGCAATACCTACTATATATGTGTGACTCTTTAGGCCTAATATCGAGCTGGCCGTGAGTTATACAAGTCAGAACTCCTTCTGACTTAGTGAATTATTATCTCTATAATAATTCACTCGACTCATCGACTACAGATATACTAGGCCATTATGATGTAATCCCCAAACGATATAGGAGAATCCATTCCTTTAGACCTATCTATCCTCGGTTACTATGTACCTATAGTCCCTCATCTATCTAATATCCCAGAGACCGTATATCGGCAATGGTGTTGCTATGTCCATACAGTTTCACTCGAGTCTCGCTTTAATTGGATTCTCCCAGAGAGCTCTTTCTCTCTCAATCCGAATGACCTTGGCTAGGGATTTGCCTAAGTAAGAATACATGAGATATTCCTCTCATGATACCGAGAGTGGATGATCCTTTATTGATACTTAATCACCTTTGTAAGGTTGGCTATGATTCTCGAGAACCGACTATACCAAATCTGAAACTTCCAAACCTGTAAATTTGGCATCAAAAAATAGAGTACTCATACAAGACATCTTTGGTATCTCAAGTTTAAGGACCAGACACACAACTAGGACTACAGAATCACTGTCTGATGTTAGGTATCATTAACCATCCAGCATTCCATAAGCGGATCAATCAATGAACTCATTCTCCAATGAGCACCTGCACTGTATTCTTAGTGTCCCCATAAGAGTAGCTATAAGACTAGCCAACTCTATCATACGGACAAGTATACAGCACACCAGTCTGTCCAGTTATCTCATGTCCCTTCCGAGTAACCTATGATCGGGATTATTTAGGGTCTGTGTTTAAAGGTGAATCAGTCTCATTATCATGATCTTATCACGATCTGATTCTCATTGCACAGATCCAAGAACATCACAATATACATCCAGATAATATGAGAAAATGCCAGTAATCATAAGCAAAGAGATTGACATAGCGTGTTACAGATGTGATCACTCACGTGATTAGCTTATAGGACACCTATAACTAGCATCATTTGCCTCATAAATAGAGTGACAATCCACTTCAATATGCTTGGTACACTCGTGAAATACTAAGTTAGCAACAATTTGAATTGCACTAGTATTATCTGCATGGAGTAGAATAGGCTCAATTTGAGGAAACCCAAGCTCACCCAACAATCCTTGAAGCTAAACAATTTCAGAACATTCAGAGGGCTTAGCATGGTACTCAGACTCAGTGGAGAACTTAAACACTCGATCTTGCTTCTTGCTTTTCTAAGAAACGAGAAAGGTACCAAGAAACATGCACCAACCAGTAATTGAACGTCGAGTATTAGAATAATCAGCCCAATCAACATCACTATATGCAACCATACAAATAGGAGAGTGCACAGGGAAGAAAAGACCTTGGGCAAAAGTGCCTTGCAAATAGAGAACAATGTGACGAACAGCGACCAAGTGGAGGTGCCTAGGTTCCTGCATAAATTGACTAACTTGTTGAACAATGAACGAAATATCATGCCAAGTAATAGTCAGATAGTTTAGGCTCCTCACCAGTTGTCTATATAAAGAGGGATCAAAGAGAAAATCACCCTCATCATGATGATATTTAACATTCACTTCCAATGGGGTATCAATAGAATGACTATCTTGAAGGCTAGCCAAAGAAATTAACTCCTGGATGTATTTATCCCGGTGTAAGAAAATACCAACCAAGGTAGAATGCACCTTAAGGCCTAAAATATATTATAAAAGACCCAAGTCCTTCATATAAAAAGAACCATGAAGGTGCTCCTGAAGCTGAGAAATCAATTCAAAGTTAGTCCCTGTAATAACACTATCATCAACATATACCAAAAGCAAGATAATTCCCTTAGCAATCTTGCAAAGAAACAAAGAGGAATCGTACGGACTCTGGACAAAAGAGAAGCTAATAAGCATAGAGCGAAACTTATCAAACTAAGCACGTGGAGCCTGTTTCAAACCATAGAGTGACCATTTTAGCTTGCAAGCATTAGAAGAGGATGTAAAAATAATCATGATGGTGGAGTCATATAAATTTCTTCCTTAAGATCTTTATTCAAAAGGACATTCTTAACATCCATATGTTGTAATGACCATCCCTTGGAAGCAACAATAGCTAAAACAAGTCACACCATTATCATCTTTGCTACAGGTGCAAATGTCTCCTTATAATTACCTCATACTCTTATCGATTACTGAGTGCCACCAACCTCGCTTTATATCTGTTAAGTGAGTCATCAGACCGTAGCTTAATGGAATATACCAATTTGCAACCAATGGGCTTAACACCAGTAGGATATGTTGAATCTCAGGTTTTGATGATGAAATTAATTGATAAGTTATTTGATCTAATCTATATGTTGAGAAAAGTCTACAGGATTAACTACGATAGCGATGAAGGCATAAAGCAAAACGAAGTGCTGGAGTCAAGATCGAATGATACGTTGAGATTTCGAGAGTTCGTCAGGAGTCCGAAAGTTCGTCGGGAGCATTGTTGAAATTTGTCGAGAGTTCGTCGGGAACTTACCAAAGTGAACGTCAGAAGTTCACTGAGAAGATTGTCAGAAGTTCGTCAAGAAGATCGTTAGAAGTTCATCGAGAAGATCAGAGCTTGCCAAAGAAGCTCATCGGAATTTGCCAAGAAGATCGTCAAAAGTTCACCGAAAAGATCGAAGCTTGCCAAAGAAGCTCGTCGAAACTCACCAAGTAAATCATCATGAAGTCCAAGAGCTTGTCGGGAGTCTATTGGAAGATTGCCAAGAGTTTGTCGGCAGTCTACCGAAAGTTCGTCAAAAGCTCACCAGAGGAAATTTTGACCTATCGGACTTATTTTCTTTAGTATATGCCTTAAATGTCATAGTTAGTATGTAATTAGAGTTAGGTTTGGGATGTAATCCCACTAACTCTGTTAAGGGCCAACTGGGCCCATAATTGGACTGGTTTGGGCCAGACTCATGGCCCAAACAAGTTGTTGAACCCTATTTGTGCTAGTCATATGTGCCCTGCAAGCCAATCACGTGAGTGACAGTATGTGTGAGTTGACATGCACTCTTTTTGCTTATTATTATTTGATATTTTATCACTTTATCTTGCATGTTGCATATATTGTGATGTCCATGGATTTGTGCAATGGGAGTCGGATCATAATGAGATCACGATAATGAGACCGATTTACCTTTAAACACGAATCCTAAATAATCTCAATCACAGGTTACTCGAAAAGGACATCGAGATAGCCAGACATATTGCTGTACTAGATATGAGATATCCACCAGAGCCTCTATCTTATTGAATATCCATTAAGCCCTTGAATTATTAGATCCTAAAATGAGATTCAATAAGAGCCAATAAGAGATTATTGGGTAGAGACCCACTAATCCAAGAGGCTTGGGTAATTGGATGGAGATCTAATACCCAATAAGGCAAGATCCATTAGGGTTAAGTTGACAAGGGACCTTTATAAATAAGAGGGAACCAAGAGCCCATAGACTAGGATTTTTTAGCAACCACCTCTTATTCTCCTTCCCCCTCTCCTCCTCAGCCAGCAGCCTTAGATTGGGGCGTGTGAACAGCAAGAAGGATCGATCGCTTCTTGATCGCGTAGTACGCACTATGATATGATTTGGGCAGTGATTTGAGGAGCGTTGTCGCAGCCCCTACCGTATGGATTATCACTAGAGAGGAGGACATTTAAACTCCTTCATCTAGTCCTATAGATCTATAGGAATTCAGGGATATACGATCTCCCTAGGTAATTTTCGTACGTGTAGTTTTTAGTTTTACGGATTTTTACGCACTAACTTTTGCATAATGATAAGAACCTCTTTTTCTACAGAAAATCTGTGATTTTTATTTCTGTTCTTCTACTATGCATATGATGTCACCATAGATTTCCCAATAGTGGTATCAGAGCCAGGTTACTCATGCAAAAGATTGGCTTTTAAACTGCATGTGTTGTGTTCAATCACGTAATAATCGTTTTGCGCAATTGCAGTAATTTTTTATCGTAGATGTTAAATATGTGCTATAAATTTTTCTCTGTTATAAAGTATTTTGCAAAGAGCTTTTGATGTCAAATATGTTAGCATAAAAGAGGAAGAAAGGGCAGCAATGGTTGCTGCCCCATTAGATTGGCCAAGAGCTTTTCTTACTGCTCTCGACCTAGCCAAAAGTAGTAGGAACGAGAGCAGTAAGGTTGCTCTCAACCTTCTGCATGGTAGCCACTATAGCCAGGTTTCTCGGCTGTAAGGGGCACCCTTGGCGACTAGGGTTTCCTAGCCGCAAGGGTTGCCCTAGTGGCCAAGACTCCTAACCGCATGGGGCAAGCTGGCGACCAGGTTTCTTGGTCATCCAAGGCTGTCCTACAGTCAGGGTTTCCTGGCTACAAGGGACTCCTTGATGGCTAGGGTTTCCTAGCCATACAAGGTAGCCCAGTGGCCTAGGATTCCTAGCCACAAAGGAGTCCTTGGTGGCTCAAATTTCCTAGCCACATAAGGGACTTCCTACCATATAAGGATACCCTATGGTAGGGTAACCCTAGAGGGCAACAAAATAATTAATTAAATAATTTAATTAATTATAATTATTATCTAGTAGTCCTACATGATAATAATGTGTACATGTGATGCATGATGTGGATAGATAATCATGGACCGTGTGATGTGTGTGTACATGTGATTATTATTATTATTATTGGGGCTTGCAAACTTCCAATTTTTTTCTTGTTTATTATCAGGCCTGCATGCCTGTAATTAAATTGTAATTATACAAGGAGGTGCAATGGGAGCGTGGGAGCGATAGCAAGACTCACGAGGATGAAACGGATGATCACGACGAATGGAGATATGTCGAAATGTCGATGGAACCAACGAGGATGAGATGGATGATCATAGGGCATGAAGATACACCATTACACACATAGATTTTGATGTGAGTGATTAAGCCTACTGGCTCGAGCTTGATCATATTAGGATGTGGTCCATGATCATCTGGTGTGATTGCTCATGCGATGTGTGATTATATATATACCTACTAGATACATATATATTTGCATACGATGTAGATATATATTAAATATGTATGTGTATGACACGTCATATTAGGAGACCAAATCAAAATCCTCCTCTATTGATAATATTAAGTTGGTAAACGTGATGCAATTAGATTAACCCATGTGGCCTTCCATCGTTATAGGTAGAAACCGATTCCCAGTGTAGGTTAAGTCGGTTGAGTCCCTCGAGACTCACCTATATCACGATTCGCTATCTTATCTATGATATAAAGATGTCATCGATGACCTAAGGACATGGTATGCTTGATCGAGTCCCTCGAGGGTATATCATCGAATCAGACTCATCTTGTAATGATGATGATAACTTAACCGAACATCATGGTTGGTTGAGTCTCTCGAGGGTATATCATTGAATCAGACTCATCTTGTAACGATGGTGATGACTTAACTGAATATCATGGTTGATCGAGTCCCTTGAGGCTATGGTGGTTTGGAGGCCAAATAGGATGGAAATCACAAGGAGTTGTGATTGACAAGAGTTGCCTACCTTTATGAGCTTAACGTGATTGATCGAGTCCCTCGAAGTTATATTAAGACGCTGATTGGATCCTGATCCCCACTAGAGATCTATCGAGAGTCTCTTATTCATATATTGGAGATCCGTCGGGGGTCTCCAATTCACATACTAAAGGGAGTTGTGTGTCTCGCAAAAAATTAGTGGGAGTAGATTGAGAAAGATTTTCTTATCTTAATTATTTATTTTTTGTAAAGTCTGCATGTTATTTATTTTTTCTACATCTTTAATTTTAGAAAAATATCACTTTCAAATCTTTTACGTGGCATACTTGATGTCAACTACCTCACTGGTCCAAATTATACGGATTGGGTTCGCAATCTGAGAATCATTCTCATGGCAAAGAAAATCACATACGTCCTTGATACAATGATCCCTACGCCCGATAAGGGGCAAGCAAGGATGAGATTACTCGTTATGTGAAGTATATAGATGATTCCACTCTTGCTCAGTGTTATATGTTGGCCTCTATGACTCCTAAGTTACAGAGACAATATGAAAATATGGATGCCAATTCCATACTCCTGCATCTCCATAAATTGTTTGAGGAACATGGAAGAACTCAGGGATATGAGATATCGAAGAGTCTCTTCCGTACTAGGATGACTGGGGCGACACCAATTCAGAACCATGTCCTTAATATGATTAAGTGCATAGAGAAACTCACAGGTATAGGAATGGTCATAGAGAATAACTTATGTGTGGATCTTGTGCTTCAGTCCCTATCAGATTCCTTTTCTTAGTTTATAATGAATTTTAATATGAATAAACTTGAGGTGACTCTCCCAGAGCTCCTCAATATGTTAAGAGAAGTAGAGAGCACCATCAAGAAAGAGAAGCCAGTTCTCTATGTTGGTAAGACCAAAAAGAAAAGGAAGGCTGAGAAGTCCCTTAAGAAGGGCAAGGGCAAACCGGGTAAGGCAAAGGTTACCAGGAAAGACCCAACAAATGACAAAGGCCAGTGCTTCCACTACGGTAAAGATAGACACTAGAAGAGGAACTACAAAGAATACCTTGTAGAGAGAGCAAAATAAAAGCTTGGAGAAGCTTTAGGTACATTCATGATCAGCCTCCATTTGTTAGAATCTTATGATAATACATGAGTATTGGGTATCGGGAGTGCTTATCATATCTGTAATTCATTGCAGGTTCTGGCAGGACCTAGGAGATTGAAGAGAGGCGAGATGGACCTCAAGATGAGTAATGGAGCAAAAGTTACTGCAATGGCTGCTGGCAAGATCACCCTACATCTACTTGGTGGAGCTATTATTGCATTAGATGCATACTATTATGTTCATTCTATTATCAAAAATATTATTTTTATTTCATGTTTGATAATTAGTGGATATAAATTAGTTTTTGATAATAATAATTATTCAATATCATTAGATGATGAGATCATCATGAGATGAACGTTGCATAATGGTTTATTTATGCTAGACATAGCTCCACACATCATGAGTATAAGTGAGTCTAAGAGGAAATGAGAATATGTGAACAATGCATATTTGTGGTATTGTAGGCTAGGTCACATCTATGAGGAAAGGATTTAAAAGTTGTTAAAGGATGGATATCTAGATCCATTCGACTATGAGTCATATGCGACTTGTGAACCTTGCCTTCGTGGAAAGATAACCAACTCTCCATTTAGTAGAACTCGAGAGAGAGCCACTGAGTTATTGGAACTCATACATAGTGATGCATAAGGTCCCATGTCAATTCATGTCATATGTGGTTACTCTTACTTCATTACTTTTACTGATGATTTCTCAAGATACGGACATGTGTACTTGATGAAGTACAAGTTTGAGGCCTTTGAGAAATTGAGGGAATATAAGAATGAAGTGGAGAACCAGACTGAAAAGAGTATCAAAACCCTTCAATCAAATCGAGGAGGAGAGTACTTGAGTACAAAGTTCACCCAGTTCCTCAAAGATCATGGGATTTTATCCCAGTGGACATCTCCTTATACACCATAGCTCAATGGTGTATCAGAAAGGAGGAATCGCACACTGTTAGACATAGTGCGTTCTATGATGAGTTTCGCTGACCTACCCATCTCATTTTGGGGATATGCCCTAGAGACCACAGCTTACCTTCTGAACAGAATTACAACTAAGTCAGTAGTGTCTACTCCATATGAGATATAGAATGAGAAGAAGCCCGATCTTAAGGTTGTTAAGATTTGGGAGTGCCCTGCCCACGTCAAGAGACACAATCCCGATAAGTTAGAATCTAGGACGGAATGATGCAAGTTCATGGGATACCCCAAAGAAACTTGTGGGTATTATTTCTATCATCATGAGAATCAAAAAGTCTTTGTAGCCAAGAGAACAGTGTTCCTTGAGAAGGAACATATTCTTGGTGGAAACAGTGGGAGCATAATAGAGTTGAGCGAGATTGAAGAACCTAGCTCAAGCACAATTCCACAGCTAAAGTTTGTTTAGGTACCTAGCACACAAGTTTCAACTTTACGTAGGTTCGGTGATCCTCCTGAGATATGTGGGATATATCAAAAGACAGGATGTTGAGGATATTAATCCTTAGACCTATAAGGAGGCTATTATGAGTATAGACTCCGGGAAGTGGCAAGAAGCCATGAATTCAAAAATGGATTCCATGTACTCCAACAAGGTTTGAAACCTGATTGATGCACCCGAGGGTATTGTACCCATTGGCTGTAAGTGGATCTTCAAAAAGAATATTGAAGCAGATGGAAAGGTAGAGACCTATAAAGCAAAGCTAGTAGCTAAGGGGTATCGTAAAAGGCAAGGTGTTGACTGTGATGAAACTTTCTCACCCGTAGTTATGCTAAAATTCATTCGAATTCTATTAGCTATTGTAGCATACTATGATTATGAGATCTGGCAGATGTATGTGAAAATTGTATTCCTCAATGGCAACCTCGATGATGAGGTGTATATGATACAGCCTAAGGGATTCGTGTCTAGGGATAGTCCAAATAAGGTGTGCAGGTTACTTAGGTCCATCTATAGACAGCAAGCTTCTCGAAGTTGGAATATGAGATTTAATGAGACGATCAGATCTTATGACTTCATTAAGAATGAAGATGAGCCTTGTGTGTATAGGAAGGTAAGTGGGAGCGCTATTACCTTTTTGGTGCTGTATGTGAATAATATCCTGATCATTAGGAATGATGTAGGAATACTCTCCACAATAAAGGCTTGACTATCTAGACACTTCTCTATGAAGGACTTAGGGGAAGCATCTTGCAGATTGGGGATTCGAATCTATAGAGATAGATCTAAGAGGATGCTTGGTTTGTCCTAGTCCAGGTACATAGACACCATTATCAAAAGGTTTGATATAAAAAATTCCAAGAGAGGTCCCATACCAATGAGACATGGAATATCACTTTCTAGGAGTATGTCCCTAAAGATTTTGAAGAAAGGGCAAACATAGATAGGATACCCTATGCCTCATCGATCGGGTCTATCATGTATGCTATGCTATGTACTAGGCCTAATATAGTGCATGCTCTGAGTGTCATGAGCAGTTATCAGGTAGATCCATACTTGGAGCACTGGAAAGTAGTAAAGTATATCCTTAAGTACTTGAGAAGGACTAAGGATATTTTATGGTATATGGAGACAGTAGCCTTAAGGTTGAGGGCTACACAGACTCGAGTTTCCAGTCCGATGTCGATGATAGCAAATCTAATTTAGGGTATGTGTTCACCCTGAATGGGGGAGCAGTATGCTAGAAGAGTTTTAAGTAAGACACTACTGCTGACTCAACCACAAAGGCAGAGTACATTGCTGCGGCAGAGGCAGCAAAGGAGGGAGTCTGGATGAAGAAGTTCATCACAGATCTAAGAGTCGTGCCAAGCAACGAGGAGTCGATTCCCTTATATTACAACAACAATGGGGTGATTACTCAAATGAGGGACGAGTCTCATCAGAAGTGTTCTGAGGAGGTTCCAGCTCATTAGAGAGATCGTATCCCGAAAAGATGTAGTAGTGAAAAGAGTTCCATCCAAAGATAACATTGTAGATCCACTGACGAACCTATTGTCTTATATTATCTTTGAGCATCACAAGGGTCTGATGGGGATCAGACATGTAGGTGATTGGCTTTAGGTCAAGTGGAAGATTACTAGTCATATATGCCTTACAAGCTAATCACGTGAGTGATGGCACGTGTGACTTGACGTGCACTCTTTTTGCTCATTATTATTTGATATTTTATCACTTTATCTTGCATGTTGCATATATTGTGATGTTTATGGATATGTGCAATAGGAGTCAGATCATGATGAGATCACGATAATGAGATTGATTCACCTTTAAATATAAATCCTAAATAATTCCGGTCATAAGTTACTCGAGAAGGACATCGAGATAACCAGACATACTAGTGTACTGCATACCCGTCCATATGATGGAGGCAGTTGGTCTCATAGCTGCTCGTATGGGGACACTAAGGATACAGTACAGGTGCTCATTGGAGAATGTGTTCACTGATTGATCTGCCCATAAAATGCTAGATGGTTGATGATACTTTATTGTCAGACAACGATTCCGTAATCCTAGTAGTATATCTAGTCCTTAGACTTGAAACACCAAGGATGTCCTATACGAGTACTCCATTCTTTGATATCAGACTTATAGGTTTGGAAGCTCTAGATCTAGTATAGCCAGTCATTGAGAGTGGTAGCCAACCTTACAAGGGCTATTGAGTGTCAATAGAGGATCATCCGCTCTCGGTATCATGAGAGGAATATCTCATGTATTCTTGCTCAAACAAATCCTTGGCTAAGGTTGTTTGGATTGAGAGAGAAAGAGTTCTTGGGAGAATTCGATTAGAATGAGACTCGAGGAGAGACCGTATGGGCCTGACAGCACCATGCTCAGTATAGGGTCTCTGGGATATTAGATGGATGAGGGACTATAGGTATATAGTAACTGAGGATGGATAGGTCCAAAGGATTGGATTCCTCTGTATCATCTGGGGACTGTGGCGTAGTGGCCTAGTATGTCCGTAGTCGATGAGTCGAGTTAATTATTATGGAAATAATAATTCACTAAGTCAGAAGGAGTTCTGACAAGTATGACTCATGGCTAGCTCGATATTGGGCCTAGAGGATTACATATATGGTAGGTGTCGCAACGAGTAGAGGTTCGGATGAGATATCCATCGGAGCCCCTACCTTATTGGATATCCGTTAAGCCCCTGAATTATTGGATCCTAAGATGAGATCCAATAAGAGCCAATAAGAGATTATTGGGTAGAGACTCACTAATCCAAGAGACTTGGGAAATTGGATAGAGATCCAATACCCAACATGTCAAGATCCATTAAGGTTAAGTTGACAGGGGACCTCTATAAATAGGAGGGAACCAAAGACCCATAAGCTAAGATTTTTTTGCAATCATCTCTTATCCTCCTCCCCCCTCTCCTCCTCAACCAGTAGACCTAGATTGGGGCGTGTGGACAGCAAGAATGGTCGGCCCCTTCTTAATCGCGTAGTTCGCGCTACGATGAGATTTTGACAACGATTTGAGGAGCATTATCGTAGCCCCCAAATGATTTGAGGACCTTTTTTAGCTTTATTTTTGAAGCCAATTGAGGCCTATAAATACCTCTTGCTTCTCATCTCTTTCTACATAGAGAAGTGAATGAAAAAAACTAAGACTATAGTGAGTTTGCTTATAAAAAGTTGAGAGTTCACCTCCATCGACTCTAAGTGTTAGATGTTTATAAAAGGAGAGTGAGCTACTTGTAAAAAGTTTTGTAAAGGGGTGATTGATCTTTGCCCTTGAGGAAAGATCAACAGTGGAAGTCGATGACCTTATCGGTGTTGGGAAATCCTTCAGGAGAGCGGCATCATATGCGTAGCGGAAGAACAGAAAACAAAACCCTAGATTTCTCGTAGAAAGTTTTCGTCATTGTGCAAAGATCGATGCGTAAAAATAAATTCACAAAAAACTGCATGTGTAAAAAAAATACCTAGGGAGATCGTATATCCCTAAATCCCTGTAGATCTGTAAGAGAGAATGAAGGAGGTCAAGCGTCCTCCTCTCTAGCGATATCCACACAGCAGGGACTGCGACGATGCACCTCTCTGGGGAGAGGAGAATAGAACATGGCTACCAAAAGAAACCCTCAGCCTATAGAGGTTTGGTTCCCTCCTATTTATAGAGGCCCCCTATCAACCCTAATGGATCTTGCCCTGTTGAGTATTGGATCTTCATCCAATTACCCAAGCCTCTTGGATTAGTAGGTCTCTACCCAATAATCTATTATTAGCAATTATTGGATCTCATCTTAGGATCCAATAATTCAGAGGCTTAATGGATATCCAATAAGATAAGGGGGTTCAGCGGATATCTCATATCTGAACCTCTACTTGTTGCAACACCTACCATATGTGTGTGACCCTCTAGGCCCAATATCGAGCTGGCTGTGAGTCATACTTGTCAGAACTCCTTCTGACTTAGTGAATTATTATCTCTATAATAATTCACCTAACTCATCGACTATGGACGTACTAGGCCACTACGCCGCAGCCTCCAGATGATACAAGGGAATCCAATCCTTTGGACCTATTTGTTCTCAATTTCCATGTATCTATAGTCCCTCTTCCATCTAATATCTCAGACACCCTATACCGGGCATGGTGCTGTCAGGCCCATATGGTCTCTTCTCGAGTCTTGCTCTTGTTGGATTCTTCCGGAGAACTCTTTCTCTCTCAATCCGAATAACCTTGGCCAAGGATTTGTTCGAGCAAGAATACATGGAATATTCCTCTCATGATACCGGGAGTGGATGATCCTCTATTGATACTCAATAGCCCTCGTAAGGTTGATTACCACTCCCAATAACCGGTTGTATTAGATCTGGAACTTTCCAAACCTATAAGTACGGTATCAAAGAGTGGAGTACTCATACAGGACATCCCTAGTGTCTTAAGTCTAAGGACCAGATACACTACTGGGACTATGGAATTACTGTCTGACATGAGGTATTAATAACCATCCAGCATTCCGTAGGTGGATCAATCAGTGAACTCATTCCCCAATGAGTACCTGTACTATACCCTTAGTGTCCCCACACGAGTAGCTATAAGATCAGCCACCTCCATCATATGGACAGGTATATAGTACACCAATATATCCGGTTATCTCGATGTCCCTCTCGAGTAACCTATGACCAAGATAATTTAGGGTCTGTGTTTAAAGGTGAATCGATCTCATTATCGTGATCTCATCACGATCCGATTCCCATTGCATAGATCCAAGGAAATCACAATATACATCCAGATAATATGAGATAATGCCAATAATCATAAGCAAAGAGATTGATGCAGCGTGTTACAAATGCAATCACTCATGTGATTGGATTATAGGGCACCTATAACTAGCAATCTCCCACTTGACCTAAAGCTAATCACCAACATGTCTAATCTCCATCAGACCTCTATGAAGCTTAAAGACAATCTGAGTCAATGGCTTTATCAGTAGATCTACAATGTTATCTTCGGATGGAACTCTTTCCATTACTACATCTTTTTGGGCCATGATCTCTATAATAAGCTAGAACCTCCTTAGAACACTTCTGATGAGACTCGGGTTCCCTTATTTGAGTAATCGCCCCGTATTTATCGTAATTTAAGGGAATCGACTCCTCGCTACTCAGGAAGACTCCTAGATCTGTGATGAACTTCTTCATCTAGACTCTCTTCTTTGCTGCCTTTGCCGCAACAATGTATTCCGCCTCTATGGTCGAGTCAGCAGTAGTGTCTTTCTTGAAACTCTTCCATCATACTGTTCCTTCATTCAGGGTGAACACATACCTTGAATTAGACTTGCTATCATCGATATCAGACTAGAAACTTGAGTCCGTGTAGCCATCAACCCTGAGGCTACTACCTCCATATACCAGTAAAAGATCTTTAGTCCTTCTCAAGTACTTAAGGATATATTTTACTGCTTTCTAGTGCTCCAAGTCTACATCTGTCTGATGTCTACTCGTGACACTCAGAGCATGCGCTATATTAGGCCTGATACATAACATAGAATATATGATAGATCCTATCACTGAGGCATATGGTATCATATCCATGCGTTCTCTTTCTTCAGGAGTCTTTGGGGACATACTCTTAGAAAGTAATATTTCATGTCTCATTGGTATGAGACCTCTCGTGGAATTTTCCATGCCAAACCTTTTGACAATGGTGTCTATGTACCTGGACTAGGACAAGCCAAGCATCCTCTTGGATCTATCTCTATAGATCTGTATTCCCAATATGCAGGAAGCTTCCCCTAAGTCCTTCATGGAGAAATGCCTAGATAACCAAGTATTTACCGTGGAGAGCATTCCTACATCATTTCCAATGATCAGGATGTCATCCACATATAATACCAAAAAGGTGATAGTGCTCCCACTTACTTTCCTGTATACACAAGGCTTATCTTTGTTCTTAACGAAGTCATAAGATCTGATCGTCTCATCAAATCTTATATTCCAACTTCAAGAAGGTTGCTTAGGTCCATATGCTTATAATAGCCTCCTCGTAGGTCTGAGGATCAATATCTTTAATATCCTCTCCTCTGATATATCCCACATATCTTTCAGGAGGATAGGATACTCTACCAGACCTACGTAAAATTGGAACTTGTGTGCTAGGTACCTGAATAGACTCTGGCTGTGGAATGGTGCTTGAGCTAGGTTCTCCAACCTCGCTCAACTCTATCATGCTCCCACTATCTCTACCAAGAATGTGTTCCTTCTCAAGGAACACTACTCTCTTGGCTACAAAGACCTTTTGGTCCTTAGGGTGATAGAAATAATACCCACAAGTTTCATTGGGGTATCCCACGAACTTGCACCGTTCCGTCCTGGATTTCAACTTGTCGGGGTTGTCTCTCTTGACGTGGGCAAGGTAGCCGCAAATCTTAACAACCTTAAGATCGGGCTTCTTCATATTCCATATCTCATATGGAGTAGATATCACCGACTTAGTTGGAATTCTGTTCAGAAGGTAAGCTGCGATCTTTAGGGCATATCCCAAGAATGAGATGGGTAGGTCGGTAAAACACATCATGAAACACACTATGTCTAACAGTGTGCGATTTCTCCTTTCTGATACACCATTAAGCTGTGGTGTATAAGGAAGTGTCCATTGAGATAAAATTCCATAGTCTTTGAGGAACTGGGTGAACTTTATACTCAAGTACTCACCTCCTTGATCTGATTAAAGGGTTTTAATACTCTTTCCTGTTTGGTTCTCCACTTCATTTTTATATTCCCTGAATTTCTCAAAAGCTTCAGACTTGTACTTCATCAAGTACACATGTCCATATCTTGAGAAATCATCAGTAAAAGTAATGAAGTAGGAGTAACCACCTATGACATAAGTCGACATGGGACTGCATACATCACTATGTATGAGTTCTAGTAACTTAGTAGCTCTCTCTCCAATTCCACTAAATGGAGAGTTGGTCATCTTTCCCCAAAGGCAAGGTTCATATGTCGCATATGACTCATAGTCAAATGGATCTAAATATCTATCTTTTAGTAACTTTTGAATCCTTTCCTTGTGGATGTGACCTAGCCTATAATGCCAAAGATATACATTATTTACTTCTTCTCGTTTCCTCTTAGACTCACTTATACTCATAATATGTGGAGCTATATCTAGCATAAATAAACCATTATACAATGTTCCTCTCGTGATGATCTGATCATCTAATATTATTGAACAACCATTATTCTCAAAAACTAATTTATATCCAATAACTGTCAAATATGAAATGGAAATAATATTTTTGATAATAGAAGGAACATAATAGCATGCATCTAATGCAATAATAGCTCTACCATGCAGATGTAAAGTGACCTTGCCAACAGCCACTACAGCAACCTTTGCTCCATTGCCCATCTTAAGGTCCATCTTGCCTCTATTCAATCTTCTAGGTCCTGCCAGAACCTACAACAAATTACAGATATGATAAGCACTCCCGGTATCCAATACCCATGTGTTATCATAAGATTCTAACAAATAGAGATTGATCATGAATGTACTTGAAGCTTCTCCAAGCTTCTGTTTCACCCTCTTTGCAAGGTACTCTTTGTAGTTCCTCTTCCAGTGCCCATCTTTGCCGTAGTGGAAGCACTAGCCTTTGTCCTTTGTTGGGTCTTTCTTAGCAACCTTTGCCTTATCCATTTTGCCTTTGCCCTTGCCCTTTTTAAGGGTCTTCTCATCCTTCCTTTTTTGTCTGGTCTCACCATCATAGAGAATCGGCTTCTTTTTCTTGATGGTGCTCTCTGCTTCTCTCAACATATTGAGGAGCTTTGGGAGATTCACCTCAAGTTTGTTCATATTAAAATTCAGTATGAACTGAGAAAGGAATCTGGTAGGGACTGAAGCACAAGATCCACACACAGGTTATCCTCTAGGACCATTCCTAGACCTGTGAGTTTCTCGATCCACTCAATCAACTTAAGGACATGGTTTTGAACCGGTGTCCCCTCAGTTATCCTGGCACGGAAAAGACTCTATGATATCTCATATCGCTAAGTTCTTCCCTATTCCTCAAATAGTTTACGGAGATGTAGGAGTATAGAATTAGCATCCATATTTTCATATTGTCTCTGTAACTCAGTAGTCATAGAGGCCAACATATAACACTGAGCAAGAGCGGAATCATCTATGTACTTCACATAATGAGCGATCTTATCCTCGCTTGCCCTTCGTCAGACGTAGGGATCATTGTATCAAGGACATACGTGATTTTCTCCGCTGTGAGAACGATTCTCCAATTGCGAAGCCAATCCGTATAATTTGGACCAGTGAGGTGGTTGGCATCAAGTATGCCATGTAAAGGATTTGAAAGTAATATTTTTCTGAAATTAAAGATATAGCAGAAATAAATAATATGTAAACTTTATAAAAATTAAACAATTAAGATAAGGACTTCTATCTTAATGCATTCTCACTAATTTTTCGCGAGACATACAACACCCTCCGGTATGTGAATCGGAGACCCCCGGCAGATTTCTAGTGAGGATCGGGATTCAATTGGTGTCTTAACATAACCTCGAGGGACTCAACCAATCACGTTAAGCCCGTAAAGGTAGGCAACTCTTGCTAATCACAACTCCTTGTGATTCCTATCCTGTTCGGCCTCCGAACCATCATGACATCGAGGGACTCGAACAACCATGATGTTCAGTTAAGTCATCACCATCGTTACAAGATGAGTATGATTCGATGATATACTCTTGAGGGACTCGACCAAGCATACCATGTCCTCAGGTCACCAGTGACATCTCTATGTCGTAGATAAGATAGCGAAATGCGATATAGGTGAGTCTTGAGGGACTCAACCAACTCAACCTACACCGAGAATCGGTTCCTACCTATAACAATGAAAGGCCACATGGGTCAATCTAATTGCCTCACGTTTACCGACTTAATATTATTAATAGAGAGGATTTTTGATTTGGTCTCCTAACATAATGTGTCACACACATACATATTATATATATATATATATATATATATATATATATATATATATATATATATATATATATATATATATATATATATCTACATCGCATGCAAATATATATACATATCTAGTAGGTGTATAACCAATCACACATCAGATGAGCAATCACACCATATGATCATGGACCACATCTTAATGTGATCAGGCCCGAGCTAGTGGGCCCAATCACTCACATCAAGATCTATGTGTGCTTCGGCGCATCTTTATACTTTGTGATCGTCCATCTCGCTTTGTTGGATCCGTCAGCATCTCAACGCATCTCCATGCGTCGGATCGTCCGTCTCGACCTCGTGGGTCCCGATATCGCTTCCACACTCCCACTATGTCTCTTCATGTAATTACAATATAATTATAGGCACGCAGGCCCCAATAATAATAATCACAGGTCCATTATCTCTGTCCACATAATACATCATATGTATATATTATTTTATAGGACTACTAGATAAAAAATAATAATTAATTAAACTATTTAATTAATATATTTATTTTTCTGAAATCAGGGACATAGAGAGAATTTTCTAAATTCTCAAGGGTATTTTGGTCATTTAGTCAAAAGGCCAAGATTGGTATTTTGAAATTGTAAGGGGTATTTTGGTAATTCTATCAAAAGGTACATAATCGAAATTTCTGAAATTTCGAGGGGCAAAATTATCTTTTGCCTGAAAACCCTAACTCCTCTCCCTATCTTGCTGCACCATACCGGCGGTGGCTTTTGCATGTGGGGAGGAGGAGCGGCGCCACCGTGCTGCGGCGACGCCACCATCGCATCTGAAGCGCAGCGCCGCAGCGCTACCTACCGCGAGCACCCGTCGTCGCCCCTACGGTGTTGCCCCGTAAGCACAGCGCCCGTAGGCGTCGCTCGTGCGGGGCAATCGCTCGTGGGTGGCGCCAGCCATACGGGCGCTTCTGCCCGCAGGCCCAATGCCCACAGGCAGCGCCGAACCCTGCGGGCAGGCCGTCGACGTAGGCAGCCTACTTGCTGCCTGCTTGTGGCCCGCAGCTCGCCGGTCAACTACCACCTGCACGTAGGCCGTCGGTCGCCACCGTTGCAGCAGTAAGGCTGCAAGCAGCCTTGCGACCGTTGCATGAGCGTAGCTGGCAGCAACAGTTGCTGCCTTTCCTCGCCCTTTGCACCAACGATTTTAGCGTCAAAAGTAGATCCAAAACATAATACACATAATTTAAGATCCGATCTTCGCACGAATAACCTGGCTCTAATACCACTATTGGGAAATCCTTCAGGGGAGCGACATCACATGCGCAGCAGAAGAACAGAAAACAAAACCCCAGATTTCCCATATAAAGTTTCTATCGTCGTGCGAAGAGTGGTGCGTCAAAACAAATCCGCGAAAAACTACATGTGTAAAAGAAAATACCTAGGGAGATCGTATATTCCTGAATCCCTGCAGATCTATAGAAGAGGATGAAGGAGGTCAAGCGTCCGCCTCTCTAGCAGTATCCACACGACAGGGACTATGACGATACACCTCTCTAGGGAGAGGAGAATAGAAGGTAGCTACCAAAAGAAACCCTCAACCTATAGAGCTTTGGTTCCCTCCTATTTATAGAGGCCCCCTATCAACCATAATGGATCTTGCCCTGTTGGGTATTAGATCTCTATCCAATTACTCGAGCCTCTTAGATCGGTGGGTCTCTACCCAATAATCTCTTATTAGCAATTATTGAATCTCATCTTAGGATCTAATAATTCAAAGGCTTAATGGATATCTAATAAGATAGGGGGTTCAGCGGATATCTCATATCTGAACCTCTACTCGTCACAATACCTACCATATGTGTATGACCCTCTAGACCCAATATCGAGCTGACCGTGAGTCATACTTGTCAGAACTCCTTCTGACTTAGTGAATTATTATCTCTATAATAATTCATCCAATTCATCGACTACGGACGTACTAGGCCACTATGCCGTAGGCCACAGATGATATAAGGGAATCCAATCCTTTGGACCTATCTGTCCTTAGTTACCATGTATCTATAGTCCCTCTTCCATCTAATATCCTAGAGACCCTATACCGGGCATGGTGCTGTCAGGTCTATACGGTCTCTCCTTGAGTCTTGCTTTTGTCGGATTTTCCTGGAGAACTCTTTCTCTCTCAATCCGAATAACCTTGGCCAAGGATTTGTTTGAGCAAGAATATATGGGATATTCCTCTCATGATACCAAGGGCAGATGATACTCTATTAACACTCAATAGCCCTCGTAAGGTTGGCCACCACTCCCAATAACCGGTTGTACTAGATCTAGAACTTTCTAAACCTATAAGTCCGGTATCAAAGAGTGGAATACTCATATAGGATATCCTTAGTGTCTCAAGTCTAAGGACCAGATACACTACTGGGACTACGAAATTACTATCTAACATGAGGTATCAATAACCATCCAATATTCTATAGGCGGATCAATCAGTGAACTCATTCCCCAATAAGCACCTGTAATGTATCCTTAGTGTCCCCACATGAGTAGCTATGAGACCAGCCACCACCATCATATGGACAGGTATACAGTACACCAGTCTATCCGGTTATCTCGATGTCCCTCTTGAGTAACCTATGACCAGGATAATTTATGGTCTATGTTTAAAGGTGAATCGGTCTCATCATCGTGATCTCATCATGATCCGATTCCCATTGCATAGATCCAAGGAAATCACAATATACATCCAGATAATGTGAGATAATGCCAATAATCATAAGTAAAGAAATTGACGCAGCGTGTTACAGGTGCAATCACTTATGTGATTGGCTTATAGAGCACCTATAACTAGCAATCGGATGAGGTATCAGGAGAGGACGTAGGTTGAACGATCAAACCACTATAAATTGGAGTATTTCCTTCTTAGAACATACTTTATTTTTACTACATTCTTCTTTATTTAACTGCAACTACTCAACTTTTTCTTCTCTTTCACTTATGAATCTTTTTAAGTTAAAGCGCAATCGAAATCGATTTTCATCGATAAGGCTTTCATCGTACGAAGTTTTTCAAAATAGTATAAATCGAATGTTTTTAACTACTGCACTAATTCACACCTCCCCCCTTTTGTGCTCTTTTTTATCCTAATAATTGATATCAGAGCAAAGTCACTCTTATTTTCATTTTGGTTTGAAACCTAAGAGAGATAGCATTTGCCGACAACCAAGAGGGTCATTCAATCACATGTCCACCCATGTTCAATGGAACGAATTACACGTATTGGAAAACTAGAATAAGATTTTTTCTAATTTCTATGAATTTTGAGTTATGGAAAATTATCAAAAATGGCTTTCAAAAGTCTTCTCTTCCATTGAACGATTGGAATGAGTTGGAGAAGAAGACTTTCTCTTTAATGCCAAAGCTATGAATGCCTTGTGTCTATTTACGAAATGACTTTTGATATTTGGCACACACTTAAAATCACATACGAATGCACTATTAGAGTAAAGGAGTCTAAAACAAATCTTTTAGTTTATAGCTATGAATTGTTTCGGATGAAACCAAATGAGACTATTGGAGACATGTACACCCGATTTATGGATGTCGACAATGGTCTAAAAGCTCTTGGTAAAAGTTTTTCTAACTTTGAACTTATTAATAAAATATTAAAATCCCTTCCAAAGAGTTGGGACCCGAAAGTAACTGTCATTCAAGAGGTCAGTGATTTGAACAATTTTTCACTCGAAGAAATTATCGGGTCTTTAAAGACCTATGAGATGATTTGTAATACTCATGAAGAGCTTGAGAATAACCTTCCAAAGAACAGGAAGGATATGGCACTAAGAACTTATGAAGACCACTTGAAAGAAAGTTCAAGTAATGAAGACTATGATGATGACTTGGCACTCTTAACAAGAAAGTTCAAAAAATTATAAGAAGAAACAAATCTAAAACTGACACTAAAAATAAAATTGAACTCAAGAAAGAACAAGTTATATGCTACGAATACAAGAAGTCAGGACACTTCAAAAATGAATGTCCCTAAGTGAAAAAGAAACAACCACAGAAGAAGAAGGCGCTCAAAGCAATGTGGGATGATTCAAGTACTTTCGAAGACGAAGAGCAAAGCAACAAGGAGATTGCTAACTAGACGCTAAAGGCAATCAAAGATGAGGTAAGTAGTTCATTAGATGCAAATTTATCTTTCGATGAACTCTTGAGTGCTTTTCATGATTTATTCAATGAATGTAGATTAATTAGCAAAAATTATAATTCATTGAAAAAGGAGCATGCCCTTTTAAATATTGAATTTGAAAAACTTAAGCATGATAATATTTTATAGCCTTCATGCACTAAGTGTGAACACCTAGAGGCACTTAAAAAGGAAAACTGGCTACTTAAAGAAACTCTAGAAAAGTTTAAGATTGGTAGTAAGTCCTTGAACATGATCCTTACCAATAAGGGTCACGATCATACAAGAGGTGGAATCGGATTTGTGAGTAGCTCTCACCAAAATCCAACCATCTTTGTTAAAGGGCCTACCTTGCATGTATCACCCCAGACCAAATGCAACTTTTGTTGCAAACTTGAACATTTTGCTCATAAAATCCATTTAAGAAATATAGTTAATAAAAATTAATTTGGGTTCCAAAATGAACAATAAAGAACTCTATGCCAAAACGTTAAGTTGAGTAGATCAATTTTTGAGGCACCCAAAGTCAAATGGGTACCTAAAAATCATCCCTTATAGATGTGTCAATAATCACAAGCTAGGAGCGAGAAACGGTACCTCAATGATATATGATTATAATCAAGCTCACTTGCTCAAACAATGAAAGATCATTGATTGCCTAATGATTGAAATATGTTAATCGTTAATCTTCCATCTTGAATAACGATGCTAAAACACACTAGTATTGAGACTAAGGGACACTAGCTTAGTTGACCTTGTTAGACTTCTTGAAAAATAATTTTTATGATGATCTTGATTTCACTTACAATATGTTGAAATTCAAGCTTTTGTAATTCTCAAAAATACATAACTAAACTCCTCTCTTAACATTCAAATTACTAACTTTTTCATTTATTGTTCTCCCTTGATCCTCCTAAAGAAAATATTCTTAGAAACCTTTGATGATCTCTCACCATGTAACACCTCTATATATGATTGAATCTCTAATGAAAAATAAAAAAATCAGTTAAAATAATTTGATGAGTTGTGAAGCTCATTCAAATTGACAAACAAAAAGGAATTTGAAGGATATAATTGGTATCATTTCACTTGATTAATTGGTCAATAATTGAATTGATCATTCAAGGTTAGCCTCACCATAAGATAGTTGAGAAAAGTGATAAAAACTTTGCAGCCCCAAAAATGATTGAGTGTGCCAACGGTGGCATCGCCCGAGAGCGCCCTATAAAAAGACACTTTAGGGTCAGCAGTAGAACCAACCTCAACACCTGCCTCATCTCTCAAAAACCCTCTCCTACCTCCCACTCTTCATTCTCCTCCTCTAGAAAACCAAGAAGGGCTCTCTACTCCATAAATTATAGGATCGATCTCAACATCAAAAGAGATCACTGCAAAGGTATTCTTTGAAATCTCTCTCTCAATTCTTTAAGTTATTTTTGCCCTTTCATATAGAATTCTTTCTTTGATTGTATATCTAGAACAATGGCCTCTAGAAGATTCTCAAGGGATAAGGGGAAGAGGAGAGTAGATGAAACATATGATCTCATTTTATTCAATTCAAATGATAATGCTCTTAAGTTTTCTAACTTTAAATTTAGGAATGTACACAAAGGTAAATATGTAGATCTAGAAGAATTAGGAGACTTAGAGTCTATCCAATTGTTTGTTATCCTAGATATTCTACCTATCTTACAAATTAGTGAACCGATTTACCCTAGGCTTATTCGTTTATTTTACAACAATTTAAATGTAGATGAAGATGATAATGTATCAACTTACCTCCTAAGGTGTCATTTACCGATTATGGATGATGTCATTTGCAACCTTATAGGAATTCTGAGAAAAGAAGAGATTGCTATTTTAGAGGTCAATGGGACTTAGATGCAATTAGAATAATCTACTTCGAAGCTTTAGGTATCATTTTTGGAAATTCGAACTTATCGATCATTCCTAAAAGTTGTGAACACATGCTGCCCTTTAATTCTAAAGTACTTCATCATATTATAATAAGTATTTTACTTTCAAAACAATATCATCATGATGAGATAAATCAAATGAAATTAGGTACAATATATTGGATCATGGTCGGACATGAAAATTGCTTTGGATACTTAATATGACAAAACATGATCGACATACCAACTAAAGACTTAATGCTTCCAGATGGTGGTTTAATTACAAGGCTAATACATGCACATAACATTATGATACAATCAAATGAGGAGACAATAAAGGTAGATATATATAATATAATTAATAGAAAACTACTTAAACGATTTAGGTGCGCATAATTCTTTCCTATAAATTTGATAGCCAAGGCCTCTATAGATATTCTTCCAAAAAAATTCTCAGTAGACATTCTTCAAAAGAAATTTCAAATGCAGAGATCTCAATGCAAGACTGTCAACCACAAGTTGATCGACCAAAAAAAATCTCAAAGCGAAGTTGTTAATCGGAAATTAATCAACTCAAAATAAGAAAAATGAAAGCATACCAAAAAAACTTCAAAAGGCAGAAGCAAAGCTGGCAGTAATTCGAATATTCAGTTATGGATTCAATAACCTGGATCTTGGATCTGATACTATGACAAGTTTTGAGAAAACGGCTGAATGAGCATCCTTTCCATTAAATAAAAATTGCTGTATAATATATTTTAGGTAAGAATATATACACAACTAATACACTGATTACTGATACTATATTTTAGATAAGAATATATACACAGCTAATACACTAATTATGGTAAAATAAATCTCGTAATCTCAGCCATAATTTTTATCATAATCTCTGCCATTGATAAGAATTGGAGGATGAAATGATTGATTTGATTAGTCCTTGGTTTAAGAGATTAAAATTTATTATTTAATTTTTTTATTTGGGGTTCTAAGAATTTCTCCTTTCCTATAATATGTGAGAGTGGTGGTGTATTTCGGATTATAATTTCATCTGCATGGGAGATGTGTGAAAGTACACTTAGATTTGGAATTGAAAATAGAAATGCAGTAAGACTCTGGTTTGTTGCTCGCATAACAGATGATGAATATTAGAGATTTACTTTCATCTGACTATGAACACGCATGAGAATTAACAAATGCAAAACAATTCCGTACATTGTTTGAATTGAACCACCAGTAAATCTCCATGTCATAGTCATGATTTGCTGTACAGGAAAGAAGAGGGACAACGTCAACTCTGTTGCTCTCATATATTGTGATCGACTGCTTATTGTGCTTCGGATTGGATCGGGGGACCTCAATGGTGGACGTGGTACTGTAGTGCCAGGAGTTACAGCAGTTTTCCATCGCGAACTGCTTGGGCAAGTTCCACGGCAGGAGTCTGATAGATGGAGTTGTGAGCTCCGCTGCTTCCGAGACAACTGCTCGGCGCAAAACTTTGCCACAGAGACATGTCACCGCAGTTTCAGTGCCCAGAGATCTTCCTGCCAATGATCTGTCTCTCACGTAGATTGCAGATCATTGATTATTTTTTGTTGTTGCAATCTCGATCCTGTTCCTCAATCTGTGTCTATGCCCACCTATCTTCATGTGTAAGCCGTATGCAGAAACATGAACATGGGGTAAAATAGTTTTACACGTAGCCAAGGCGACGTGTTCTTGTTTTCCTTTTCTCAAATTAGGTCTTTGTATATTAGTGTGATGATTAAATAAGATTAGGGTCTTCCATCATATTTTTTAGGGTGGTGGGGAGTTTAAATAATGATTTCTAACAATCATGAATGATCATTATTGTTGCTATATATATATATATATATATATATAGAGAGAGAGAGAGAGAGAGAGAGAGAGAGAGACTTCTTTTTTATCCTATGATTTCATAATCTTGTGCAGATGCCACATCTTATCAACAAGCATATCCTGAGCTTGGTAATCAAGTTGAGACCTCTTCTCCTTTAATGCATGCTTCTGTTTGATCTTGAAATTAACCAAACCTTGTTTTAACTATGCTGTAACTTCAATGTAACAGGTCTCTGCTGAGAGCCCAGTTCAATCTATATGGGCTTTAGCAACTCATAATCCATAACTCTCTTATTAATCTTAACCCTAACCTAAAACCTAATTATATATAGGGGCTAATGGTGGCTGCGAAATTGAGGAGATTAACATCGCAGCAAGGAAGAGAAACTTTGCAGCAACATTAGGGATCAAAGAGAGGAGAAAAGGGTAGAAAAATAAGAGAAAAAGAAAAGGAAGAAGACAAGGAAAACACAGAAATTGTTCTCACTCATCCAAATAGTTTCTCATCTCAGGTTAGATCAGATCTTCAGTGAATTCTTCTATGATTTCTTGAGGAGGTTTTGGATATTGTGCACAGTGACGTGATCCTTGTATCCCAGTTATTTTCTTATGATTGTTGCTTGGGTTTTGGGCAAGAGATTCGAGAATTGTACATTCATTATTTCTATAGTGGATTTTCTCTAGTTTGCCCCGTGGTTTTTACCCTTCACGTTGAAGGGGTTTTCCACGTAAATCTTGGTGTTCTATCTGATTGTGATTTCTATTTAATTCCGCTGTGTGTTACGGCCTGCTAGTAATTGTTCATATACAAAAGTTATTGTTTATTACCTATCCTTTTATTTCACCCCATCAACTAGTATCAGAGCAAGGTTTTTGTGATTTAATTTTTGTATTTGAACATGGAGGCTGGTAGTATTTCTCGCATGATTAGTTTAAACAGAAATAATTGGATGATATGGAAACCAAGAATGGAAGATCTCTTGTATTGCAAAGATTTGTATGGACCTTTGCAAGGGGATAGTGAAAAACTCATAACTATGACAGATAATGAGTGGAAGAGATTAGATCGAAAAACAATTGGGTTTATTCGATAGTGGCTCAATGATAGTGTCTTTCACCATGTTTCTACTGAAAATTCTGTATATTCTCTTTAAAAAAAGTTAGAAGGTCTCTATGAAAGAAAAACCGCTGGCAACAAAGCTTTTTTTATCAGAAAACTTGTGAACCTAAAATATAAAGAGGGTGCTTCTATTGCTGAGCATTTGAATGAAATACAGAGTATTACTAACCAGTTATCTTCTATAAAAATGTCTCTTGATGATGAGTTATAGGCATTGTTACTTCTCAGTTCATTGCCAGAAAGTTGGGAGACACTAGTGGTTTCCCTCAGTAATTCTACACCAGATGGTATTGTTACCATGAGTCAAGTAACAAACAGTTTGTTGAATGAGGAGTTGAGAAGAAAGAACTCAGCAGTATCTCAGATTGATTCACAGACACTTATCTCAGAGAACAGAGGAAGGTCAAGGTCTAAAGATAAAAGCAATTCACATATAGGTAGAAGCAAGTCAAGATCAAGGAAAGATATTGTTTGCTATAACTGTGGTGAGAAAGGACATTATAAGAATCAGTGTAAGCAACCTAAGAAAGCAAGAAAAAGGGAAAAGAAGTGGAGTCTACAGAGTCAAAAGAGAATACCACAACTACAGTGCAGGTTGGTGATTATTTGATTTTGTCCCCTTCTGATGATATTTTTTCTTGTGTGTGTCAGGATCTCGAGTGGATAATTGACACAGGAGCTTCTTATCATGCTACACCACGGAGGGAGTTTTTTGCTACGTACAGGTCTGGAAATTTTGGTGTTGTCAAGATGGGCAACCATAGCACAGCAAACATCATTGGCATGGGTGACATCCACATAAAGACCAATCTTGGATGCAAATTAGTGCTTAAGGATGTGAGGCATGTGGTTGACTTGAGGTTAAATCTAATTTCAGTTGGAAGATTAGATGATGAAGACTATGATAGCAGGTTTTACAAAGGGCAATGGAAGCTCAGTAAGGGTTCTCTTGTTATAACTAATGGAAAAAATGTCACACTTTGTACAGGTTGTAGGCCAAAGCTTGTGGTGAACAATTAAATGCTACAGAGAAAGACTTCAGCATGGAGTTATGGCATAGGAGATTGGGACACATGAGCGAGAAGGGACTGCAAGCTCTTTCCAAGAGAGAGGTATTGCCTGACCTCGAAGGTATACGTTTGAACCCTTGTATTGATTGTTTAGCTAGTAAACAACATAGAGTTTCTTTTGCTAGTCATGCTTTGTCTAGAAAAATGCATGCCTTGGACCGTGTTTATATAGATGTATGTGGTCCTTTGAGGACAAAAACTCCTAATGGTTCTATTAATATTCCTGGCATCAGTGGTGCACTTTACTTTATTACTTTTATAGATGACTTTTCCAAAAAAGTTTGGGCTTATGCTTTGAAGACCAAGGATCAGGTTATTGGCATCTTTAAAGAGTTTCATGCCAGAGTTGAAAGGGAGATAGAAAGACAGTTGAAATACATAAGATCAGATAATGGTGGTGAGTATACAGGATTGTTTGATGATTATTGCAGGTCACATGGCATTCAACATGAGATGACAGTTCCTGGTACACCTCAGCATAATGCAATTGCAGAGAGGATGAACCGCACCATCATGGAAAAGATCAGATGTATGCTTTCACAGGCAAAACTACCCAAAAGGTTTTGGAATGAGGCTTTGAGGATTGTAGTTGATGTGATCAACTTATCTCCCTGTACAGCCCTAGATGCTGATGTTGCAGAGCATGTTTGGTCAGGGAAAGATGTTTCCTATAATCATTTGAGAGTATTTGGTTATCGTGCATTTGCACATATTCCAAATAATGAAAGGTCTAAGCTGGATGGTAAGACAAAAGAATGTATTTTTCTTGGCTACTCACATGATCAATTTGGTTACAGGCTTTGGGATCCAGAAAAGCAGAAGGTATTTAGAAGCAGAGATGTGGTCTTCTTTGAGGATCAAACCCTTGAGGATTTGAAGAAGGAGGCACCAGCCAATACTTCTGCAGAAGGATTAGCAGATTATGACCCAGTTGTTCCTCCAGTATATCAGGGTGATAGGGGAGATGTGCAGGAAGATGGTGTAGAGCCAGATATTAATCTACCTACAGGACATATTGAGCAAGAAGAAGTTGAGGAGCAGCTTCCCGTAGAACCTCAATTGAAAAGATCTTCTAGACAACGTCAACCTTCAAGAAGATACTCTACAGATGAGTATGTTATGCTTACTGATACAGGTGAACCAGAGAGTTACCAGGAAGCAGTTGAAAGTGAGCAGAAACAAATGTGGTTAGTTGCTATGCAGGAAGAGATGGATGCTCTACAAAAGAATCATACATATGATTTGGTGCAACTTCCACAGGAAATGAAGGCCTTGAAGAACAAGTGGGTTTTCAGGTTGAAGACTCAAGAATATTGTTCTCAACCAAAGTACAAAGCCAGATTAGTTGTGAAAGGCTTTGGTCAAAAGAAAGGTATTGACTTTGAAGAAATTTTTTCTCCTGTTGTTAAAATATCTTCTATTCGTGTTGCTCTAGGTATTGCTGCTAGCCAGGACTTGGAGGTGGAGCAGTTAGATGTGAAGACAGCTTTCCTTCATGGTGATTTGGAGGAGGAAATTTATATGGAGCAACCAGAAGATTTCAAAGTCAAAGGTAAAGAAAATTTTGTCTGTAGGTTAAGAAAGAGTTTGTATGGATTGAAGTAAGCTCCAAGACAATGGTACAGAAAGTTTGATTCATTTATGATTGAAAATGGATACAAAAGAACGGCTTCAGATCATTGTGTGTACATCAAACGGTTTGGTGATGATTTTATTATTCTTTTACTTTATGTTGATGATATGCTTATCCTTGGGAAAGATATGCATACAATTGATAGGTTGAAGAAGGAACTGAGTGAGTCCTTTGCAATGAAGGACATGGGGCCAGCAAAGCAAATACTGGGCATGCAGATTTCTCGTGACAGGAAAAATAAGAAGATTTGATTGTCACAGGAGAAATACATCGAGAAGGTATTAGAAAGGTTCAGTATGAGCAATGCAAAGCCAGTTGGTTCTCCTCTTTCAGGTCACTTCAAGTTGTGCTCAGAATAGAGTCCGTCAAGTGATGAAGAGAAGGAGAAAATGCAAAAGGTTCCTTATGCTTCAGCAGTTTGAAGTTTAATGTATACAATGGTATGTACGAGGCCGGACATCGCATATGCAGTGGGTGTTACTAGCAGATTTCTTATAAATCCAGGCAAAGAGCACTGAGCAGCAGTGAAGTGGATCTTGAGATATCTCAGAGGAAGCTCTAAGGTTTGTTTAAGCTTTGGAGGTGGACCACCTGTGCTAGTGGGTTACACAGATACAGATCTGGCCAGAGATATTGATACAAGGAAATCTACATCAGGTTTTGTACTTACTTTTGCAAGGGGAGCTGTGTCATGGCAATCCAGATTGCAAAGGTGTATTGCTCTCTCCACCACAGAGGCAGAATATATTGCTGCTACAGAGGTTTATAAAGAAATGTTATGGATGAAAGAATTCTTACAAGAATTAGGGCTAAAATAAAAAAATTATGTGGTGTATTGTGACAGCCAGAGTGCCATCCATTTATGTAAAAATCCAGTTTTTCATTCCAAGTCAAAGCATATAGATGTCAGATATCACTGGATTCGAAATGTACTTGAAGAGAAGCAGTTGCAACTTCAGAAAATTCATACAGATGATAATGGAGCAGACATGTTGACAAAGACCTTACCAAAAGAGAGGTAGGAGATGTGTCGACAGTTGATCGACATGGATTTACACTAAGTCATGGGATAGCCTCCCTTATGGGCTGAAGGGGGAGGTTGTTGGGCTGAGAGCCCAGTTTAGCCCATATGGGCTTTAGCAGCCCATAGCCCATAGCTCTCTTATTAACCCTAACCCTAACCTAAAACCTAATTATATATAGGGGCTAATGGTGGCTGCGAAATTGAGGAGATTAACATCCCAACAAGGGAGAGAAACTTCGCAGCAACATTAGGGATTCAAAGAGAGGAGAAAATGGCAGAAAAATAAGAGAAAAAGAAAGGGAAGAAGACAAGGAAAACACAGAAATTGTTCTCACTCATCCAAACAGTTTCTCATCTCAGGTTAAATCAGATCTTCAGTGAATTCTTCTATGATTTCTTGAGGAGGTTTTGGATATTGTGCACAGTGACGTGATCCTTGTATCCCAGTTATTCTCTTGTGATTGTTGCTTGGGTTTTGGGCAAGAGATTCGAGAATTGTACATTCATTATTTATATAGTGGATTTTCTCTGGTTTGCCACGTGATTTTTACCCTTCACGTTGAAGGGGTTTTCCACGTAAATCTTGATGTTCTATCTGATTGTGATTTCTGTTTAATTTTACTGTATGTTATGGCCTGTTAGTAATTGTTCATATACAAAAGTTATTATTTATTATTTATTCTTTTATTTCACCCATCATCTGCTACGGCTCATCTTAAGTTGTTAAAAGTAGCAGATTTCGCATAAAGAGTTGTTTGCTTGACACACTAATTTCTCCTCGAGCTCAAGCTGAGAGGGTTTGGACCGCTGGAGATGGGAGTGAACGGCATGATTGTGCATAAAGATACATGCAGTGTTCTGGCCAACTTAGAGCAGAAGATTACAAAGATGACATAGCTGGAGAAACTGTTGATTCAGGGTTCTGATGGCCAACAACTTGTGAGCAGAAGATTACAAAGATGACATAGCTGGAGCAACTGCAGATTCTGGGTTCTGATGGCCAACCACAACTGACACGTTGCTCACATCACACTGACGACTCAACAAGTGCAGAACAAGATAAGTTTCGTGTCTGGAGGAGCTGCTGCATGTTCCAAATTCTGATGCCCAACCCATGGCGGAAAGCACTGTTCATTCTCCCGAGGCCACATGCTGCAACCCAAAAGTAAAAAGAGGCTCGACTGCGGAGGACACAGGCAAAGTGTGGTGGCGATAACAGTAAACAATTGTGCGGGAGGAGAAATAAATCCAGAAGATGATATGCATAAGCAGCCCTCACCCTAGCCTGTCTCTTGACGCCCCCTCACAAACCAACCTAATAAGCTCTCTCTCTCTCTCTCTCTCTCTCTCTCTCTCTCTCTCTCTCTCTGCTGCTGCTGCTGTGGTAGAAATGGCTACTTTCCTGCTCCTCGTGCTCGCCGTCGCCATGTTTAGTGGTTCAGGTAAGCTTTAGGCCTCCCCCCTCGTTGAATTTTTCTGCCTTTTCTTTGTCTTTGTTATTTAAGAAAGGCAGAGGATTTCCTGATCATGTGAGCTATAACTGGTTAAGGTTGTGAAGCCACATCTTGTTTCTTAGGACTTGTCGAATTTTGTTTTCCTTGAATGTTTCTGCTTCTTCCTCGCCTCTCTTACGTCCTCAAGAGACAACCATCCTGCACCTATTTGGTTGACATAGTTTCTATTTTTTCCATCATCTGATGACAGAGAGAGATTAATGACTCGAATCACATGAGATCAAGGACTGTGGGTACTAATCAATCTCTGCCTGTTCATCTTTTTCTTTCTCTCTCTCTCTTTTTCTCTTTGTTGTGTGTATCATTTTTTTCAAATATATTTACCTGTAGTTAAGGTTGATCCTACTTAAATTTTGTTGGCTTTGTTAACTTGTGCTCCATTTTGAAGATGCTGCTTGGTGTGTGTGCCGATCTGATATGAGCAACAATGCTCTTCAAAAGACACTGGATTATGCTTGTGGGGCTGGGGCTGACTGCACTCCTGTCCTTCAGAATGGGGCATGCTACAACCCCAACACGGTGCTCGCTCACTGCTCTTACGCTGCCAATAGCTATTACCAGAGGAAGGGTCAGGCCCAAGGAGCCTGTGACTTTGCAGGCACTGCCGCTCTTACCTCAACAGACCCAGGTAAACCAAGTCCCCTCTCCCCCCGTATTCCAAGACGCGTTCCATTGACATTACCACTGAGCCACT
This sequence comes from Musa beccarii, assembly GCA_024322285.1. NCBI lineage: Eukaryota > Viridiplantae > Streptophyta > Magnoliopsida > Zingiberales > Musaceae > Musa > Musa beccarii. Next base: position 25,499,639 of record CM044395.1, on the reverse strand, counting down.
CGTACTGTCATCCTCTTTGGTTCTGCAGGGGGGAACGGTTGCACATACCCTGCAACTCCCAGGTATATTTTTCTTCTTCAATTTGTGCAGAGGATAGCCATTGTTTTCTTAAAGCAGCTTTGAATTCTTTGAAGAAAGCCTTTTGCTTTGGATGGTTCTTAAAGTTGCGGTGATTATACAACCCCCGATGAGTCAAAAGATCCGGCCTTTCTTTCTTTTATGTTCCTTTCCTTGCTGCCCATCTTCTTTAGCTTTTCCACTCCAAATGAGCATATATTGATTTTTCCCACCCCCCCAAATATCTAAATCCTGCACCTGTCTGATTGAGGCCACGGAACAGAATCTAAAATGTCATGTTTCTATTTGATCTGCCAAGTGCGCCTTGCTTTTGTCATAATCTTCTTTATGAAGCTGCTTCTTTCCTCTATGGTTCAATCATTCATGTGTCATCGGGGAATCTTTTTTTTTTTTTTTTTTTTTTTTGTGCAAAAGCTGTTGTTGCTTTTGCATGCTTTTCTTTTATGTGCCTGTGCCAATTGTTCTCCTGCTCTTCTTGTTTATCTCGCTTTAATTTCATTTTACTGCTTGTTCAAATCTAAACCTTGTCTCTCTTCCAATCTTTTTTCTCCGCGTCAGTGTTGCAGGAACTTCCGGCACTCCAACAAGCACCACTCCGACGAGCAGCACCCCAGCGGTCGGCACTCCGACAAGCACAAGCACCACTCCCCCGAGCACGACGACTCCTACTACCTTCAGCCCTCCAACCATGGGAACCACGCCCACGGGGACCGGAGGGGTGCTGGGAGGACTGGGGCCGTCTGGTACAAGCAGTAGCATCGATGGTAGTGGCGGGGGCGTGCGCCCAGGGGCCGAGGTGGCCTCACTCCTATCAACTCTCTTGCTCTCATCCTTGTTCCTGATGAGCATATGAGTTCACCGTTAACTTGTCTGAAATCACGTCTTTTGAGGAACTGAAGGCATATCGGTGGGCAGATGAGGGTCCACAAGTCATGTGAGCATAGGTTGGCCAGCGAGGGATCCATCTACAGACGTTCCCCCACCAGTGTTTTGTTGTTTAGTGGCAACAAAAGTGGGCTTTGATTCCCTCTTCTATGCGCTTTTCTTGTCATGGGACTTGGCCTTTTAGCGTCTCTCTCTCTCTCTCTCTCTCTTGTTGAAAATCTAGATAGGAAGAAAGGATAGAGATTTCAAACAGAGGAAGAGTAGGAGAAGAGTAACTTTCTATTTTTCTCTCAAAAGACTCTTTACAATTTCACAAACTCTCTTCTTTCATGAACCAACATATGGGGTTTATATAGTCCCCAAAGATACATCATATTTATTGTATTCGAATGAATACAATAACCAAATGTCATTTTGACTTGTCCTTCCATGACATCTAATCTATCTTTTCTTCTTCTTGAGAGAATGAATCTCCTTCATGCATGAACCTTTTCTTGAATTAATTAGTCTCTATTGGAATAAGTTTATTTCAACATTATCCCCTTAAACTTGTTCCATCTGTCATCCCAAGTTTCCTTCAGTTGTTGAAAATATATACCTCTTCTTCAAGAACTCCATTAAGAAATCTTGACTTGACATCCATTTGTAAAATTTTCCATTTCATTTGAGTGCTAAGGAGATAAGTAATCTTCTGTTTCCAATCGAGCAACTGGTGCAAATACTTCTTCATAGTCGATCCCATATTGCTGTTTGTATCCCTTTGCAACCAATCGTGCTTTATATTTCTCTATCTCCCCTTGTGCATTTCTTTTTGTTTTGAAGATCCACTTAACACCGATTGCTTGGTGATCTTTTGGAAGTGTAGTAAGCTCCCATGTATCATTTTTGTTAATTGCATGAATCTCTTCATTCATTGCTTGTCGCCATTTTTCTTCATTATAAGCTTCTTCGAAGGTTAATGGATCATATCCTGCAAAAAGACAAAATAAAGAAAGTTCGTCATTGTTAGTATCAATCCTTCGAGTCACATCATAGAGCTCCTGAACTGGTCTTGTCCTTCTTATAATCGGACTTCTTGAATCAAGTGACCTAGCCGATCTAGGTGATGATTCCGGTAAAGCCTCTTCGGTGTTTCCTTGTATTATATCATCATCTTCAAGCTATGACTTTCTTATGCTTGCTCATCACTTTTCCGGTTCCAAATCATTTGTTCATCAAACTCAACATCTCTTGACATCACAACTTTATTTGTGATAGGATTGTAGAGTTTATAACCACTAAATTTTCAAGATAACCTAACAAAATGCATTTCGACCTTTATCCTCCGGTTTTGTTCTCTTTTCCTCTGGTATCTTAGCAAATGCAATGCTTCCAGAAAATCCTCAAATGATCAACTCTTGGTTTCAAAGCTCCATGCTTCTTCTGTAACATTTCCAATTCGCTTTGTTGGAAACTGTTAAGCAAATAAACTGAGAGGCAACAAGATCTCCCCAAAATTCTTTAGGAATTCTTCTTTCCTTTAACATGCATCGGACCATATTAAGTATAGTCCTATTTTTCCTTTCAAAACACCATTTTGTTGAGGTGTGTATGGCATAGTGAATTGATGAAAAATTCCATTGTTTCTACAAAAGCTTTGAAATTCATTTGATGTATATTCACCACCTCTATCTGTTCTTAAACATTTAATCCTACAACCACTTTGTCTTTTCAACCAACTCCTTAAATTCTTTGAATTTACTGAAAACTTCTTTCTTTTCTTTTAATATATAAACCCAAGTTTTTCCACTATGATCATCAAAATGAATGTAAGAAAATACCTGCTTCCTCCAAGTGATATTGGACTGATAGGACCACAAACATCTGAGTGTATCAAATCAAGCCGATGCCATGCTCTTCTTGTTCTTCTGACTTTGAAAGGCTTTCTTTCTTGCTTACCCATAACACATACTTCACATAGTTTTGATGGGTGATCAATTCTTAGCATTCTGTCACCATATTATACTTCTCTAGAAGTTTCAAAGCCTCAAAATTTAAATGAGCATATCTAAGATGCCATAATGTAGAAATGTCCTCAATATCAGTCTTAAAACAATTTGATCGATCAAAAATACATAAATGCAGAGGAAACATTCTGTTCTTTGCCATTTTCACATGTGATATCAATATTCTATCCTTGTCACGAATTGAAAGAGCCATATCTTTCATCTCAATATTATAACCTTTTTCAAGTAATTGTCCCAAACTCAAAATATTATTTTTCATATCGTGAACATAATAAACATCCGAATGCATAACTCTTTACCATTATTTAGTTCAAGAGAATTTGACCTTTGCCTCTTCTTGGTCTCTCGAGACATATCACCTAATGTAATATTTCCGAATAACTTGTATCTATTTCACAAAATAAATCTTTAATACCACACATATGATTTGAAGCTCCAAAGATCTAAATACCATGTCATAGATTGATCTTCTTTCAATTTATCATATGTCATCAAGAATACTTGATTTTCATTCTTTTCTTTCTCGAACAAAATTTGCCTTATCACCTTGGTTGTTAGGATTGTAATAGCATTCAAAAGAGTAATGTCCGTACCTTTTGCAAATATAGCATTGTATTTCGAGACCTTTTAAAATTTCTCGCCATCCACGGCCTCGGCCGCCACGCCCTCGACTATAACCTTGGCCTCTTTGGCTAGAATTTTCTCCACCACCTTCATTGTTTGGAGATTCTGATTGAGTCCGATTTACGCCTCCTCTTCCTCTTTGTCCATGACCTCTTTCTCTTTGAAATTTTGATTCACCTCTGCTTTCAAGAGTAAGCTTGGTTTGTAGTGCCCGCTCCAAAGTTTTGTCTTCTTCTCTTTTTGTAATCCTTTGTTCATGAACTTGAAGAGAACCCATAAGTTGTTCTAAAGACATTGTTTCCAAATCTTTAGATTCTTCAATCGCAATGAATAAAATCAAATTTTGGATCTAAAGATCTCAATATTTTTCTATTACTCTTTGATCACTTATTTGTTCACCATTTCGTCTCATTTGATGAACAATAGAAATGACCTTTGAGAAGTAATCGAAATAGTTTCGAAGTACCTTGTTGTAATTTTTCAAAGTCGGCTCAGTAAAACTTGCAAACGAAGTTTCTTTACCTTATCAACACCACCAAATGCTTTTGAAGCATTTCCCAAGCCTCCTTTGAAGTATTTCTTGGAGCGATGATCTCGAACATTGTATCGTCAAGTCCTTGGTAGATCGTGAACAAAGCCTTTTTCTCCTTCTTCCTTCTATCTTTGAGTTGTTTTCTTGCTTCGCATTCATTGCTCCTTCTTACATGGATTTGGCTCAACAAATCCATCTTCTACAAACTCCCATACATCTTGGGAGCCTGTAAGAACCTTCATTTGGATGCACCATATATCATAATTTTCTTTTGTCAATCTAGGGATCTCAATTTGGATGGTACTTGGGAAGAGGCCATTGCTCAACCTATGCTCTGATACCAAATGTTGAAAATCTAGATAGGAAGAAAGGATAGAGATTTCAAACAGAGGAAGAGTAGGAGAAGAGTAACTTTCTATTTTTCTCTCAAAAGACTCTTTACAATTTCACAAACTCTCTTCTTTCATGAACCAACATATGGGGTTTATATAGTCCCCAAAGATACATCATATTTATTGTATTCAGAATGAATACAATAACCATGGTCATTTTGACTTGTCCTTCCATAGACATCTAATCTATCTTTTCTTCTTCTTGAGAGAATGAATCTCCTTCATGCATGAACCTTTTCTTGAATTAATTAGTCTCTATTGGAATAAGTTTATTTCCAACATCTCTCTCTCTCTCGGGCTTTGATTCCCGCTTCTATACGCTTTTCTTTTCATGGGACTTGGCCTTTTAGCGTCTCTCTCTCTCTCTCTTGGGCTTTGATTCCCGCTTCTATACGCTTTTCTTTTCATGGGACTTGGCCTTTTAGCTCTCTCTCTCTCTCTCTCAAGTTATCCAGGGAGGCAATGATTCATTGTATTATAGTCGATGAGACTGCCATACCTCCCTTTAGTTTAATGTCTAGTCTATATGGGTTGTTTCTATCCGCATGGAGCACCTTCCAACTGGTGCAATTCTTTACTGGCCAGATAAACAAGTCTGCGTGTGTTGCTGATGCCACAAGCAACCCAAGTATGTCATGCCAGATCCTGATCACCAAAATAAAACAGATTGGGCAAGGAAAAATACAAAAAAAAAAAAAATCAAGCAAAATTATTTTTTATTATTAGCAAAACCAAGTAATTTTTAGGCAATTTTTTTATATATATTGTTTTTAAAAAATGATAGAAATAATGATTGTTATTAAGCATGTCAGTGTTTGTAACAAGCTTACTAGTGCATGTTGATACGGAGATAAATCGAACGATAGCGCATGTACGATGGATTTGGTATCAGATTTGTATCACTCGGTATATATCATGTATCGAAATAGATTTTTTTTATTTTTTTCATATTTTTTAAATTTCATATGTACCAACATATTTGACATTCGCTTTGATCGATGTACTACCAGTACACCAAGATTGCAAATCTTATTGTTACTAGTCCGAGCTTTGATCGATACACTACCCTATCGGTACACAAGATTGCAAACCTTGTTGTTCCTAGTCCGAGCTCTGATCGATAAACTACCCTACCGGTACACAAGATTGCAGGCCTTATTGTGGACATTGAGCAGCCACGCAACCATCATGCATGATGGCTGTGGCTGCGGCTGCCGCTGCCGCTGCCGCTGCCGCGTTCTTAATCATCTACACTGAGATGGTCCACGTGACATTCAATAAATACATCCTATGACGAAGACCTTTTTAAACTTGCTGTAGTTATATCACAAGGTATGTGCTTAGCGTACCAGCTGTAACATCTCATCTCCTTACCGCTTGGAAAAAGACAAAAATCTGGTGCAGCTGGAAAGAGTAACATTCGAGCGCAACACATACGAAATTTTGATCCAGACACAACTACGTAGAACTCGGTTCCTCCCCATCTCACTTGCCTTCTCGCGCACAGACTTGCTAATCCGATCGTCAAAATGTACTTCCTCAACCTCAAGACAGATTTTGGTGCCTCAAACAACATGATCATTGAACAACTTGAGCCGGAGAGACGTTGCGTAACATTACAATTGGAAGCCTTCACCGAAATAGCAAGGCGAATGATTTCTTTTGACCTTGTCTTCAAATGCATCACATCACCAAACTTTGGGACAAAACATATTCGATTGATCAACGACTAGATACTGCTCAAAGAAACCGACTGCACTTACCTCCAATGGCAATCCAATCTAAAAAACCGGGAAGGTAGTGCATAGCCATCCATGTGTGGATTCCCACATCACCTATGACGAGCAGCAGCATTATGTCTAGCAATTACAATGAGGAGAGCTTTTCCAGTATCTTACAGGATCAGCATCCAGCACACAAATTTGACATCTTACGGGCAAAATAAATAAAGATTGCCACTGGCAAAGATCTTTATCATAGAGGAGTTTACACACACACACACATCCCTGGAAAATCCAATATGGAAAAATAAAACAATGAATAACGATTTGATTGACTTAAAACTGCTTAGACAAGCAATATAAGTCAAAATTGAGAATGACAGTGGCTTTGTTTTTCCACACTTACCATCACTTTATCTTTTCTATTTCACTTATTGAAAAAACAACATCCAGCTATCAGTTCTAAAGAAAAGATATCTCGCTGCACATTTCTGGAATCCCCAAAATTGTGGTCCAGTTCACATCGGCTTTGTATAAATATCCCTACAAGCCCTTCATACAGAGTAAAGTTATGCTCACAAAGCAAGGCCAATAACCTCTGGAAAAATCATCATCAATTGCTCACAAAAATAGTTGCTTGATCCGACAAGTCACCTTGACTTCAGAGAAGCATGGCCAGTGTCGCCCAAATGTGCAAACAATTTATTCCTGACATCACCACAATAATGAGCTTGATGCTCAAGAACATTGCGGGAAATGAAACGACCAGAAAAAGAGTAGTGACAAGTGATGACCACAACATGTAACAAAGGGTTTATAAAAGAGAGAACAGTTACCTTGTTTCAAAGGTCTCCCCACATGTCTCACATGCATTACTCGGCGCTTTTGAATTAGCCTGCTAAAAATTATTGACGAGCTTATGAGGATTATCAAGTTAAAACTAACAAACTAAATTACAGATAGCAACTTTAGTTAACTCCATAATGTTTAAATACTTGATATCCAAATGCACTCCAAGCCATCAATGAATCTCACATTCCATGCTGATAACTGTTTAAGCAATTTCAAAAACGCAAGAAATTTTACAGTTCATTGAAGAAAACTAATAATTGCAAAAGTTAACCTCAAACATAATTTGAATTGTCAAACATAAGTGCCTGAAAATTGTAGAACAATTTTGAGCATATAGTTATCACCAGTTCAAGTCTAAGCCTTATAAATGCTAAACCTCTTAGCACCTTTGAGAATGAATTTGCATTTTGAAGATTGTGTAAATAAACAGAACTCTATGTATTTTCCCATTCAACATAACAAAACTGATCCAAGTTCAAGCCCTTTCATAACATTTATCTTTGACTAACAAATGGTTCTCAAAAGCCACTAAAATAGAAAATCTTGGGTTTCAACCTTACATTTCCACAAGACACTGATATGCAAGAACCTCATGTCATGATCTGACGGAAAAGGATCCGTCAGCTGACCATCAACAGCAACTCTGTTCCAAATTAAATCTTACAGAATTATAAAACCCACTAACAGAACCAGGAAGAATATCCCAATTCAAATATCATTCTAAATTATCATCAGTGAAATAGTTAACAAGTACAAAATCTTTCAGAGCAGAAAAAAAAAGGGGTTCAGTAAGTGTTCTATATGAGTAAAATCATCAATCAAACTCTCGGCCAAAATCAGTTATTTAAAAAGCGTTAGGCGCCAAAAGGCGCCAAGGCCTAAAATCGCCCGAGGCGCTAGGCGCTCGCCTAGGCGCTAGCCCGAGCAAAGCGAGACGCTAAAATATAAAAATATATAATATAATTTAAAAATATAATTATTTAAATAAAAATATATTATTAAATTAAGAAAATTAGTAGTATTAAAATTAAAATAATATATTATTAATTTAATAAATAAAAAAAATTTATTATTAGTATACTGTTAACAGTATATTGTTAACAGTATATTGTTAAAAGTATATTGTTAATAAAAAAATAAAAAAATCAACTTTTTAATAAAAAAATTATTTTTTTAGGTTTTTTAAGCCTCGGGCGACGTCACCGAGGTTTGGGCGACGTCGCCCAAGGCTCGAGCAACGCCTCGAGGCTCGGGCGACGTTGCCGAAGCCTCGGGCGACGTCCTCGAGGCTCATTTTTTAATAGGAATTTTTTTTAACTTTTCGAGCGACGTCGCTCCGCCCGTTGACATCTCGGACGTTGCCGAGGGCAACGGAGCGGCAAGCGGCGAGACAAGATGGCGGCGATGGCAAGCAAAGCGGCGAGCGGCAGCAAAGCGACAAAGCGGCGAGCGATGGCGATAAATGCGGCAGCGGCAAAGAAGCGGCGAGAGCGGTGAGTGACGGCGACAAAGAAAGCACGAGCGAAGCGGCGAGCGGCGCGATAATGGCGAAGCGGCAACGAGAGCGACGACCAATCGCGATGGTTCGGTCGCCCGGTTTAACCCGGCGCTGCTCAAGCGCCCGACGCTGGGCTCGGGCAGCGCCAGCGGCGCCTCTTTGAAGCGCGCCGCCTGGAAGTGAAGCGAGGCACTCGGGCCTCGCCTCGTCTCGCCCGAGCGCTTAGGCGAGCGCCCGAGCGCCTTTTTTAATCACTGGCCAAAATATCAGTTTTCCAAGCCCCCTACCCACCAAAGAAAAACAAGAAAAGGAAAACCTAGATAAAGAGCTTCCTAACAGAAAAAAAGAACTTCTATAACCCAGGAGAAAAGACAAAACACCTTTTATCTAGAGGATATTTACAGGAATCCATCTCAACTGTTGATTCAGATCCTTTAATCCATCTATATATAAGTCAATGGGCACACAAGTTGTTGATTATGTTAAATCACAAGGACAACAAAAGACAATTTAAAATCTTGCTCTATTGTAAAAGTTATACTCATTTCTGAGGTTAATCAAGAAAAAATGTTGGTTAGAAAAAAAAGATAAAAGACATTTTTACCTTTTGTTTCCTTCCTTTCGGTAAGTTGTTTGTGTCAGCAAGTGCAACTTTCTTTCCTGCACCTTGGCCATCTACCGGTTGTTTTTTGGACTTCTGATTCTTTCCTGTAGGTCGATCCTTTTTATTAATCACAGTTGTCTCCTCAACTAATAAGGAAGAAGCCTCATTGTGATACTCTGTGCTTGTTTCATGGTTTTTAACTCCAGTATCCTCCCTACTGGTTTCACCCCTCTCCTTCTTAACTTCAGAATCAGCTTCATTAGTCCCTGTTCTTGATGCTCGATGCCTACGGCCTCTTCTTTGGCTATCATAGTCCATGCTGCTTTGCTCACTATCATCAGGATGATAAATGTTATTCAATGATGAATCATGCTGTTTCAAAGAGTTATTTTTCCTATTCTTACGCCCTGCGACCATTGCTTCCAAAATTCTAGCTTCATCATCCCTCTCCCCAAGATGCTCAGCGTCATCATTAGTCTCTGGCAATTCTAAATCTTCCCTTAATTTTTGAGAAAGCTCCTCAACCACATCGCTGTCCTCTGACTCTGGAGGTTCATAATCAAAGCTCACATGGACTTCATCGTCACCCTCCTCTTCTAAAAACTCTTCATCCTCGTCCTTGAATGCCATCCTCAGTTCTGCAACCTTATCCTTGTGCTTCTTTGACTGCTCATGATTCTTCCACTGCTTATCTGACTTAAACTTCTTATTGCACACTACACAATAGAACTCCTCCCTGCCCTTCTTTTTATGATCATCATCATCTTCCAACTCATGGAAGTCATCCTCCTGCTCATTACTCTGTGTCCACTCGGGCTCTTCGAATAGCTTTGCCTTCTCCATCTTCTTCCTTTCCTCCTCCTTCTTCCTTGCCTTCTCTTCTTCTCGATGCTTCTCTTCGGCCAATTTCTTCTTTACCATCATATCAACCACCCTCTTATCCCGTTTCTTCACAAATGCTCCAAGTCCCCGGACTGTATCATTGTATTCCCTCCTTGCCTTCTTCCTTAATTTCTTGTTCTCCTCTTCCATTGCACGTCTTGTCCTCCGGTTAGGTCCCATTGAAGCATCGTACTCGTCCACCCACCCAAAGTCCATCACCGTGGAGAATCCGAGCCAATAATTGTAGAAGGCAGTAACTTGTGCATACGGACATTCCAGATTACCAATAAGGGGAGCAGGAGTCACGGCATCGGCCCCCAAACCCAATTCCTTTGCGAACCATATCTCCTGGGCGTAGACCTTAGCGAAGAGGTCGCCATAGACCTTGTAGAAGCTCTTGCCGGAGTCAGAGAAGCCGGAATAGACGGAGTTGGAGAAGAAAGCGAATAGATCAATGTCAAAGAAGGCGGAGGGCCGGTGGGACTTGGAGGCGGCGGAGGGGTCGGAAAATAGGATCTGGGACCGATGAGAGTCGTACCAGGCACGCTCCTTGGGGTCGGAGAGGACCTCATAGGCGTGGAGGAGCTCCTGAAACGCGGCGGTGGCGGAGGTTGCGTCGACGGTGCCCGAGGCAGCGACCTTGTCGGGATGGAGCTGCAGGGCGAGGCGTTTGTAAGCGGAGCGGATCTCTTCCTGGGAGCAATCTCGCTGAACACCGAGGACCTCGTAGAGGCACCGCTTCCGCGACTCCGCAGCCATGGACGCCTCCTCTCCTGCGCTCGATTAGGGTTGCGGCCGAGATTGTGAAGGGTTAGGGTTAGGGTTTGCTTGGAGCGGGAATGAAGAGAAGGCGTGTTTGACCCGAAAAATAGGAAACCATGAAAACGTCTTATGCTCGAATCGCGGAAACTTAACCCGCCGCGCCTACGGACTCCGTCTCTGTCGTCGCGTAGTGCCGCCGTAAACGAGGTTTGGAGGAGGCGGTGTTCCACCGCGTTAGGATGTAATGTTCTCTCACCAGCGTGAACGGCCATCTTAATAAAAGTGAAGATTATGATCCATACTTATTATTAAGCAGTATAATAACTGCTTAATACTTATAATCCATTACGAAATTTTCAAGTATCACTAAGATTATGAAACAAATTAAAAATAACTGTAAGTTTTCAGAAAATAGAAAGGAAAATTCACTCTTATCTAGTTAGTAATTGTTATAAAGAAATTTGATCATCAGAGACACCTGAAAATATTCACAGCCAACGACGATTCGAGGTTTTATTATCACAAATTTGATGTGGAAATATGAGTGAATTTGGCAAAGGATCTTATAAAAAATTATATTAGGTCCTTATCTATGATCATAGTTAAGTATTGAGTCTAAGCAATTCAAGTGATGGAGGATGCACTTTTTATAGTGACCTATGACCATAGTTGAATGCATGAAACCATTATACGAGGACAGTCATGTAACATTGAACTTGAAAAATGTGGGTACCAGTTCGCTAAGTCAACCTTCTATGCGGTTGACTTCGTTGGGCTAAAATGGTTATCACATTCATCCCAATGGCGATGAGGTGTTAACTACTTAGTGGCGAGGTATTGGTTGCATGGTGGTGAGGCATCAAGCACGTGGTGGGAGATATCAGCATTATTCCATGTGTCATTCTTCCCATTTCACATGCTCGCAGTGCGGAGAAAGGTTGGCCATGATGTAACTTCCGTTGAGCTATCAATTTAACCACTTAGTCGTGAATAGCACTTCGGCTCAATTCGATCTGTTGTTATCGGGATAACACCTTCGGTCAATTAGATTACATTGTCGTCAAGATAACACTTTGAGCCGATTCGATTTCATTATCGTCAAAATAGTAATTTAGGTCGATTTAATTATATTATTGTCAGAACATGCTTTTGGAATGATTCTGTCGTGCTATTATCGAAATAGAACTTTATGTCAATCCAATAATATTATCATCAAAATAACGTATCGGGATTATTCGATCGTGATATTATTAGAATAGTACTTTGGGCCAATTCAATTGTACTATCATTGACATAATATTTTAAGTCCACTCGACCTATTGCTATTGGAAGCTTGCATCATCATATAGAGACATTTTATGATCGGGTTTGGTCGCATTATCATAAAGGAATACTTTATAGTTAAGTTCCAACCATATTATTGTAGAAAAGATGTTTCTTGATCAATTCAGCCACGTTGTTGTAGAGTAGGATTAGTCATTCGTCATTAATGAATACTTTATAATCGACTTCGATCACATAATCGTAGAAAGATATTTCATGGTAAGGTTTGGATCATTATTGAGGGATGCTTTATGGTCAGTTTAAGCATATCATCAAGAGAAGCTTATGATAGGGTTCGAGTGTGTCATTGTAGAAAGATGGTTCTTGGCTTAATTCAATAATATTATCATAGGACACTTCTTAGGTTTAGACATATTATCATCGATAGACGCTTTATGACCAAGTTTGGTCGCGTCATAGTAGGACACATCTTGGTCGATTCGATCGTGTCTTTGCAAAGGGGTGTTTCATTGTCGGGTTTGGCTATGCCATCATCGAGGAATGTTGTTTGGTCATATTCGTCTGCATCATTGTAGAAGAATACTTCTTGGTTGGGTTTAGACATGTTATCGTCAAGAGATGTTTTATGATCGTGTTTGTTCACATCATTGAAGAATGATGGTTTATGGCTAGGCTCAATCGTGTCATTATGGAGGAACGTTTCATGTTTGGGTTTGGCTGTGCAATTGCCGGGAGTTGCCTTTTCAAGCGGTTTGCTTATATTAGTGTTGAGAATTATCTTTTCAGGTGGTTTGATTGTATTAGTATCAAGAGGATGATTCAGCCATGGCCTTTAGGCTATTTCGATCATGTTAATATCAGGATCTACTTCTTCGGGTAGTTTTGTTGTGTTAGTGTTAGGAATTGTCTCTTCATGCAGTTCGATTGTATTGATATTAGAAGCCACATTTTCAAGCGGTTTGACAATGTTAACATCAAAAAATTATATCTTTTTGACGATTTGACTATGTTGGTGTCAGGGAGCCACCTCCTTGGGTGGTTCGGTAGTGTTGGTATAGAAAATTATTTCTTTTAAGTGATTCGATCATGTGTTACTACTCAATTATATCAAACCATCATTTTAACTCATCAAAGGATGGTATTATGCAATTATAGTCTTCCATGTTAGTGCTTCTGATGCAAATATGATTAGAAAAGAATTTGATTGTCTTATGTGAAAGAGATTTAGAGTCAATCTTCGTGTCGAGAGATTAGTGAGTTCAACTAGGGATCTTAATATTATATTAAAAATTTATTTTTCAAAATGTTATCTTGTAAATTATATTCTAATACGACATGTAATTATATTTTGTTTACAAAATTACATTTAGAGCTGTCTTTTGCCGTCCGCATGTCCCACTTGTGCCGCATTTCCAGCTAGTATAAATCTCGGCTGATCACATCGACGGACGGACTAGATGACCTGCTGCAGAAGATGGTGGACAGGGTTCCCCGAGTGCGTGTGTGACCCGAAGTTACCTTCCCCGCGTCTTCGATCCAAAGCTCTTTCCTTTCGTTCGCCCATCGCAGGAAGCGAAACCCTAACGACATCTCCCTCCCCCTCTGCTGCCGTCGTTGGTATTTCGCCTGAATTCATTCCTCTGCCGTGTGGGGTGGAGTTGAATTGGTCGGCGTTGAGGGTCTCCGCCGATCTCTCTTTCGGTTCCTTGTCTGATCCTCTCTCCATCTCGTGCTTGGCATCCTTTTGGAAGAAGGATGACGGAAGACAGGAGTCCGAAATATCCCTATGAACCCCCGCGGTGTCCGCAGGTCGGGAGGCAAAGGTGTCTCTTTTCGGAAGCGCTTTAGCTTAATTTCTGATATGTATATCTTTTGTCCTTGTTCAATATAACTTCATAATAGCATGGCGAGTTATGCGTTTCGACTGGTCGTAGATTTGCTTCATGAAGAGTGTAGTAGTTAGTCACGACTATGACCTATTAACTGGAACTCGATCTGATGTCCTTATGTTTTAAGTTTGAGTCTTAGTAATCTAATCGTGTTTATATACCTTAGTTTTGAGAGTAAGCATGGTGGAAATAGAAAATAAGAATTAAATGTAGTTCGATACTGGTTTAGCCTTCTTTTGCCACTTGATTTTTTGGGATACATTTAAGGATTAAGAAGGTCTGTAGGTAGCAATTATTGACTTATGTGGTGTAAATTCATACTATTCTTCATGAGAACCAAACCCAAGAAAAAGTGTGGGTGGGTGCTTTTTCTTGGCTACGTCTATAATAGTACTGGATAGGCCTCCATTTGAGACTTGGGATCTGTTTTCTTTTTATATTTTCATCTGTTTAAGCCCTAATGGAAATGAGTATGAGTTCTCTATTAATTTGTTTTAGTTTATATTTTTCTTCCACGCTTAAGAAATTATTGGTATGTTATGATCCTGTCTTTTACAATTGCAGATTCAGAAATGCACTGGTGCTGTTGTTATAACCAGGTATGCCACGCAAGTGTTTGCATTATTGATACCCACTGAATCATACTTCTTTAATTCCTTTAATGTTTAACTTTTCTAGAGGCAAAGTACCAACCTCCTAATGGATTGTGAGACAGTGAGAAGCCACTATATCTCCATTTATCTGCAGGGGCTCATGTATAGTATTTCTTGATTTATAGGATCTGATTTACACAAATCATTGGCAAGAACAGAAGATATGTATATTTTTGCAGAAACATTTTATTTTTCTGCATGGACTTGTTGTATCTATGATTGGTATCTGTATAAGTGTTCAATCTGTTCATGTCAAGAAAAGTTACTATGCATTTTAGGGTGAATAATCTATTTTCTTGTGGTTGGTGTCCCATTTCATCTAATTAATCAGACCAATTCTTGATTGTTGAGTGTCAGTGAATTCTTATGTGATGCCCAGAAAGTGAAACTGTGAAAC
Organism: Musa beccarii; assembly: GCA_024322285.1. Lineage (NCBI taxonomy): Eukaryota > Viridiplantae > Streptophyta > Magnoliopsida > Zingiberales > Musaceae > Musa > Musa beccarii. Next base: position 25,484,580 of record CM044395.1, on the reverse strand, counting down.
TTAAGAACTAATAAAATTTATAAATAAAGAAAGTGCACTAATTTGAAAGAGAGTTCTATGTTGTGGCTTCAAGCCCAACTGTTAACCTGAACTTCAAAAACTATGTTAACTGAGAATGGAACTCTACTTATGGATAATATTCTCCACTTGATTTTGCTTTATAGGACAATTTCTTATCTAGTATCTCCACATATCTCAATTTCTCAGTTATAATGTCACACTTCAGTATTAATCCTTATTGCTAGCAAGGTCTGCAATACCGAATAATACCGTCTAGCACGGGCGATACATACTGGTCCGATAGGATACCAGTACGCGCACCGTCTGCTACCGATCGGTATAATTTTTTTATTAAAAAATTATTTTTTTTATTTTTTTTAATATGCGACGTCGTCGACTCCTCGGGCGACGTCACCCGAGAAGGGAGGCAATGTCTCCTGAGGCGATGTCGCATGGGCAACGTCGTTTTTTTTTAATATGCGATGTCGCCTCGGCGACTTTGCTCGGGAAAAATATATATATATATATATAATTATATATAAAATATTTATTTATATATATATAATATAATATATATAATTATATATATATACCGAATGGTATGTCGAAACGTACCATTCGGTATACGGTACCATACCGTACCGAAGAAGTATCGAAATTCCGGTACGATACGAAATTACAAACATTGTTTGCTAGTGTTCATTCTGTTCTTGGAGGACCTCCTTGAGATGAGTATCATGACTTCCAGGATACCTTAATACATAATGACATGTTTATCTATCATGATTTGTAAACATATGATTATTTGGCCATATCAGAAATACCTTGTCTGCTTCTATGAGGCATGATTTTGGATCACCAAACAAGATGCAAATATACATGTACCCAATCATTAATTACTATACAGTTCAAGAATGGGGTACTTATAATGATGTTGTCATTTCCATAATGTGTTTGATTGTGGTGTTGTATATTATGATAAATTATAGCAAAAATTAGCTGACCTGCCTGGCTGTCATCATGAAAGGAATTATTTTTCTTACACTATGTTTCAATAACATAGAGAGGATAACAAGATTTTGCAAAAAGTAAAGCAAGCTAAAATCCCTATTTTAACTTTTCATATTATAATGAAGATTAAATCTTGATTAATGATAATAGTACAAAGTTCACTCAGGTTAAGATGTGGTCCATGATCTGCCAAGACATCGAAGGGAGTTGGCTTGGATGATTGTGATGCGAACATCCTCAAGCGAAAATTAACAGCATTTCGGTAGGGTTGTAGGTGTTTTAGTGGACATCTTGAAACAAGGCCAGAATCCCAGACATCTTTTACCCCTCTTTACTGACTTTTGTTTGATGGGCTGGTATTAATCGTGTATTGCATCATTGCATGGGAAAGTTGATTGTGATGCATAAGGAATTTTTTTGGGAGATAGGTTAGTCAAGCTCTGAGTAAATATTTGTTTCTGGGCAATGATGCTGACCCTTCATTCGATATTGCAGCTTATATTTGAGGTCCAAATGTATGCAACCTTCTTGCACAAATCTTGTAGTTTCCAGCTCTGCAGAGTCATCTTCACAAAGTTCCTTTCAGGACTTATTCAAAATTATAACTTTGTTGGATTATATATCGTGCTAACATGGCTGACGGCAGTCTACTGCAATTAATAGCGCTTCTGGCTTCATTTATTGTTCTATTTCATTTTCTTAAATGGATCTTTATTTATACCTTACCCATCATTAAATGTGACTAATATGTCAAGCTCTCCATGGCATCTTGATGTTGGTTAGATTGTTTTTGTGTTGCTGGTGGTTTGGATTTGTGTCTGCAGGACCTCTATATAAATCACATCATGAGTGAAGCAGGGGCTACTGTTGTACTAAGAAGAAGAGGATCTGAACATCATGATAGTTTCAAATGAAGGTTTGGTGTCTCATATTTGCACTAATAGTTCTATATATTATATGTCCTGCTAGTTATATTCCTGGTGTTGATTAATTCTTTATCTGACTTGCAGAACCATTGCAACCCCTGCAATTTATCTCTGTTAAGTACTAATCCAAAAAGTCTTGAAGCTGCCAAGATCTTACCAGAAAACCTTTTGGACAGTTTCCTCTGGATGTGATGCTTCAAGGTATGTAATTGTAAATTTTCAATTTTCCCTTGCCGCTCGGATATATGCCTGAAAGGTTCAGGTTCTTTTACCAGCTATCTTCAATTAACTCAGGAAAACATTATATAAGTGATTAGGCCAAGTTTATCTTCTATCCACATTCCCTCATGTACCATATCTGAAGAAGGCTTCGAAATATCACAATCTAATAGTGATTATGCCAAACTGCAATCCACATTCACTGTTAACCTAAATCACGAAGACAGGCATTTCACTGGTTATTTGATTCATAAAGGATGTCAATCAGGACTTGATTCATAGGTATGTAACCTATGTTACCTAATCATTAGAAGAATTGTTTTTGAGGTCTTCCTTAAGTTACCTGAGCATCCAATTGTGTTGTTTATGTTGTCCAAGCCTGCATGGATTTACTTTTATCTTAAAAGTTTCTCTTTAATTTTTCAGTTTAACAGCTTTAAAGCACATTTGGTGTAGGATTCCATCAAATAAGATTATAGTGCTGTTCCTCCACCAACAGTTGTTGGTGGGAACAGAAAGCTAATCAGAGGCTGTATCTTTCCATACACTGCCACTGGCTCTATGGCAGGAGCTCCAATAGCTTACAGGCTCCATTGTCTGCCCTCAAGGAATAGCCACTCACTCTGGAGACATGTTGAAATATGGGAATTCCCACAAACTTGGTTAGCTATTACTCTCCCTCCGATCACTAGAGCGACATGCTATAATGGCTTCGAAGGCATATAACCCCAGGCAATGCCATTGCAGCAAGCGGTTTTAGTACTCGGAGAAGCATCAACTACATCTGCTTCTGTGTCATTCACAAGTGCCATAGTGAGCACAACTGGAGAATTAAGTCAAAAATTCAAATGGAACATGCACAACTACATAAATTTCAGGAGTTGCCTGTTTCTTCAGGGATGTTAACTGTTCTTCAGGTATAATTTTGTTTTTTCTTCCAAATTAGGCAATGGTATAAATCATGTCTGGCTTAGTTATTCAGAACAATAATAGTTTGTATATTAGACTTGCATCAGTAGGTTTTTTCTTTGAAAGCTTAAAAGGGTAAGTTGACTCATATTGCATGCATGTATTATGAAAACAATGCAAACTGTTATGTAGATGAATAAATTAGGGGCGAAGAAGGAATATAGATATATATAGAGAAAAAGGGAAAGAACCATACTGGATATATCTCCTTTACAAAAGATCAACATCCGATCCAAAAGATCAACATAGTTTTGGTTCGTAACAATTTTGTCTTGTATACCCCCCTTATTATGGACCACAACCATGAGTCATTCTCTTGTTATCTTTATCTAATATTAATCCAGAAATTTTGTTGGGTATTCTTAAACTCTTTTGTACCTAGAACTAGAACTAATTTATGTAGTCATTGATTGTATATTTATCTTTCAGTGAAACAAATATGGCTCAAGATTACTCAAGTAAGAAGCATGTAGACATATTTTATAAGATAATGCAAGACCAAGCTCAGGTTTCCTTTTACTTGTTTTAGTTAGCATGGAAGGACACTCGGATTACCAGTGTTAACAATGCTACTTTGGATTACGGCAAAAGCCTGGTGCTTCCCTGATGGTTTGAAGCATGTTTGCTGTGCCCCTTTTTCATACTGTTCAATTTAAGGCCACACCCACACAACCCACCAACCCAACCCCCCCCCCCCTTCACAAAAACAAAAAAACAAGGAGAGAGAAAGAAACATAGAAAGGGCAATACATAGAGGTGGTTGCCAAAGGAATAGCCTCTTTCATAAAGACGTCATTGTTGGGAGCATAGTTTGATGGTACTGAACGAATCTATGAGTGATAGTCTGGGAGGGTGCGTATTTGGTGATACACTCTGTGTCAGGTGAAGTGTTTGAAATTTGATCGGTATCGATTTATACTGGTTGGTACCGATTGGATTTTGACTGAAATCAATCAAGGGCCAAGATTTAATTGGTTCCATTGGTTAATTTGATTGTTGGACTCATTTGAATGCCTATTTAACCTCATTCTTTTCTTCTCTTTCATCTTATTTCACAGTAAATCTTCTAATATCCTTTCTCAGTCAATCAGTCTCTCTTTCTCACAAATTTTTATTCTTGTTCTCAATTAAAGTTGATATTAGATGATTAGAGGCTCATTTGGGAGGTTTAAGGCATTCTAATAATTTATCTAGAGGAAGATTACTCTAATTAAAAGGTATATATTCTTTTACTACTTAATTAATTCATGATGCTAATCATGTTATCTAGTTAACGATGATTAGGGCCAATCACATGTTTATAGTGCTAAATTAGGGCTAATGAGACAATCACAACTTTTTAATTATGTGATTAGTGGCATTAACAATGATTAGATCCATATGAGCTCCATTCTATCTAGTTAATGATTATTAGGGTCAATAACATATATATATATATATATATATATATATATATATATATATATATATATATAGCGTCAAATTAAAGCTAGCTTAATCATTGCTTGTTAATTATGTAATTAGTGGCTTTAATGATCAGTATATTCTTATTATATCCATATTAGCTCCATTCTTAGTCGATCCATTTGAAAGAATCTAGGAGCAACAATTTTAGTTAGGTGATGAGACACCTCCATAACATTTGGCACTTCGCTCGATCCAAAGAGATAGCATCGACGTGAACAGTATTGCCTCGATTGATGATGGTGGTACTAGCAAGGAGTTGATGGTTCCGTCTACTCAATCTCAGGATGGTGCATGGATCAAAAAACAACATTTTTTACATGTTACCTAAATGGATCATGAGCTTAAGAGGGTAGTCATAACGTCTACAAACGGATGGGGGCAATCAATGACTTTGAGCAGATGCGACAGATTCTATGCGATATAGACACGGAGTGAAGCTCATTGTATTCCAATCATCATGAAGGATCTTATGACCAATGGTATGATGATAATTGTTTATTCATTTTTGAGGTTGATCATTCTCATGATAAAAGCAATAGGTCAGTGATGATAGCAGAAGTTCGAGCATTCTCCAAGCTCTCTACCCATATATGCTATAATCATACTTGCCTCAGGAGGCTCCTTAGACGTGTTATGTAGGGACAATTAGGCAACCAGCGTCACCGCATTGATTTACTTGTGACATATGGTTTATCTGTACATCATGTCATAGGGGTAATTTAAGATTGGATCCGATAGACATATCATTATGATATACAAATATATAGGATCAAGACACTCAATCCACTTGTGGAGTTCTGTCATTCATTTTTGTAGTACAAGCAAGTAAATACTAAAGGTTAAACACGTAATCGAAATTTTTCAAGTTGTATATTTTTATGTGATTCAATATCAACGAAAAAAACTATTCAGAACATGTCACAAGACTACTCATCATTGTCCGAAAAAGATAAATTCACTATCCCTTATTTAGATTTTTTTATTGAAATAAAACTAAATTTGCATTTAGTTCTAATTAAAATATCCTAATTTATATCTTTTAATATTAAGATATTTTTTGACATATTTTGGGTCTTTTTGGATCTGCTAGCATGTTCCGATGTATCAATACATGATTCACTGATATAGAGCGGTATCTACTGGGTCGGTGAAAGACCGGCACCGCTGGTTGGCACAAAATTGCAGTCCTTGGTTGGGAATCCTGTGCTCTGTTTGTCCTTTTTCACATGTATGGACATACATATGCAGAATGTACATGTAAATCATTGTCTGATGCGGTTTGTGTTGATTTGTTTCACATCTTGTTTATTATTACTGTTAATCGAAGATTTGAACTCTGAAGATTGTTTTCAAATATGTGGCTGTTTTGTTTTGGGCTCTTTTTCTATTAATAAATTTTTTAGCTGCTTCTCATTTTAGAGAATGAGCTGTCAAATATGTTAGTATTCTTGATGAAACAAAAATGTTATATTGTATAGACAAATTATTGCAATATCCAAATTTTATATAATCTCAAGTACTGCATTTTTTTAAGCATCTTTTCTAGTTTTACCAATAGCGGCTGTGCTGATTTTGCAACAATCATTTCAGGTATTTTCTCTGACCTTCTCTGTACTTGATTAATGATAGGCAGATAACCTACAGATTTGCATTTGTCATGGATTTAACCGCAGCAGTTTGGTAAAAGCCAGGAGTTGACCTTTGCTGTCAACAACACGGGTTCGATTTCTAGTCACCAGTATGCTGCTAATAGACATTTCATTTCATGATGATTAGGTATTCTCTTTGCTTTTCATGCATAATTGTGCTGCATGTTAGTCATCTTAGAACTTTTCAGATCACTACCTAATGTCCTTCTACCCGTTTGCTTCTTGAACTTTGATCTATTTGTTCCCATGATTTCTTTCAAACCTTTGATACTCATCTGATATCTATATAATTATGGTATTGAGCACATGGGGTTTTCTAGTTTGCTTCTTCAGAACCCACAACGGGTATCAGAATTTCTCAAGCCAGCTCGTGAGGATTTAGGTGTGAGGGCTGTCTCATTCATGCCACCACCTAAGAAGTTGGTAGATGGTGAACTAAAATGGGACGCAACCTCTGCCAAGGAACATGCCTCCCCAGGCACCAACAATGGCGACAATGATTCGAGCGAATCAAACGGTTTGCCACAATCTTCAAGAAATGTGCCTCCACCACCTCCCTCCAAGAGTTAAAGCAGGAGCATGGATGCCTCACAAGGTTTCCATTGTGGTCTTTCTAAGAGTGTTTTTTTTGTTTTCGACATCTTAGGATGTGTTATCTTTTTGGAAGACTGTTCGGTTTAGTCCCGCCAGTGTACTACCAAGAAAATGCTAGCAACGATTGTTGTGAGACTACCCACTGGTAGTTTACATATGTGACTTGGAAAGTTGTAATGTTACTACTATTTCCTTTTCCGCCCTCTATTTTTTTTTCTTTTCTTAAGTACCTTCCTTCTTACTTGCTCCTATTTTTTCTTCCTCCTGTTGTACTCCTCAAGGGCAGAACCCTGAAACATCTCTGAATCTCAAAGCACTTGATCTTTCATCCCATAAGGGCCTCGTTCCTACCTCTCATCTCCTCCCTCCTGATGGCAATAGCACAGCGTCAGCCATTTTCTCCTCATTTATTTTCCTCTGCCTTGGACCGTCATCCTTAGCAGAGCCCACCGCACAGCAGCTGAGGATAACGCTAGGAATCACGACTCTGAAACTTGCGAGTCGCCATTCCTAAGAGTTCAGAATGCTAGGAATCACGACTCCAAAACTTGGGGTCACCATCAGCAGGAGTTCATGCAACAGAATCACTGCATCGCAACTCTTGTTGCCATTCCTAGTAACTCACAAAATCACTGGAATCACGACCCCGAAACTTGGGAGTTGCAGTTCCTAGGATTTATTTCATTCTACAGAATGGGTGGATCACGATTCTGATATCAGTAACCATTACTGAGATGAAAACAGACAAAACAACAAGAGCAAATGAAAATGCAAAAGGGGAATTCTAGAGCAGTTGACTAAACTAAGTTACCAAAAATTGAATTAGCATACTATTGATTACAAGACCACATATATGTGCCTATCATTCAGATTCAGCCCTACTGAAGGTTAGATACTGCAGATTCTCATAATAATGAGAAATGTAACAAATGTTAAGCCGATTAACTATGGTAGCATTTTACAAACCAAATATCTAGAAATCGATGACCAGGCACAAGAAGCAATATATGAAAATACATACACTGTTGCTAGGTGGAATTTGCCAATTCTTCAGAAATCCAGAGCTGTATGAAACAGCTACTCCTTGAGAAGCACACTAGTATCCAGTTTCTCGGACATTAAAGACCCCAACATCTTGCCCTATCTTTTTCTTGCAGCAGCAGTGCTCTGCTTGGGATCCTCCAAGAGAATCTGGATCGGCTCAAATTGTGAACTATGTTAAATGGTGGACATCTACATCTTAACATACTTGTCAACATACCCCTGCAGTAAGAAAGAAAAGGAACTAAATGACTTACATTTCAAAATTTTGAAAACTAGAAACGAATAGAATAGCATGTCTTTTCAATTTAAAAAAAAAAACACATAATGCATCAAAACAGGAAATGAGATTTGGAAATCAAGACAGAATGGTAATACTTCAAAACACTTTTGTACTTTTGTTTCGGTTACTCGACTCACAAAAAGACTAAAGATGTAAAATGTTTTTTTATTCACTACCAAAAAAGAAGAAATAACTGACTTTCCTTACTGGAAATCACCATCCAAAGTAAAACTGTCCATAAACCAAAAGTTAACAATTGTAATGCATAGGATGAAATATTTGACTAACCATCCAAAAACATTAGAAAAATTGTTCATACTGTTTATAAGCAAAAGAGATCCAGACAGATGAAGGCAATATGGGCATACCATAACCAGCTTGGTCAGCTTTCTCTGTGACGATTCAACATACTGATTGATCTTTGCTTGTGTTTTTGGGATCTGATGGCTTGGCACCGATCCAGATACTTTATCCACAGTCTTTTTCACAATAGTCTTAAATGCTTCTTTGCTCATATTTCCTTGTCGCCAGGATGGCTTCAAAACTTCCTTGACAAACTCTGCAAGCGCAACCTTGAAAAGCTTCATTGATCTCGAATCTTTGGTTTTCTTACTCTTCCCAGTTGATTGAACCTGATCAATCTCAATTTCCCCAGCACCAGTGTTCCCTACTTCAGCTGGCATGTCAGGGCTCCAGTCTTTTCCATCAATTAGTTGGGGACTTTCATTCTCCACAACTCCCACTTCAACATCAGTTGTCACCTCATCAAAGTCATCAACTTCTGATTTCAGTTCATTACCCACACCATCTTTCAGCTCGCTGTTACGTGCAACATCCAAAGGCCTGGACAAGCTACTGAATTTTGATAATGGACCATCATCAATACAAGGTTTCCCTTGCTTTTGGACTTGAACTACCTTAAGTGTACCAGAAGATGGCTCAATGCTGTCAAACAATGGATCATACAAAGCACCTGCTGTCGGTTCCTTAATGAATTGCTTTTGCAAATCAGCTTTAGGGGTTTCAAGAGCAAAACCACCAATTTTTGGCAAAAATTGATTTTCTGATATCCTGAAATTGGATGATGAAGCCATTATTCTTGAACCATTGCCACCAACTGAACCATGACTTGAATTCAAGGAAGACTCGTATTTGATACTATAATCTGTACCATTTCCTCGTCCAGGAACACCGAAGCCGAACTTCGAAGCTGCAGGTCCATGTTCAAAAGTTGATGCAAATGGGTTGTAGTGCATTGAGATTGATGTTTTAGGTATACTGATGCCAGATATTTGGGATGGAAGATCACTTTCTGGTGGAATTTTTGGGATAGAGGAGTCAACCATGCCAGGACCACCAAGAGTTGAGATAAAACTATTGGTTGTATGGTATTGCTGAGCAAAAGAAGTTTGATGATTTGAATAAGGCAGTTCCTTGACATAAGGATATTCTTTCCTGGGGAGAAAACTTGGTCGCAAAAGATCTCCTGGTAAAGATTGTGCACTAGACAAGGATTCCCTGGGCAAATGTAGCGACTGAGGAGGCATATTACTTCCATGAGAAAAAGAGCCAGCAATATGGCCTGGTATTGGAAGTCGAAGATCTTCATGCACAAAGGATTGATGACGCATGCGATATTCTCTATGATACAGATCAGAGATTTGAGGACCTTCACGTTTATGAAGGCCTGGAAAACAGTCATCTTCAGCAAGTGGTTGGTCCTGTTGAATGACCATGGGAAAGCTCTTATGTTCGACCATGAGCAATGGAGGCTGATGAGATGTCTCAGCTGAATACAATGGTCGAGGAGTAAAGTCATTTGGTTGCAGACAAGTACGACCCCCGAGAAGATGAGGCTCTGATGAAGGCTGAGCAATGTCATTCCTAGGTGGCACTGTATTTTGATGGAAATGCAATCGAGAATACTCTTCCATGGTAACAGAAGGCCTTATGGGCGACTTCTTCTCATGTGAAAGTGGTGGCACAGGAAAATCTGATTGCATGGCATTTGGTGTATGAATACTTTGAGAATGAGGTTCACTGGCTGTTTGCATCAGATTGGGATATAGCATATCTGATTGAGAACACTGTGAGTGATAGACTATACCAGGCAGCAGGAGATCCTCTGAAGGTTCCTGTGAAGGCAGTGGTGCACTCATATTATCAGCAAAACTCAGGGAGGAGGTTTGTCCCTGGACTTCAGGAGGTTGCAGCTGAGGGTTGTTATCTGTGGCTGAAAGTGTGGATGTTTGAAGCTTTTTCTGAGGAGTAGAGATTGGGCTTTCAGAGCTGTAATTTGTAAGTGATTGATCCAGTGGACTTTGTGACAAGTGACCTTCCACAAAAGAAAATTGAACATGTTCAGGTTCAAAATATATAATGGCATAAAAGAGTGCAGCTTAAAGAATTTAAAAGATATGCTTTCACCTTGGTTACGTTGTTCCAGAACAGTTTCATTAAGCCCTTTAGATTCACCAGCAGGTGAAGACTGAACTGTCAAGCTCTTTGCTGGCTTAGGATCGTCTGATTCAACCAGTCTTTCTGCCTCCCGTTCACGACCAAGGTTATGTCCTTCTGGCAACTTTTCCACCTGTTGCATGCCCTTTAATTGGTTTTTCATATTGATGAAGACCTGAAAACTATCCTCTTGTTTGACGTCATCCTCCCCCACCCTTGATATAGGATTATCTATTCCACAACCAAGTGCAACCTCCTTTTCACCAACTCCATCCTTGGTAGTCTTGCCACCATATTCAACAAGTTCACTATTAGTTTGCACTGTGTTCTCCTGCTGAAGGTTTTTGAATTCCTTACCATACATTTTTGATGAAAAACGGCTACTCTCAGAATATAAAACTCCACCCTGCACATCCAATTTGCGCCAATCCTGTCTAGGGTCCTTATAAAATTTCTGCATCGTCCTGTTCTGACCAATATCAGGATGGAAAAACCGACAAGATGCTCCACGAAAACATCTGCCTTGAACAAAGTTGAAACACTCAGGAGGTTGAACCCTCTCCTGTCTTGCCAATGAGTTAGGATGCCTAAAAGCCTTGGATGACTTACGCCTAGGAGAGCGGCTGAAACAAATAACATGACATTCCTTAGTTGTCCAAACAGTTGCACATGTAGAGCATCAAATGAAGTGATGTCACATCACCGATGAAGTAAAATATTTGGAAGTATTTATATACAGTATCAACCAAAAGTATTATATAAAACAAAATATGTTAATAACGATGTACCTGCGCGAACGGTTCCGGTTGTACCTCCGATCAGGACTATAATTCCTCCATCTATGTCTTCTTTCCCGAGGAGACCAACTACGACTTGAACTCCTACCTCTGTCACACCTTTCACTACATTGCATGCCATCAGAATCACTATCACTAACACCTTCTCTTACCAGCCGCCCAAACTCATCGAGATTTGGCTTACTAGACTCCTGCTTTGCATCCTCGGAATGATTCTTTCCAACTTGGTCAACATCAAAATCATAGGACTGAGTGATACCATGATCCTTAGAGGGCTCAAGATTTCTTGTTTCATCATCCAAATTTTCTTCTGTAGTGCTAGTGCTACAATAAACAACATTTGGTGATGCAGATTTCTCCAGAGATAAATGACCAAACTGAGCTCCTTTCGGAATGGTGTGAGCAGTTGTTGAATCAGCTTGATTACTAGATCCAGTATCAACAGTTGGATCATTCTTGTAGCTAGTAGTTAAACAAAACTCAAGCTTCTTATCTGTAGTCATGCTAGAGTCTTTTTGACTCATGCCATTGTAATTCCTGCTAATCTCTTCTCCACTATCATCAGAAGCATATCCCTGAATAAGCCGGAATGGACTGTCATCTTTGATGAAGACTTTTGGAACTTCAATATTTTTGCCATTGGCAGCAGCAGACTGAACATTAACTAGGCTTGCATATTCAGACAACTGTGTAGCAGATTTGGGCACATCAGCATCTTCAGAACACTCAGCAATGCCAGAAGACGACCTGATTGAGCTCACATCTTCTGTAAGGAAAGAATCATTGTCATCCAAAAATGTTGATGACTTGGTCAATGGATTGAAACATAAGCCAAGAAGATATATACTATGTATATGCACTTTGGGTAAAAAGATCATGTCAGTTTCATGAGTTCTTTTAATTAACGCTTAGAAAATAATAAAATAAAACAGATAAAATTAAGTATATGCTAATGAGTTCTTTGTCCTTCAAATTTTATAGGACATGTAACTTCCCATGATACATGTGATCAACATGTAAATCATAAAAAGTACATTGAAAAAAAATAAAAAATAATGGAAAACTTATTAAAATAATTGTTATAAATCAAATTATTTAATATGAAACAAAAATGTTTGTATAGTAAATAAATACTATAAATATCATAAAAAGTCAAAATTTATCTGGCTGCAGGTTTGAAAACTCATTATTGATGGCCATGGGAAGCATTTCTTAACAGTATGCAGAAAGAGAATGGAGTAGGTGACAGAGACATGAAAGATTGACAGCAAAAAAGAAATCAAGAGATGGAAAATAGTAATGCAAGGTTTCTTGCTCTTAAAAAGGCTCATAAGCTGATTATCATCCTTATCTCTTCGGGCCCAACTCTTTGAATAGGTATTAGTTAGGGAACAAGTAATAATCAAGTCTGATCAATTACAAAAACAGTAACAATCATATCTGACCAATTGGGAAACATATACCAAACCAGAGCCCATTTAGCAGAAAACAATAATAGAACATAAGTATCAGTTGACCTTAAATAACAGTCCAAAATGATAAGTCTAAGATAGTGGAAAATTGACCAAAAGGAAAGTAATAACCAATCAAATGAGTATCTATTCAGAATCTACTTTTCATTTTGTGCTACTAACAAGACTCTCCCTCTCCCTGTCTCTTTCTGCCACAACATGGCCCAGTACAGCATCACTAAGAAGATCCTCTCTCTCTCTCTCTCTCTCTCTCTCTCTCTCTCTCTCTCTCTCTCTCCCCCTAACCAGACTGAGCCCAATTTGATGTAGAACATTAACAAGCTTGGGTGTCTTCAGATCAAGAAAATAGGCATCTCCCCACATCTTAATAAGCACAAGGTTTCAAGATATTGAATGATACATATCATGTCTCCAAATAACCAAACAAATAAAAATCGTATGAATTCGCTCAAGTATATCTGGCTTCAAGGGCAACATAAGTATCAAACTATAGTATACAAAGCAAAATGGTCCAACTGTCATAGCAAATATTTGAAAAAAAGAAATAAGGTAGAACAAAAAATTCCAAACAATAATTTGACCATCCAGTTTATATTGATGGACATGAATAAAATACAACATCATGCCACACACCTTTAGAAGTGAGCTGCTCTTTTGTAATGCAAAATGCACGTGAAAGCTCACCACCATGTCCATCATCAGCAACATGTGTAGAGTCTTCAACTAATTTTTTGTTCAATTTGTTGTGACCACTTTCACTATTCGGTGGACCATCATCATCTAGATACACACCATAGAATTCAATTTCTTAACCATTTAGTGAAAAATTGAAACTTGTCATGTAAGTATTACAAAAAAAGTTAAAAAAATAGTAACTACAGCATCATTCAGTGAATTGTTTCAGTGAAAAGGAGCCCCTTTAAGGTATAGTTTTATAATCTTGGACCAGCTCCATCTCTTTGTAAGTGGATAAAACTATTGTGACATGAACAAGGGAACCACATGCTGATAGAAAACAAAAATATACACAAAACAAGGTCAAGCTATTGCAGCAGAAACAAAATAAACATTACATGGATCACATGTTAGCCAAGAAAGTTTAACTAGAAGCACAAATTGAAGGGACCACATCAGCAGTAAGGAAAACTAAAGAGGTAAATGAATTAAATAGTCAATAAGCATATTATTTTTGATATAATAATATTTCCTTGCATCAAACAACATAAATGAAAAGAAATCTGATGAACTACTGCACCATTAAAGAAATCAAAAGAAATCTAATGAACTACTGAACACTCTAATGAACTACTGCACCATCAAACAATCTAATGAACTACTGCACCACTAAAGAAATCTAATACTTATGAACTACCGCACCATTAAAATGTTAAGTTCATAAAATTGTATCGGCTCTTTATGTAAATTATAGATCAATTTCATATTATCACAACTGACAGCAGTAAAGCAACAGATACAGAACAGACAGAAAGTACAAATATGAGAAAGGAAAGATACTTCTGTCAGAAATCATACAAAAAACTCAGAAAGGTAAGTGGCAGGAATGTAGATGTGAAGCCACAAAATCAACCTTCACCTGAGAATGTTATTAGTAAACAATATTGGGTGATTATCATCCAGAGACAAACGGTGCTTGAAGAACAGAGAAATTTTAACCATATAACATATTCCTACAAGGACTATCTGATAATCATGAAAAGTAATAAAAAATACCCAAGAAAATACTGAAGGTTAAGTATGATCATGGATGCACATTTATCAACTGAGGTTAATCAAAGATCTACCAAATAGGAAATTAAAACGTAGAAGCAACTCACATGTTCACACAATTGAAAGCCTCAAATGAAACTAATTTAACTGATCTGGAAGTTGTGTTTGGATTGTGATTTCATCTCAATTTCACTGAAATATGGCATTTTTTGCCACCATTCAAAACTTTCTTTTGAGTATGATGTGGGGAAGCAAATACAAGTGACTGGCTCAAGAAAAACGTCATTCAAATGCCACAAAAGCAGCACATATCTTGTGCTAGGTTTTTTGGGTGCATAGAAAAAATCATTAAGTCTTCAGAGGTCCACTAGATGCAGCTATAGATATGAGTAAAATGTTAGCCGGTGTGTTAATCACAGCAGGTCTCGTGGAACAGCCTTGAGGAATTTAGATATGACTGCATAGGTGCAGTAGGGAAAAGACAAGTGGATATATGATATGTTGTCATTAAAGATAACTCCAAAATCCTAGAATGGATTTTAGGAAACAATCACCCTATGGAACATTAGAACATTGTATATAAAGTTCTCAATTGTCTTGTTTGTTTTGAAGAAGTAAAAAATGTTCATAGTCACCAATAAGCCATGGATGTATCGATTATCTAGCCAATCTTACAAGTGCAATCAGCACCTTTGTTAGAACATGACTTAGTTTCCTGATTTTTTTGGGATCTTTGTACTCACATGTAATTGCTTGCTATCCCCAAGAATTAGCATAACTCCTCAGCTCCTTCCCTACAAAAATTATCTATATACTTTTTTCAAGGAAATGGTATACATCTAAATCTAATACAGTGATTTAAAAAGCGCTAGGCGCCAAAAGGCGCCAAGGTCTAAAATCGCCCGAGGCACTAGGCGCTAGCCCAAGCGAAACGAGGCGCTAAAATATAAAAATTTATAAATATAATTAAATAAATAAAAAATTTATAAATATAATAAATAAATATATTATTATTTTAATAAATAAAAAAAATTCTGTTAACAGTATACTATTAACAGTATCCTATTACAGTATACTGTTAACACTTAACATTATACTGTCGAGCTCAAAGCGAAGGAGAAGATCGAGCCTGTCGACAGCGGTGGAAGTGGCGAGAGTAGGCAGCGGCGAGTAGGCAGGAGCGAAAGCGGCGAGCGATGGCTGGAGCGGGTGCGGCGAGCGATAGCGGCAGTTGGAGCGGCGAGCGACGGCGAGAGCAGGCGCAAGCAGCGGCAGCGACAGTAGAGGTTAATCGCGAGGTTTAGGGTTGGGGAAATCGATTTATCGATGATTTAGTTGGTTCAATCGAACCAACTAAATCACATTAGACCGAACCAAATGTAAAAATCTGGTTCGGTCGCCCGGTTTAACCCAGCGCCGCTCAAGTGCCCGACGCTGGCTCGGGCGGCGCTGCGGCGCGCTCTTGAAGCTCCGCCTAGAAGCCGATCGAGGCGCTCAGACCTCACCTCACCTCGCCCGAGCGCCTTTTTAAACCATTGGTCTAATATTTAGGTACACATGATTTCTAAGTTCCCTATCCAACTTGTCTCATCTTTGCTAGCTGATGTGAGAATTAAGTCGAGTATATAAATCTGTGCATATGGCATCCTTTTCTTTGCTTTTGCTGCAAAATAGTTCTGATTCCATCATACGATTCTATTTTCTGCAAAAAAGTAACTAGACAAAGACATAAAGTGAACAATCAGCTTGCAACCTTATGCTAAAGCCCTTTAGAATGAACAGCAGTCAAGAACTGATACTTGCATTTCTCAAACAACTATAAACAAAAGCAACCAGCAATCATCTTAAGAAAAAACAATATGCTAAAAGATGTTATTGTTTATAAGATTGTCTCACCTCAGACATCTTAAAAAATTATAGGACAAGCACAATAAAGATCATAAAATGGTAAAATAAACATATAACAATTAATTGGATGGTATCATACCAGATAACTAGTTAAAAATGGATCCAACATCATATAACAAATGAGTGTGTGTACATGTGAAGATGCAAAACAGAAGAAAATAATATGAACTATTAGATTGAAGAAAACTATGGAATAAAAAATCTTATTCTATTCATAACAAAATCAGTAAAACAATGTAAACCCCTTCAATTATAGTAAAAATGCTCAACAGGCTAGGCATCACAATAGTAACATCATAATTGTCATGAAGCAAAACCTGTTTATAAAGAGTAATAGCCACCTAATTACCACAAAAGCAAGTGAGAACTAGTATGATAACAATTTCTGCTATGAACCCAATTTGAAGATATATGATGTCCAATTATCAAGATACTAGAAGAAAAAGAAAAAAACATAGGATACTTTATCACTCACCCTCCATATCCATGTCTGATGAAGCTGGTGAACTGATTGCAGCCTCACTGTGTGCATAAACAGATTCGGAAAAGGCCTCTTCTGATGGCTTAAATGATGCACAAATTTTCTCTGGCTCTTTGCTTTGCTCCATTTGCAAGCAGCATTTCTTCTTCATCCACTGGAAATACTCATATCCAATAGCAGCATCACTTCCAGGTTGACCTCCATACAAAAAATAAAAACGTGGATTTCCAACCTCCTTCTCACGAGCCATATTCTCAAAATTTGGTCCTACCTTTGCTATAAACTGGCACAGCACCTCAATATTCCGGACAACTTCTTCAATTGGTTTTGGTGGTGGTGATGGAAGTTCTCGAGATGATTCCCCAGTCCAAGAGATCTTCTTTTCAGCACTAAAAGCCTCAACAGCGGGAAATGTGCCATGCACAGATTCAAGGTCAACCGTCTGAGCAGGAGAAACTTTTGCATCGACAGCAACATGCTCTTGAGGGTCTCCTTGTGTCGTAATAGCATTGGAAACAACTGCATTGTCCATAAATGGGAATGCCACTGGAGGAGGTGATGGAGGAATTGGTGGAGGAGAAGATGGAGGAGGGGGAGGCGGAGGAGGAGGGAGAGCAGGGGGTTCGGCAGTTTCAGCAGTCATGCTAGCCGATGATGAGAATGTAGCAGGAGTTATCGAAGCAAACCTAGCTGGGTAAGGAGGTGGAGGGGCAGGTGCATGTTGATTGCTAGGAGGTGTAGGGGGAGGTACATGTTGACTACTAGGAGGTGGAGGCAGAGGAGTTCTGTATAAATCTTGTGAAGGGGGAGGTGGCAGCGGCGGATACACTCTTGGAGGAGGTGGCATGGATGGTGGAACATGAGTACCTCCATGACTTAACATAGGTGGAGGATACGAAGGGCGTGGCGGGGCATAGGGCGGAGGAATTGGATGCCTATATGGCTGGCCTATGTTGCCTGGTGCAGGAGGGGGAATGTTTCTTGGCTGCGGAGCTAAGGGAGCAGGTGGTCCAAGCTGATAAGGAAGGGGAGGAGGGCATGGTGGAGTCTGTTGGCTCTGTGGATGAGGTGGGGGGGCGTGATGGATCACCAGAGGTGGAGGCCCAGGAGGAGCTGGCTGAAATGGAGGCGGCCGCTGGGTGGGAGGCCTATGTGGATACTGACGATAGTTCCCTTGGCCATACATCTTACTGTAAGCCTTCTACTTTTTGAATTCTATACCAAGATCCCTACATGATTGAGTAACTTCCTCAAATCGTCTATTCCAAAACAACAAAGAACATGAATTCACATAAAATTCACACAATATAGCATAATCTGATTGTAACAGTGAATTTATCCTCAAATGTACAAGAAACAAACCTAGTTCAAGAAAAAAATCAATCTAATGAATTGGAATCAACCTCAAGGTCTCAAAAAGCGGCAATTTTATGAACACCCTAAATCCCGAAAAGAGGACGAAAGCAACGGACAGTATCCCTCGACACAAAACGGAAACTAGAACTAAATCTCCACAGAATCCTAACACCAGATCATACCTATTGACGCTTTGCAACTAAAACAATCAAAAACCCTAATCAGCACGATCTCCCCGATTCAAAACCTAGGGCTTAGACCAACTTGAGCATCAAAGGACAACCCACTGCATCAAACACGAGAACAAATTGGATCTTGGAAGCAAATACGCACCTTTCCGGGAAGCAATGAAGGGCGAATCCGCCGTCTCGGAACAGCGGCCGCAGCCGATCGGTGACTAGCCCGGGGGAAACATAATTGAAGTAATTAGGGCATCCGAACTCGATTCGGGGGAGAAGGGGAAAACCCTAGAATTGTTCTTTCTTCTTGCCTTGGATTCGTGGGGAAGGCACGAGAGGGAAATGTTGGTCATCGAAGGCGAAAGCGAAGTGGTCGGGGAAAATAAAAGCGAGGGGTTAGACGTGGAGGTGTGGGGGAATTGATACCATGGGCCGTCCATCGTGGATCGAACGGCAGATCTTGAAATCGAACAACGACAAAGTTCGACATCCGGAAGAAATCGGCTTTCCTGGCTTTTGGATCTTCATCTTGCGTTATGATTCGTGTGAATTACTCGTAACGCGCATTTTAACGATTTCCTTGTTTAATGTAAAAAGGGTTTTAAATATTTATTATAGTTGTAAATATCATTTCTACCCTTATATATCTTAACATGAGAATCCCTCTAGTTTAGTTAAAAATAATTCGAGTTAAAAGTATAATTAAATGTTATATACATCAATTATAATTTCAAATATTTATGAGAAGTTTTAGATTTTGCAATGATATATGTATATATGAATAAATTCTCAAAAAAAATAAATCTTGAAAATTTTTAAATAACATCCCAATTTTAAAAAATTCTCATATAATGCTTAGGGTTACGTGAAAAGATCATTTAATCCCTACTTTTGTCAAATCCACTACTGTTTCCTCTTCCTCTGCCACTATCCTTGCACCCTCGTTAAATCTCAAGAGTGTTGCATGCACAAAGGGGGGCCGACCCAAGTATAGAGTCATAGGTAACCAAAGAAGGGCAATGGGTAGTCAACATTGTTAACCCACGAGCAGAGACATAGGCAACTAGGGCAAGGGAGGAGGCAATTGACGAGGCCAACCTATGTATATAGGGGATGGGCTAGTGGGGCAGAAGATGTGGTTGATAGTGATAAAATTATTATTTTTAAAAAATAAGAGCATTTTACGAGAATTTTTCAAAGTAGAGACGTTACCTGATAAATTTCAAGAGTTTGAAACTTTTTCAAGAATTTACTATATATATATGTATATATGTATATATATATATGAGAAAAACCTCATTGCCCCAACCCTCTCTTGTCGTTGTTGTGCATGTGGCATCGAAGATATAGTGATCATAGGATAGCC
The DNA here is from genome assembly GCA_024322285.1 of Musa beccarii. NCBI lineage: Eukaryota > Viridiplantae > Streptophyta > Magnoliopsida > Zingiberales > Musaceae > Musa > Musa beccarii. Next base: position 25,464,677 of record CM044395.1, on the reverse strand, counting down.
ACTATGGATTGACGAAGGACATTTCATAGGCTCAAGTAATATCTTATTGCGTCCCTTTTTCGTCGGATGTTTCCTTTCTAGGTTTCAAATGTTCTTGATCACATCAAAGCTTCTTCTAAGAATTTAGCAATTTTCTCAAACAATGAACTTTTGAAGTTAAGGAAACCTTGGCATTAAACATTTTCTAAGATGACCCCTGTTGGAGATCATTTGGTCTTTGATGCCTCTTATTTAGAAAGTTTCATCGCTTCCTCAAGCAATGGATATGACATATAGGTTTTTATTTTTTTATTTTTTATTTTTTTGCTTCTAATGCTATGATGTCTTAAAGGTCCTCACCGAAGGATCATGGTCCCCCCATGGTGAAACAATGCACTTGATTCCATGGAGGCCTCATTTCCAAACTTTTTTTTGAGAATTTCTCATCAATCCTTGTATGAGTTCAATTGTCGAGTTTGCCGTTTGAATGCTAGGAATATGACTATATTTTTTTGAATTATTTCTCTTATTGGCTAGCCTCTCTAGATTGATGAATGCTTGATGACATTTAAGAGATAGCAGTTTGTCAGAGTTCATGTGGAGATTAATTTGTCCTAGCCCTTGAAACATGGGGTGTGGATCAACAAACCATAGGAATATATTTTCCAAGTTCTATCATACGAGACATTTTTGACAATAGGAACCATGTTAATTATTGTCGTCCAAGTAAGAGGGACCCTGGGCAAAAGAGGCTCATTTAGTATTGAAGAAGAAACCTGAGAGGCCCTCAAGTGCTCAACAGGTGTAGCAATTCAACGAGCACCTATTGTCTCAGCCTACCTTAGTCATTAATGTGGTGCAGGCTGGTAACATGGAGGAGGTAGACCAATTCGATGCAGGAGACGTAAGATCTAGTCTTGCATCACACTAATGTGAAGAGGGGACAATTGAGGGGCCCTCTGTATTCGCACCCTTTTATCTCGCAATCCCTGGGTGATGTCTCAAGTGATACTGCATCCCCTAAGCTTATTGCAAACTTTAGGCATGTGACAACGGTTGCGGAGATGAATCTCAATCTTCTGGTGGCAGAGGGCCCTTCACAGGTGCTTTCCAATGTCGATGGATTCGGGGGCTCGACTGTTCTAGAGTTTGGTGTTGGAAAATCATGGAGAGGCGCATAGTGAAAAATAAAAATAAAAATTAATTTTTTAAAATAGATTTATCAAATCGTCATACAAAGATTAAGAGCAAAAAACTTGAAAGCGATAAAAATCATGTAACTATATAACTGGTTGAGATGTTCTCATCTAGAGGACATTGTATATCTCTAAATCTGTAGATCCTAGTCAATAGATGTAGGAGTTCACACAAACTCCTCTTTAGCGATGATCCACTTAACGGATGTGGCGATGATGAACCTTCTCGCATAGCACAATCTTTCCTCATGTTTGTGCACTACCACACTGTAGTAACCAAGAAGGGATCGATCTTTCTTGCTATCCTCTCACACTAGAGAAAGAATAATCAGCTAGAGGAAGGGGCAAGGAGGAGATGTAGGAGGTGGCGATAGTAAAAGTCTAGCCTATGATCATTTAAGCCCCAATTACTATATATAGAGAGAGCCCTCTTTACTTACCATAAGAGATCATGCCTTAATAGGTACTGGATCTCCATCCAATTATCCTAGCTTAATGAATATTGGATCCCCATCCAATAACTACTCTAAAACCTATTGGGTCTCACCTAATGTATCTAATAAAATAAGGATTTATTGGATATTTCATATTCAATCATTTGCTCGTCGCGTTGTCTACCATATATGTGTGACCCTCTAGGCCCAATACCAAGTTAGTCGTGAGTTGCACCTATCAAAACTCATTTTAACTCAGTGAATTATTATCATAATAGTAATTCACTTAACTCATTGACTATGAACGTACTATGCTACTATGTCACGGTCCCGAGATGATATAGGGGGACTTAATCTATTGGACCTGTTTATCCTTAGTTATTATATATCTATAATCCCTCATCCATCTAATATCTTAGAGATCTTATATCGGGTATAGTACTGTTAAGCCCATATGAAATCTATCCGAGTCTTACTCTAATCGGAGTCTCCTTAGGATATTCCTCTCATAATATCGAGAGTGGATGATCCTCTATCGACACCCAATTGCCTTTGTAAGTTTGGCTATTACTCCTGATGACTGTTTGTACTAAATCTAGAACTTTCAGATCTATAAGTATGGTATCAAAGAATAGAGTACTCAAATAAGACATCCTTGATGTCTGAAGTCCGAGGACCAAACACACAATTGGGTCTATGGAATCACTATTTAACGATGAGGTATTTGTTGAGAAATTACGAGTCAACATCTCATACGCAGCGAAAAATAAAAACAAGACCAAATTTCTCATAATTAAGTACTTGGTCGTTGTGCGATGATTGGTACATGAAAAAAAAATCGTAAATCTGAAAAATTGTATGTATCATGTTAGAAGCATTACTTAAGGAGATTATATATCCTTGAAAATTTCAGATCCGATGAAGAGGATGAAGGAACACTAGCGTACTCCTCTCTAGTAGTAATCCACATAGCGGACGCAATGACGATGCTCCTCATATTACCATGGGATCTCCCTCTCCACATGCACCACAAGGTTGCCGGAGCTAAAGAGGAGGAGAGGAGGCTGAGGATAATAGATGGGCGACCACTACTACCTTTAGCCTATGAACTATAAAATTCCTCCTATTTATAGAGATGCTTGAAGCTTATCCTTAATGGATCCTATCCTCATTGGATCTCTATCTAATTGAATCTCATCAAATCATCCAATTAGATTTCTATCTAATTATCCAATTATCTAATTGGATCTTATCCAAAGGATCTAAACTAGGGGCTCTGCAGATATCTCATATCTGCACCTTTATTCATCGCAATATCCACCTAATGTGTGTGACCCTCTAGGCTCGATACCAAGATAGTCATGAGTCGCTCCTATCAAAACTCCTTTTGATATAGTGAATTATTATCTCCATAATAATTCACTCGACTTATTGATTATAGACGTACTAGGCCACTACGCTATAGTCCCCAGACGGTATAGAGGGATCTAATCCATCGGACCTGTTTGTCCTCAGTTACCATATATCTATAGTTTCTCATCCATCTAATATCCTAGAGATTGTATATTGGGCATGGTAATGTTAGGCCCATACAGAATCCTATTCGAGTCTCGCTCTAATCGGATTCTTCCGAAGAACTCATTCTCTCTTAATCTGAACGATCATAGTTAGAGATTTTGTCTGAGCTAGTATATGCGAGATATTTCTCTCATGATACCGAGAGTGCATTATCCTCTATTGACACTCAATTACTTTTGTAAAATTGGCTACCATTTTTGAGAACTAGCTATACTAAATATGAAACTTTCCAAACCTGTAAGTCCGACGTCAAAGAATGGAATACTTATATAAGACATCTTTGGTATCTTAAGTCTAAGGGCCAGACATACAATTAGGACTACAGAATCACTGTCTGATGTCAGGTATCATTAACCATCCAGTATTTCATAAGCAGATTAATCAGTAAACTCATTCTCCAATGAGCACCTACATTGTATCTCTAGTGTCTCCACACAAACGACTATGAGACTAATCACCTCCATCATATAGATGAGTATACAGTATACCAGTCTATTCAATTATCTCGAAGTCCTTTTTCAAGTAATCTATGACCAGGATGATTTAGGTGTTGGAAAATCCAAGGGGGTGATATCTCAAGCGCAGTGAAAGAACATAAAAAATAAAACACCCTAGATTTCCACAAAAGGTTCCGTCATCGTGCGAAGATCGGTACATCAAAAACAAATAAGCAAATCCAAAAACTATGTATATAAAAGAAACGATAGTACCTAGGGAGATCGTATATCCCTGAGATTCCTATAAATCCATGGGGGAGGATGAAGGAGGTCAAGCGTCCTCCTCTCTAGCGGTATCCATACGACAAAGACTACAACGATGCTCCTCTTTTGAGAGGAGAATAGAAGGTGGCTACCAAATAACCCCAGCCTATGGGCCTTTGGTTCTCTCATATTTATAAAGGCCCCCTATCAACCCTAATGGATCTAATCCTATTGGGTATTGGATCTTTATCCAATTACCCAAGCCTCTTAGATCAATGGGTCTTTACCCAATAATCTAGCTCTTATTGGATCTCATTTATAGGATCTAATACAGGGGCTTATTGGATATCCAATAGGATAGGGGCTTCGACGGATATCTTATATCCGAACCTCTATTCATCGTAACACCTTCCATATGTGTGTAACCCTCTGAGCCCAATATTGAGCTGGTCATGAATCATACCTATTAGAACTCCTTCTGACTTAGTGAATTATTATCTCTATAATAATTCACTCGATTCATCGACTGCGGACGTACTAGGCCACTACGTCGCAGTCCCTAGATAATACAGGGGAATCCAATCCTTTGGACCTATCTATCCTTGGTTACCATATACCTATATTCCCTTATTCATCTAATATCCCAGAGACTGTATATCGGGCAAGGTGCTGTCAGGCCCATATGATTTCTAATCGAGTCTCGCTCTAATCGGATTCTCCCAGAAAACTCTTCCTCTCTCAATCCGAATGACCCTGGCCAGGGATTTGCTTGAGCAAGAACATATGAGATATTCCTCTCATGATACCGAGAGTGGATGATCCTTTATTGACACTCAATTGCCCTCGTAAGGTTGGTTGCCACTCCCAATTGTACTAGATCTGGAACTTTTAAACCTATAAGTTCGGTATCAAAGAGTGGAGTACTCATACAAAATATCCTTGGTGTCTCAAGTCTAAGGACCAAATACACTACTGGGACTATGGAATTGTTGTCTGACGTGAGATATCAATAACTATCTAGCATTCCGTAAGCGAATCAATCAGTGAACTCATTCTCCAATGAGCACCTGTACTGTATCCTTAGTATCCCCACACGAGTAGCTATGAGACCAGCTACCTCCATCATATGGATGGGTATACAGCACACCAGTCTATCCAGTTATCTCGATGTCCCTCTCGAGTAACCTATAACCGGGATTATTTAAGGTCTGTATTTAAAGGTAAATCGATCTCATTATCATGATCTTATCACGATCCGATTCCCATTGCATAGATCCAAGGACATCACAATATACATTGAGATAATGTGAGAAAATATCAATAATTATAAGTAAAGAGATTGACACAGCGTATTACAGGTACCATCACTTACGTGATTGGCTTGTAGGGCACCTATAACTAGCATTAGGATCTATGTTTAAAGGTGAATCAATCTCATTATCATGATCTTATCATAATTCGATTCTCATTGCACAGATCTAAGGATATCGCAATATTCATCTAGATAATGTGAGAAAATATCAGTAATAATAAGTAAAGAGATCGATGCAGCGTGTCACAAGTGCCATAACTCACGTGATTAGCTTGTAGGGCAACTGTAACTAACAATCTCCCATTTGACCTAAAGCCAATCACCTATATGTCTAATCCCCATTAGACCTTTGTGATGCTCAAATATAATTTGAGTTAATGGCTTTGTTAGTGGATCTATAATGTTACCTTTGGATAAAACTTTTTCCACTACTACATCTCCACAGGCCATGATCTCTTTGATCAGGCAGAACATTCTCAGAACACTTCTGACGAGACCTGGGTTCCTTAGCTTGATCGATTGCCCCATTATGTTGTAATATATGGGAATCAGTTTTACGCTGCTTGATACGATTCCTAAATCCGTGATGAACTTTTCATCCATACACTCTCTTTTGCTACTTCTGCCGCAACAATATATTCCGCCTCTATGGTCGAGTCAGTAGTAGTATCTTGCTTAGAAATCTTTCAACTTACTATTTCTCCATTTAGGGTGAACACATACCCTGAATTTGACTTGCTATCATCAACATCAGACTGGAAACTCGAGTCTATGTAGCCCTCAATCTACCTCCTCTATATACCAATAAAAGATCCTTAGTCATTCTCAAGTACTTAAGGATACACTTTATTGCTTTCCAGTACTCCAAGCTTAGATCTACCTAAAACCTACTTATGTCACTCAGAGTATGCACTATATCAGGCTTGGTACATAGCATAACATACATGATAGATCCTGTCGCAGAGGTATAGGGTATCATATCCATGTTTGCTATTTATCTAGGAGTTTTTTGGGATATACTCCGAGAAAGTAAAATTCTATGTACTTGGACTAGGACAAGCTAAGCATCATCTTGAATCTATCTCTATATATCTGAATCTCCAAAATATAGTATGCTTCTCCTTTATGGAGAAATATCTAGATAGCCAAGCCTTTATTGTGGAGAGCATTCTTACATCATTGCTAATGATTAAGATGTCATTCATATATTGTTGAATCTCAGATTTTGATAATGAAGTTAATTGATAGGTTATTTGATCTAATCCATATTATTGAGATAAGTGTATAGGATTAACTATGATAGCAATGAAGACATAAAGCAAATTACCGGAGTCAAGTACATTGGAAGTTCGAGAGTCCGTCGAAAGTCTGAAGGATCATTGGAAGTGCTACCGGAACTGGTCGAGAATGAATCGGGGACTTGTTGAAGGTTTCGAAAGTTCACCAAAAGGTTCGTTGGAGGTTCGTAGAGCTCGCCAAGAAAGTTCAGAAGCTTGCCAAAAGATTCATCGGAACTTGCCATAAAGTATGGGAGCCTGTTGGGAGTTCACCGGAAGATTGTTCGAGGGTTCGTTGGAAGTCTGCCGAAAGTTCGTCGGAAGCTTGTTGGAAGAAGACTCGATGTTGCTAGATTATATTTTACTTAGAAATATATTTTTAATTTCATAGTTAGTATATAATTAGGGTTAAGATTATGTGATAATCCTAATTAACCCTTGTAGGGGCCAACTAAGCCTTAAATGGATTGAAATGGGTCGGATTCAAGGCCCATATAGATTGGTTTGAACCTGTCTAGCGGTGGCACCGCCCCGAGAACAGGTTCCCAGGTGGTCTGGGTGGTGGTACCACCCTAGGTCAGCGGTGGTACCACCTAATAGGTGGTGGTACCGCCCCTCCACAGAGCCCGAGGTCCCTGTCAGGCGGTAGTATTGTTAGACTGGGTAGTGGCACCGCCTAACATTGACAGAGCAGGGTCAATTGGTGGTGGTACCGCTAGTACCCAAAAATTCGGGATGTGACTCTTTTTGGCTCCAACTCTGAAGCCAATTGAGCTTATAAATATCCCTTACTTCTCAGCTGGCTAAGCACATTGAGAAGTGATAAAAACTAAGTCAAAACTCTAGTAAAATTGCATTCGAAAGCTTGAGTGTTCACCTCCTAAAGCCTCACTTATAAAAGTTCTGTAAGAGCGTGTGAACCACTTGTAAAAGTCTGTAAGAGGGGTGTTTGGTGATTCCCCTTCAAGAAAGATTGATAGTGAAAGTCAGGAATCTCATTGAAGGAGGTTTCAGAAGTGGATAAAGGTCATTTGACCGAACCACTATAAATCGCTGCGTACTTTTCTTGATGTGTGAGTTTTAAATTGCTACATTTCAATCTTTAGTTAGCTGCAATCTCTCGATCTCCTCCTCTCTACTTTCTTTCGTTTACTTGAAACACTCACTTTGCCGAAATCATTATCGTCAGACTGAAAGTTCTTAACGCATAATTTTATTCCGAATCGATTTTAATTTATCATTTTTATCTGCTGCACTAATTCACCCCCCCACTTAGTGCTGCTCTAGATCCTAATAGTTGGTATCAGAGGAAGGTTACTCTCATTTGATTTAAAACCCAAGAGAGATAATATTTTTTGACATGCAAGAGGATCATTCAATTACACGTTCGCCTATGTTTAATGGGTCGGATTACACCTATTGGAAGACTCGCATGAAGAATTTTCTTATTTTCATAGATTTTGAACTTTAGAATATTATTGAAAATGACTTCCAAAAATTATCTCTTTCGATGAATGAATGGAATGAATTAGAGAAGAAGGTTTTCACTCTTAATGTAAGGGCTATGAATGCCTTGTTTTATGCTCTTGATAAAAATAAATTTAATTGTGTCTCAATTTATAAATCGACTTTTAATATTTGGCATACTCTTGAAATCACTCATGAAGGCACTAGCTAAGTGAAAGAGTCTAAAATCAACCTTTGGTGCATTCTTACGAATTATTTCGGATGAAACCAAGTGAGTTCGTCGGAGATATGTACACCCGTTTTATGGATGTCGTCAATAGACTCAAAGCACTTGAGAAAGGTTTCTCTAATTTCGAATTTGTAACTAAAATCTTAAGATCCCTCCCAAAAAGTTAGGATCCAAAAGTTATGACCATTCAAGAGGCTAAGGACCTAAAGAATTTTCCTCTTGAAGAACTCATTGGGTCATTGATGACCTACGAAATGATATACCATGCTCATAATGAGCTCGAGAACTCCCTTCCAAAGAATAGGAAGGACATGACATTGAGAACACAAGAAGACCACTTGAAAGAATCTTCAAGTGATGAGAACTTTGATGATGAACTTGCACTCTTGACTTAGAAATTCAAAAAATTTATAAGAAGGAATAAATTTAAAAATGACACTAAAATTAAACTTGAATCTAAAAAAGAACAAGTGATATGTTATGAATGCAAGAAGGTAGGGCACTTCAAAAGTAAATGCCCTCAAGCTAAGAAGAAGCAACCTAAGAAGAAGAAGGCTCTAAAAGCAACATGGGATGACTCAAGTGGCTCCGAAGATGAAGAAGCAAGCAACAAGGAGGTGGCTAACTTCGCTTTAATGGCTTTCAGAGAAGAGGTATGTGATTTAGTTAATGAAAATTTAACCTTTGATGAGCTTTCAAATGTCTTTCATGAATTATTTGATGAGTGTAGAGTTATTAGTAAAAAATTTAATTTGCTAAAAAAGGAGCATGCTCTCTTAGTTGATAAATTTGATAGTCTTAAACTTGATACTTCCTCTTTATCTCCATGCACTAAGTGTGAATACTTAGAGGTAATTAAGAAAGAGAATTTGCTACTCAAAGAGACTTTAAATAAATTTAAGGTCGGTAGCAAGGGCTTGGACATGATCTTTGCAAATAAGAGCCATGTCGGAAAAAAAAAAGTGGAATTGGATTTGTGAGTGGATCTCACCGAAATCCAACCACCTTCATTAAAGGACCTACACTACATGTATCATCATACTCAAAGTGTAACTTTTATTGCAAACCCGGACATGTTATTTACAAATGTTCATTTAAAAATCTAAGTCCACGTAAACTGATATGGGTTCCTAAAGGAATTATAAATAATTCAATGCAAAATAACAAAATTAGAAGATCAATTTTTGAGGTACCCAAAGTCAAATGGGTACCCAAAAATCCTCTTTTGAAGGCATCCTAATTATTGTAAGCTAGGAGCGGGTAATGACACAATACATGATCATTATCAAGCTCACTAGCTCGGGTAACAAAAGACCCTTGAGTGTTATACATTGTTTGGTTATGCACCATAATTACTAAGGCTAAAACATACTTGCATTTAGTCTCATGAAAAATGATTTCGATGAGAATATTTGTGTCATTTGAAATCCTACGTTTTGAAATGATGTGGTCTTAATGGATTTGACGAAACCTTGTTTTAGAACTATACGATGATACTAGGCTTTTACATAAAAATTATATATCTTCTTTGAATATTCCTGTGAAATGCCAATTCACTTTGTACTTAAATTACATTTTCCATCTATTCAAGATCTACAAATTCATTTATTTTGTGAATCTCGTATGTGATTTTAATGATGAATTTGGAGTTAATGAATTGAGCTAGAATGAGGTTCTTCAAATGATTCTTAACTTCTAAATTTTTGGAATCACAACTTTATTTTGATTAAAATCATGACTTATAGTGTATTGATGGCTTGAATGCACTTGATACTCGGATTTTCTTTTGAATTTGATGACTCGATTCTCCTAATGCATGAATCAATAATTCATTTTTATTCTCAATTCGAAATTGTTAGGATCAAAAGGCATCCTTCCCTTGATCTCTATATCTTGGACTTATAACTTGAGATAATGCGATTCATGATTTTGATATTTATGAACTATGAATGACATTTGTTGGTTGAATTTTACATCCTTCATGATTTCACAAATTGATCGTTGTCAATTTTGATACGTAAGTTTTTGTAACCTTCGGAATTCACTCCCCTTTTATCATTCAAGTTTTCTTATTTTTACATTATCGTTCTCTCTCGATCCTCTCAAGAATAAAGTTTCCGATGTCTCTTAATTACAACAATTTTATTGTAATTAATTATTTAAATAATTTGATAAGTCATCACGCTTAATAAAAGTTACCTCATAATTAATATGAGATCAGAAGTAATTCAATAACATCATTTCATCTTAAACAAATACATGACAATCAAATTAAACATCTATAAGATAGATGATCAAATAGTCAAGGTGTTGCAACCCCTAAAACCCGCATAACTCAAAACGCAGTTAGTCTAAGTCAACTAATTGATGGTGCCACGGAGTTAACCATAACTCCCTGAGTTTAACACAAACTCCCCCTATCAATATGCAATTGATAGAACCCTTGTTATCCCAAATCCAAGTAACATGTATCATTCATGTAGTGAAATAAGAACAAACCATCATGCAAATATAAAATATTCAATCAATGCATGAAGTCAAATCTACTTCTCCCTATGTCATCAACAAAAAGGAGAAGTATTATTATAGCTAGTTTAAAAGATATACAGATAGCACCGCTAGATATGCATTTTGTTCCAACATTTTGCAATACCATTAAGTTATACCATTCAATCATAGCAAGTTTCAAAGATGGGCAATGATGCACTTGGTGTGCACCACCTTGTTTCTCAGATAGCAATATTTGCCCCTTATATAAAGGGGCTTTAGGGGAGGATAAAATACTTCAAATAATCTTGCATAAGATTCACAATAATTTGTAACAAAAATGCAAGCAATTTTGAGAACCGATGGTAGAACCGATCCTAATCCTTGCTACTCCCTCCAAAGACACTCCTCCACCTCTCAAATCTCCATCTTTCTCCTCAAGAAGACCAAGAGAGGCTTCCATCCTCTCAAATCTTGGATCAAAGTCACTATTTCTTAAGAAACCTTTACTAAGATAATCTTTGACACCCCCTTTTTGTAATTCCCTTTCACTATCATCATTTTTAGATAAATAACTCCTAGGAGATCATCTAGGGATAAAGGGACACCGCAAAGAAACTTGTGGGTATTATTTCTATCACCCTAAGGACCGAAAGGTCTTTTCAAGTATAAGATTTTTCATCAGATCACAGCATAAGAATGTTCCTTCATAAAAATTCAAGAGAAGGAAATCACATTCTTTCAGTGGAGATAGTAGGAGCATGATAGAGTTGAGTGAGGTTAGAGAATTTCCTAGCTCAAGCATAATTCCAAAATAATCTGTTTAGATACCTAACACACATGACTCATAATTAAATTATTATTTTTGTTCAACTTTACGTGGTAATTCGAATGAGTATCCCATCCTCCCGAGAACATATTATGACATGAGACATATCATGAAGAGTTTCAGGATGTTGAGGATATTGATCCTTAGACCTACAAGGAGGCTATTATGAGTATAGACTCTCGGAAATGGCAAGAAGCCATGAATTCAGAAATGGATTCCATGTACTCCAACAAGGTTTAAAACCTAATTGATACATGACAACCAACTATTATTATCAATGAGGGTATTGTACTCTTTGAAATACAAGTTGTCATGTTGCAAGTGGATCTTCAAAAGAAGATTGAGTAGATTGAAAGGTAGAGACCTATAAAGCAAGGCTTAACATGAATTCATTCATCTCAATAGGGTATCGTCAAAGGCAAAGCGTTGACTATGTTAAAATGCCATGAAACTTTCTTAAATTCAAAAATATGTTTCACATCACAGCCATGCTAAAATCCATTCAATTCTATCAAGATACACATGCATGGATTAATCCTAAGCATTATCACAAATCTTGCATATTCATATGTTTACTTTTCACTATGATTATGAGATCTAGCATTATGGGACGTCAAAACCTCATTTCTCAATGGTAACCTCGAGGAGGAGATTTTTGTGTATGGTTCAAAGTCCTCTTCATTGTCCTCATCACTCGAGTCTTGAGGGCATTCATGTCCTAGGATAACCTTCTTGTTCTTTAGATAAGGTGTACATCATGTTACTTAGGTCCATTTATGGATTGAAGCAAGCTTTCCTTTGAAGTTGGAACATAAGATTTGATGAGGCGATCTTTTACCAGATCTTATGACTCCGTCGTAAGAAAGAAGATGAGCCTTGTGTATATAGGAAAGTAAGTGGGAGCACTATCATCTTTTAGTATTATATGTGGATGACATCCTCGATCATTGGGAATGATGTAGGAATGCTCTCCTCACGGGTGTAAATCCGAAAGAGAAAAACGTGGCAAATTGTTAACTAAGAAAGCCTTGGTTATCTAGACACTTCTCCATGAAGGACTTAGGGGAAGTATCCTGCATTTTGGGGATACGAATATATAGAGATAGAACCAAGAGGATGTTTGGCTTGTCCCAATCAATGTACATAGACACCATTGTCAAAAGGTTTGGTATAGAAAATTCCAAGAGAGGTCTCATACCAATGAGACATAGAATATTACTTTTTAGAAATATATCCCCAAAGACTCCTAAAGAAAGGGCACACATGGATATGACACCATATGCATTAGCGATAAGATCTATCATGTATGCTATGCTATGTACCAGGGCGCATGATACAAAGATCCGGCTCGCTACAGTGAGATATAGTGAATGCTCTAAAGAGTGTCACGAGTAGATATCAAGCGGTTTGGGCCAAAATTTTGGCCCATCCAAGCTTGGAGCAATCTGAAAGCGTTTCCTAAGCTAAAGTCCAATGTATCCTTAAGTACTTGATAAGGACTAAGGATCTTTTATCCGATGGTATATGGAGGTAGTAGCCTCAAGGTTGAGGGCTACATGGACTCGAGCTTCTAGTCAACACTCGCTCGATATTGATATTAACTCATAAAATCACACTCAATTAGTAAGTCTAATTCCCTTGATCTCTATATCTTGGTATGTGTTCACCCATGAATGGAGGAATGACATTTGTTGGTTGAATTTTACATCCTTCATGATTTCACAAATTGATCGTTGTCTTTGAAGAGTTCCAAGCAAGATACTACTACTATCATTCACTTTTTACATTATCGACTCGACCTCTCAAGAATAAAGCGTCTCTTAATTACAACAATTATTGTATTAATTATGTCATCACGCTTAGTTACCTCAAATTAAAGGAGGGAGTTTGGATGAAGAAGTTCATCAAACAAATACATGACAATCAAATTAAACATCTATAAGATAGATGATCAAATATCTAGGAATCATCCCAAGTAGCGAGGCATTTTGCCGATTCCACTTAAATTATGATAATTAGAACGAGATGATTACTCTCAAATAAGGGAACCCGGTCTCATCAAAAACCTGTTAAGATAATCTTTGAGGAGGTTCCAACTTATTAGAGAGATCGTGGCACCGCAGAAGAGATGTAGTAATGGAAAGAGTTCCATCTTGAAGATAACATTATAGATCCACTGATAGAGTTGAGTGAGGTTAGATAAAGCCATTGACTCAGATTATCTTTGAGGTCATAGAGTATCCCATCCTCTGATGGGGACATCGAGACATGTTGGTGATTGGCTTTAGGTCATGTGGGAGATTGCTAGTCATATGTGTACTCATTGCAAGCTTCAATCACATTGGAGTGATTGAAAGGTAGAGACATATAAAGCAAGATGGCACATGTTGATATGCACTTTATCTCTTTGCTTATTATTAGGCATTTTATCACTTTATCTTGCATGTTGCATATATTGTGATGTCCTTGGATTCATGTCTTGGGATAACAATGGGAATCGGATCATGATGGGATCATGTTAATGAGACCGATTCACCTTTAAACACCTTGTGTATATAGGAAAGTAAGTGAGCACCCTAAATTATCCTAGTCATAGGATACTCGATAGGACTTAGGGAAGTATCCTCGAATTTTGGGGATACGTAGATACCAAGAGGATGCTTGGCTTGTCCCATCAATGTACATAGACACCATTGTCAAAAGGTTTGGTATAGAAAATGAGAGGTATACCAATGAGACATGGTCTCATAGCTACTCGTGTAAACAAAGGGCACACTAAGGGTACATATGCATTAGGTGCTCATTGAGAATGAGTTCATTAATTGATCCTGTACTTGATAAGGACTAAGGATCTTTTACTCTTGGTATATGGAGGTAGTAGCCTCTACATGGACTCGATATGCTAATTCAGATGGTGTTAATACCTCACGTCAAACAAGCAATTTCGTAGTCCAAAGTAGTGTATCTGGTCCTTAGACTTGAGACACCAAGGATAATCTGTAGATGAGTACTTCACTCTTTGATATCAGACTTCTAAGTTTGGAAAGTTTCAGATCTAGTATAGCTGGTCATTGGGAGTGGTAGCTAACCTTACAAGGGCTATTGAGTGTCAATTGAGGATCATCCGCTCTCAGTATCATGAGAGAAATATTTCATGTGTTCTTGCTCAAACAAATCCTTGGCCAAGGTTATTCGGATTGAGAGAGAAAGGGTTCTCCGGGAGAATCCGACAAGAGCAAGACTCGAGAGAGACCGTATGGGCACCAAGGATGTCCTGTAGGCTTCACTGCTCGGTATAGGGTCTCTAGGATATTGATGGATGAGGACTATAGATACATGGTATTTCATGTGTTCTTGAGGATAGATATTGAGAGTTCAAAGGATTAGATTCCCTGTATCGGATATTAGATGGGGGGCATAGATACATGTAGCTTGGTACATCCGTTAGTCGATGAGTTGGGTGAATTATTATAGAGATAATAATTCACTAAGTCAGAAGGAGTTCTGACAAGTATGACTCACAGCCATTTCGATATTGGGCCTAGAGGGTCACACACATATGGTAGGTGTTGCGACGAGTAGAGGTTTAGATATGAGATATCCACTGAACCCCCTATCTTATTGGATATCCATTAAGCCCCTAAATTATTGGATCCTGAGATGAGATCCAATAATTACTAATAAGAGATTATTGGATAGAGACCCACTAATCCAAGAGGCTTGGGTAATTAGATGGAGATCCAATACCCAATAGGGCAAAAGATCCATTAGGATTTTCTAGGGACCTCTATAAATAGGAGGGAACCAAAGCTCTATAGGCTGAGGGTTTCTTTTGGTAGCCACCTCCTGTTCTCCTCTCCCGAGAGAGAGAGGTGCATCGTTGCAATCCCTGTCGTGTGGATACCGCTAGAGAGAAGGACGCTTGACCTCCTTCATCCTCTCCCACAGATCTATAGGAATTCAGGGATATATGATCTTGCAAGGTATCTTCTTTTACACGTGCAGTTTTGTGCATTAATTGCTAATAAGAGATTATTGGGTAGAGACCCACTAATCCAAGAGGCTTGGGTAATTAGATGGAGATCCAATACCTAATAGGGCAAAAGATCCATTAGGATTTTCTGGGGGCCTCTATAAATAGGAGGGAACCAAAGCTCTATAGGCTAAGGGTTTCTTTTGGTAGCCACCTCCTATTCTCCTCTCCCTAGAGAGAGAGGTGCATCGTTGCAATCCCTGCCGTGTGGATACCGCTAGAGAGGAGGACGCTTGACCTCCTTCATCCTCTCCCACAGATCTACAGGAATTCAGGGATATATGATCTCCCAAGATATCTTCTTTTACACGTGCAGTTTTGTGGATTTGTTTTTGACGCACCGATCTTTGCACGATGATGAAAACTTTCTACGAAAAATCTGAGATTTTATTTTTCTATTTTTTTGCTGTGCATGTGATGTTGCTCCCCTTGGTGGATTTTCCAACATCAATAAGAACGGTGATTGGTCGTTGCTTTAGAAATCCTCCCACTTTCATTGTTTGCGGGTTCGCGTAACCGGTAAGGGTATACATCGTAATATAAATTGGCTATTGTTCTTCATCTGTGACCTCTTCCTCATGCTTCTGGACCTCCTCCTCCATGTCATCAAGAGGTTCAATCAGTAGGAGGCGGCCCCTTTTGCAGCGATGATCGCGGTTCCACGGCTCGTTACAATGCCAACAAAGACCCTTTGTTGATCGGTCACGTAGTTCTTTTCTTATCAATTTTTTTGGCAACGAAGGACAGCTGGGAGCAGAAGGGGGTTTATATACTGAGGTTCTAGGAGTGGTTCTCATTCTCCGAGCATCTTGGTTGAGCCGTTCTTCTTGTATTCGGGCAAAAGAAATCACAGCCATCACAGTATGGGGCTGTCCCGCCTTAACTTCCCCTTTTATCTCTAGCTTAAGTCCTTCGATGAATGTTCCTAATAATTAATGGTCAGTCCAATCATGAGCTAGGTAGGATAGCTTCCCAAACCTGGTTTGGTACTCTTGAATCGTAGAGGTTTGTTGAATCTTTGTGAGTTGGCCATCAATATTTTTATACTCCGTAGGTCCGAAACGGTTCAGCAGTGCATTCTTAAACTGATTCCACGTCGAAGCCCCATGATTATATTCCAGCTAATTGTACCATTGAATAGCATCTCCTTCAAGGTGGATGACAGCAAATTCCACCATAGTATTATTCGACGTTCGGTAGTAGCGAAAGTAATGTTCGGCGCATGAAATCCACTCTACCGGGTCTCCTTCCCATCATGGGGAAGTCCACCCTCATGCATGGTTGAAGCATGTCTGAGGGTTGTCCCTCCTTCTCTAGGGTCCTTTCTGAATTCTCTCATTGTTGCAATTTGGTTGGACTCGGTGGTTGTCCAATTCTGAATTCTGCAAACAAAGAGCGCAATTTGTCTTCCAAGCGTGATTCAAGCCGTGTTTCAATCCGAGATTCCTATACTTTAAATTTGGCATCAATTGGATCTTGAGAAGCCATAGCATATGCTTGTAGATCAGAGATGCCCTTATCTTTTTTCTGTTGATGGGTTAATGGCATGGGGTGGTGGAAGGTTCGGACAATAGATCAGTGATAGAAGGGTTCGGCTATATTGGTTTACAGTTTTGGGCTACGATTTTTGATGTTGTTAGGGTTATGAAACTAGGTTATGATGGCTGAATCTTAAGGCTAGATAGATGCCCTAAAGACATCTTGGTTGGTGGCAGCAAGGTGGCTAGGGTTTGGTAGGTTACGGAGGAGAAAAAGGATAAAGGTGCAGCACTATAATTTTTTGCCGAATAAACTTCAACAGTAAAGATGCAATTTTTGTCAAAAATTTTTAACAGAGATTCAAGCAAAACTTAAAGGGAATCTACTGGTAAGGGAGAGGTAATGCTGTTAAAAATTTTGTAGAAAGAAACGATAGCAAGAGGTTTGGCAAAATTGAGGATCACAGAGAGGTACTATAGTAGATTTTTATGTCTAAAGTGCAGCAGTTGGACGTAAAAGATAAGTAGTTTATATTCAGAATTTTTTAACAAAACCAAAGGGAAAGCCATTGTTAGGAAGTGTCAAAGTCATTGTAAAAATTTTGTAGAGATTTGGATAGAAAAAAATGTAGTAGCAAGATAAAAAAGACAGTGCTATGCGGTTGAAATTCTGCAGTGCAACTTTCGTTGTAAAGATGAAAACTTTGTGATGAAAAGCTTATGCAGCAATATAGAAACGAATTTTTTGGATTTTTTGAATAAGGATAACTAAATTATAGTAGTAGTAAGGTAGATAACTAGAACCTATTGCAATTCATGGGAAGATCAAAGGATGATTTGCGGTGGTGGAGATGACAGCAGAATTCGACGATGATCTTCTAAGCAATTGTGGGAATTGCTTTGGGCGGTTGTGGAGGGCTGGTGGATGGTTGTGGAAGGGTAGCGAGATGCCAAGAACGCTGCTATGATACCAAGTGGTAGAACCCTTGTGGATTCTACGCTTGGGGTTGATCTCTTTAAGGGATCGACCTCCTTGGAACTCTATAGGGGTGCCTTCTAGTTGCTACTCAAAGACTGCTAAAAAGATGATCTATTCATTATAAAAAGAGGGTGAATATATGGCTATTTATAGGGCTTCTAAACCTCAACATTTAATAGGACTCTTACTCAAGACTCCTACTTTTAACCAATTCCTACATCTAATTAGGCCTCCTCTAGTAGGACTCCTAATTCTAATAGGACTCTTTCCCTAATAAAACTCCTACTTCTAATAGGACTCTTTTTCTAATAAGACTCATACTTCTAATATGACTCCTCTAAGAAGCAACCTAACCCTAACCTAGCCGACCTCTTCACCTCTTTAATAGGGGTCGGCTAGATAAGATTTACATGAATGCCCTTATCAATTAGGACTCTCATAGCTAGAGTCCTAACAGACCCGCCCTCTTCAAATCAGAAGAGGTAAGCTATTAGAACCCTTGCAGATTCTAAGCTTGGGGTTGATCTATATAGGGGATCGGCCTCCTTAGGACTCTATAAGGGTTCCTTCCTCTAAGTTGCTGCTCAAAGGTTGCTAAAAGATTGATCTATTCATGATGAAAAGAGGGTGAATATATGACTATTTATAGGGCTTCTAAACCCCAACTTCTAATAGGACTCTTACTCACGACTCCTACTTCTAACCAACTCCTACTTTTAATTAGGACTCCTTCTCTAGTAAGACTCCTAATTCTAATAGGACTCTTTCCCTAATAGGACTCCTACTTCTAATATGACTCTTTCTCTAATAGGACTCCTACTTCTAATAGGGCTCATTATCTAAGAAGCAACCTAACCTTAACCTAGTCGATCTCTTCACCTCTTTAACAGGGGTCGGCTAGATAGGATTTACATGAATACCCTTATCAATTAGGACTCTCATAGCTAGGGTCATAACAGACCCGTCCTCTTCAAATTAGCCTTATCCTTGAGGTTGATGTTCCATGAATTCTGGGAATTTGATCTTCAAGTTGTCATAGTTCTCCCATGTAGTATCTTCTGCTAGAAGGTTCGCCCACTATATTAACACTTCAGTAGTAGGTCATTGTCGTCAAGTCACGATCCGTCGATCAATAATGGCACTTGGTTGGTCTGGAGCTCTCCTTGGGTAGTCATATTTGGTAAATGGCTTTAGGCTGTCTCATGTTATCCCAACTTGAGCTTCAAACATGATACATGGAAGACTGGATGGATTCGGGAGCTGGCGGGTAAGTCCAATATGTATGCTACTGCTCCGATGCACTCCAAAATCTGGTAGGGTCTATAGAATCAAGGTGAAAGCTTCATAAATGCTTTGGTTTAGATTGATGTTTGCTTGTATGGATGGAGCCGTAGGAAGACCCAATCTCCTATTGAAAATTTTCTTTCACCTTTGTGTTGATCATATTGCTATTTCATCCTTGCTTGTGCTGCAATGAGATTATCTTTTAGCAACTTCAGTATCGTCTCTATCCTGTAGTTCCCTATCTACTTGTTCTACTTTAGAGGTGCCCAACACATATTTTGGAATTACAAGGAGGGGTCGGTCATACATGGCCTCACAGGGAATACATTTTATGGATGAATGATAAGTTGTATTATACCACCACTCGGCTCAGGGAAGCCACTTTGTCTATTCTTTTGGTTGGTCACTAGTGAAGCATCTGAGGTATATCCCCAAACACCTGTTCACCACTTTAGTTTGGCCATCGGTTTGTGGGTGATATGCCGTAGTCATCTTTAATTTAGTGCCTTATATCTGGAATAACTCTATCCAAAATTTGCTCGTGAAGACCCTATCACAATCACTTACAATAGATCTCGGCATCCCATGTAATTTTATAATATTCTCCATAAAGATTCGAGTAATACTAGAAGCAGTGTAGGGATTACGGATAACACAAAAGTGAGCATACTTTGTAAAGCGATCAACCACGACAAAAATTTTACATTTTCCTTGTGATGAGGGAAGCCCTTTGATGAAATCCATTGATATATCAGTCCATATTAATTCTAGGATGGGTAGAGGTTGTAACTTTCCAAGACTTGCCATTGTCTCACCTTTGTGTCGTTAACATACATCATATTGTGCTATAAATTTAGCAATAATATTTTTCATCCCTATCCAATAAAAAATTTACTTAATTCTTTTATAAGTTCTAAGGAACTAGGAGTGCCCGGCCACAGGTATGGAATGCATCTCTTGAAGGATGGACTTTATGCAAGTAGAATTTGGTACAAGCACAATGCGTCCCTTATATCGCAAGTCCTTTGAATCCCAACAGTAATGAGCCACGGAGCTTGGTGCTTCCTCCAATTTTTTTTTATGATTTTACTCATTTCTAGATTATCTTACCATTCTCTCCTAATATCCTTAAGGAAGTCGCTGGTCATAAGTGAAACAGCTGAAAATTCAACTTGCTCGGGTAGCCGCGAAATCGCATCTGCAACAACATTATCTTTCCCCTTTTTGTAAGTTATTTCATAATCATACCCAAGAAGCTTTGTTACCCTTTTTTGCTACTTGGGAGAAGATATCTTCTACTCCAAGAAATATTTTAGGCTTTTATGGTCAGTCTTGATTTGAAAGTGTCGCCCGATCAAGTACGGTCTCCATTTGGACACTACATGCATAATCGCAAGCATCTCCTTGTCATAAATAGTTATCTTAAGATGGGAAAGAGATAACGCCTTACTAGTATAAGTGAGGGGGCGGCCATCTTACATTAGTATAGCACTAATTACGACTCTGGAGGCATCGGCTTCAATAATAAAAGTCTTGCCGAAGTCGGGTAACGCTAGTACGAGCGTTGTTATCATTGCGACTTTAAGTTTGTCGAAGGCAGTGGTGGCTTTGTCCGATCACTGGAAAGCATCTTTTTTCAGCAAGGAAGTAAGGGGTGTACTAATCTTTCCATAGTTTTTCACGAACTTACGGTAGCAACCTGTTAAACCGAGAAGCCATGTAGCGATTTTACGTTCCTCGGGGTCGGCCAGTTCTGCATTGCTTCAATTTTGGAGGGGTCCACTGCCACCCCTTCCTCTGATATGATATGCCTAAGATATTTTACCTTTTGTTGAAGAAAGCTGCACTTCATTTTTTTGACAAAAAGAATATGTTCTCGCAAAATTATCAAAATAAGTCATAAGTGCTGAATATGACTTTCAAGAGAAGGGTTGTAAATAAGGATATAACCAGCATAAACTTATGAAAATAACTCTAGAAAATATCATTCATAAGGCTCTGGAAGGTAGAGGGAGCATTGGTGAGACCAAAGGGCATTACCAGAAATTCGTAGTGACCGTTGTACGTTCGAAAGATAGTTTTCAGTATGTCTTCGTCGCACACTCGTATTTGATGATACCCGGATCGAAGGTCCAACTTTGTGAAGACTCGTGCTCCCTTTAATTCATCAAGAAATTCATCTACTACTGGAATAGGGTACTTGTCCTTGATAGTTATGCCATTGAGAGCTCGATAATCAATGCACATTCGCCATGTTCCATCTTTCTTTCGTACGAGGAGCACTGGTGAAGAGGAGGGGTTGCAACTTGGCTAAATAACTCCTGTTTCAAGCATATCTTTTACAATCCTTTCTATTTCATCTTTTTAGAGATGTGGATACTGATATAGCTAAGTATTTGCTGAAAGTTTGCCTGGAAGAATCGGTATACGATGATCATGCCGGCGGTTAGGGGGTAGGCCGCGTGGTTCGTCAAATATATCTGAAAATTCAGCAAGCAAGGGAAGTAGGTTTGGATCTTCAAATTTGGTTGGCTCTCCCTTAGATTGCTACTCAAGTTGAACCAAAAAGCCGCTGCATGCTTTGTGCAAAACTTTCTCCATTCGTTGTGTGCAAATCATCGTTACATCGCCCCTACATTTCCCACATAGTATCACTTGTTTCCCCTTACTGTAAAATTTCATAATTAATTTCAAAAAATTTTAGGAAACATCACCTAATGTCGCCAACCATTCAATACCAAGCATGACCTCATAATCATTGAGAGGGAGGAGGAAAAAATCTGCAATTATCTCTTGGTCTTGCAGTAATAGTTTCACCCGTGGGCACCTATGATCACATTTCAAAATTCATCTATCTGCGAACTTAACATCGAACCTGCTACAATTCTCAATAGGTAAGGCCATTTGGACAGCATTCTTGCTGTTCATAAAATTATTAGTGCTCCCGGTGTCAATAAGAATGGTGATCGGTCGTTGCTTCAGAAATCCTTCCACTTTCATTGTTTGTGGGTTCGGATAACTGGCAAGGGCATGCATCGTAATATCAATTGATTGCTGTTCTTCATCTGTGACCTCTTCCTCATGATCTTGGACCTTCTCCTCCATGTCTTCAAGAGTTTTAATCAGTAGGAGGCGACCCCTTTTACAGCGATGATCATGATTCCACGGCTCGTCGTAATGCCAACAAAGACCCTTTGCTGATCGATCACATAGTTCTTCTCTTGTCAATTTTTTTGGTAGTGAAGGATGGCTGGGAGCAGAAGGGGGTTTATATGCTGAGGTTCTAGGAGTGGTTCTCATCCTTCGAGTATCTTGGCTGAACCATTCTTCTTGCATCCGGGCAAAAGAAATCGTAGCCATCACGATACGGGACTATCGTGCCTTAACTTCCCCTTTTATCTCTGGCTTGAGTCCTTTGATGAATGTTCCTAACAATTGATGGTTAGTCCAATCACGAGCTAGGTAGGATAGCTTCTCAAACCTGGTTTGGTACTCTTGAATCATAGAGATTTATCGAATCTTTGTGAGTTGGCCGTCGATATTTTCATACTCTATAGGTTCGAAATGGTTCAGCAGTACATTCTTAAATTGATTCCACGTCAGAGCCCCATGATTATATTCCAGCCAATTGTATCATTGAATAGAATCTCCTTTAAGGTGGATGATAGCAATCTCCACCATAGCATTATCTGACGTTCGGTAGTAGCAAAAGTAATGTTCGGCGCATGAAATCCACCCCGCCGGGTCTCCTTCTTCCCATCGTGGGAAGTCCACCCTTATGCGTGGCTAAAGCATGTCCGAGGGTTGTCCCTCCTTCTCTAGGGTCCTTTCTGAATTCTCTCATTGCTGCAATTTGGTTGGACTCGGTGGTTGTCCAATTCTGAATTCTGCAAACAAAGCGCGCAATTTGTCTTCCAAGCGTGATTCAAGCCGTGATTCAATCTGAGATTTCCATGCTTCAAATTTGGCATCAATTGGATCTTGAGAAGCCATAACATATGCCTGTAGATCAGAGATGCCCTTGTCTTTTTTTTGTTGATGGGTTAATGGCATGGGGTGGTGGAAGATTCAGACAATAGATCAGTGATAGAAGGGTTCGGCTGTAATGGTTTACTATTTTGGGCTATGGATTTTGATGCTGTTAGGGTTATGAAACTAGGTTATGATGGCTGAATCTTAAGGCTAGATAGATGCCCTAAAGACATCTTGGTTGGTGGCAGCAAGGTGGCTAGGGTTTGGTAGGTTATGGAGGAGAAAAAGGATAAAGGTGCAGCACTAGAATTTTTTGCTGAATAAACTTCAACAGTAAAGATGCAATTTTTGTTAAAATTTTTTAATAGAGATTCAAGCAAAACTTAAAGGGAATCTACTGGTAAGGGAGAGGTAATGCTGTTAAAAATTTTGTAGAAAGAAACGATAGCAAGAGGTTTGGCAAAATTGAGGATCACATAGAGGTACTATAGTAGATTTTTATGTCTAAAGTGCAGCAGTTGGACGTAAAAGATAAGTAGTTTATATTCAGAATTTTTTAACAAAACCAAAGGGAAAGCCATTGTTAGGAAGTGTCAAAGTCATCGTAAAAATTTCGTAGAGATTTGGATAGAAAAAAATGTAGTAGCAAGATAAAAAATACAGTGCTATGCAGCTAAAATTCTGCAGTGCAACTTTCATTGTAGAGATGAAAACTTTATGATGAAAAGCTTATGCATCAATATAGGAATGAATTTTTTAGATTTTTTGATTAAGGATAACTAAATTACAGCAGCAGTAAGGTAGATAACCATAACCTGTTACAATTCATGGGAAGATCAAAGGATGATCTGTAGTGGTGGAGATGATGGTGGAATTCAGCAATGATCTTCCAAGAAATTGTGGGAATTGCTTTGGACAGTTGTGGAGGGTTGGTGGATGGCTGTGGAAGGGCAGTGAGACACCAAGAATGTTGCTCTGATACCAAGTGTTAGAACCCTTATGGATTCTAAGCTTGGGGTTGATCTCTATAGGGGATCGACCTCCTTGGAACTCTATTTGGGTTCCTTCCTCCAAGTTGCTGCTCAAAGGTTGCTAAAAAATTGATCTATTTATGATGAAAAGAGGGTGAATACATGGCTATTTATAGGGCTTCTAAACCCCAACTCCTAATAGGACTCTTACTTAAGACTCTTACTTCTAACCAACTCCTACTTCTAATTAGGACTCCTCTAGTAGGACTCCTAATTCTAATAGGACTCTTTCCCTAATAGGACTCATACTTCTAATAGGACTCTTTCTCTAAGAAGCAACCTAACCCTAACCTAGTCGGCCTCTTCACCTCTTTAATAGGGGTCTGCTAGATAGGATTTACATGAATGCCCTTATTAATTAGGACTCTCATAGCTAAAGTCCTAACATGAGAATCGTTCTCATGATAGAGAAAATTGCATATGTCCTTAACACAGTAATACCTATGCCCAAGGAAGAGGTAAGCGAGGATAAGATCTCTTGTTATATAAAGTATATAGATGACTCCACTCTTACTCAGTATTATATGTTGAGCTCCATAACTCTCGAGTTACGGAGATAATATGAAAAGATAGATGCCAAATCCACACTCTTGCATCTCCACAAATTGTTTGAGGAATAGGGAAGAACTTAGCATTATGATATATCGAAGAGTCTCTTCCGTGCTAGGATAACTAAGGAAATACTAGTTCAGAACCATGTCCTTAAGATGATTGAGTGCATAGAGAAGCTCATAGGTCTAGGAATAGTCCTAGAGGATAACTTATGTGTGGATCTTGTGCTTCAGTCCCTACCAGATTCCTTTTCACAGTTTATTATAAATTTTAATATGAGCAAACTTGAGGTGACTCTCCTAGAGCTCCTCATTATATTAAAAGAAGCTGAGAGTACCATCAAGAAAAAGAAGCCAGTTCTCTATGTTGGTGAGACTATAAAGAAAAGAAAAGCATAGAAGTCCTTTAAGAAGAGCAAGGGCAAGGGTAAACCAGGTAAAGCAAAGGTTACTAAGAAAAACCTGATAAAGGACAAAGGCCAATACTTCCACTATAGCAAAGACGGGCATTAAAAGAGGAACTGTAATGAGTACCTTACCAAGAAGGCGAAACAGAAGCTTGGAGAAGCTTCAGATATATTCATGATCAGTCTCCATGTATCAGACTCATATGATAGCATGTGAGTATTGGATACCGGTAGTGATTATCATATCTGTAATTCGTTATAGGTTCTGATAAGACCTGGAAGATTGGTGAGAGGCTAGATGGACCTCAAGATGGGTAATGTAGCAAAAGTTGCTACAATGGCTATTGGCGAGGTCGCCCTACATTTGCTTGATAGAGCTACTATTGTATTAGATGCATGCTATTTTATTCCCTCTATTAGCAAAAATATTATTTCTATTTCATGTTTGATAGTTAATGGATATAAATTAGTTTTTGAGAATAATGGTTATTCAATATTATTAGATGATAAGATCATCACGAGAGGAACATTACATAATGGTTTGTTTATGCTAAACACTACTTCACATATCATGAATGTAAGTGAATCTAAGAGGAAACAAGATTAAGTGAACAAAGCATACCCGTGACATTATAGGCTAGGTCATATCCATGAGGGAAGGATTCAAAAGATGTTGAAGGGTGGATACCTAGATCCATTCACCTATGAGTCATATGTAACTTGTGAACCTTGCCTTCGTGGAAAGTTGACCAACTCTCCATTTAATGGAATTGGAGAGAGAGCCATTGAGTTACTAGAACTCATACATAGTGATGTATGAGGTCTCATGTCAACCCAAGTCATAGGTGGTTACTCCTACTTCATTACTTTCACTAATGATTTCTCTAGGTATGGACATGTGTACTTGACGAAGTATAAGGTCTGAAGCCTTCGAGGAATTCAGAAAATATAAGAATAAGGTAGAGAACCAAACTGGAAAGAGTATTAAGATTTTTTGATCAGATTGAGGAGGTGAGTACTTGAGTATATAGTTCACCTAGTTCCTCAAGGACCATGGGATTCTATCCCAATGGATACCTCCTTATACACCTAAGCTCAATGGTGTATTAGAAAAGAGGAATTGAACGCTATTAGATATAGTGTGGTCCATGATGAGTTTCGCTGACCTACCCATCTCATTTTGGGGATATGCCTTGGAGATCACAGCTTACTTTTTGAATAGAATTTTAACTAAGTCAATAGTGTCTACTTCATATAAGATATAGAAATGGAAGAAGCCCAATCTTAAGATTATTAAGATTTGGGGCTGCCCTACCCACATTAAGAGACATAATCCCGACAAGTTGAAATCTAGAATGGAACGGTGCAAGTTCGTGGGATACCCCAAGGAAACTTATGAGTATTATTTCTATTACCCTAAGGACCAAAAGGTCTTTGTTGCCAAGAGAGTAGTGTTCCTTGAGAAGGAACACATTGTTGGTGGAGACAGTAGGAGTGTTATAGAGTTGAGTAAGGTTGGAGAACCTAGCTCAAGTACCATTTTATAGTCTGAGTCTATTTAAATACCTGGCATACAAGTTCCAACTTTATGTAGGTTCGGTAGAGTATCCGATCCTCCTGAGAGACATGTGGGATATATAAGAGAAGAAGATATTGAGGATATTGATCCTTAGACCTACGAGGAGACTATTATGAGTATAGATTTCAGGAAGTAGCAAGAAGCCATGAATTCATAGATAGATTCCATGTATTCCAACAAGGTTTGGAATCCAATTGAAGCACTCGAGGGTATCGTACCCATTAATTGCAAGTGGATCTTCAAGAAGAAGATTAGAGTAGATGAAAAAGTAGAGACCTATAAAGCAAGGCTAGTTGCTTGGGGTATCATCAAGGGCAATGTGTTAACTATAATGAAACCTTCTCACCCGCAGTCTGTTGAATCTTAGATTTTGATAATGAAATCAATTGATGAATTTATGATCTAATCTACATTTCAAGTGACACAGGACTAGCTTCGATCAAGGAGAGATAAACTGATTGAAGTAGGAGGAATTAGACGTTCGGCTGGAGTTGAACATGTCAAAATATTGGTTGACGTGCCAGCAAAAGACTTCATGCCATGAGTTTGGGCATCGGACTAGAAGGATCGAAAATTACGCCAAGGAGATTGGATGGTACAGAGATCAACAGACTGATTGGACAATACATCGAAGGAGAGGACGATGTGCCAAATGATCAGACGAAGTATCGGAAGAACCAATGACATGCTGGATAGTATATGATTCATGCTTTGTAATAATTTATCTAGATCGAAGCAGTTTAGAGGCCTAATTGAGTTGGTTTTGAATGTAATTAGGCCACCTCAATTAGGAGTCCATTGGGCCTAAGTTGGGACTATTTTGGGTCAAGAGAAAGGCCCATTCAGTGACTCAAATGGGTAGCTAGTCTTCAGCCTTTGAAGGAAGACCATTAGTGGACGTTTGTGGCCTCGACGGAAGAGGAATGGGGAGTGGACGTAAGTCACGATGACCAAAATACTATAAAATTGGTGTGCCTTCTCTTCTTTGCTATTTACCTTTACAACTTCCTAAGTTTATTGCTCACTCTATCTTGCACTCACTTTAAGTTAAAGCATAATCGATATCGATTTTCATTGGACAAAAGTTTTGAATCGAATGAAGTTTTTCCAAACTGATGTTTTTATGTAAGCACTAATTCACCCCCCCCGATTTCGGTCTAACATGGCTATGTTAAAATCTATCTGAATTCTATTAGCTATTACAACACACTATGATTATGAGATCTGATAGATGGATGTGAAAATCGTATTCTTCAATGACAACATCAAAGAGGAGGTGTATATGATACAGCTTGAGAGATTCGTATCCAAAGATAGTCTAGATAAGGTACGTAGGTTGCTTAGGTCCATCTATGGACTGAAGCAAGTTTTTCAAAGTTGGAACATAAGATTTGATGAGGCGATCAGATCTTATGACTTCGTTAAGAATAAAAATGAGCCTTATGTGTATAGGAAGGTAAGTTAGAGCGTTATTACCTTTTTGGTGCTGTATGTGGATGACATCCTAATAATTGGGAATGATATAGGTTTGCTCTTTGTAGTAAAAGCTTAGCTATTTAGATACTTCTCCATGAAGGACTTAGGGGGAGCATACTATATATTTGTGATTCAGATCTATAGAGATAGATCCAAGAGGATGCTTGACTTATCCCACTTTAGATATATTAAATGCCATTGTCAAAAGATTTGGTATGGAAAATTCAAAGAGAGGTCTTATATCGATGAGATATGAAATATCACTTTCTAGGAGTATGTCCCTAAAAACTCATGAAGAAAGGACAGACGTTGATAGGATACCCTATACTTCAGTGATAAGGACTATCATATATATTATGCTATATATCAGGCCTAATATAGCGCATGCTCTGAGTGTCACGAGTAGGTATCAAGCGGATCCAGGCTTGGAGCACTGAAAAATAGTAAAGTGTAGCCTTAAGTATTTAATAAGGACTATGGATCATTTACTGGTACATGGAGGAAGTAGCCTCAGGGTAAGGCTACAAGGACTTGAGCTTCCAGTTTGATGTCAATGATAGTAAGTCTAATTCAGGATATACATTCACCCTGAATGGAGGAGTAGTATGCTGGAAGAGTTCAAAGTAAGATACTACTACTGACTCGACCACAGAGGTAGAGTACATCACTGCAATAGAGGCAATGAAGGAGGGAGTCTAGATGGAGAAGTTCATCATAGATCTAGGAGTCATGTCGAGCAGTAAAGAGCGATTATCTTATATTATGATAACTACAGGACGATTGATCAAATAAGGGAACTCGGGTCTCATCAGAAGTGTTGAGGAGGTTTCAACTTATTAGAGAGATCGTGGCTAAAGGAGATGTAGTAATAGAAAGAGTTTCATTCGAAGATAACATCGTAGATCCATTGACAAAAACATTATCTCAGATTGTCTTTGAGCATCATAGGGGTCTGATGGGGATCAGACATATATGTGATTGGCTTTAGGTCAAGTGGGAGATTGCTATACTGGGAAATCGGAAGATTCGGTATCTCATGTGTTAGGTTCGGAGCGGCACTAAGAGGGGGTGAATTAGTGCAGCGGATTAAAATGATTAAAGCTTGAAAACCGATTCCAAGATTTGCTTAAGAACTTGATTCATTTTCTTTAACTTGAAAATATTTAAGCAAATGAACTTGGAAGTAGGAGAAGAAATCCGATCATTTGCAGCTTAAGTAATTTACGATGCAGAATTTAAGTACTCACACAACAAGTAAACACAAATGATGTATAGTGGTTCGGTCAAATGACCTACGTCCACTCTTGAAGCCTCCTCCAATGAGGCTCCCAACTTCCACTAGCAAGTCTCTTGAAGGGGAAGGACCAAACACCCTTTACAGCCTTTTACAAGAGGTTCCCTCTCTTTACTGAAATTTTTACAAGTAGAAGAAAGAGGTGAACACTTGAGCAATTGAAAGCAGGAATTTTGCTATAGCTTAGACTCAAATCTAACACTGCAAAAGATCCTGAACTCAAAAGTAAAGGGGTATTTATAGAGAATTTTTGGGATTCAAAATCCCGCTCAAAGGTCTCGTCCGAAATTTGGATGCAAGCGGTATTACCTGCTGGCATCAAGTGACTACCGCTGCGTGAGTGTCTTTGGCGGTACTACGCCGGCATCAACTACCGCCGACACAGTGGTTGCAACTACTGTCAGCGGTTCCACCGCTTGCAGAAGATACTACCGCGACAGTGGTTGCAACCACACAAGCGGTGCTACCGCCTTTGCACAAGCGATACTACCGCGGTGCTGCTCGGTCAATAAGCGGTGCCACCGCCGTCCGGCGGTGCCACCGCCGACCCTTACTAAGAATCAGATGGGCTAACCTTTGGCCCAATACAACCCACTAAAGGCCCAATTGGCTAATAAAGGTCTAGATAGGTTTAACACCTATTCTATACCCTAATTAAGTGCTAACTATGATCTTCTAAAGACAAATTATACCAACACCATCAAGTAATCTTTCAAGAGCTTTCCGGCGATCTTCCCATGGCGGACTTCCGGCAATCCTTGATTCCTTCCGCGGACTCCCAACGGCTCCCGAATTCTATGGCGAGTTCAACGAGTCTTTCCCAATCTTCCGAACCTTTTCGGTTGTCTCCGCTGAACCTCCGACGATCTTTCCGTGAACTTCCGAAACCTTCTCAAGCAAGTCCCCGATTTCATCTCGGTTGACTCGTGACAAGATTCCGATGATCCTTCGATATTTGGTGGACTCTTGAACTTCCAAAGAACTTGACTTTGGTAATTTGCTCTATCATAGTTAATCCTGCACACTTATCTCAGAAATGGATTAGATCAACTAACCACCAATTGACTTCATCATCAAAATCCGAGATTCAACATCATGCACAGTGGAAAATAAAAAATAAGATCATATTTTCCATAGTTACATACTTGGCTGTCGTGCGATGATTGGTACACAAAATCGTAAATCCAAAAAATCCACATGTATCATGTCAGAAGTATTACCTAGGGAGATCGTATATCCCCAAAACTTCCAGATCCGATGAAGAGGATGAAGAAGCACTAGCGTACTCTTCTCTAGCGGTAATCCACACAGTGGATGCAGTAACGACGCTCCTCAGATCACCGCGGGATCTCTCTCCACGTGCACCACAAGGCTGTCAGAGCTAAGGAGGAGGAGAGGAGACTGAGGAGAATAGGAGGATAGCTACTAAGAGCTCTCAGCCTATGAACCAGGAGGTGCCTCCTATTTATAGAGGTGAAGGAAGCTTATCCTTAACAGATCTTGTTCACATTGGATCTCAATCTAGTAGGATCTCATTGGATCTTATCCACAGGATCCAATTAGATCTCATCCAATTGGATCTTATCTAATCATTTAATTAGATCTTATCCAATTACCCAATTGGATCTCATCCACAAGATCCAAACTAGGGGCTTCGTAGATATCTCATATTCGTACCTCTACTCGTCGCAACATCCACCTTATGTGTGTGACCCTCTAGGCCCGATACCGAACTGGTTGTGAGTCGCTCCCATCAGAACTCCTTCTGATTCAGAACACCTTATGATATAGTGAA
Source organism: Musa beccarii (assembly GCA_024322285.1). Taxonomy (NCBI): domain Eukaryota; kingdom Viridiplantae; phylum Streptophyta; class Magnoliopsida; order Zingiberales; family Musaceae; genus Musa; species Musa beccarii. The sequence continues at coordinate 25,433,309 of CM044395.1, read as the reverse complement.
TTATTATCTTCATAATAATTCACTCGACTCATCGACTATAGACGTACTAGACCACTACGCCATAGTCCCTAGACGGTAAAGGGGGATCTAATCAATTGGACCTGTCTATCCTCAGTTACCATGTATCTATAGTTTCTCATCCATCTAATATTATAAAGATCGTATATTGGGCATGGTAAAGTCAGGCTCATACGGAATCCTATTCGAGTCTCGCTCTAATCGGATTCTCCTAGAGAACTCCTTCTCTCTCAATCAGAATGACCTTGGCTAGGGATTTTGCCTGAGCGAGCACACGCGGGATATATCTCTCATGATACCGAGAGTGGATGATCCTCTATTGACATACAATTGCCTTCGTAAGGTTGGCTACCATTCCCGAGAATCGGCTATACCAGATTTGGAGTTTTCCAAACCTGTAAGTCCGGCATCAAAGAATGGAGCACTCAAACAAGGCATCTTTAGTGCCTCAAGTCTAAAGACTAGACATACTACTAGAACTACAGAATCACTATCTAACATTAGGTATCATTAACCATATAGCGTTCTATAAGCGGATCAATCAGTGAACTCATTCTCCAATTAGCACCTGCACTGTACCTCTAGTGTCTCCACACAAGCAACTATGAGACCAGTCGCCTCCATCATATAGACGAGTATATAGTACATCGGTCTATCCGGTTATCTCATTGTCCTCATTGAGTAACCTATGACCAGGATGATTTAGGATCTATGTTTAAAGGTATATCGGTCTCATTATCATGATCTCATCATGATCCGATTCCCATTGCACAGATCCATGGACATCACAATATTCATCTAGATAATGTGAGAAAATACCAATAATAATATGCAAAGAGATTGACGTAATATGTCATAGGTACCATCACTCACGTGATTGGCTTATAGGGCACCTACAACCAACAATCTCCCACTTGACCTAAAGCTAATCACTTACGTGTCTGATCCCCATCAGACCTCTATGATGCTCAAATATAATCTGATTCAACGACTTTGTTAGTGGATTTGTAATGTTATCTTTAGATGAAACCCTTTCCACTGCTACATATCATCGGGCCACGATCTCTTTGATCAAGTGGAACCTCCTCAGAACATGCTTAGACTTCTAATGAGACCTAAGTTCCTTTGCGTAAGCAATTTCCCCATTGTTATCGTAATATAAGGTAATCGACTTTTCGCTATTTGGCATGACTCTTAGATCTATAATAAACTTCTTCATCCAGACTCCCTCCTTTGCTGCCTCTGCTATAGCAATGTATTCCACCTTTGTGGTCGAGTCAGTAGTAGCATCTTGCTTGGAACTTTTCCAGCATATTGCTCCTCCATTCAGGATAAAGATATACCCTGAATTCGACTTGCTATCATCGATATCGGATTGGAAGCTCGAGTCTGTGTAGCCCTCAACTCTAAGGCTACTGCCTCCATATACCAGTAAAAGATCCTTAGTTCTTCTCAAGCACTTAAGGATACACTTTATTGTTTTGCAGTGCTTTAAGCCTGGATCTGCCTGATTCCTACCTGTGACACTCAGAGCATGTGCTTTGTCAGGCCTGGTATATAACATAACATATATGATAGACCCTATCACTGAGGCATGTGGTATTCTATTCATATGTGCCCTTTCTACATGAGTCTTTGGGGACATACTCCTAGAAAGTGATATTCCATGTCTCATAGGTATGAGACCTCTCTTGGAATTTTTCATGCCAAATCTTTTGATAATGAAATCTATGTACCTAGACTGGGATAAGCCAAGCATCCTCTTGGATTTATCTCTATAGATCTGAATCCCTAAAACATAGGATGCTTCTCCTAAGTCCTTCATGGAGAAGTGTCTAGATAGCCAAGCTTTTATTGTGGAGAGCATTCCTACATCATTTCCAATGATTAAGATATCATCCATATATAACACTAAGAAGGTGATAGCGCTCCCACTTACCTTCCTATGCACACAAGGCTCATCTTCATTCTTAACGAAGTTATAAGATCTGATCGTGATAGAACCCTAAAGGAATTCTATAGAGATTGATCTTTGAGGGGGATCAACCCTTGGAACGCTATAAGGGTTCCACCCTCCAAGTAGCCTGGTGGTTGCAATTGTAGATTAATCTTTCTTATTCCAAAGAGGTGGAGGCTACAAGCTTATATAGAGCTCCAAACCCTAGCCCTAGGGGCTGCTTCCTAAGTGAACTACCCAATTTGCCCTCAACCTTAGCGGGCCGGCCTAGTAAAAAGGGGGGCGACGGCTAAGAAGCCCAAAGACCCAAATATAAACCTTAGCCTCTCTTCTTTATAGGATAGAGGCAGCTAGGTGGGGTTTATTATATTCTCACAGGGTTTTTATTAGCTGCTACATGGTTGAGTAGGACCTAACCCTGCTAGGGTCCTATCAAGCCCGCCCTCTTCAAATCAGCTTTGTCCTCAAGGCTGGGGTTCCATGAACTCAGGGAACTAGGACTTCAGCTCCTCATACGATTCCCATGTGGCATCTTTGAGTGGTAAATTAGTCCAATGTACTAGTACTTCAGTAGAGGGACGTCGATGATGCATCACGACTCTACGGTCGATGATGGCTTGTGGTTGGGCTTGAATATTTCCATCATCAGTGGTGTTAGGCAGTTGGATCTGGGGTGTCTCGTGTTCTCCTAACTTGGGCTTCAAGCATGACACGTGGAAGACAGGGTGAATTTTGGCATCTTCAGGTAATTTAAATCTGTACGCCATAGCTCCAATACGCTCTATGATCTGATAGGGCCCATAAAAACGTGGAGATAGCTTCATGGAGGCTTGTGTGTTGATGGATAGTTGCTTGTATAGTTGTAGGCGAAGATAAACCCAATCTCATACTAAAAATTCTCTTTCACTTCGTGTGTCAGCTTGCTGCTTCATTCTAGCTTGAGCAGTAGAGAGATTATCCTTTAGCAGCTATAGGAGTTTGTCCCTGTCAATTAAATCTTGGTCGACCTGATCTACCTTAGCCGAGCCAATTACATACTTTGGAATCATAGGAGCCGGCCGACCATATAATGTTTCATATGGGGTACATTTTGTAGATGAATGATATATAGTATTGTACCACCATTCGGCCCAGGAGAGCCATTTCGTCCACTCCCTTGGTCGATCACTAGTGAAACACCGAAGGTATGTCTCTAAACATCTGTTCACCACTACGCTGGTCGTCAGTTTGTGGATGATATGTAGTGCTCATCTTGAGTTTGGTGCCCTGTAACTGAAATAACTCGGTCCAAAATTTATTAGTGAAGATCCTGTCATGATCACTTACAATGGACCTTGGCATCCCATGCAGTTTAACAATATTTTCTATGAAAATCTGAGCAATACTAACAGCAGTGTAGGGATTTCGTACAGCACAAAAATGAGCATATTTCATAAGTCGATCAACCACCACAAGGATTGTGCTTTTACCTTTGGAAGGTGGTAGCCCTTCGATGAAGTCCATAGAGATGTCAGTCCACACCGAGTCTGGTATGGGTAGTGGTTGTAGTTTTCCTAGACTCGCCACTGTTTCACCTTTTTGCTGTTGACATACATCACATTGTGCTACGTATTCAGAAATAATTTTTTTCATCCCTTTCCAATAAAAGTTTTGCTTCACTCTTTTGTAGGTTCTTAGAAATCCAAGTGCCTCTTTGAAGGTGTGGAGTGCATTTAATCTGAGCGAATAACTTTGATGCAAGGGAGTTTGGTATAAGCACAATACGACTTTTATAGCGTAGATCCCTCGAATCCCAAGTATAGTGAGCTATTGCACTTGGATCCTCCTCAATTTTTGATGATGTTGCTAGTTTTTGGATCCTTCTTCCATTCCTCCCTAATGCCCTCGAGGAAGCCGGTGGTAGGAAGAGAGATAGCTGAAACTTCAGCTTGCTGAGGGAGCCGTGAGAGTGCATCTACAACAACGTTTTCTTTCCCCTTTTTGTAAATAATTTCATAATCAAATCCTAGAAGTTTGGTTACCCATTTTTGTTGCTCCGGGGATGATATCTTCTGCCAAGTTCCGTCTTTCTTGCGCACAAGTAGCACCGGTGAGGAGTAGGGGCTGCAGCTTGGTCGAATCACCCCTGTTTCGAGCATTTCCTTCACGATTTTCTCAATTTCATCTTTCTGGACATGAGGATAGTGGTAAGGTCGAGTGTTTGCTAGTGGTTTGCCTGAAAGGATTGGAATCTGGTGGTCATGTTGCCGAGTAGGAGGAAGACCGCGCGGTTCAGCAAAAAATCATCAAATTCAACAAGCAGTTGGGTGATATTTTGATTTTTAATTTTTGTTTTCTCCCCCTCTGGTTGCTGCTAGAGATGCATAAGAAAGCCACCATTTATCTTGTGTAAAACTTTCTCCATTCGTTGGGTTGAAACGGTGGTTACGTGGCTTCCGCGCTTCCCGCGTAGGGTGACCTGTTTACCTTTGCAATAGAATTTCATAATCAATTTGGAAAAGTTTCGAGAGACATCACCTAGTGTCATTAGCCATTCTATGCCCAGCACAACCTCATAATCATCAATTGGTAGGAGGAAGAAGTCGGCAACAATTTCTTGGTCCTGTAGTAATAGTTTCACCTGCGTGTATCTTTGGTCGCATTTTAGGATTCGACCGTCGGCGAACTTTACGTCAAACTTGCTGCAACCTTCGATGTGGAGCACCATCCGAGCAGCAACCTTACTATTTAGAAAGTTATTAGTGCTGCATGTATCGATGAGAATGGTGATCGGTTGTTGTTTGAGCAGGCCTCTAACTTTCATCGTTTGCGGATTTGAGTAGCCGGCTAGCGCATGTACCATAAAGTCGACCGATTGTGGCTCTTCTTCCACATCTTCATCCTCATGTTCAATACTCTCTTCTAGCTATTCACTGATCTCTTCTTCCACTGGTTCAATCACAAGAAGTCTCCCCTTTTTACAGCGATGCTCGCGGCTCCACGGCTCGTCACAATGCCAACATAACCCCTTGGCAGATCGGTCTCAAAGTTCTTCTCTTGTCAACCTTTTTAGTGCAGGAGCTCGGTTGATAGTAGGAGGGGCTGAGGGCTTCAATATTGCTGATCGGGGAGTGACCCTAGTCCTTTGGGCTTCGTGGTTCAATTGCTCCTCCTGAAGTCGTGCGAAAGAGATGGCTGTCATAAGCGTGTATGGTTGTCATACTTTAACTTCTCCCCGGATCTCTGGCTTCAAGCCCTCAATAAATGTCCCAAATAACTGTTTTTCAGACCAATCATGAGTTTGATTAGATAATCTTTCAAACCTGGTTTGATACTCCTGGATGGTGGAGGTTTGTCGGATCTTTGCTAGTTGTCCGTCGATGTTCTCGTAATCGATTGGTTCGAAGCGGATCAGCAGTCCTTCTTTGAATTGTCGCCATGAGAGGACTCCATGAGTATATTCAAACCAATCAAACCATTGTATGGCATCCCCTTCAAGATGTATAGCTGCAATTTCCACCATAGATGTGTCCGCAGTTTTGTGATACCGAAAATATCGCTCCGCGCGCGAGATCCAACCAATTGGGTCTCCTTCTTCACATCTAGGGAAGTCCACCCTCATGCGTGGATAGTAGGGATCAGTCATAGAGCCTCCCTTCTCTTGGGAGTCATCTCTTCGGCCAGAGCTCTCTCCTTGATGAGATTTCTTTGGCTCGGTGATCGACCCAAACTGAGTTCGGCAAAGAGAGCCCGAATCTTATCCTCCATTCGCGTCTCGAAGGCTTCAAATTTAGCATTTATCGCCTCCTCGGATGCCATAGTATATGCCTCCAGATCTGTAATATTAAGATCTCTCTTTTGTTGCCGGGTTAAAGGCATGAATTGTTTGAGGGAAGTGGTGGCTGAAAGGGTTTGTGGATTGGTGGATGTAGGCTGCGGTTTAGGCTTGTTTTGTGGCTGTTTTGGGTGCTGTTTGGGGCTGCGATTTGATGGAGTTTTGGGCTGAGATGGTAGTGGATGAAGGTTAGGGAAGAGGGTTTTAGATCTATGGTAGATCGTAGCAAAGATTTGACAAAAAATCAGTAGAAATTGCTGCCTATATGTGCTGTCTCGTAACAGCAGAATTATCGTCGAAGAAATAATGGTTTCACGATGAAATTTCCAACGAAAACTCAAGGGTTTGAGGAGGGGGTTTGATGGTAGAATCTTAGTTTAGATAGCAACAAGGATAACAAATTGGATCAAGAAATTTCGGCAGCAAAGCAGTAAAGAAATCGGTGCAAGTTGCAATAGCAGAATTCTCATCGAAAAATTTCAGCAGTTTACGACGAGAGATTGCAGCAACACACGAATTTTTTTTGATGAATTCCATAATAGATCAATCACGGATGGGAGCCAAGATGATCTATGAGGTGCACAAAAAATTTTGTTCACAAAGGATAACAATTAGATCGGTTAAAGGTAGCAACACGCGGCTGAAATTTTCTGCAGCGATCCTTCGTTCGCAAAGATGGTAACTTTTACGATGCAAGGAATTCGCAGGCAAGGGATCGATAGAAAAACTTCTTTTTGATATTTTAATGAAAAATTGCAGTAGCAAAAGGTATTGGTGGTAGAAAAATACCAGATCTTTGATGCAATTGGAGGTGGTGACAGTAGATTGATTTGATCTACGTCAGGAGATGACGGTGGAGATGATGACGTCAAGAGCAATTATGGGAATTGCTTGGCTGATGGTGGGTGACAGGGATGGCAGCAAAAGCAGCAAGATCGCTGCTCTGATACCAGATGATAGAACCCCAGAGGAATTCTATAGAGATTGATCTTTGAGGGGGATCAACCCTTGGAACGCTATAGGGGTTCCACCCTCCAAGTAGCCTGGTGGCTGCAATTATAGATTAATCTTTCTTATTCCAAAGAGGTGGAGGCTACAAGCTTATATAGAACTCCAAACCCTAGCCCTAGGGGCTGCTTCCTAAGTGAACTATCCAATTTGCCCTCAACCTTAGCGGGCCGGCCCAGTAACAAGGGGGGCGACGGCTAAGAAGCCCAAAGACCCAAATATAAACCCTAGCCTCTCTTCTTTATAGGATAGAGGTGGCTAGGTGGGGTTTATTACATTCTCATAGGGTTTTTATTAGCTGCTACATGGTTGAGTAGGACCTAACCCTGCTAGGGTCCTATCAGATCGCATCATCAAATCTTATGTTCCAACTTCAGGAAGCTTGCTTTAGTCAATAAATGGACTTAAACAATCTGCACACATTATCTGGACTATGCTTGGACATGAATCCCTCAAACTGTATCATATACATTTCCTCTTTGAGGTTACCATTGAGGAATGCAGTTTTCACGTCCATTTGCCAGATCTCATGGTCATAACGTACTGCAATAGCCAATAGAATTCGGATGGATTTCAGCATAGCTACTGGTGCAAAGGTTTTGTCATAGTCAACACTTTGCCTCTGATGATACCCCTTAGCCACTAGCCTTACCTTATAGATCTCCACCTTTCCATCTACCCCGATCTTCTTCTTGAAGATCCATTTGCAGCCGATGGATACGATACCCTCAGGTGTATCAACAAGATTCCAAACCTTGTTGGAGTACATGGATTCCATCTCAGAATTCATGACTTCTTGCCACTTTCTAGAGTCTATGCTCATAATAACCTCCTCGTAGGTTTGAGGATTAACATCCTAAGTGTCCTCTCTATTGATATGTCCTACATATCTCTCAGGAGGGTGTGACACCCTACCAATCCTATGTAAAGTTGGAACTTGTGTGTTAGGTACCTGAACAAACATTGTCTCCAGAATGGTGCTTGAACTAGGTTCTCCAACCTCACTCAATTCTATCATGCTCCCACTATTTCTGCCAAGAATGTGTTCCTTCTCAAGAAACACTATTCTCTTAGCAATAAAGACCTTTTGGTCCTTAGGGTGATAGAAATAATAACCATAAGTTTCCTTGGGGTATCCCATGAACTTGTACCATTCCGTCCTGGATTCTAACTTATTGGGGTCGTGTCTTTTAACGTGAGTAGGGCAGTCCCAAATTTTAACAACATTAAGATCGGGCTTCTTCTCTTTCCATGTCTTATATGATATAGACACTACCAATCTACATGAAACTCTGTTCAAAAGGTAAATTACGGTCTGTAAGGAATATCCCCAAAATGAGATGGGTAGGTCAGCGAAACTCATCATGGACCGCACCATATCTAATAGTGTACGATTCCTCATTTCTGATACACCATTGAGTTGTGGTGTATAAGGAGGTGTTCATTAGGACAGAATCCTATAGTCCTTGAGGAACTAGATGAATTCTGTACTCAAGTATTCTCCTCCTCGATCTGATCGAAGAGTTTTAATACTCTTTCCAGTCTGGTTCTCTACTTCATTCTTATACTCCATGAATTTCTCGAAGGCTTCTGACTAATACTTCATCAAGTACATATGTCCATACCTAAAGAAATCATCAATGAAAATAATAAAGTAGAAATAATCACATATGGTATGAGTTGACATAGGACCACATACAACATTATGTATGAGTTCTAGTAACTCAATGACTCTCTCTCTAGTTCTACTAAATGGAGAGTTGGACATTTTTTCACAAAAGCAAGGCTCGCAAGTTGTATATGACTTATAGTCAAATGGATCTAAGTATCTATTTTTTAACAACTTTTGAATCCTCCCCTCATGGATATGACTTAGCCTACAATGCCACAAATATGTATTGTTCACCTCTTCTCGTTTCCTCTTGGCCAAGCTTACATTTATGATGTGTGAAGTAGTATTTAGTATAAACAAACCATTATACAATGTCTCTCTAGTAATGATCTTATCCTTCTTACTAATTGAACAACAATTATTCTCAAAAAATACTTTATAACCATTTAATGTCAAATATGAAATGAAAATAACATTTTTTATAATATAGGGAACAAAATAACATGCATTTAATGCAATAATAGCTCCATGAGGTAGATGTAGAGTGACCTCGTCGATAACAACAGTAGCAACTCTTGCTCCATTGCTCATCTTGAGATCCATCTCACCTTTTGCCAATCTCCTATGCCTTTTCAGAACCTACAACGAATTGCAGATATGATAAGCACTACTGGTATCTAATACCCATGCATTATCATAAGAATCTAACACATGGAGGCTAATCATTAAAGTACCTAAAGCTTTTCTCAGCTTCTGTTTCGTTTTTTTGCAAGATATGTCTTGCAGTTCCTCTTTCAATGCCCATCTTGATTATAGTGGAAGCACTAGCCTTTGTCCTTTATTAGGTTAATTTTGGCAACCTTTGCCTTACCTAGATTGCCCTTGCCCTTACCCTTCTCATGGGTCTTCCTAGCCTTTCTTTTCATTTTAGTCTCACCAACATAGAGAACTAATTTCTCTTTCTTGATTGTGCTCTTTGCCTCCCTCAACATATTTAGGAGCTCAGGGAGAGATACCTCAAGTTTGTTCATATTGAAATTCATGATGAACTGAGAAAAAGAATCTGGTAGGGACTGAAGTATAAGATCAACACACAGGTTATCATCTAGGACCATTCCTAGACCTGTGAGTATTTCAATCCACTCTATCATCTTTAGGACATGGTTCTAAACCGGTGTCCCCTCAATCATCCTGGCACGGAAGAGACTCTTGGATATCTCATATCGTCAAGTTCTTCCCTGTTCCTCAAATAGTTTGTGGAGGTGCAGGAGTATGGAATGAGCATCCATGTTTTCATATTGTCTCTGTAACTCAGGAATCATAGAGGCTACTATGTAACACTAAGCGAGAGTGGAATCATCTATATACTTCACATATTAGGCAAACTCTTCTTGAGGAGCTTCTGCCTTAGGTTGGGGCATGATCATATCTAGGACATATGTAATTTTCTCTGCTGTAAAAACTATTCTTAGGTTGCGGAGCCAATCCGTATAATTTGGACCAGTGAGGCGGTTGGCATCAAGTATGCCATGTAGAGGGTTTGATGATGACATGTTTATGATAAACAGGAGATATGGCATAAGTGAATAACACATGGATTTTGCAAAAATAAATAATCAAGATATAAACTTTTATCTTGACATGCTCTCACTAATTTTTTGAGTGAGTCACATGACACCCTCATGCATGTGAAACGAAAATCTTCGGCAAACTTCTAGTAGGGATCGGGATCCAATTAGCATCTTAGTGTAACCTCAAGGGACTCGACCAATCACACTAAGCCCAAAAGATAGATAACTCTTACCAATCACAACTCCTTGTGATTCCTGTCATATTTGGCCTTTGAACCACTATGGCCTCGAGAGACTCGACCAACCATGATGTCCAATTAAGTCATCACAATCGTTATAAGATGAGTTTGATTCGATGATATACCCTCGAGGGATTCGACCAAGTATACCATATCCTCAAGTCACGGTGACATCTCTATGTCGAAGATAGGATAGTGAGATGCAAAATAAGTGAGCCTCGAGAGACTCGATCAACTTAGCCTACGTCGGGAATCGGTTTCTGCCCCTAACGATGGAAGGCCACGTGGGTCAATCTTATTGCCTCACGCTTACCGACTTAATATTATCATAAGAGGGGTTTTAGATTCGGTTTCGTGATATGACGTGTCACACACATACATATTTAATATATTTACATCGCATACAAATATATATATACTTATCTAGTAGGTGTATAGCATTCACATGCACAAGGACACCAGATGATCATGGACTTCAACCTAATATGATTAGGCCTGAGCCAGTAGGCCAAATCACTTATATCAGGATCTATGTGTATATCAGTGCATCCCTATGCACGGTGATCATTCATCTCTTCATCGTTGGATCTGTTGGCACCTCGATGCATCTTCATACGTCGCGATCATCTGAATCAATCTCAAGGGTCCCACTACCACCTCCAGGCTTCCATCGTGCCTCTAGGATAATTACAACATAATTGCATACACGCAGGCCCAACAATCAATGAAAAATGAAGGCTCACAAGCTCCAATAATCACATACACACATCACAAAGTCCATGATCATCTTCTCACATCACATGTATATATCATATAGGATTACTAGATAAATAATAATAATTACTTAAACCTTTTAAATAACTAAAATTTGAAAGTAGGGAGATGCAAGAAATTTTTTAAATTTTGAAGGGTATTTTGGTCATTCTGTCATAAGGGATAAAATTAAAATTTCTAAAATTTCGAGGGGCAAAACCTTGTAGGGCAAAGCCTACAGGCGATGTTGCCCCCCTTTTTGCGAGCGAGCCATCACTAGCGATGCTGGCGCTGCCCTCCCTTGCGGGCAAGTTGCCTGCGAGACCAACGCCCATAGGCGCCGCCCTCGCTGGGTGCGGCACAGCCTCCGCGGGCACCGCTCGCCCTTGCAGGCTCCCTGTGTGCATGTGGCCAGTGCTACCACTGCGGGCAGACAACCACTGGCGGCCCTACACGCACGTCCATGTCTGCAAGCAGCCTTGGCCAAACTACGAGGGCAACAACTGTTGCTGCCCTCTCTCGTCTTTTGCGTCAACGATTTTGGCATCAAAAAGTACATCCAAAATATAACACATGTAGTTTATAAGCCAATCATTGCACGACAAACCTGGCTCTGATACCACTGTTGGAAAATTGAGAGATTCAGCATCTCATGCATAGTGAAAAACAAAAAACAATATCGGATTTTTCATAATTATGTACTTGACCATCATGCAACGATTGGGGTGCAAAATCATAAATCCAAAAAATTTGCATGTATCATGTCAGAAGCTTTACCTAAGGAGATCGTATATCCTTAAAAATTCTAGATCCGTTGAAGAAGATGAAGGAGCACTAGCGTACTCCTCTCTAGCGGTAATCCATACAGTGAACACAACAACGACGCTCCTCAAATCACTGCGGGATCTCTCTCTACGTGCACCACAAGGCTGCTGAAGCCAAAGAGGAGGAGAGGAGATTGAAGATAATAAGAGGATGACTACCAAGAGCTCTTAGCCTATGAATCAAGAGGTTCCTCTTATTTATAGAGGTAGAGGAAGCTTATCCTTAATAGATCCTATTCACACTGGATCTCAATCTAGTTAGATCTCATTAGATCTTATCCATAGGATCAAATTAGATCTCATCTAATTACATCTTATCCAATCATTTAATTGGATCTAATCCAATAACGCAATTGGGTCTCATCCACAGGATCCAAACTAGGGGCTTCACAGATATCTCATATTCGTACCTCTACTCGTCGTAACATCCACCTTATGTGTGTGACCCTCTAGGCTCGATACCAAGCTGGCCGTGAGTCACTCTCGTCAGAACTCCTTCTGATTCAGAATACCTTCTAATATAGTGAATTATTTGTTAGGATCTAAAAGGCACTAAGAGGGGGGGGGGGGTGAATTAGTGCAGCGGATTAAAATCGTACTTTTGAAACCGATTTTGCAAAAACACAAGTTCGTAGGAAGATTTTAATTTAGCGAAAGAGAACTTGAAAGTAATTACTTATGTAAAGGAAATAACTATGAACTAAACAACTTGCAGCCAAGTAATGAAATGATTCAAGAATGTAAACACTCACACATTTATGAACACAATGATGTATAGTGGTTCGGTCAAATGACCTACATCTACTCTTGAAGCCTTTACGATGAGGCTCCGCTCTTCCACTAGCAAATCCTTTGAAGGGGAAGGACCAAATACCCCTTTTACAACCCTTTACAAGAAGTTCACACTTTTACAAGATTTCTCAAGAAGAAGAAGGAGGTGAACACTTAGCAAGAACAAGACTTTTCAAGACTTTTCAAAAGCTCAAGACTAAGATTCTAACTCTCAAAAGGGTGCCCTTTCAGTTGAGAAAGGGGGTATTATAGATCCAAAGTGGATTCAAATTGGGCTCCAAATTTGAAATCAAATTTGGAGTTCCTGCTTCTGGTGTCGAGGCGGTGCCACACTTTGTCAGAGGTGGTGCCACTTAGAGGTGGTGTGCCACCGCGTCGAGGTGTGCCACCGCTGTGTCGATCCGACTAACACACAGGGCGGTACCACCGCCCTAGGCAGGCGGTGCTACCACTATAGTTTGGTGATTGGGGCGGTGCCACCGCCCCAGCCAGGCGGTTCCACCGCCTGTCTGTGTACAGGGGCGGTGCTACCGCTCCAGCCAGGCGGTCCCACCGCCCAGGGAGGTTCCATCGCCCAGTGTGGGCGGTTCATCGCTTTGGCCCATTCAGCCAAAGCCGAATGGGCCCTATTTAAGCCCCAACTTGGCCCAATAGAGGCCCGGTTGGACCCCACTGAATTTAGGCAGGATTTTTCCTAAATCCTTGCTCTACTCATGTGCAAACTACGAACTTAAAAACATAACTCAACGTGATTTGATCCGACACTCTTCAAGTCAACTTCCGACGAGCTTTACGGTGAGATTCCGGTAGGCTTCCGATGCTTCCCTTGGATTACTTCCAGTGGACTCCCAGCATACTTCTGGATTGTATGGCGAGCTCAACGAGTCTTCAGCTAGCTTCCGAATCTTCCCGGTAAGTTTCGCGAACCTTCGACGATCTTTGAGATGAACTTCCGAAAACTTCGGCAAGTCCCTGATTCGATCTTGGATGGTTCCGGCAACACTTCCGAAGATCTCTCGGACTTCCGATGAACTCTTGAACCCCCGACGGACTTGACCTCGGTAAATCACTTTATGTTTTCTTCCCATCGTAGTTGTTCCTGCACACTTATCTCGACAAAGTAGATTAGAACAAATATTTCACCAATTGACTTCATCATCAAAATCCGAGATTCAACAATCTCCCCCTTTTTGATGATGACAATCAATTGGTGATGGAGTTACTCTTAACTCCCCCTATCTATATGCCATAAAAAAAATTGCTTGAATTCAATTTTTGAATTCAACACAATAAATTTAACATATGAAAGAAAAACTTCATGATGTACTTAATGATGACAAAGTCGATGTTGGACATTAAGATGTCAAATAGGTATCAAAGATATCAATGAAGTATACATAATTAAAAACATGATATCAAGAACCTAAATAAGCATTTTAACTTGCAATAACTTGTAAAGCATGGGAAATGCATATAACTGTCAACGTATGGCAATACACATATTATTTCTCCCCCTTTGTCATCAACAAAAAGGAAACGAGGGATTCATATGTAACAATAAAGGATGGCCGAAAAATATCACAAATGTGGAAAAGGAAATCATTCAGAAAACCGAAAATCATTTCACAATGCTCAAGAAGATGTAATGAAGATAATACAACATATTGTTAGGATCGAAAAGGCACTAAGAGGGGGTGAATTAGTGCAGTGGATTAAATATGTAACTTTGAATCCGATTTCGTATAAAGATAATTTAGTAGGAAGACTTCGATTCGTTGAAAGAGAACTTGTAAGAAGTTGCTTGAGTAAATGAAGCAGCAAGGAACTAAACAATTTGCAGCTAAGTAATGAAATGATTCAGAAAAGTAAACACTCACACATTCATGAACACAATGATATATAGTGGTTCGGTCAAATGACCTACATCCACTCTTGAAGCCTTCCCGATGAGGCTCCGCACTTCCACTAGCAATCCTTTGAAGGGGAAGGACCAATACCCCTTTTTTTTTATAACCCTTTACAAGAAGTTTACACTCTTACAAGATTTCTCAAGAAGAAGAAGGAGGTGAACACTTAGCAAGAACAAGACTCTTCAAGACTTATCAAAGACTCAAAACCAAGATTCTAACTCTCAAAAGGGTTGCCCTTTCAGCTGAGAAAGGGGGGGTATTTATAGATCCAAAATGGATTCAAAATTGGGCTCCAAATTTAAAATCAAATTTGGAGTTCCCGGGTCTGGGCAGTACTACCGCCTGTTAGAGGCGGTACTACCGCATGTTAGAGGCGGTACTACCGCCTGTTAGTTGCAAGGCTGACTGTACTAGCGGTTCTACCGCTGAGCAGCGGTGCTACTGGACGCTGAGCAGCGGTGTACTACCGCCGAGTAATGTGGCCGGCGGTACTACGCTCCAGTGGCGTGTAGCACCGCCTCAAAGACACTACCACTGCCAGCGGTAGTACTGCTTTGCACAAAGCGATTCTACCGCCTCGACGATCTGTTACGCTAAATGGGCCTTATCCACGGCCCAAAAAAGCCTAGTAAGGGCCCGGTTGGCCCCTACTAATTTAGAGCAAGATTAATTCGAAATCCTTGCCCTAAGTACGTGCTAACTAAGAAATTAAAAATATAATTAATAGTGATTTAAGCCGACTTTCTTCAAGTCTTATTCCGTGAGCTTTTCGTTGAGACTTCGGCGGTCCTCCGATATTTCCCTCGGATTTCTTCCGACGGGTTCCCAGCATGCTCTCGGCTTGTAAGACATGCTCAACGAGTCTTCGACAAGCTTCCGAACCTTCTCGGCAAAGTTTCGCGAACCTTCAACGATCTTTGTGACGAACTTCCGAAAACTTCGGCAAGTCCCTGATTCGATCTTGATTGGTTCCGGCAACACTTCCGATGATCCTTCGGACTTCCGATGAACTCTTGAACACTGGACGGACTTGACCTCGGCAAATCACTTTATGTTTCTGACCCATCGTAGTTAATCCTGCACGCTTATCTTTGACAATATAGATTAGAACAAATATTTCACCAATTGATTTTATCATCAAAATCCGAGATTCAACAATCTCCCCCTTTTTGATGATGACAATCAATTGATGATGGAGTTAAACTCAACTCCCCCTATCTATATGCCATATAATCAGAAGGTAAAAAGGCGCTTCAATTCAATCTTTTGAATTTAAGCCAAGTCGTATAGATGTTATTCAACATAAAGCTTAAAAGACAAGCTTAGGCATAAATACTAAAAACAGTGTACTTTAAACAATGTCAAAGTATTTCCACCTATAAGAATCAGAAAAATTAATTCCAACATGATAAAGATCAAGTGATATCCATAAGTGTGTTTTGATATAAATACATGATATCAATCAAAAAGTAGCTTATCTCAAGAGTAAGAGTTCTTAAGCATTTGCAATGCGATACTTCGCTTTAAGCATATTTACTCCATCATAGCAAGTTATATTTTTCTCCCCTTTTGTCATCAACAAAAAATAAGGAAGGTAGAGAAATCACTTATTGAGATCAAATAAGCCATGGAGAGAGCAAGAAACCATTCGAAAAAGTGTCATCCATAGTGTCATCCATAATAGTCACAAAATTACGATCAAATCGAATTAAGAACGTTCATTCAAAAGTTGAGTAGATGAAAGTAACAACACACCACATCATCCAAAGTAGTCATAAACATAACAGGATAAGTGTTTTAAAACAGAAAACAACAGCTACTCCGGAGGAGGAACTCCAAGATGCCTATACAAGTGGTCTATTTTGCGGTTCATATGTTGCATTTCCTTCAGAAGTTCAGTTTGCTGTGATGAGATTTGATGTAAGGCAAGCATGATCGGATCATCAGTAGATGGAGCAGGAGCTGGCTCAACCGGTGCTGGATGAACGGGACTAGGCGGAGGAGATTCATGTCCCCTAAAAACTTGTGTTTCAGGTTGCTCTTCTGGTGGAGGAACTATATCAACTCCTCTAGGTTGCCTAATCCATATGCTATTTCTAAAGGTGCATCTAAGGCGCTTTAGGAGACTTCTATTAATTATGTTATATCTAGCAGCTTTTAATACTTCCTCGTCGGGTGACACACAAATATTATGGGCAAGAATGAATCTAGTGATCAACCCACCAAATGACAACATCAAGTTTTTAGAGAAAATTTCTTTCATCTGTTGTCTAATCAAATAACCAAAGCAATTATTTTGCCTAGTCATAATCCAATACATTGTACTCAGCTCTAACATACTTATCTCATCAAGATGAAACTGCTTCGGAAGTAAAATGCTTATCATAATGTGATGAAGTAATTTCGAGTTAAAATGGAGTAAATGCTCACAGCTTTTAGGGATGATGTCTAAGTTAGGATTTGCAAAAATCATTTCTAAAGCTTCGGAGTAGGTAGCTCCGATTGCATCCATATCCCATTGCCCTCTACAGTAACATCCTCTATTTTTTTCTTTAATTCTTAGTAACTCACACATGATACGATCAGAAATTTGAATTGTAGTACCTAACACATAGGTGGACATAACATCATTTTCAATAATCATGTTGGCATAGAATAGCTTAACCAACCTAGGATAGATTGGTTCATCAATTTGCAAGATGGGTAGAGCATTTAAATTAGCAAACCATCTAATAGGTTCTAAGTTACCTAGTTCATCTAGATCAACATATTTACCCTTATGAATGGTTTTACAATCAAACTTTGGGTATTCTAAGGCTATCTCACTAGATTTAAAAAGGGTTGGATCAAATGAATCTCCTTCCAACCTTTTCCCTTTGCCCCTTGTTGATTTCTTGGGAGCCATGTCTATGATGAACAAAACAAAAAGAAATGAGAAGGAAAAGACAAGCAATTATAAGAGAAGGCTTAGAGTAGAGAATCTTAGATCACAGAATTGAAACACTAAGGAAGAAGAAAGGTTCAGCTATTACCTTGTTGTGTTTTCTGCCTTTGATTGTCCTTGAGGAGGAGGAAGAATGGAGAGGAGAGGTTTTAGAGGGGCTTAGGTGGAATAGGATTGAAGGGGAAGAGATTTCGATCGACCGCTTGGGAGCAGCGTTTAGATGGGGGCAGATTGATTTCGGTCGACCGCCAGGGAGCAGAGTTTAGATGGGAGCAGCATTTAGATGGGGGCAAATTGATTTCGGTCGATCGCTGGAAGAGATCTCTCAGCGAGCCAATTGATTTCGTCGTCCACCTCCGACCCTAACACCCCTTCAATATAGGGGTGTTCGGCGGATTACCATAACCAGGCGGTGCTACCGCTGACAAATTTTTTTTTTTAAAATAATCATACAGAATTTTGTTTTCAGAGATTTTAAGGATGAGATCATATCAAAAGGAAATCCAAAATTTCAAATGAAGGTTCGAGAGGAAGTTAAATCAATGAAAACTGAAATTTCAAAGAAAAATCTCATATAATAATGCTCAATTAGTTAGACAATTTAACATGCCTAATTCCCTTCTAATAAAATCAAATTTTTCCTCATTTAATGGTTTTGTAAAAATATCCGCTAATTGATGTTTTGTATCGATAAATTCAAGAGTGACATCGCTACTGTTAACATGATCTCGTATAAAGTGATGTCTTATATCAATGTGTTTAGTTCTAGAGTGTTGAATAGGATTTTTTGTAAGACAAATGACACTTGTATTATCACATTTTATAGGAATGTTATTTAAATAGATTCCATAATCTTCTAATGTATTTTTCATCCAAATAACTTGAGCACAACATGCACTTGCGGCTATGTATTCGGCTTCCGCCGTAGATAGTGCGACAGAATTTTGTTTCTTGGAAGTCCAAGTGTATGTCCTAAAAATTGGCATGTTCCAGATGTACTCTTTCTATCTATTCTACATCCACCAAAATCCGCATCTGCATAGGCTATCAAATTAAAGTCATCAGATTTTGGATACCATAATCCTAGATTAGGAGTACCTTTAAGATATCTAAAAATTCTTTTAATGGCTTTAAGGTGAAACAACTTAGGATTAGCTTGAAATCTCGCACAAAGTCCCACACAAAACATGATATCTGGCCTAGTTGCAGTAAGATAGAGCAGGCTACCTATCATGCCCCTATATGTCTTTTGATCAAAATTTTCTCCATCTTCATCCAAGTCTAACTTGGTGGAAGTACTCATTGGAGTGTGGATGGCTTTTGAGTTGTCCATATTAAATCATTTTAATAATTCTAATGTGTATTTAGATTGATTAAGAAATATGTCATTACTAAGTTGTTTAATTTGTAATCCAAGAAAGAAGGTTAACTCTCCCATTAGACTCATCTCAAATTCATGACTCATACACTTGGCAAAAGATTCACATAGTGATTCATCCGAAGAACCAAAAATAATATCATCAACATAAATTTGAACAATAAGAAAATTATTTTCAAAATGTTTAATAAACAATGTAGTATCAACCTTGCCTTTAGTGAAATCATTTGAAATTAAAAAGGAACTAAGCCTCTCATACCAAGCCCTAGGGGCTTGTTTTAGACCATATAAAGCCTTAGTTAGCTTAAACACATGGTTAGGGAGAAGAGAATTTTCAAATCCAGGTGGTTGTTCGACATACACTTCTTCAGAGATAAAACCATTTAAGAATGTACTTTTGACATCCATTTGAAATAATTTGAAATCATTACTACTAGCATAGGCAAGGAGCATCCTAATGGCTTCTAATCTTGCCACCGGAGCGAAGGTTTCTTCGTAATCGATACCTTCTTCTTTGTTGAAACCTTTGGCCACTAGTCTAGCCTTGTTTCTAACCACGATACCACATTCATCTTGCTTGTTTCTAAAGACCCACTTAGTACCAATAACTAAGTGGTCATTTGAATCTAGGAATAAGCTTCCATACCTCATTCCTCTCAAATTGATTCAATTCTTCTTGCATTGCGATAACCCAAGAATCATCTTTCAAGGCATCATCAATGCATTTTGGTTCAACTTGAGAAAGAAAAGCGGCATGGGCACAAAAATCTTTGAAAGAAGAGCGAGTTTGAACCCCTTTCAATGCATCTCCTATAATTAACTCCTTGGGATGAGCATCTACATACTTCCATTTCTTGGGTAAGGAAGTTTGGGAAGAAGATACATCCAAGTTGTCATTTTGAGGAGAGGGTTCATTCAAATTCAAATTATCAAGACCAAAATCATCATCAAAATCTTTCTTCTTAAATTCGGAAATTTTATTAAAAACCACATGAATAGATTCTTCTATAACTAAGGTTCTTTTGTTGAAAACACGAAAAGCCTTAGAAACGAAGAATAACCAAGAAATGTGCCTTCATTGGATTTTGCATCAAATTTTCCTAAGGCATCCTTTTCATTTAAAATAAAGCATTTACAACCAAAAACTTTAAAATAAGAAACATTGGGTTTTTTATCATTCCATAATTCATATGGAGTTTTAGATAGGGATGGTCTCACTAGAACTCTATTCATAACATAGCAAGCCGTATTTACGGCTTCGCCCAAAAATATTTTGGTAAATTGTATTCATTTAACATGGTTCTAGCCATTTCTTGCAAACTTCTATTTTTCCTTTCCACTACTCCATTTTGTTGTGGATTTCTTGGAGTAGAAAAGTTATGATCATATCCGTTAATTTCACAAAATTTTGGAAGTCATGGTTTTGAAATTCACCTCCATGATCACTTGAATTGATGATATCATAAAACCCTTTTTATTTTGAGTGAGTTTACAAAATTTAGAAAAATATTTGAAGCAATCACTTTTATGAGCCATGAAATAGGTCCAAGTGTATCTACTATAGTCATCCACAATTACAAAGGCATATTTGCTACCTCCTAGGCTTGTTATGTCAATTGGTCCAAATAAGTCCAAATGGATCAATTGCAATGGTCTAGTGGTGCAAATTTGATTTTTTGATTTGAAACTAGTCTTTATTTGTTTTCCTAGTTGACATGCATCACATACCTTGTCCTTAACAAATTTCATGTTTGGGATGCCTCTTACTAATTCAATAGATGAAATCTTAGAAATTAGTTTTATGCTTGCATGGCCTAATCTCCTATGCCAAAGCCAAGCATCATAATTCAAAACCGAAAAACACATTTCATTACATAATTCATCAATATTTATGGTGTAGACATTGTTTTGCTTTAAAGCAATCATGGATATGTTATTGTTTGGTTTTTCAATAATGCAAACATTAGATTCAAATCTAACAACATAGCCTTTATTGCACAATTGACTAATGCTTAAGAGATTATGTTTTAAGCCATCAACTAACAAGACATCATCAATTGAAAAACTTGATTTGTTACCAATGGTTCCTTTGCCAATGATTTTACCCTTGTTGTTGTCTCCGAAGGTGACATACCCTTCTTCTTTGCTAGAGAGCATAGAGAAATGAGATGGATCTCCGGTCATGTGCCTTGAGCATCCACTATCAAGATACCATTTCTTGCTCCTAGCTTGTGAGTTTGTCTACAAAAGAGGATGGTTTTTAGGTACCCATTTAATTTTGGGTGCCCTACAAATTGATCTACTTAATTTATAATTTGGCATTGAGTTGTTTATGGTTCCTTTGGGAACCCATATTAATTTTTGTGGACTAATTTTCTTGAACGGACATTTGTAAGCAACATGTCCCGTTTTACCACAAAAATTACATTTCAAATAGGGTGATACATATAATGTGGATCCTTTAATGAAGGTAGTAGGATTTTGATGAGATCCACTCACAAATCCTATTCCACTTCTATTTCCGACGTGACCCTTGTTTGCAAGGATCATGTCCAAGCCCTTACTACCGACCTTGAACTTGTTTAAGGTCTCTTTAAGTAACAAGTTCTCCTTTTATTTCTTCTAAGTGCTCACACTTAGAGCATGGGGGGTAGAGAAGGAGTTTATAGGTTATTGAACTTATTTTGTAATAAAGCATGCTCTTTCTTAAGCAAATTGAATTTCTTACTAATAGTTCTACATTCATCAAATAACTCATGAAAAGCGATAGAAAGCTCATCGAAAGATAATTCTTCACTAAATAATTCACTAACCTCTTCTCCAAGGGCCATTAGAGCGAAGTTAGCCTCCTCTTTGTTGCTTGCCTCTTCGACCTCGGAGTCACTTGAATCATCCCATGTAGCCTTGAATGCTTTCTTCTTCTTGGGTTGCTTCTTCTTGGCTTGAGGACATTCATGCTTGAAGTGTCCCGGCTTTTTGCATTCGTAGCAAATAACTTGGTCCTTTTGTGTTCAAATTTATTTTTGTGTCATTTTAAACTTGTTCTTTCTTATAAATTTCTTAAACTTTCGAGTCAAAAGTGTAATATCTTTGTCACTGTCCTCATCACTTGATGTTCCTTTCAAGTGGTCTTCTTGTGTTCTAAGTGCCATATCCTTCCTGTTCTTTGGAAGGGGGTCTCAAGCTCTTCATGAGCATGGCACGTCATCTCATAGGTCATTAGAGACCCAATAAGTTCTTCAAGCGGAAATATTTTAAGATCCTTGGCCTCTTGAATGGCCGTAACTTTTGGATCCCAACTCTTTGGAAGAGATCTTAAGATTTTAGTTACCAACTCAAAGTTAGAAAAACCTTTACCAAGAGCCTTAAGTCCATTGATGACATCCGTAAAGCGGGTGTACATGTCTCCAATGGACTCATTTGGTTTCATCCGAAAAAGTTCATAAGAGTGCACAAGAATGTTGATTTTGGACTCTTTCACTCGGCTAGTGCCTTCATGAGTGATTTCAAGAGTGCGCCAAATATCATAAGCCGATTCACAAATAGAAACCCGATTAAACTCATTCTTATCAAGCGCACAAAATAAGGCATTTATAGCCTTTGCATTGAGAGCAAAAATCTTTCTTTCCGATTCATTCCACTCACTCATCGGAAGAGAAGATTTTGCAAATCCATTTTCAACAATATTCCAAAGTTCAAAATCCATAAAAATGAGAAAAATCCTCATACGAGTCTTCCAATACGTATAATCCGACCCATTAAACAAAGGCGGACGAGTAATAGAGTAACCCTCTTGCATACCGGAGTAGGCCATCTCTCTTGGGTTTTAAACCAATATGAGAGCAAACCTTGCTCTGATACCAATTGTTAGGATCGAAAAGGCACTAAGAGGGGGGTGAATTAGTGCACAATGGATTAAATATGTAACTTTGAATCCGATTTAGTATAAAGACAATTTAGTAGGAAGACTTCGATTCGTTGAAAGAGAACTTGTAAGAAGTTGCTTGAGTAAATGAAGCAGCAAGGAACTAAACAATTTGCAGCTAAGTAATGAAATGATTCAGAAAAGTAAACACTCACATATTCATGAACACAATGATGTATAGTGGTTTGGTCAAATGACCTACATCCACTCTTGAAGCTTTCCCGATGAGGCTCCGCACTTCCACTAGCAATCCTTTGAAGGGGAAGGACCAATACCCCTTTTTTACAACCCTTTACAAGAAGTTCACACTCTTACAAGATTTCTCAAGAAGAAGAAGGAGGTGAACACTTAGCAAGAACAAGACTCTTCAAGACTTATCAAAGACTCAAAACCAAGATTCTAACTCTCAAAGGTTGCCCTTTCAGGTGAGAAAGGGGGTATTTATAGATCCAAAATGGATTTAAAATTGGGCTCCAAATTTGAAATCAAATTTGGAGTTTCTGTCCGAATGCAGGCGTACTACATGCAGAGCGGTACTACCGCCTGTTAGAGGCGGTACTACCGCCTGTCAGTCGCAAGGTCGATCGTATGACAGCGGTTCTACCGCTTGAGCAAGCGGTGCTACCGCCCGAGCAGCGGTACTACTGCTGAGCAAAGCGGTGTGTCGCTGGAGCAGCGGTACTACCGCTCCAGTAATGTGGCGGCGGTAGCACCGCCTTCAAAGACACGGCCGCCAGCAAGAGTACTGCTTTGCACAAAGCGATTCTACCGCCCGGCGATCTGTTTCGCTAAATGGGCCTTATCCATGGCCCAAAAAGCCCAAGATAATGGCCCTTGTTGGCCCCTACTAATTTAGAGCAAGATTAATTCAAATCCTTGCCCTAAGTATGTGCTAACTATGAAATTAAAAATATAATTAACAATGATTTAAGCCGACTTTCTTCAAGTCTTATTCCGTGAGCTTTTCGTTGAGACTTCACGGTCCTCCGATATTTCCTCGGATTTCTTCCGACGGGTTCCCAGCATGCTCTCGGCTTGTAAGACATGCTCAACGAGTCTTCGACAAGCTTCCGAACCTTCTCGCCAAAGTTTTGCGAACCTTCAACGATCTTTGTGACGAACTTTCAAAAACTTCGGCAAGTCCCTGATTCGATCTTGATTGGTTCCGGCAACACTTCCGATGATCCTTCGGACTTCCGATGAACTCTTGAACACTGGACGGACTTGACCTCGGCAAATCACTTTATGTTTTTGACCCATCGTAGTTAATCCTGCACGCTTATCTTTGACAATATAGATTAGAACAAATATTTCACCAATTGATTTTATCATCAAAATCCGAGATTCAACACATATATGTCTAACTGCATAGATGTGAAAGTTGCACATAAGTTTACAATGTTCAAAAAGAAAATATAGCAAGCTACTCCTCAGGAGGAATGCCAAGATGCCTATACATGTGATCTATCTTTTGGTTCATCTTCCGCATTTCCTTCAAAATTTCAATTTGCTGTAATTTTACTTCATTTAACTCTCTCATGATCGGATCGTCAGAAGGTGGAGCAGAAACTGGCACTGATGTAGCTGTAACAAAAGGATCAGGAGGAGGAGATTCATTTCCCCTAAAGACTGGTGTTTCAGGATTGTCTACTGGTGGGGGAGGTATATCACTTCTCCTAGGTTGTCTAACCCCTATTCCATGCTCGAATGTACATCTAAGTTGCCTAAGTAGTTTAACGTCAATGATATTAAATCTGTCCACTTGTATTGCTTCTTCATTTGGTGGAATGCAAATATTATGGGCATGGAATAGTTTAGTTATTAAACCTCCATATGGTAACATTGATCCTTTAGAAAGGACCTCTATCATGTGCTGCCGGATTAGGTATCCAAAATAAAAATGTTGTCTGGTCATGATCCAATATAAGGTACCTAACTCAGTGAAACTGATCTCATCATGATGAAACTATTTAGGAATGACAATGCTTACAAGAATGTGATGTAAAATTTTAGAGTTAAAAGGTAATAAATGTTCACAACTCTTGGGGATTATACCTAAATTTGGGTTTGCAAACACGGTTTCTAAAGCTTCAGAGTGGGTGGCACCAACTGTGTCCATATCCCATTTTCCTCTAAAATAACACCCTAACTCTTTCTCAACAATTCCAATTAATGAGCATATAGTACTATCAAATATTTGGATCTCATTACCTAGAAGATAAGTTGACAAGCCATCATCATTCATGCTTAAATTAGCATAGAATAATTTAACCAAGCGTGGATAAACAGGTTCAAAAATTTACAAAATGGGTAAGGCCTCTAAGTCTACAAACCACATGATAGGTTCTAGGCTCCCTAATTGATTCAAATCAACATATTTTCCTTTATGAATGGGTCTAGAACCAAGTTTAGAAAATCTAAGGGAAGCTTCTGTTGAATCTCGGATTTTGATGATAAAACTAGTTGATTGTGTTTTGTTGTTTAACTACGTTTTGAGTTATGCAGGTCTACTATCGATCAGGATTAGATAGTTGACGCTGGAGGAATTGACGCGTTACGCGAGGTGATCACGTCGAGATATTGGATGTCGAGCCGAGGTTCGGCGACTATCGGCTTCGTGACGCCGGGCATCGGGCCAAGAGGTGCGGAGTTGCGCCATGGATATCGAGGTTATGAGGTCAACCATCGATTGGGCAACAAGCCGCTAGAGAGGGCGATGTGCCAAGGATCGGATGAAGCGCCACCAATGATGTGTCGGCAACCGAATGTCAATTCGCGTTGTAATAACTATCTAGATCAAGTAGAGTTTTTGGTGTTTGTTTGTGTAGGAGTGACTACGATAGGAATGAAGACGTAAGCGAAACAAAGGGCCAAGACAAGTGTGATGAATCGCTGGGAGTTCGAGTGTTCAACTAAGTCCAAGATTCGCTGGGAGCATTGCCGTAACCGGCCGAGAACGAGTAGGAAGCTTGCCAAGGGTTTTCGGAAGTTCGCCGAGGTTCGCTTTGTTCGCGAGCTTGCCAAGAAAGATCGAGCTTGCCAAAGAAGCTCTGGGAACTCGCCAAGATCATCGTGAAGTCCGAAAGCTTGCCGTGAGTCCGCGGAATGGTTTCCGAAGGTTTGCCTCGGAAGACCGTCTTGAAGTTGACCGAAGCTCACCGGAAGAAGTTGTCATGTGGACTTTGTAATAGCTTAGGAAACGCTCTTTAAAATTCGTAGTTAGCACGTATTTTGGGTTAGAATTAGATAACCCAAAGTGGGGGCCCATTGGCCCTTGATTAGATGAGTTTGGGCCAAAATTTTGGCCCAAACCGACCAGCTACGTGCATGCATGCTATGTGCTTTGCTAGAGCTGTGGGTATCAGAGTTTTATCGAAAGCAGCGTAGCCAGCACTCTCAGGGCGGTAGTACGCCTCTCGTGATTCAGGCGTAGTATCGCTGGATAGGGCGGTAGTACCGCCAATGAAAGCCAGGCGAGCACCGCTTTGGGCCGAGGCGAGTATGCGCTTGAGTGTGTCGACTGCCGCAAGACAAGCACTGAAAATTTAAAGAGATTCAAATTTGTGGCTCCAAGTTTAGGCTCCAAATTTGAATCACTTTGAGGTTTATAAATACCCTTCTTTCTCAATTTGTGAAAGAATAACCCTTAGAGAGTTAGATTTTGAAAATAAGTCTTAGGAAAGTCTTGTTCTTCATTTGCTTAAGTGTTCACCTCATTCTTCTTGTGAAATCTTGTAAGAGTGTGAACCACTTGTAAAGGGTTATAAGAGGGGTATTTGATCCTTCCTTTCAAAGGATTTGATAGTGGAAGAAGGAGCCTCATCGAGAAGGCTTCGGAAGTGGATGTAGGTCACTTTGACCGAACCACTATACATCAAGCTGCCTTGATTGTGTGAGTGTTTAAATTTCTGTTTTACTTTGCTGCAAGCCTTTACTTTACTTGCTCCACTTCCTTTTATCTTTGTACACATGCTTTAAAGTTAGAACGCAAAAAATCGGTTTCAAATGAAACGCTGCTTTCATCATACGAAGTTTCCGAAGCTTGTTTTAAATCGCTAAAAAATCCATCGTTTTATCTGCTGCACTAATTCACCCCCCCTCTTAGTGCCGCTCGATCCCTAACAGCTTCTTGTGATTTGAACAAGGATTGGTCAAATGAATCTACCTCCATCCTTTTTCCTTTGTCTCTTGATGTTCTTTTAGGAGCCATTTCTATTTAGGATAGATCAATAATCAATTGAAGAAAGGAATTAAACTAGACAAGAAAAAGAAAGAGAAATAATTCGGTTTTTACCTTAGATTGTTCCTTTGAGATGTAGGGAGCTTGAATCAAAGTAAGATCTCCTTCTTAGGCTTCTAGAGGGAAGGAATGATGCTTGGGAGGGTTTAGAGGAGTGTAGAGAGGTGAGGAAGAGAACTCTGCTGGCCCTAACTCACCCCTTATAAAAGGGGTGTTCGGGCGGTACTATCGCTTCAAAGAGTGGTTCTACTACCTGGGCGACTTACCCAGCGGTGCCACTGCTGAATCTGGCGTGCTACATGCCGAGTAAAAAAATCCGCCTTTCATATATATATATATATAATTTATTCTTAGAGATGGGATGAAGTAAAAAAGAATTTGATGAAAATAAATCCAAGAGGAAAAATCAAAAAGATTTGGAATCAAATCGATGAAAACCATAATTTCAAGGAAAGATATCATCAAATAGAGCTTACTTATTTGGACAGTTTAACATGCATAATTCCCTTCTAATAAAATCAAATTGTTCCTCATTTAAAGGTTTCGTAAAAATGTCCGCTAATTGATGATTTGCATCAACAAATTCAAGGGTGACATCTCTACTACTTACATGATCACGTATAAAATGATGCCTAATGTCAATGTGCTTAGTTCGAGAGTGTTGAATCGGATTTTTAGTTAGACAAATAGCACTTGTGTTATCACATTTTATAGGAATATTTTTTTAAGTAAATTCCATAGTCTTCTAGTGTATTTTTCATCTAGATAACCTGTGCACAGCATGCACTTGCAGCTATATATTCAGCTTCTGCCGTAGATAGTGTAATCGAATTTTGTTTCTTGGAAGTCCAAGAAATAAGTGCTTGTCCTAGAAATTGGCATGTTCCGGATGTGCTTTTTCTATCTATTTTACATCCACCAAAATCCGCATCTGCATAAGCTCTCAAATCAAAGTTATTAGATTTTGGATACCATAATCCAAGATTAGGGGTCCCTTTAAGATATCTAAGAATCCTCTTAACAGCTTTGAAGTGAGATAGCTTAGGATTAGCTTGGAATCTTGCACATAGCCCTACACTGAACATGATGTCAGGTCTGGTTGTAGTGAGATAAAGCAGGCTACCTATCATGCCCCTATAAGTTTTTTAATCAAAACTTTCTCCATTTTTATCCATATCTAATTTAGCGGAGGTGCTAATAGGAGTGCTAATATCTTTTGATCCATCCATGTTAAATCGTTTTAACAATTCTAATGTGTATTTTGATTGATTTAGAAATATACCATCACTTAGTTGCTTGATTTGTAGTCATAAAAAGAAATTTAGTTCTCCCATTAGGCTCATCTCAAATTCATCACTCATATTCTTAGCAAATGATTCACATATTGATTTATTACAAGAACCAAAAATAATATCATCAACATAAATTTAAACAATAAGAAAATTATTTTTAAAATGTTTAATAAACAATGTAGTATCAACCTTGCCTTTAGTGAAATTATTTAAAATTAAAAAAGAACTAAGCCTCTCATACCAAGCCCTAGGGGCTTGTTTTAGACCATATAGAGCCTTAGTTAGCTTAAACACGTGGTTAGGAAATAGAGAGTTTTTAAATCCAGGTGGTTGTTCGACATACACTTCGTCGGAAATAAAACCATTTAAGAATGCACTTTTGACATCCATTTGAAATAATTTGAAATCTTTACTACTAGCATAGACAAGGAGCATCCTAATGGCTTCTAATCTTGCCACCGGAGCGAAGGTCTCTTCGTAATCGATACCTTTTTCTTGGTTGAAACCTTTGGCCACTAGTCTAGCCTTGTTTCTAACCACGATACCGTATTCATCTTGCTTGTTTCTAAAGACCCACTTAGTACCAATAACTAAGTGGTCATTAGGTCTAGGAACAAGCTTCCATACCTCATTCCTCTCAAATTGATTCAATTCTTCTTGCATTACGATAACCCAAGAATCATCTTTCAAGGCATCAACAATGCATTTTGGTTCAACTTGAGAAAGAAAAGCGGCATGGGCACAAAAATCTTTGAAAGAAGAGCGAGTTTGAACCCCTTTCGATGCATCTCCTATAATTAACTCCTTGGGATGAGCATCTACATACTTCCATTCCTTGGGTAAGGAAGTTTGGGAAGAAGATACATCCAAGTTGTCATTTTGAGGAGAGGGTTCATTCAAATTCAAATTATCAAGACCAAAATCATCATCAAAATCTTTCTTCTTAAATTCAAAAATTTCATTAAAAACCACATGAATAGATTCTTCTATAACTAAGGTTCTTTTGTTGAAAACACGAAAAGCCTTAGAAACCGAAGAATAACCAAGAAATATACCTTCATTGGATTTTGCATCAAATTTTCCTAAGGCATCCTTTTCATTTAAAATAAAGCATTTACAACCAAAAACTTTAAAATAAGAAACATTGGGTTTTTTATCATTCCATAATTCATATGGAGTTTTAGATAGGGATGGTCTCACTAGAACTCTATTCATAACATAGCAAGCCGTATTCATGGCTTTGGCCCAAAAATATTTTGATAAATTATATTCATTTAACATGGTTCTAGCCATTTCTTGTAAACTTCTATTTCTCCTTTCCACTACTCCATTTTGTTGTGGATTTCTTAGAGTAGAGAAGTTATGATTGTATCCGTTTATTTCGCAAAAATTTTGGAAGTCATGATTTTGAAATTCACCTCCATGATCACTTCGAATTGATGAAATCATAAAACCTTTTTCATTTTGAGTGAGTTTATAAAATTTAGAGAAACATTTGAAACAATCACTTTTATGAGCCAAGAAATAGGTCCAAGTGTATCTACTAAGTCATCCACAATTACAAAGGCATATTTGCTACCTCCTAGGCTTGTTATGTCAATTGGTCCAAATAAGTCCAAATGGATCAATTGCAATGGTCTAATCGTGCTAATTTGATTTTTTGATTTGAAACTAGTCTTTATTTGTTTTCCTAGTTGACATGCATCACATACCTTGTCCTTAACAAATTTCATGTTTGGGATACCTCTTACTAATTCTCTAGATGAAATCTTAGAGATTAGTTTCATGCTTGCATGGCCTAATCTCCTATGCCAAAGCCAAGCATCATCATTCAAAATCGAAAAGCACATTTCATTTCTTAATTCATCAATATTTATGGTGTAGACATTGTTTTGTTTTAAAGCAATCATGGATATGTTATTGTTGGGTTTTTCAATAATGCAAACATTAGATTCAAATCTAATAACATAACCTTTATCACATAATTGACTAATACTTAAAAGATTATGTTTTAAACCATCAACTAGTAACACATCATCAATCGAAAAACTCGATTTGTTACCTATGGTTCCCTTGCCAATGATTTTACCCTTATTGTTGTCTCCGAAGGTGACATATCCTTCTTCTTTGCTAGTGAGCATAGAGAAATGAGATGGATCTCCGGTCATGTGCCTTGAGCATCCACTATCAAGATACCATTTCTTGCTCTAGCTTGTGAGTTTGTCTACAAAAGAGGATGGTTTTTAGGTACCCATTTGATTTTGGGTGCCTTACAAATTGATCTACTTACTTTGTAATTTAACATTGAATTGTTTATGGTTTCTTTAGGAACCCATATCAATTTTTGTGGACTAATTTTCTTGAATGGATATTTGTAAGCAACATGTCCCGTTTTGCCACAAAAATTACATTTCAAATGGGGTGATACATGCAATGTTGGCCCTTTAACGAAGGTGGTGGGATTTTGGTGAGAACCTCTCACAAATCCGATTCCACTTCTATTTCCGACGTGACCTTTGTTAGCAAGGATCATGTCCAAGCCCTTGCTACCGACCTTAAACTTGTTTAGGGTCTCTTTGAGTAGCAAGTTCTCCCTCTTTGTTGTATCTAAGTCTTCACACTTAGAGCATGGGGGTAGAGAAGAGTTTTGAAGACTATTGAACTTACTTTGTAATAAAGCATGCTCTTTCTTAAGCAAATTGAACTTCTTACTAATAGTTCTACATTCATCAAATAACTCATGAAAAGCCATAGAAAGTTTATCGAAAGATAATTCTTCATTAAGTAACTCACTAACCTCTTCTCCTAATGCCATTAGTGCGAAGTTTGCCTCCTCTTTGTTGCTAGCTTCTTCAACCTCGGAGTCACTTGAATCATCCCACGTGGCCTTCAAGGCTTTTTTCTTCTTGAATTGCTTCTTCTTGGCTTGAGGGCATTCATTCTTGAAGTGTCCCGACTTCTTGCATTCGTAGCAAATAACTTGGTCCTTTTTGTATTCAAATTTACTTTTTGTGTCATTTTTAAATTTGTTCTTTCTTATAAATTTCTTAAACTTTCGAGTTAGAAGTGCAATATCATTGTCACTGTCCTCATCACTTGATATTCCTTTCAAGTGGTCTTCTTGTGTTCTAAGTGCCATATCCTTCCTGTTCTTTGGAAGGGGGTTCTCAAGCTCTTCATGAGCATGACACATCATCTCGTAGGTCATTAGAGATCCAATAAGTTCTTCAAGCGGAAATACTTTAAGATCCTTAGCCTCTTGAATAGCCGTGACCTTTGAATCCCAACTCTTTGGAAGGGATCTTAAAATTTTAGTTACCAATTCAAAATTAGAAAAACCTTTACCAAGAGCTTTAAGTCCATTGATGACATCCGTAAAGCGGGTGTACATGTCTCCAATGGACTCATTTGGTTTCATCCGAAAAAGTTCATAGGAATGCACAAGAATGTTGATTTTGGACTCTTTCACTCGGCTAGTGCCTTCATGAGTGATTTCAAGAGTGCGCCAAATATCAAATGCCGATTCACAAATAGAAACCCGATTAAACTCATTCTTATCAAGCGCACAAAATAAGGCATTCATAGCCTTTGCATTGAGAGCAAAAATCTTCCTCTCCGACTCATTCCACTCACTCATCGGAAGAGAAGATTTTGCAAAGCCATTTTCAACAATGTTCCAAAGTTCGAAGTCCATAGAAATGAGAAAAATCCTCATACGAGTCTTCCAATACGTATAATCCGACCCATTAAACATAGGCGGACGAGTAATGGAGTGACCCTCTTGCATACCGGAGTAGGCCATCTCTCTTGGGTTTTAAACCAATATGAGAGCAAACCTTGCTCTGATACCAATAATTAGGATCTAAAAGGCACTAAGAGGGGGTGAATTAGTGCAGCGGATTAAAATCATACTTTTGAAATCGATTTTGTAAAAACACAAGTTCGTAGGAAGATTTCGATTTGGTGAAAGAGAACTTGAAAGTAATTGCTTACGTAAAGGAAATAACTATGAACTAAACAACTTGCAGCTAAGTAATGAAATGATTCAAGAATGTAAACACTCACACATTTATGAACACAATGATGTATAGTGGTTCGGTCAAATGACCTACATCCACTCTTGAAGCCTTTACGATGAGGCTCCGCTCTTCCACTAGCAAATCCTTTGAAGGGGAAGGACCAAATACCCCTTTTACAACCCTTTACAAGAAGTTCACACTTTTACAAGATTTCTCAAGAAGAAGAAGGAGGTGAACACTTAGCAAGAACAAGACTTTTCAAGACTTTTCAAAAGCTCAAGACTAAGATTCTAACTCTCAAAAGGGTGCCCTTTCAGCTGAGAAAGGGGGGGTATTTATAGATCCAAAATGGATTCAAAATTGGGCTCCAAATTTGAAATCAAATTTGGAGTTCCTGCTCAGGTGTCAAAGCGGTGCCGCCGCTTTGTCGAGGTGGTGTTATCGCCATCGCTGTGTCGGTCTTGACTAACACATAGGGGCGTACCACGCCTTGCAGGCGGTGCCACCGCCGTCGAGGTGGTGTTGCCATCACTGTGTCGGTCTCTGATCGACACACGAAGCGCTGTACCACCGCCTGAGCAAAGCGGTACTACCGCTTAGTTCAGTGACTAGGGCGGTGCCACCGCTTAGCGCGGTTCCATCGCTTAGCCAGGCGGTTCCACCGTCGTCGGTATGTGGCTGCATGCTACGCTCCAGCCAGGCGGTGCCACCGCCCCAGGCTAGGAGGTTCCACCGCCCCAGGCTAGGAGGTTCCACCGCCCCAGGCTGGGAGGTTCCACCGCCCCAGGCTGGGCGGTTCAACCGCTTGGCCCATTCAGCCAAAGCTGAATGGGCCCTGTTTAAGCCCCAACTTGCCCAAGAGGCCCTGGTGGCCCCACTAAATTTAGGCAAGATTTTTCCTAAATCCTTGCTCTACTCATGTGCAAACTACGAACTTAAAAACATAACTCAACGTGATTTGATCCACACTCTTCAAGTCAACTTCCGCGAGCTTTACGAAGAGATTCCGGCGGAAGCTTAGATGCTTCCTCGGATTGCTTCCAGTGGACTCCCAGCATACTCCCGGATTGTATGGCGAGCTCAACGAGTCTTCGGCTAGCTTCCGAATCTTCCCGGTAAGTTCCGCGAACCTTCGACGATCTTTGAGATGAACTTCCGAAAACTTCAGCAAGTCCCTGATTCGATCTTGGATGGTTCCGACAACACTTCCGAAGATCTCTTGGACTTCCGATGAACTCTTGAACCCCCGACGGACTTGACCTCGGT
The DNA here is from genome assembly GCA_024322285.1 of Musa beccarii. Classification (NCBI taxonomy): domain Eukaryota; kingdom Viridiplantae; phylum Streptophyta; class Magnoliopsida; order Zingiberales; family Musaceae; genus Musa; species Musa beccarii. The sequence goes on along the minus strand of CM044395.1, from coordinate 25,399,747 downwards.
AAATCACTTTATGTTTTCTTCCCATCATAGTTGTTCCTGCACACTTATCTTGACAAAGTAGATTAGAACAAATATTTCACCAATTGACTTCATCATCAAAATCTGAGATTCGACATTATTATCTCCATAATAATTTACTTGACTTATCGACTATGAACGTACTAGGCCACTACGCCATAGTCCCTAGATGGTATAGGGGGATCTAATCCATTAGACCTGTCTATCCTCAGTTACCATGTATCTAGTCCCTCTTCCATCTAATATCACAGAGACCGTATATTGGGCATGGTAAAGTCAGACCTATACAGAATCCTGTTCGAGTCTCGCTCTAATCGGATTCTCCCAAAGAACTCCTCTCTTAAATCGAATGACCCTGGTCAGGGATTTTGCCTAAGCAAGCATACGCGAAATATATCTCTCACGATACCGAGAGTGGATGATTGATAGAACCCCAGAGAAATTCTATGGAGATTGATCTTTGAGGGGGATCAACCCTTGGAACGCTATAGGGGTTCCACCCTCCAAGTAGCCTGGTGGCTGCAATTGTAGATTGATCTTTCTTATTCCAAAGAGGTGGAGGCTACAAGCTTATATAGAGCTCCAAACCCTAGCCCTAGGGGCTGCTTCCTAAGTGAACTACCCAATTTACCCTCAACCTTAGCGGGCCGGCCCAGTAACAAGGGGGGCGACGATTAAGAAGCCTAAAGACCCAAATATAAACCCTAGCCTCTCTTCTTTATAGGATAGAGGTGGCTAGGTGGGGTTTATTACATTCTCACAGGGTTTTTATTAGCTGCTACATGGTTGAGTAGGACCTAACCCTGCTAGGGTCCTATCAAGCCCGCCCTCTTCAAATCAGCCTTGTCCTCAAGGTTGGGGTTCCATGAACTCAGGGAACCGAGACTTCAGCTCCTCATATGATTCCCATGTGGCATCTTCGAGTGGTAAATTAGTCCAATGTACTAGTACTTCAGTAGAGGGACGTCAACGACGTATCACGACTCTGCGGTCGAGGATGGCTTGTGGTTGGGCTTGAATATTTCCATCATCGACAGGGTGTCTCGTGTTCTCCCAACTTAGGCTTCAAGCATGACACGTGGAAGACAGGATGAATTTTGGCATCTTCGGGTAATTTAAGTCTGTACGCCACAGCTCCAATACGCTCTATGATCTGATAAGGCCCATAAAAATGTGGAGATAGCTTCATGGAGGCTCGTGTGTTGATGGATAGTTGCTTGTATAGTTGTAGGCGAAGATAAACCCAATCTCCTACTAAAAATTCTCTTTCACTTCTTCGTGTGTCACCTTCGCTTCATTCTAGCTTGAGCAAGAGAGAGATTATCCTTTAGCAAATTGTAGGAGTTTGTCCTCACAATTAAATCTTGGTCAACCTGATCTACCTTAGCCGAGCCAATTACATACTTTGGAATCACAGAGCCGACCGACCATATAATGTTTCATATGGGGTACATTTTGTAGATGAATGATATGTAGTATTGTACCACCATTCGGCCCAGGGGAGTCATTTCGTCCACTCCTTTGGTCGATCACTAGTGAAACACCAAAGGTATGTCTCTAAACATCTGCTCACCACTGCTTGGCCGTTAGTTTGTGGATGGTATGCAGTGCTCATCTTGAGTTTGGTGCCTCAGAATCAAATAACTCGGTCCAAAATTTACTAGTGAAGATCCCGTCACGATCACTTACAATGGACCTTGGCATCCCATGCAGCTTTAACAATATTTTCTATGAAAATCTGAGCAATACTAACAAAGAAGTGTAGGGATTGCGCACAAAGACAAAAATGAGCATATTTCGTAAGTCGATCAACCACCACAAGGATTGTGCTTTTACCTTTTGAAGGTGGCAGCCCTTCAATGAAGTCCATGGAGATGTCACCACACCGAGTCCGGTATGGGTAGTAGTTGTAGTTTCCCTGGACTTGCCAATGCTTCACCTTTTCTGTCACATACATCACATTGTGCTACGTATTCGAAATAATTTTTTTCATCCCTTTCCAATAAAAGTTTTGCTTCACTCTTTTGTAGGTTCTTAGAAATCCGAGTGCCCTCGCTTGAAGGTGTGGAGTGCATTTCATGCAAAATGACTTTGATGCAAGGGGAGTTTGGTATAAGCACAATCGACCTTTATAGCATAGATCCTCGAATCCCAAGTATAGTGAGCTATTGCACTTGGATCCTCCTCCAATTTTTGATGATGTTGCTGGTTTCTCGATCCTTCTTCCATTCTTCCCTAATGCCCTCGAGGAAGCCGGTGGTAGGAAGAGAGATAGCTGAAAATTTAGCTTCTTTGGGAGCCGTGTGAGAGTGCATCTCAACAACATTTTCTTTCCCCTCGTTGCTGCTGGAGATGCATAAGAAAGCCACCATTTATCTTGTGTAAAACTTTCTCCATTCGTTGGGTTGAAACAGTTGGTTACGTTGCTTCGCGCTTCCCGTAGGGTGACCTGTTTACCTTTGCAATAGAATTTCATAATCAATTTGGAAAAGTTCCAAGAGACATCACCTAGTGTCGCTACCATTCTATGCCCAACACAGCCTCATAATCATCAATTGGTAGGAGGAAGAAGTCGAATAATTTCTTGGTCCCGTAGTAATAGTTTCACCTGCGGGCATCTTTGGTCGCATTTTAGGATTCGCCGTCGGCGACACTACGTCAAACTTGCTGCAACCTTCGATATGGAGCGCCATCCGAGCAGCAACCTTACTGTTTAGAAAGTTATTAGTGCTGCCTGTATCGATGAGAATGGTGATCGGTTGTTGTTTGAGCAGGCCTCCAACTTTCATCGTTTGCAGATTTGAGTAGCCGGCTAGCGCATGTACCATAAAGTCGACTGGTTGTGGCTCTTCTTCCACATCTTCATCCTCATGTTTAAGACTCTCTTCTAGCTATTTACTGATCTCTTCTTCCACTGGTTCAATCACAAGAAGTCTCCCCTTTTTACAGCGATGCTCGCGGCTCCACGGCTCGTCACAATGCCAACATAACCCCTTAGCAGATCGGTCTCGAAGCTCTTCTCTTGTCAACCTTTTTGGTGCAGGAGCTCGGTTGATCGTAAGCGAGGCTGAGGGCTTCAATATTTCTGGTTGGGGAGCGACCCTAGTCCTCCGGGCTTCATGGTTCAATCGCTCCTCCTGAAGTCGTGCGAAAGAGATGGCTGCCATAAGCGTGTACGGTTGTCGCGCTTTAACTTCTCCCCGGATCTCCGGCTTCAAGCCCTCAATAAATGTCCCCAATAATTGTTTTTCAGACCAATCACGAGTTTGATTAGATAACCTTTCAAACCTGGTTTGATACTCTTGGATGGTGGAGGTTTGTCGGATCTTTGCTAGTTGTCCGTCGATGTTCTCGTAATCGGTTGGTCCGAAACGGATCAGCAGTCCTTCTTTGAATTGTCGCCATGAGAGGACTCCATGAGTATGTTCAAACCAATCAAACCATTGTATGGCATCTCCTTCAAGATGTATAGCTGCAATTTCTACCATAAATGCATCTGCGGTTTTGTGGTACCGAAAATATCACTCCGCGCGCGAGATCCAACCAATCGGGTCTCCTTCTTCCCATCTAGGGAAGTCCACCCTCATGCATGGATAGCGAGGATCGGTCATAGAGCCTCCCCTCTCTTGAAGGTCATCTTTTTGATTAGAGCTCTCCCCTTGATGTGATTTCTTTGGGCTCGATGGTCGACCCAAACTAAGTTCGGCAAAGAGAGTCTGAATCTTCTCCTCCATTCGTGTCTCGAAGGCTTCGAATTTAGCATCAATTGCCTCCTCGGATGCCATAGAATATGTCTCCAAATCTGTAATATTAAGATCTCTCTTTTGTTGCCGGGTTAAAGGCATGAATTATTTGAGGGAAGTGGTGGCCGAAAGGGTTTGTGGATTGGTGGATGTAGGCTGCGGTTTAGGCTTGTTTTGTGGCTGTTTTGGGTGCTGTTTGGGGCTACGATTTGATGGAGTTTTGGGCTAAAATGGTAGTGGATGAAGGTTAGAGAAGAGGGTTTTAGATTTGTGGTAGCTCGCAGCAAAGATTTGACAAAAAATCAGTAGAAATTGCTGCCTATATGCGCTGTCTCGTAAGAGCAGAATTGTCGTCGAAGAAATAGCGGTTTCTCGACGAAATTTCCAATGAAAACTCAGGGGTTTGAGGAGGGGGTTTGATGGTAGAATATTAGTTTAGATAGCAACAAGGATAACAAATTGGATCAAAAAATTTCGGCAGCAAAGTAGTAAAGAAATCGGTGCAAGTTGCGATAGCAGAATTCTCGTTAAAAAAATTTCAGCACTTTGTGACAAGAGATTGCAGCAACACACGAATTTGTTTTTGTGATGAATTCCACAATAGATCAATCACGGATGGGAGCCAAGATGATCTATGAGGTGCACAAAAAATTTCGTTCAAAAAGGATAACAATTAGATCGGTTAAAGGTAGCAACACACCGCTGAAATTTTCTGCAGCAATCCTACGTTCGCAAAGATGGTAACTTTTGCAACGCAAGGAATTCGCAGCAAGGGATCGATAGAAAAACTTCTTTTTGATATTTTAGATGAAAAATTACAACAGCAAAAGGTATTGGTGATAGAAAAATACCAGATCTCTGATGCAATTAGAGGTGGCGATCAGAGATTGATTTGATCTACGCCAAGAGATGATGGTGGAGACGACGACGTCAAGAGCAATTGTGGGAATTGCTTGGCTAATGGTGGGCGGTAGGGATGGCAGCAAAAGCAGCAAGATCGCTGCTCTGATACCAGATGATAGAACCCTAGAGAAATTCTATGGAGATTGATCTTTGAGGGGGATCAACCCTTGGAACGCTATAGGGGTTCCACCCTCCAAGTAGCCTGGTGGCTGCAATTGTAGATTGATCTTTCTTATTCCAAAGAGGTGGAGGCTACAAGCTTATATAGAGCTCCAAACCCTAGCCCTAGGGGCTGCTTCCTAAGTGAACTACCCAATTTACCCTCAACCTTAGCGGGCCGACCCAGTAACAAGGGGGGCGACGATTAAGAAGCCCAAAGACCCAAATATAAACCCTAGCCTCTCTTCTTTATAGGATAGAGGTGGCTAGGTGGGGTTTATTACATTCTCACAGGGTTTTTATTAGCTGCTACATGGTTGAGTAGGACCTAACCCTGCTAGGGTCCTATCAATGATCCTCTAACATGCAATTGCCTTCGTAAGGTTAGCTACTATTCCCGAGAATCGGCTATATAATATCTGGAGCTTTCCAAACCTGTAAGTTCGGCGTCAAAGAATAGAGTACTCAAACAAGACATCTTTGGTGCCTTAAGTATAAGGACAAGACACACTACTAGGACTACGAAATCATTGTCTGACATTAGGTATCATTAACCATACAACATTCTGTAAGTGGATCAATCAGTGAACTCATTCTCCAATGAGCACCTGCACTGTACCTCTAGTGTCCCAACACAAGCAACTATGAGACCAGTCACCTCCATCATATAGACGAGTATACAGTACATCAGTCTATCCAGTTATCTAAATGTCCTCATCGAGTAACTTATGACCAGGATGATTTAGGATTTGTGTTTAAAGGTATATCGGTCTTATTATCTGATCTCATCATGATCTGATTCTCATTGCACAGATCCATGGACATCACAATATTTATCCAGATAATGTGAGAAAATACTAATAATAATATACGAAGAGATCGACGTAACATGTCACAGGTGCCATCACTCACGTGATTGGCTTGTAGGGCACCTACAACTAACATGATAGTCATAGGTGCCCTGCAAGCCAATCACATGAGTGATGGCACGTGTGATATCATACAACTTCTTTTTACTTATTATTTATTTTATATTTTTCTCACTTTATATTATTTATTGTATATATATATTATGATGTACATGGATCTGTGCAATGGGAGTTAGATCATGATAAGATCATGATAATAAGACTGATTCATCTTTAAACACAGACCCTAAATAATTTCAGTCATAGATTACTCGAGAAGGACATTGAGATAACTAGACAGACTAGTGTACTATACACCTGTCCATATGATGGAGGCGGTTAGTCTCATATTTGCTCATGTGTGGACACTAGGGATACAATATAGGTGCTCATTAGAGAATGAGTTTATTGATTAATTTGCTCATGGAATGCTAGATGGGTGATGATACCTCATTATCATACAGCGATTCCGTCATCCTAGTAGTATACCTAGACCTTAGACTTGAGATACCAAAGATGTCCTGTATGAGTACTCTACTCTTTGATACTGGACTTATAGGTTTAAAAGTTCTACATCTAGTACTATTAGTTATCGGGAGTGGCAACCAACCTTTTCGAGGGCTATTGAGTATCGATAGAGGATCATCCACTCTCGGTATCATCAGAGGAATATCTCATATGTTCTTGCTCAGGCAAATCTTTGGTCAAGGACATTCGAATTAAGAGAAAGAGTTTTTTAGGAGAATCCAATTAGGGTGAGACTTGAGTAGAAATTGTATGGGCCTGATAGCACCATTCCTAGAATACGGTCTCTAGGATATTAGATAGATGAGGGACTATAGGTACATTATAACTAAGGATAGACATATCCAAAGGATTGGATTTCTCTACATCATGTGGGGACTATAGCATAGTGGCCTAGTACGTTCATAGTTGATGAGTCGAATGACTTATTATAGAGATAATAATTCACTGAGTCAGAATGTGTTTCGATAGGTACGACTCATGGCCAGCTCGATATTGGGCATAGAGAGTCACACACATATGGTAGGTGTTGTGACGAGTAGAAGTTTAGATATTAAATATCCGCTGGAGCCCCTATCTTATTAGATATCTAATAAGTTCCTAAATTATTGAATCATATAGATGAGATCCAATATGAGCTAATAAGAGATTATTGGGTAGAGACTCACTAATCTAACAAGCTTGGGTAGTTGGATGAAAATCCAATACCCAATAGGATAGGATCCATTATGGTTAAGTTGATAGGAGGCCTCTATAAATAGGAAGGCACCAAAGGCCCATAGGCTAGGGCTCTCTTGGTTGCCACGTCTTATTCTCCTCTCCCTTTCTTCTCAGCCAACAGCCCCTTTGGGGCATGTAGAGCTTTGGGCAATGATTTGAGGAGCGTCTTCGCAGCCCTTATCGTGTGGATCACCGCTAGTGAGGATGACGCTTGACCTCTTTCATCATCTCCCACAAATCTATAGGAATTTTAGAGATATATGATCTCCCTAGGTAATAGAATCTTCTTCTATGCGTAATTTTCGATTTCACAAGTTTTTGTATACCAATCTTCACATTATGACAAGAAACCTTTTCCTAAGGGAAATCTGGATTTTTTTTCTATTCTTCCACTATGCATGTGATGTTGCCCCTAGATTTCCCTATAGCCTGGACGATGCTGAGCAGGAGGCAGCCTAGGATGTGGAAGATGTCAAGTGATGTTTGGCAGATTTTAACTAGAAGCTAAAGAATGTAATTCTTCATTTGAGCATATGTTGGCACCATCAGGTTGATGCTATGCCTAGCCTCCTGTGAGTGCTATTTTAGGGATAGAATTTCTTCAAGTTGGCGATATGCCAAGTCCTTGGTAGTGCCTTGCCCTTTGTGGTCTCGAGGCAGTAAGTTCCTTCTTGGACTATCTTGATCACTCGATAGGGTCCTTCCCAGCTTGATGCTAACTTTTCTTTAGAGTCGATCAAGGGTGTCTCATTCATGGCGAGCCTAAGGTTATTGTTTGGGGTGGTTCATGGCATGGCCTCGGGGCTCCTTGTGTTGGCCTAAGATCATAGCCTTTGTGGCCATGTATTGATTGGCCCTCTATAGCATCTTAGGGACAGTGATGGGCAGTGTTTCAATCAACGACTAGAAGAACCTAAAAGGTCGCAAGCTCATCATAAAAGCTTGAATCACTAATGAGGGGTGGGCATCCTAGACTCCCTTGATCTCGTTGCTGAATTAGGAGACAAAGTGGGAGAGTGGTTCATCCTCCCTCTATTGAAGCCCTAGTAACATGGCAGCGAAAGACTTCAAGTGCATATTGGTAAGAAAATGGAGCTCAAATTCCTTTGTAAGTTGGGTGAATGAGGAGACCGAGAGGGGCTTTAGGTGGCTATACCACTCCTAAGCCTAGCCTCTCAGTGTCATCAGAAATGTCTGGCACATTAAGGTGACCAACATGTCATATAATGACATTTGTATTTGAAATGCCACGGTGTGCTCATTGGGGTCAGAGCTACCATCGAAAGCCTCCAATATGAAAAGGCAAAAGTTGGCTAGGAGGGGTTCCTCTTGGATACTCTGGACGAATGGGGAGCTAACCAAGGCGAGGTCATCGGCTTCCCCCTTCAAACGCTAGAATTCATGCTGTACCTCATCTAGACGTTAGGTCATCTGCCACAGCTGGGCCCTAAATGACTCCTCCATTGAGTTGATAGATTGGGTTTCCAACTAGGGTAGGGTTGACCTATGGCAAGGGGGCACATTGAATTCCACCTTGGGGGACAATGGTGCCCCGAGCGATGTTTAGGTTTGCCGAAGACAATCCGAGGAGATTGACTATGGATCCATAGGGGAGGCCTTTAGAGGTGCAAGAGCAAGCAAAGGTTGGACCGCCAACTACAAGGCTGGAGGTGGGGCTAATAGTTAAGCTAGTTGGGGTAGGAGAGGAGTAATGGCCTGCATCATCCCAACCAATGTTTGTACCTGATGTGTGAGGATCAGGAAGGCCTTAGTAGGGATGAACAGGTGCCTTATGTTCGATCCTAGAGGGGAGAGCCCTAGGTTATTAAATAAATGCCAATAACACTTTGGAGTTTGTGTTGAGATGGAGGCATCTACTTATGGGAAGGAGGTTAGCTATCCTCCTTGTCCGAAGGTACTGTGTGCAAGTGATGGCGCTTCCTCGCTATAGTACTCGTTGAGAGGGCTTGCGGGTGGATGTTCTTGTGACATTCGGGCACTCCTTCTAGCGCAAAAATATTACAACTATGATACCATTGATTGAAGAGTCAGCATGGTTTGGTCCCATCCCAAAGGCACAAGCTCACCTTAGAAGCCCATGTGGTGCTCTCGAATATTGGTTGTGGTGGGGAGAATCGATTGGCATGATCCTGAGGTGATACTTGTCTGCTCGAGGTAGATTTTGCATTGGGCTGAGGTGGTTAGGCTTCCTCTGGATTCTGGAGTCAAACCGAGGAGTGTCTTGGCTTCACCGAAGTTCCTACACAAGACATAAATATCGGGGGAGTTCCTAACTTGACCCCTTCGATGGGAAAGTTAGTAGTGAGAATTACAGTAGTAGGAATTTTTTTCTCTCCCCCTTTCAGGTTCAAGGGCTAGCCTTTATACCTGGACGATCAAGGGCGGGAGGCTGATGACTCCTCTCTTAATTCGTGGTCTTTCAGGGGCTCATTTATACCGACGATCGATTGATTTCTTCCCCTATTAGCGAAGAATGACCATAGGGGTATCGTTTATCTATGCTGGTATCTATATAAGAAAAGAGGATGATGTTCGTCTGCACCAAACGATTGAAAAGGCGTCACTCGAGATTAATGCTTAAAAACATTAAAAAAAAGGAAAAATAGATGAGTTTCACACCAAGGATCGAGGCTCCCTGCACCCGGGCGTGCGACGCTTCCCTGAAGTCACGATTGACGGGAGGAAAGGATGCTTCCCCGCTGCTCTACCGCAAGGAAGGAGAGGTGTATGGGCTCTTCTGCCGTGGTTATTGTTGCGATGAGCGTGAATCCTGTCAGCAGGCCAAAGCTGTCACTTTAATCCCTATCAAAGTTAAAAGTCATATAAATCATTCTAAATGTTAGCTGTTTTTCCATGTGAAAGTAAATCGATTGTACAACGCCGAGTCTTAAAAAGACCCGTCTTCACCGCGACGTGTATTTAGCTACTCACGGAAGCCACATTGCAGTGATTCAATAGCTAGTCCACCACCATTGCATGTTGCAATCTCTTCTCTTTCACATTTGATCATGACAATTGCATTGTCCTCAACTGGCCTGAAGCCAGTCAGCACTTCTCAAAGCTTCTTCATGTATGTCTAAATTACTCACACCACTGGCAGAATGGACCACCTCAAGGACCAGTTGGCTGACTTAGTCAAAATTGACGTGGTCAAAATTATCTGCTGCATCATTCTCTTTTCAACATCTTTGAAGAGACCTTTTATTGAATAGTTCTTCACCATAACTTTTATTGTCATGTGAAGTTTGCACAACGTTTGATAATGCTAAATTTGTAAGGTTAAAGGCCTGAGTGAAAAATGAGAAATTAAATACAAGACACAAGTAAAGACAAAGCAAAGTGAGTTAAGAAAGTAGATGGTTTTAGGTTTTTAAAGAAATAATGATATTATGTGTTTGCAAGGCAAAATTGGGAGGACAATATTAAGAAGTTAAGAATTGGAATAATTTGCATTATCGTAGTGTTACTTCCAATGTAGTGAGATGCTAAAAAATTATGTTCAATATCAGAAAGATCAATGGCGGTCAGCATACATTTCTTGTCTTGTCTCAAGACACACAATTCACCTACAATATTGAGTGTTTTAGGATCTTTTGGAAATCCAGGGATTGGAGATTTTTGGCATTGGCATCAAATAGAACATTATGCATGGATGGAAATTCTACCATAATAAGAACAATACATCTCACTCAATAACAAAGAGAAAAAAAAGAGAAAAAGGATGAGAAAGTATGCTACACTTGACAGTTCATTTTGAAGGTCTCTTCTTAGATTAAAATCATATCCATTATGAAACCCCTCCTCTCGGGAAAATCTACTTTATTACTATGCAAACAAAAAAAATCAGGAAAAAACAATTTGATTTAAAAATTCAATTAAATATAAAATAATTGTAAGATTTTTTATATACTCAATAATTCAAATATAAAATCTTACAATAAATAATCAAAATCTTTACCACCTAAACTTCCCAACACCTTCAACTCAAGAAATAGTTGTCAGATTATATTACTAACTATGAGAATTTAGTAAAATATTATTTCTATATATTTATTTTTATCTATATTATTTTTATATTGTATTTAATTTTAAGTTGTGTGTATATATATATATATATATATACATATATATATATATATATATACATATACATATATACATATATATATATACATATATATATATATATATATATATATATATATATATATATATATATATATATATATATATATATATATACATATATTATATATATATATATATATATATATATGCATATATATATATATATATACATATATATATATATATATATATATATATATATACATATATATATATATATATATATACATATATATATATGTATATATATATATATGCAGTAGATAAAACATTCAATTTATGTTCGATATATATATATATATGTTTGTAAGTGAATATAGACAATATGTATATATAAAGCATATATATACATACATACATATATACATATACATATATGTACATATACATATATACATATATACATGTATATGTTAGGATTAAGAACAACACTAAGAGGAGGGGAGGGGGGGGGGGGGGTGTTGGTTGAATTAGTGCAACTAGGTAGATAAAACATTCAATTTAAGCGATGTTCGATGAAAATATTTCGTTTAACGAAAACCGTTTCGGAAAAATGTTTGATTAGAATATGTTTGTAAGTGAATAGAGATGAGGAGATTAGACAATTGCAATGAAGTAAAATAGAATACAGCAAAAGTAAAGCACTGACCAAGAAGAGAACACGCTAATTTTATAGTGTTTTTCAAGTTCGCCGGAAGGTTCGTCGAAAGTTCGCAGAGCTTCCAAGAAAGAATGTAAAGCACTCCACTATGGATACATCCTCTGATGAGGTCACCGACTTCCACTATGGATCTTTCTTAAATGACAAAGATTAATTACCTTTTTATAGAACTTTTACAAGTGGCTCACTCTCCTTTTATAAACTTTTACACTTAGAAACGGTGGAGGTGAACTCTCAAGTATCCAGCTGCAAGACGACGTTTCCATTTTACTATAGTTTAAATACCCCTTTCTCAGCTGAAAGTGGACCAGTTTTTCTATCACTTCTCTTTTGCTTAACCAGCTGAGAAGTAAGAGATATTTATAGGCTTCAATTGGCTTCAAAAATGGAGCTAAAACTATAAATCGGTCTCATCTTGGATTTTCATTCGCTCCTAACTTCTTCTTCACTTCTTACTATGCTTTAAAGTTAAAACGCAATCTTTCTCGGTTCATTCGCGGTTTCTGGTATCATCGCCAAAATGGGCTCGACACTAGGTGGTACCATCGCCTAACAATTGGTATCAAAGCCATGTTCTTTTCTCTTTCGTTTACACCCATGAGTGGTACTATCGTTTTCAAGAGGGCTTTTCAGTTTTTCGTCCCACCGTTTTTAAGTCTTAACTATTGGAACTAGGTGAGCTTTCATGCTTTCAATGAATCTTAGATTTTGATGATGAAACTAATTGATTCGATTTGGAGAAAGGTCTTTTTCTTTAAACGCAAAGTTTCTTTATTTTGGTTTAGACAAGAACGAGTTCAATCGTTTCAAGTTAAACGCTTTTGATATTTGACTAACACTATCGATCGAGTAGAGTTAAAGACTCGAAAGTAAACCTCTTATTGCATAATTTTGAGCTCTTCCAAATGACACCAAGCGAAACTATTGGAATATGTACACCCGCTTCAATTGACTTTGATTAACAAGATTTTAAGCCTCACAAAGAGTGATCAAAAGTAACCATAACGAGACTAAAAATTTATATGATTTTTCATTGGAAGAACTAATCGGTTCACTAATGACATATGAAATGATATTTGGATGTCATATGCCCACCTTCTAAAGAATAAGAAGGATTTGAAACATCGATTAAATAAATGCGAGTGATGACTCAAGTGATGAGGACAATGAGGACATTGAACACATAACAATGAATGTTAACAAGTTCATTAAACATCACAAATAAACTTGAATAGAGAAAGAGGCCAAAGAAGAAGAAGAAGGGTTGCCAAGAAGAATCAAGTAAAGAAGAGGCGAAATGGGCGTGTTGCACCCAAGTTGTTCTTACCTTACTTTGAAATTATATGATCCTTTCATGAGTTGCTTGAAATCAATTTTTTTTTATGCTTTTTCCTTCCTAGTATTTTTGAAAAGTAAAAATTATGAATGATATTTACATGATTTGTGATATTACCTAGAATTAATCCATGCATGTGTATCTTGATGTTTTATATTTCATTTCTAAACATGTTGATGATTTTGTATCATGCATGAGCTTTTGAAGTAATAAAGTGATCGTGATGATGAAACTTATTTTTCAAATTTATAAATAGATGCATGATTTTGGCAAAAATTTGAACATGGCAACATAATGTCATTTTTATTCTTGATGGTTTTATGACTAAGCTCGTGTTTTATTTTGATACATGTTTTCATAAAATTTTGAATATGCTCACATAAAATTGCTTAAAATGATTTTTCATTCTATTGAGATGAATGTAAATGTGTTTGTTGATGAATATTTTAAAAATGTGCCTCATGTTTTCGGTCTTAATGATTTCTCTTGAAACTTGCTCTTTGATTATACTGAAAACATGATATACTTATATGAATGTCAAATCGAAATGCACATAAAAATGAAAAATTGCAGTATCATGATGCAAATGCTTTTGATCTTAATGGGCTAAATGACAAGTGGGATGGATCATTAGGAGTTCGAGTAATTCATTATGGATAGTCATGCTAAATGATTTTATGATATTACGAGTATTTAAAGGCATTATATCTTGATGACAAACTCATATTTTGGTCTTGAATTTGATATTCATTTTAGAAACATGAGCAGTATGAAACAAACAACTTAAAAGAGCTATCTTATTGAGATTATTGGTTTTATTTTGTGAATCTCAAATTGATTTTGATGATTCAAGTTAATAATTTGATTTGAATGAGCTTAAACTACATTGTGATCTTGGAGTCTTTCAAGATCTCTCACTTCATACCATGATTCTCCCATGTGGTTGAAGAAAATCCAAATGAATCATAAATTATTTTCTTAACTTATAGATACTCAACTTGGAAAATATGTTTTGAAGATTGAAACATTGCATGCACAATTTGATTTTTCTCCTGTTTCAATACAAAACTGAGCTTGAAATATTAATGCAAACACTTAAAAATCACTCATGATGGAACTCGACGCCTTAAGATCATCATCTCTTGAAGTCATGAGGTTGCTTGACTTGAGATATTTTTGGGAATCAAAATCCTCCTAGAATGGTTTCATTTACCAAAGGGTTTGTCATTTGTGAATCTCACAAACTATGTTAATGTTTTGATGATTCGAACTTGAATGAGCTTTATCATAATCCAAATATTTTGATATTTGTCTTATCTTTATGGACTTTTAAATGAATCATGAGCCTTGAATATATTTCATGATATAGAAATGGTCTTTAAAATTGAACAGTTGCATAAATAATTTGGTTTATGATGAATCATGAATGATGTCTTTTGGTGTTAATCCTTGATATTTCATATTGATATCTTTCATGAATTATTTGCATTTATGTTTTGTATGCATCATGAAAATTGAAATATTGATTGCTAAATTATTTCATTGAAATATTATTCATCCCTTTTTTTCGATAGTGACAAAGGGGAGTTAGCTAGCTAGCTTATTTGAAAGTGACAAATATAGCTAGCTAGAACTTTTAAAAGGCAAAACTTACACTTCTCAAAATGAGAAGAAAGAAATTGCAAAGTTGCATTATTTTTTAACTCATGAGCTTGCAAAAATGTTATAAATTTTACAAAATTACTAGCTCATTGCAAACAAAAAGTTGAAAAAGAGAAACTGACCTAGGTATGTTAGCTTGCTTATCATTATTGATTGCTTGTTATCATCTTTTTCTCTCATATCATGATTTTTGACACCCTTGAAATTATGACTTAATATGCTAAAAATTCATATTGTAAATTTTTTATTTTGTCATGATCAAAGCATTGACTATTTGTACTCCATTTTTTTTTGACAAAAATAAAGGGGGAGAAGATTTATTGCTAGCTTATGCATCATCGCAAAGAAAAATTTTGGTAGCTAGAATATGCAAAGGAAGCAAAGAATGTGTAAACTTGCCATGATGAATTGCAAGAAGCAAGTGATGGATTGCTATGCTTGGACGTCCTTGAAAAACTTGCCATGATTGAATGTTAAATGATGTGATAAATAGCTAGTGTGTTGTAAAAATTTGCATATCTTTTAAACTAGCTATGATGCTACTTCTTCTTTTTGTTGATGACATAGGGGGAGAAGTAGATTGATGACTTTATGCAATGTAATGATGCTTGAATATTTTATATATTTGCATGATGGATTTATATTTCTCACTACATGAATTTGATTTCAAATTTAGAGATAGGGGAGTTTGGTTAAACTCCGGGAAAACTTTTAGAATTATCATCATTTTGATCTCATATTTTGATGATGAATAATTGATTGTTTTTTGTGGTCTAACTATGTTTTGAGTTACGCAGGTCTACTATCGATCGTGATTAGACAAAATTGTCACGCCAGATATTGGACCATTTAGAGAGTTAGAAAAAGGCTTGAGGAAAAGAGCGTTAGGAAAGTCTAGTTTTCAATACCACAAGCTTGTGTTCACCTCGTCTTCTTTCTGTCAATTTTGAAAAATCTAGGTCGGCGAGAGTGTTTGTTTGTGTGCAGGATTAAGTAGTATGAACTTCAAAGTAAAGACAAGTGGGATGGACCGTTGGGAGGGTTGTAAGAGATTCGGGGATTTGGTCCTTCCCCTTGAAAAGGATTTGCTAGTGGAAGTTGGGAGCCTCATCAAGAAAGATCGAGCTTGCCAAAGAAGCTCGATGGATCTCGCCAAGTGGATGTCCGGGAGCTTGCCGGTCGGATGATTCATCTACCTAAGTTCAACCAAAGAAGTCTATTTGAAATCTTTAAAATTTGTAGTTAGCACATGCATTTGTTACTTTAAAGCAAATTTGAGCAACTTACTTTGCACAAAGTACCCCAGCTATTTCATTGGTAGTATACCTTATTTACTCAACTTCATCTTCATCTTCTTACGATTTCTTTAAAATTTAAATCCATTTTGGATCGTAATCTTTCTCACCTGAAAGTGGACCCTTTTGAGAGTTAGAAATTGAGGAAAAGGCTTAGGAAAGTCTAGTTTTCAATAGCTTATGTTCACCTCCTTCTTTCTCTTTGAAAAATTCATTGAACTTTTGTAAAAGGGTTGTAAGAGGGATATTTAGTCCTTCCTTCAAAAGTTTGCTAGAATTTGTGTTATCGCGGAAAAATCTATCGTTTGCTTTACTTTCTCGTAACTTTACGTTGCTGCAAATCATTTTCATTTGCTGCCTTCAACCATCTTCATCTTCTTAGTATGCTTTAAAGTTAAAACGTAATCTTTCGATCCATACGAACGCTAACAATTTTTGGTATCATCAAAATCTATCGTTCTTTACCTCTGCACTAATTCCATGTTCTTTCTTTCTTTTGGATTTACACCCATGAGAAATGGCTCTAAATGGTTTTCAAGAGGGCTTTTCAGTTTTTCGTCCACCGTTCTTTAACGGTTCGGATTACACATATTGGAAAACTCGAATGAGAGCTTTCATGCTTTCAATGAATTTGGATTTGTGGAATATCATTGAAAATGACTTTCAACCTTCCTCTAAACCGACGAACGAATAGTCAGATTTGGAGAAAAGGTCTTTTTCTTTAAACGCAAAGGCTATGAATGCCTTATTTTGTGCTTTAGACAAGAACGAGTTCAATCGGATTTCAATGTGCGAAACGGCTTTTGATATTTGACGAACACTTGAAATCACGCACGAGGGAACTAGTAGAGTTAAAGACTCGAAAGTAAACCTCTTATTGCATAATTTTGAGCTCTTCCAAATGACACCAAGCGAAACTATTGGCAATATGTACACCCGCTTCACGGATGTCGTCAATAGCTTGAAAAGTCTTGGTAAATGTTTTTCGAACTTTGAACTCACTAACAAGATTTTAAGATCCCTCACAAAGAGTTGGGATCCAAAAGTAACCGCAACACAAGAGACTAAAAATTTATATGATTTTTCATTGGAAGAACTAATCGGTTCACTAATGACATATGAAATGAGTTTCTTCGAACATTTGGAATATGATGAACATATGACCCACCTTCTAAAGAATAAGAAGGATTTGAAACATCAGACAAATAAATGCCACTTGAGTGATGACTCAAGTGATGAGGACAATGAGGACATTGAACACATAACAATGAATGTTAACAAGTTCATTAAACCAAAATTAAAAACACAAATAAACTTGAATAGAGAAAGAGGCCAAAGAAGAAGAAGAAGGGTTGCAAAGAAGAATCAAGTAAAGAAGAGGCGAAATGGGCTTTGACGGTTTTCGACAATGAGGTAAAAAACTCACCCAAGTTGTTCTTACCTTACTTTGAAATTACATGATCCTTTCATGAGTTGCTTGAAATAGTTGGTAGGATTTTTTTTTTATGCTTTTTCCTTCCTAGTATTTTTGAAAAGTAAAAATTATGAATGATATTTACATGATTTGTGATATTACCTAGAATTAATCCATGCATGTGTATCTTGATGTTTTATATTTCATTTCTAAACATGATGCTTGATGATTTTGTATCATGCATGAGCTTTTGAAGTAATAAAGTGTCATATTGTGATGATGAAACTTATTTTTCAAATTTATAAATAGATGCATGATTTTGGCAAAAATTTGAACATGGCCTTTTAACATAAAAATTGAAAGTGTGCTATCATTTTTATGTATTTGGTCTTGATGGTTTTATGACTAAGCTCGTGTTTTATTTTGATACATGTTTTCATAAAAATTTTGAATATGCTCACATAAAATTGCTTAAAATGAAAATGTATTTTTTCATTCTATTGAGATGAATGAATTCATATTATGAGACTTGTGAATCTCATGAAAATAAACATGATGAATATTTTAAAAAATGTGCCTCATGTTTTCGGTCTTAATGATTTCTCTTGAAACTTGCTCTTTGGACCTATATGAAAAACATGAGTATACTTATATGAATGTCAAATCACTTGAAATGGAACACATAAAAAATGAAAAATTGCAGTATCATGATGCTTTACGTGTAATGCTTTTGATCTTAATGGGCTAAATGATAACTTATATTTCAAAGTAATACAATGATGACTTTCATATAAATAATTGGACATACCTTATGTAATCATCATTAATAATGATAGTTGGTTGTCATGCTTAATGATTTTATGATATTATGAGTATTTAAAGGCATTATATCTTGATGACAAACTCATATTTTGGTCTTGAATTTGATATTCATTTTAGAAACATGAGCACACTTGTATGAAACAAACAACTTAAAAAGAAGATATTTTTCCTATCTTATTGAGATTATTGGTTTCATGATATTTTGTGAATCTCGAAATTGATTTTGATGATTCAAGTTAATAATTTGATTTGAATGAGCTTAAACTACATTGTGATCTTGATAACTTGAGTCTTTCAAGATCTCTCACTTCATACCATGATTCTCCCATGTGGTTGAAGAAAAATCCAAATGAATCATAAATTATTTTCTCTTAACTTATAGATACTCAACTTGAGAAAATATGTTTTGAAGATTGAAACATTGCATGCACAATTTGATTTTTCTCCTATGTTTCAATACAAATGACTTGATGATTGAAATATTAATGCAAACACTTAAAATATCACTTGTCATGATTTGAATATTGATTTAAAAGAAATTTTGCTCGACTTGATATCTTTTATGAATTTGAATAAGACTTATTAAAGATTCTTGATCATCTCTTGATCTCTTGAAATCATGACCTTGAATTCTTGACTTGAGATATTTTTGGGAATCAAAATATTCTCCTCTATGATTGCTTCTTTTTATCATTTACCAAAGAGGAAAACAATTCAAGTTTATGTCATTTGTGAATCTCACAAACTATGTTAATGATTTTGATGATTCGAACTTGAATGAGCTTTATCATAATCCAAGTCTTGATATTTTGATATTTGATACTTGGAATTCTTATGCATGAATTAAGTTACTCTTTGTGCTATATCTTTTTAAATGAATCATGAGCCTTGATGTCATATATTTCATGATATAGAAATGACAAGTTTTTTTTTTTTTGCCTTGTGTGGTAAATTGAACATTTGACATAAATGAAATTTGCTTTATGATGAATCATGAATGATGTCTTTTGGTGTTGATCCTTATTGATATTTCATATTGATATCTTTCATGAATTATTTGCATTTATGTTTTGTATGCATCATGAAAAATTGAAATATTGATTGATGCTAAATTATTTCATTGAAATATTATTCATCCCTTTTTTTCGATAGTGACAAAGGGGGAGTTAGCTAGCTAGCTTATGTATCACAAGTGAAAGTGACAAATATAGCTAGCTAGAACTTGCAAAAGGCAAAACTTACACTTCTCAAAATGAGAAGAAAGAAATTGCAAAGTTGCATTATTTTTTAACTCATGAGCTTGCATGTTTAAAATGTTATAAATTTTACAAAAATTACTAGCTCATTGCAAACAAAAAGTTGATGGCTTGCAAAAGAGAAACTTAGTTATAAAAGAGAAAAATTGAAAGGAAGCTAAGTTGCGTGTCGCAAGGTATGTTAGCTTGCTTATCATTATTGATTGCTTGCTTATCATCTTTTTCTCTCATATCATGATTTTTGACACCCTTGAAATTATGACTTAATATGCTAAAAATTCATATTGTAAATTTTTTATTTTGTCATGATCAAAGCATTGACTATTTGTACTCCATTTTTTTTTGACAAAAATAAAGGGGGAGAAGATTTATTGCTAGCTTATGCATCGCAAAGAAAAATTTTGGTAGCTAGAATATGCAAAGGAAGCAAAGAATGTGTAAACTTGCCATGATGAATTGCAAGAAGCAAGTGATGGATTGCTATGCTTGGACGTCCTTGAAAAACTTGCCATGATTGAATGTTAAATGATGTGATAAATAGCTAGTGTGTTGTAAAAATTTGCATATCTTTTAAACTAGCTATGATGCTACTTCTTCTTTTTGTTGATGACATAGGGGGAGAAGTAGATTGATGACTTTATGCAATGTAATGATGCTTGAATATTTTATATATTTGCATGATGGATTTATATTTCTCACTACATGAATGATACATGTTACTTGGATTTGGGATAATCCAAGGGTTCTATCAATTGCATATTGATAGGGGGAGTTTGGTTAAACTCCGGGGAGTTAAGGTTAACTCCATTAGTCATCAATTAGTTATCATCATCAAAAAGGGGGAGATTGTTGAATCTCATATTTTGATGATGAAACTAATTGATTGTTTTTTGTGGTCTAACTATGTTTTGAGTTACGCAGGTCTACTATCGATCAGGATTAGACAGTTGACGCTAGAGGAATTGACGTTGTGCCGGAGGTGATCACGTCAGGATATTGGATGTCGAGTCGGATGTTCGGTCGACAATCGATAAAAGGCTTCGTACGTCGGGCATCGGGCCAAGAAGAGCGTGTTGCACCAAGGATATCGGGGTTGCGGAGGTCAACCGCTGATTGGGCAACATACCACAAGTGAGGACGATGTGCCAAAGGATCGGACGAAGCGCCGACCAATGACGTGCCGGGCAACTGAATGTCAATTCGCATTGTAATAACTATCTAGGTCGAAGTAGAGTGTTTGTTTGTGTGCAGGATTAAGTACGATGACGATGAAGACGTAAAGCGAAACAAAGTACCGGAAGACAAGTGGGATGGACCGTTGGGAGTTCGAGAGTTTGATGGAAGTCTGAAGATTCGTTGGGAGTAGTTGCCAGAACCGACCGAGAACGAGCAGGGAGCTTGCCGAAGGGTTTTTCAGAAGTTCGCCGGAGGTTCGTCGGAAGTTCGCGGAGCTTGCCAAGAAAGATCGGAGCTTGCCAAAGAAGCTCGATGGATCTCGCCAAGATCATCATGAAGTCCGGGAGCTTGCCGGGAGTCCGCAGAATGGTTTCCGAGGATTCATCGGAAGACTACCGGAAGTTCACCGAAAGCTCACTGAAAGAAGTCTTGTCTTATGGACTTTGAAATAGCTTAAAAAATGTCTTTAAAATTTGTAGTTAGCACATAATTTGGTTTAGGATTAGGTGTTAATCTTATAAAGCAAATTTGAGCTAATTCGGACTTCGTTTGGACCTGTTTCGGTCGAGTTTTCGGCCGAAACCATTGTACTGAAAATGACCTGAGCGGTAGTACCGCCCAGCCGGGGGCGGTAGTACTACCCAGCTATAGTAACAGTGGTGGTAGTACCGCCTGCTCCAGGCGGTAGTACCGCCTGTGCACTATCAGTCTGACGACTAACAAGCGGTAGCACCGCCAGCACCGGGAACTCCAATTTGATTTCAAATTTGGAGCCCAAATTTGAATCCATTTTGGATCTATAAATACCCCCCCTTTCTCAGCTGAAAGTGGACCCTTTTGAGAGTTAGAAATTGAGGAAAAGGCTTAGGAAAGTCTAGTTTTCAATAGCTTATGTTCACCTCCTTCTTTCTCTTTGAAAAATTTGTAAGAGTATGAACTTTTTGTAAAAGGGTTGTAAGAGGGATATTTAGTCCTTCCCCTTCAAAAGGATTTGCTAGTAGAAGTTGGGAGCCTCATCGGAGAAGGCTTCGGAAGTGGATGTAGGTCGGATGACCGAACCACTATAAATCGGTTTGCATTTACTTTCTCGTAACTTACGTTGCTGCAAATCATTTTCATTTGCTGCCTTATTTACTCAACTTCATCTTCATCTTCTTATGTATGCTTTAAAGTTAAAACGTAATCTTTCTGGATTCATACGAAACGCTGCATTCATTCGTACGAAGTTTTTGAATTTGTGTTAATCACTGAAAAATCTATCGTTCTTTACCTCTGCACTAATTCACCCCCCCCTCTTAGTACCGCTCGATCTCTAACAATTGGTATCAGAGCCACGTTCTTTCTCTTTCGGATTTACACCCATGAGAAATGACTCTAAATGGTTTTCAAGAGGAATTTTCGATTTTTCGTCCACCATTCTTTAACGGTTCGGACTACACATATTGGAAAACTCGAATGAGAGTTTTCATGCTTTCAATGAATTTGGATTTATGGAACATCATCGAAAATGACTTTCAACCTTCCTCTAAACCGATGAACGAATGGTCAGATTTGGAGAAAAGGTCTTTTTCTTTAAACGTAAAGGCTATGAATGTCTTATTTTGTGCTTTAGACAAGAACGAGTTCAATCGGATTTTAATGTGCGAAACGGCTTTCGATATTTGGCAAACACTTAAAATTACACACGAGGGAACTAGTAGAGTTAAAGACTCGAAAGTAAACCTCTTATTGCATGATTTTGAGCTCTTTCAAATGATACCAAGTGAAACTATCGGCGATATGTACACCCGCTTCACGGATGTCGTCAATAGCTTTAAAAGTCTTGGTAAATGTTTTTTAAACTTTGAACTCACTAACAAGATTTTAAGATCCCTCACAAAGAGTTGGGATCCAAAAGTAACAGCAATACAAGAGACTAAAAATTTAAATGATTTTTCATTGGAAGAACTAATCGGTTCACTAATGACATATGAAATGAGTTTTTTCGAACATTTGGAACATGATGAACATATGAACCACCTTCTAAAGAACAAGAAGGATTTGGAACATCGGACAAATGAATGCCACTTGAGTGATGACTCAAGTGATGAGGACAATGGGGACATTGAACACATAACAATGAATGTTAACAAGTTCATTAAACAAAAATTAAAAAACACAAATGAACTTGAACGGAGAAAGAGGCCAAAAAAGAAGAAGAAGGGCTGCAAAGAAGAATCAAGTAAAGAAGAGGTGAAATGGGCTTTGACGGTTTTCAACAATGAGGTAAAAAACTCACCCAAGTTGTTCTTACCTTACTTTGAAATTATATGATCCTTTCATGAGTTGCTTGAAATAGTTGGTAGGATTTTTTTTTTATACTTTTTCCTTCCTAGTATTTTTAAAAAGTAAAAATTATGAATGATATTTGCATGATTTGTGATATTGCCTAGAATTAATCCATGCATGTGTATCTTGATGTTTTATATTTCATTTCTAAACATGATGCTTGATGATTTTGTATCATGCATGAGCTTTTGAAGTAATAAAGTGTCATATTGTGATGATGAAACTTATTTTTTGAATTTATAAATAGATGCATGATTTTGGCAAAAATTTGAACATGGCCTTTTAACATAAAAATTGAAAGTGTGCTATCATTTTTATGTATTTGGTCTTGACGGTTTTATGACTAAGCTCATGTTTTATTTTGATACATGTTTTCATAAAAATTTTGAATATGCTCACATAAAATTGCTTAAAATGAAAATGTATTTTTTCATTCTATTGAGATGAATGAATTCATGTTATGAGACTTGTGAATCTCAAGAAAATAAACACGATGAATATTTGATAAAATGTGCCTCATGTTTTTGGTCTTAATGATTTCTCTTGAAACTTACTCTTTTGACTTATATGAAAAACATGAGTATACTCATATGAATGTCAAATCACTTGAAATGGAACACATAAAAAATGAAAAATTGCACTATCATGATGCTTTACGTGTAATGCTTTTGATCTTAATGGGCTAAATGATAACTTATATTTCAAAGTAATACAATGATGACTTTCATATAAATAATTAGACATACCTTATGTAATCATCATTGATAATGATTGTTGGTTGCCATGCTTAATGATTTTATGATATCATGAGTATTTAAAGGCATTATATCTTGATGACAAACTCATATTTTGGTCTTGAATTTGATATTCATTTTAGAAACATAAGCACACTTGTATGAAACAAACAACTTAAAAAGAAGATATTTTTCTTATCTTATCGAGATTAATGATTTCATGATATTTTGTGAATCTCGAAATTGATTTTGATTATTCAAGTTAATAATTTGATTTGAATGAGCTTAAACTATATTGTGATCGTGATAACTTGAGTCTTTCAAGATCTCTCACTTCATACCATGATTCTCCCATGTCGTTGAAGAAAAATCCAAATGAATCATAAATTATTTTCTCTTAACTTATTGATACTCAACTTGAGAAAATATGTTTTGAAGATTGAAACATTGCATGCACAATTTGATTTTTCTCCTATGTTTCAATACACATGACTTGATGATTGAAATATTAATGCAAACACTTAAAATATCACTTGTCATGATTTGAATATTGATTTAAAAGAAATTTTGCTTGACTTGATATCTTTTATGAATTTGAATAAGACTTATTAAAGATTCTTGATTCATCTCTTGATCTCTTGAAATCATGGCCTTGAATTCTTGACTTGAGATATTCTTGGGAATCAAAATATTCTCCTCTATGATTGCTTCTTTTTATCATTTACCAAAGAGGAAAACAATTCAAGTTTATGTCATTTGTGAATCTCACAAACTATGTTAATGATTTTGATGATTCAAACTTGAATGAGCTTTATCATAAACCAAGTCTTGATATTTTGATATTTGATACTTGGAATTCTTATGCATGAATCAAGTTACTCTTTGTGCTATATCTTTTTAAATGAATCATGAGCCTTGATGTCATATATTTCATGATATAGAAATGACAAGATTTTTTTTTTTTGCCTTGTGTGGTAAATTGAACATTTGACATAAATAAAATTTGCTTTATGATGAATCATGAATGATGTCTTTTGGTGTTGATCCTTATTGATATTTCATATTGATATCTTTCATGAATTATTTGCATCTATGTTTTGTATGCATCATGAAAAAATTGAAATATTGATTGATGCTAAATTATTTCATTGAAATATTATTCATCCCTTCTTTTTGATAGTGACAAAGGGGGAGTTAGCTAGCTAGCTTATGTATCACAAGTGAAAGTGACAAACATAGCTAGCTAGAACTTGCAAAAGGCAAAACTTACACTTCTCAAAATAAGAAGAAAGAAATTACAAAGTTGCATTATTTTTTAACTAATGAGCTTGCATGTTTAAAATGTTATAAATTTTACAAAAATTACTAGCTCATTGCAAATAAAAATTTGATGGCTTGCAAAAGGTAAACTTAGTTATAAAAGAGAAAAATTGAAAGGAAGCTAACTTGCATGTTGCAAGGTATGTTAGGTTGCTTATCATTATTGATTGCTTGCTTATCATCTTTTTCTCTCATATCATGATTTTTGACACCCTTGAAATCATGACTTAATATGCTAAAAATTCATGTTGTAAATTTTTTATTTTGTCATGATCAAAGCTTTGACTATTTGTACTCCATTTTTTTTTGACAAAAATAAAGGGGGAGAAGATTTATTGCTAGCTTATGCATCGCAAAGAAAAATTTTGGTAGCTAGAATATGCAAAGGAAGCAAAGAATGTGTAAACTTGCCATGATGAATTGCAAGAAGCAAGTGATGGATTGCTATGCTTGGACGTCCTTGAAAAACTTGCCATGATTGAATGTTAAATGATGTGATAAATAGCTAGTGTGTTGTAAAAATTTACATATCTTTTAAACTAGCTATGATGCTACTTCTCCTTTTTGTTGATGACATAGGGGGAGAAGTAGATTGATGACTTCATGCAATGTAATGATGCTTGAATATTTTATATATTTGCATGATGGATTTATATTTCTCACTACATGAATGATACATGTTACTTGGATTTGGGATAATCCAAGGGTTCTATCAATTGCATATTGATAGGGGGAGTTTGGTTAAACTCCGGGGAGTTAAGGTTAACTCCATTAGTCATCAATTAGTTGTTATTATCAAAAAGGGGGAGATTGTTGAATCTCAGATTTTGATGATGAAACTAATTGATTGTGTTTTGTGGTCTAACTATGTTTTGAGTTACGCAGGTCTACTATCAATCAGGATTAGACAGTTGACGTGGAGAAATTGACGTTGTGCCAGAGGTGATCACGTTAGGATATTGGATGTCGAGCTGGAGGTTCGGTTGACAATCGACAGAAGGATTTATACATCAGGCATCGGGCCAAGAAGAGCGTGTTGCACCAAGGATATCGGGGTTGCAGAGGTCAACCGTCGATTGGGCAATAGACCGCAAGTGATGACGATGTGCCGAAGGATCGGATGAAGCACCGACCAATGACGTGCCGGGCAACTGAATGTCAATTCGCGTTGTAATAACTGTCTAGATCGAAGTAGAGTGTTTGTTTGTGTGCAGGATTAATTACGATGACGATGAAGACGTAAAACGAAACAAAGTGCCGGAAGACAAGTGGGATGGATCATTGGGAGTTCGAGAGTTCGATGGAAGTCCGAAGATTCGTTGGGAGTAGTTGCCGGAACCGACTGAGAACGAGTAGGGAGCTTGCCGAAGGGTTTTTCGAAAGTTCATCGGAAGGTTCATCGGAAGTTCACAGAGCTTGCCAAGAAAGATTGGAGCCTACCAAAGAAGCTCGATGGAACTTTCCAAGATCATCATGATGTCCGAGAGCTTGTCGGGAGTCCGTAGAATGGTTTCCGAGGGTTCGTCGGAAGACCGTCGGAAGTTCACCGAAAGCTCACCGAAAGAAGTCTTGTCTTATGGACTTTGAAATAGCTTAAAAAATATCTTTAAAATTTATAGTTAGCACATAATTTGGTTTAGGATTAGGTGTTAATCCTATAAATCAAATTTGAGCCAATTCGGACTTCGTTTGGACTGGTTTCGATCGAGTTTTCGACCGAAACCACTATGCTGAAAATGACCTGGGCGGTAGTACCACCCAGCTACAGTAACAATGGCGGTAGTACCGCCTATGCACTATCGCCGGGACCGACAAAGATGCCGATCGACAAAGATAGTGGTAGCACCGCCAAAGACGAACTCAATTTGATTTCAAATTTGGAGCCCAAATTTGAATCCATTTTGGATCTATAAATACCCCCCCTTTCTCAGCTGAAAGTGGACCCTTTTGAGAGTTAGAAATTGAGGAAAAGGCTTAGGAAATCTAGTTTTCAATAGCTTATGTTCACCTCCTTCTTTCTCTTTGAAAAATTTATAAGAGTGTGAACTTCTTGTAAAAGGGTTGTAAGAGGGGTATTTTGTCCTTCCCCTTCAAAAGGATTTGCTAGTGGAAGTTGGGAGCCTCATCGGAGAAGGCTTCGGAAGTGGATGTAGGTCAGATGACCGAACCACTATAAATCGGTTTGCATTTACTTTCTTGCAACTTACTTTGCTGCAAATCATTTTCATTTGCTGCCTTATTTACTCAACTTCATCTTCATCTTCTTATGTATGCTTTAAAGTTAAAACGCAATCTTTCCGGGTTTAAACGAAACGTTGCATTCATTCGTACGAAGTTTCTGAACTTATGTTAATCACTGAAAAATCTATCGTTCTTTACTGCTGCACTAATTCACCCCCCCTCTTAGTGTCGCTCGATCCCTAACAGGTACCACCGCCTAGGATTTAGGGAGACTAAGCCCTAGGTGGTTCCACTGCCAAAAAGGGTTCAGTAACTTGTTTGGGCCTTGAGTCTGGCCCAAACCAACCCAATTACGGGCCCAATTGACCCCTAATAGGGTTAATGAGATTACCTCCCAAACCTAACTTTAATTATATGCTAACTATGACATTTAAGGTATATACTAAAGTAAAACAAGTCTAGTAAGCCTAGGTTTTCTTTCGGCAAGCTTCCGGCGATCTTTTGGTGGACTTTCGATGAACTTTCAGTAATCTTCCAACGGACTCCTGACAAGCTCCTGGGCTTCATGACGATTTACTTGGTGAGTTCCAACGAGCTTCTTTGGCAAGCTTCGATCTTCTCAGTGAGCTCCGACAAACTTCCCAGTGAACTTATGACAAACACTTCGGCAAGCTCTCGATGCATTCTCGGTCAATTCCATTAACACTCCCAATGAACCTTCGGAATACCAACGAACTCTCGGACTCCCAACGAATCGATCGAACTTAACTTTGGTATTTCATTTTTCTTTATGCCTTCATCGCTATTGTAGTTAATCCTACACACTTTTCTTAACATATAGATTAGATCAAATAACTTATCAATCGATTTCATCATCAAAATCTGAGATTCAACAATCTCCCCCTTTTTGATGATGATAACCACTTGATGACAGAGTTAACCTTAACTCTCTCTATCTATATGCCATACTTGAGAAAAGACACACTTGAATTCAAAGCCTTTGAATTCAAGCACCAAACCGATTAGTTACATGCATTTAAACTTATCGACATGCACAACATGATACTAATCATGATTTTTATCTCAAAATACAATACCATATATTTATCATAATACAAAAATGATGTCAAAGCATGACAACTATTTTCAAGTCCGATATCAAATGATGATAGACAATCATCATTTCTAAGTATGGTACAAATTTCAAATATAAAATTTAACAAGATTCAAATTTCAAGTTTAATATAAGATGACAATTCATCATTCCGTGGCATGATACCTATTGTAAGTAGAAAATTAAGCATTATACAAACTTCAAATATAATACCAAATGATAATTTATGGTATCGAGGCATGATACTAATTTCAAGTAGGATAATTAAGCATGATAAGTTCGATACCACATCATAATGATAGACATTCATTATTTTGATATAATAATGAGCATGATAAAAAGAATTATCGTTTTAATGCATATATGTTACATTTCAATCATTTACGATGAGTTTTAAGCATTCATGATACACTTCAAATATTTATGATGCATATGATACTTTTTATGCTTTTACAATACAAACGATACATTTTATGTATTTACGATATAAAGTGTATTTCAAACATTCATAATGCCAAGTTTTCATCAATTTGCCACTTTTCTCCTCCTTTGTCATCAACAAAAGGGAAATGTGCAATCATTTTGTGCAAGTAAATGCGATAGGATTCTTCTTGAAAGGAGAAGGAAAAGTCTATGATACCATCAAGAAGAATCAAGATAATAAAATTTCATAAATAAGGAAAACAATTTGTTCGAGCTATTGAAAATTCATGCCATAAAAAGAAAGAGATTCATATTAGGAGCTAAATGAATTCTGTATTTTGAAAATTCATGAAGTAGAAGGAAAAGAGATCATTCAAGCTATTAAAAATTGATAAGAGCTCATGATATAAAAATTCATACAAGAGTCATGAATATCCATTATGTTGGGAAATCCTATAGGGTGACATCTCATGTGTAGCAGAAGAACAAAAAACAAAACCATAGATTTTCCACAGAAAAGTTTTATCACCGTACGAAGATCGGTCCATCAAAACAAATCCGCGAAAACTGCATGTGTAAAAGAAAATACCTAGGGATATCGTATATCCCTGAATCCCTGCAGATCTGTAGGAGAGGATGAAGAAGGTCAAGCGTCTTCCTGTCTAGCGGTATCCACACGGTAGGGACTGCGATGATGCACCTCTCTGGGGAGAGAAAAACAGGAGGTGGCCACCAAAAAGAAACCCCCAGCTTATAGAGCTTTGGTTCCCTCCTATTTATAGAGGCCCCTTGTAAACCCTAATGGATCTTGCCCTATTGGGTATTGGATCTCCATTTAATTAACCAAGCCTCTTAGATTAGCGGGTCTTTACCCAATAATCTCTTATTAGCAATTATTGGATCACATCTTAGGATCCAATAATTCAGGGGCTTAATGGATATCTAATAAGATAGGGGCTCCAGCGGATATCTTATATCCGAACCTCTACTTTTCGCAACACCTACCATATATGTGTGACTCTCTAGGTCCAATATCGAGCTGGCCATGAGTCATACTTGTCAGAACTCCTTCTAACATAGTGAATTATTATCTCTATAATAATTCACCTAACTCATCGATTGCGGACGTACTAGGCCACTACGCTGTAGCCCCCCAGACGATACAGGGGAATCCAATCCTTTGGACCTATTTGTCCTCAGTTACCATGTATCTATAGTCCCTCATCTATATAATATCTTAGAGACTATATATCGGGCATGGTGCTGTCAGGCCCATACGGTCTCTCCTCGAGTCTTGCTCTTATCGGATTCTCCCGAAGAACTCTTTCTCTCTCAATCTGAATAACCTTTGCTAAGGATTTGTTCAAGCAAGAATACATGGGATATTTCTCTCATGATACCGAGAGCGGATGATCCTCTACTAATACTCAATAGCCCTTGTAAGGTTGGCTACCACTCCCAATAACTGGCTGTACTAGATCTGGAACTTTCCAAACTTATAAGTCTGATATCAAAGAGTGGAGTACTCATACAAGACATCTTTGGTGTCTCAAGTCTAAGGACCAGATATACTACTGGGACTACGGAATCACTATCTGATGTGAGGTTTCAATAACCACCCAGCATTCCGTAGGTGGATCAATCAATGAACTCATTCCCCAATGAGCACCTGTGCTGTACCCTTAGTGTCCCCACATGAGTAGCTATGAGACTAGCCACCTCCATCATATGAACGGATATACAGCACACTAGTATATCCGGTTGTCCCGATGTCTCTCTCGAGTAACCTATGACCAGGATTATTTAGGGTTTGTGTTTAAAAGTGAATTGGTCTCATTATCTAATCTCATCACGATCTGATTCCCTTTGCACAGATCCAAGGACATCACAATATATGCAATACGTAAGATAAAGTGATAAAATACCTAATAATAAGTAAAGAAAAAGAGTGCATATCAAATCACAAGTGCCATCACTCATGTGATTGTCTTGCAGGGCACATATGACTAGCAATCTCCCACTTGACCTAAAGCCAATCACCAACATGTCTGATCCCCATTAAACTTCTGTGATGCTCAAAGACAATCTAAGTTAATGGCTTAGTCAGTGGATCTGCAATATTATCTTCGGATGGAACTCTTTCCATTACTACATCTCTTCGGGCCATGATCTCTCTAATAAGCTGCAACCTCCTCGGAACACATCTGATGAGACCTGGGTTCCCTTATTTGTGTAATCACCCCATATTTGTCGTAATATAAGGGAATCAGCTCCTCGCTGCTCGACATGACTCCCAAATCTATGATGAACTTCTTCATCTAAACTCCCTCCTTTGCTGCCTCTACCACAGCAATATATTCCGCCTCTGTGGTCGAGTCAGTAGTAGTGTCTTGCTTGGAACTCTTCCAATATACTACTTCTCCATTCATGGTGAACACATACCCTGAATTAGACTAGCTATCATCGACATTGGACTAGAAGCTCGAGCCCGTGTAGCCCTCAACCCTGAGGCTACTGCCTCCATATACCAGTAAAAGATCCTTAGTCCTTCTCAAGTACTTAAAGATATATTTTACTATTTTTCAATGCTCCAAGCCTGGATCTGCCTGATACCTGCTCGTGACACTCAGAGCATGTGCTATATCAGGTCTGGTACATAGTATAGCATACATGATAGATCCTATCGCTGAAGCATATGGTATTATATTCATGTGTGCCCTTTCTTTAGAAGTTTTTTGGGGATATATTCCTAGAAAGTGATATTCCATGTCTCATTGGTATAAGACCTCTCTTGGAATTTTTCATGCCAAACCTTTTGACAATGGTGTCTATGTACCTAGACTGGGACAAGCCAAGTATCCTCTTGGATCTATCTCTATAAATCCGTATCCCCAATATGTAGGATGCTTCCCCTAAGTTCTTCATGGAGAAGTACCTAGATAGCCAAGCCTTTACTATGTAGAGGATTCCTACATCATTCCAAATGATCAGGATGTCATCCACATATAATACCAAAAAGGTGATAGTGCTCTCACTTATCTTCCTGTATATACAAGGTTCATCTTCATTCTTAACAAAGTCATAAGATCTGATCGCCTCATCAAATCTTATGTTCCAACTTTGGGAAGCTTGTTTCAGTCCATAAATGGACCTAAGCAGCCTGCACACCTTATCCCTGGACATGAATCTCTTAGGCTGTATCATATACACCTCCTCCTCGAGGTTACCATTGAGGAATGCGATTTTGACGTTCATCTGCCTGATCTCATAATCATAGTGTGCTACAATAGCTAATAGAATCCGAATGGATTTTTAGTATGGATACGGGTGAGAAAGTTTCGTCATAGTCAACACCTTGCCCTTGACGAGACCCCTTAGCCACTAGCCTTGCTTTATAGGTCTCTACCTTTCCATCTACTCTGATCTTCTTTTTAAAGATCCACTTGCAGCCAATGGGTACAATACCCTCGGGTGCATTAACTAGGTCCCAAGCCTTGTTGGAGTATATGGAATCCATTTCTGAATTCATGGCTTCTTGCCATTTCCTAGAGTCTATGCTCATAATAGCCTCCTTGTAGGTTTGAGGATCAAGATCCTCAACATTCTCTCCTCTGATATGTCTCACATATCTCTTAGGAGGATGAGATACTCTACCGGACCTACATAAAGTTAGAACTTGTGTGCTAGGTATCTGAATAGATTCTGGTTGTAGAATGGTGCTTGAGCTAGGTTCTCCAACCTCACTCAACTCTATCATGCTTCCACTATCTCCACCAAGAATATGTTCATTCTCAAGGAACACTGCTCTCTTGGCTACAAAGACCTTTTGGTCCTCAGAGTGATAGAAATAATACCCACAAGTTTCCTTGGGGTATCCCACGAACTTGCACCATTCCGTCCTAGATTCCAACTTGTCGAGGTTGTGTCTCTTAACGTGGGCAGGGCAGCCCCAAATCTTAACAACTTTAAGATCAAGCTTCTTCCCATTCCATATCTCATATGGAGTAGACATTACTGACTTAGTTGGAATTCTATTCAGAAGGTATGCTACGGTCTCTAGGGCATATCCCCATAATGAGATGGGTAGGTCAGCGAAACTCATCATGGAATGAACCATGTCTAACAGTGTGCAATTCCTCCTTTCTGATACACCATTAAGCTGCGGTGTATAAGGAAGTGTCCATTGAGATAAAATCCCATGGTCTTTAAGGAATTGGGTGAACTCTGTACTCAAGTACTCACCTTCTCGATCTAATCGAAGGGTTTTAATATTCTTTCCTATCTGATTCTCCACTTCCTTCTTATATTCCCTGAATTTATCAAAAACCTTAGACTTGTACTTCATCAAGTACACATATCCGTATCTTGAGAAATTATCAGTGAAAGTAATGAAGTAGGAGTAACCACCTATGGCATGAGTCGACATGAGACCACATACATCA
Organism: Musa beccarii; assembly: GCA_024322285.1. Classification (NCBI taxonomy): domain Eukaryota; kingdom Viridiplantae; phylum Streptophyta; class Magnoliopsida; order Zingiberales; family Musaceae; genus Musa; species Musa beccarii. The sequence continues at coordinate 25,366,458 of CM044395.1, read as the reverse complement.
CTATGTATGAGTTCTAGTAACTCAATAGCTATCTCTCTGGTTCCACTAAATGGAGAGTTGGTCATCTTTCCCCGAAGGCAATGTTCACAAGTTGCATATAACTCATAGTCAAATGGATCTAGATATCCATTCTTCAGTAACTTTTGAATCCTTCCCTTATGAATGTAACCTAGCCTACAATACTACAGATATGCATTGTTCACTTCTTCTCGTTTCCTCTTAGACTCACTTACACTCATGATATGTGGAGCTGTATCTAGCATAAATAAACTATTATGCAATATTCCTATCATGATGATCTCATCATCTAATATTATTGAACAACCATTATTCTCAAAAACTAATTTATATCCACTAACTATCAAACATGAAATGAAAATAATATTTTTGATAATAGAAGAAACATAATAGCATGCATCTAATACAATAATAGCTCCACTAGGCAGATATAAGGTGACCTTGCCAATAGCCGCTACAGCAACCTTTGCTCCATTGCCCATCTTAAGGTTCATCTCACCTCTGTTCAACCTCCTAGGTCCTACCAGAACCTGCAACAAATTACATATATGATAAGCACTCCCGGTATCCAATACCCATGTATTATCATAAGATTTTGACAAATGAAGACCAATCATGAATGTACCTAAAGCTTCTCCAAGCTTCTGTTTTACCCTCTCTACAAGGTACTCTTTGCAGTTCCTCTTCTAGTACCCATCTTTGTTGTAGTGGAAGCACTAGCCTTTGTCCTTTCTTAGGTCTTTGTTGATAACCTTTGCCTTACCCATTTTGCCCTTGCCTTTGCCCTTTTTAAGGGACTTCTTAGTCTTCCTTTTCCTTCTGGTCTCACTAGTATAGAGAACTGGCTTCTCTTTCTTGATGGTGCTCTCTGCTTCTCTCAACATATTGAGGAGCTCTAGGAGGGTCACCTCAAGTTTGTTTATATTAAAATTTATTATGAACTTAGAAAAGAAATCTAGTAGGGATTGAAACACAAGATCCACACACAGGTTATCCTCTAGGACCATTCCTAGACCTGTGAGTTTCTCGATCCACTCAATCATCTTAAGGACATGGTTCGGAATTGGTGTCCCCTCAGTCATCTTGGCACGGAAAAGACTCTTTGATATCTCATATCACTGAGTTCTTCCCTGTTCCTCAAATAGTTTACAGAGATGCAGGAGTATAGAATTAGTATCTATATTTTCATGTTATCTCTGTAACTCAGTAGTCATAGAGGCTAACATATAATACTAAACAAGAGCGGAATCATCTATGTACTTCATATAACGAGCGATCTCATCCTTGCTTGCCCCTTCGTTGAGCGTAGGGATCACTGTATTAAGGACGTATGCGATTTTCTCTGCCGTGAGAATGATTCTCAGATTACGAAGCCAATCCGTATAATTTGAACTAGTGAGGTGGTTGGCATCAAGTATGCCACGTAAAGGATTTGAAAGCGATATTTTTCTAAAATTAAAGATATAGTAAAAATAAATAACATGCAGACTTTGTAAAAATTAAACAGTTAAAATAAGGACTTCTCTCTTAATGTACTCCCACTAATGATGGAAGGCCACATGGGTCAATCTAATTGTCTCACGTTTATCGACTTAATATTATTAATAGAGGAGATTTTTGATTTGTTCTCCTAACATAATGTGTCACACACATACATATTTAATATATATCTACATTGCATGCAAATATATATACATATCTAGTAGGTGTATAACCAATCACACATCACATGAGCAATCACACCAGATGATCATGGACCACATTCTAATGTGATCAGGCCCGAGCCAATGGACCCAATCACTCACATCAAGATCTATGTGTGTTTCGATACATCTCCATGCCCTGTGATCGTCCTTTTCGCTTCATCGGTTCCGTCGGCATCTCAACGCATCTCCATATGTCGGATCGTCCGTCTCGGCCTCATGGGTCCCGCTATCGCTTCCACAATCCAGTTGTGCCTCCTCATGTAATTATAATATAATTACAAGCATGCAGGCCCGACAATAAACAAGAAAAAATAGAGGCTCGTAGGCCCCAATAATAATAATCACATGTACACACATCATATCATAAGTCCATGATCACCTATCCACATCATACATCACATGTATATGTTATTTTATAAGACTACTAGATAAATAATAATAGTTAATTAAACTATTTAATTAACATATACATTTTTTTTCTAAAAATAGGGATATTCAGAGAATTGTTTGAATTCCAAGGGGTATTTTGGTCATTCTATCAAAAGGGACAAAAATCAAAATTTTTGAAATTCCGAGGGGCAAAAATATCTTTTGCCAAGAAAACCCTAATCCCTCTTTTGCCTGCTGTGCTACGACGTTGTGGCCGTTGCCACCCTGCTGGCGGCGGCCACTACATGCGGGTGCGTCGCCCCTACCCGCTGCGGGCACCACCACAGCAGGCGTTTTTGCTCGCGGGCGAGCGTTGCTGCCCCGTAGGTTGCGTTGCCACTGCAGGTGCCACCCGTAGAGACCTCGCGAGGGCCGCTGCCCCATAGGCAGCGTTACCGCCGAGGGTGCCTATGCTCGCGGGTTGCAGGGTAGTGCCCGCAGCCGTCGCTACCCCCGGGGGTGTCTCTACCCGCGAGTGCAGTGCCCGCAGGCGATGCTGCCCTTGCGGGCGTTGCCCACTGCTTGCTTGCGCGCTCCTTGCACGCAGCTGCCGCCACTACCGTTGTAGGCAACAAGGCTGCAAGTTTCCTTGCGATCGCTTGTGCGACCGCAGCAAGGGCAGCAACACTTGCTGCCCTTCCTCACCTTTTGTGCTAACGATTTTGAAGACAAAAACTAGTCTAGATCAAAACACACATAGTTTAAGATCCAATCTTCGTACGAACAACCTGGCTCTGTTACGACTGTTGAGAAATCCTATGGGGCGACATCTCATGCACAGCGGAAGAACAAAAAATAAAACCACAGATTTCCCATAGAAAAGTTTGTCGTCGTGCGAAGATCGGTGCGTCAAAACAAATCTGCGAAAACTGCATGTATAAAAGAAAATGCCTAGGGAGATCGTATATCCCTGAATCCCTATAGATCTGTAGGAGAGGTTGAAGAAGGTCAAGCGTCCTCCTCTCTAGCGGTATACACATGACAGGGACTATGACGATGCACCTCTCTAGGGAGAGGAGAACAAGAGGTGGCCACCAAAAAGAAACCCTCCAGCCTATAGAGCTTTGGTTCCTTGTAAACCCTAATGGATCTTGCCCTATTGGATATTAGATCTCCATCCAATTACCCAAGCCTCTTAGATTAGTGGGTCTCTACCCAATAATATCTTATTAGCAATTATTAGATCTCATCTTAAGATCCAATGATTCAGGGGCTTAATGGATATCCAATAAGATAAGGGCTCCAACGGATATCTCATATCTGAACCTCTACTCGTTACAACACCTACCATATGTGTGTGACCCTCTAGGCCCAATATCGAGTTGGCCATGAGTCATACTTATCAGAACTCTTTCTGACATAGTGAATTATTATCTCTATAATAATTCACCCAACTCATCGACTATGGACGTGCTAGGCCACTACGCCGTAGCCCCTAGACGATACAGGAGAATCCAATCCTTTGGACCTATATTTTCTCAGTTACCATTTATCTATAGTCCCTTATCCATCTAATATCCTAGAGACTCTATATTGGGCATAGTGCTATTAGGCCCATACAGTCTCTCCTTGAGTCTTGCTCTTGTCAGATTCTCTCGGAGAACTCTTTCTCTCTCAATCCAAATAACCTTGGCCAAGGATTTGTTCGAGCAAGAGTACATAGGATATTTCTCTCATGATATCGAGAGCAGATGATCCTATATTGATACTCAATAGCCCTCATAAGGTTAGCTACTACTCCCAATAATCGGTTGTATTAGATTTGGAACTTTCCAAACCTATAAGTCCGATATCAAAAAGTGGAGTACTCATATAGGACATCCTTGGTGTCTCAAGTTTAAGGACCAGATACACTACTGGGACTACGGAATCGCTATCTGATACGAGATATCAATAACCATCCAACATTCCGTAGGCGGATCAATCAATGAACTCATTCCCCAATGAGCACCTGCACTGTACCCTTAGTGTCCCCACACGAGTAGCTATGAGATCATCCACCTCTATCATATGGATAGGTATACAGCACACCAGTCTATCCGGTTGTCTCGATGTCCCTCTCGAGTAACCTATGACCAGGATTATTTAGGGTCTTTGTTTAAAGGTGAATCAGTTTTATTATCGTGATCTTATCATGATCCGATTCCAATTATATAAATCCAAGGACATCATAATATATACAACACGTAAGATAAAGTGATAAAATACCTAATAATAAGCAAAGAGAAAGAGTGCATATCAAATCACAAGTGCCATCACTTATGTGATTGGCTTGTAGGGTGCATATGACTAGCACATTCATGAGTGATGTAAATGATATTTCTATCCATAAAAATTCATGCATTACTTTTATCAATGAAATCATGACATTGAAGAAATCTGTATTAAATTCAAGAAGTAGAAGGAAAAGAAATTATTCAAGCTAAAAAAATTTTCATCAACCTTCTTCTTTTCATCAAGAACTCATGGCATAAAAATGTGAATAAAGAGAAGAAAGTCCATGACATAAAATTCATACAAGAGTCAAGTGTATCACTTCATGACATAAATGATATTTCCATAAAATCCATGAATATCACTTTTATCAAATAAGATCCGTGAATGTTCTTTTATGAAATAAAATCCGTTAATGAAATCCGTGAATGTCATTTTTATCAAATCTATTCATCATCTTTGCAAAAATTTGCAAGTCAATAAAATCTGTTTCTTATTGTAAAAATTCACAAGTGTGAAATCAGTGAAAGATCCATTAGTGAATAAAATCCATGAGTGAGGGTTTTAAGAGTATCAAATGATAGAGCAAGAGTCTCAAGAGTTCATGAAATAAATTTGATACCAAAATAAGAGGAAGATAGAAATGAAATAAATTCATGAAAGCTTCATTTACGAAAAATCGAGAAGATGATACCAAGATAGGAGGAAGATAGAAATGAAATCAAAAATTTCAGAAAAGACATACAATAAACTCATGCTTTCGGACAATTTAGCATGTTTAATTCCTTTCTAATGAAATCAAATTGTTCTTCATTTAAGGGTTTCGTAAAAATATTGGCTAATTAATATTTCGTATCAATAAACTCTAAGGTTACATCATGATTATTAATGTGATCTTGTATAAAGTGATGCCTAATGTCAATATGTTTAGTTCTAGAGTGCTGAATGGACTTTTTTGTTAAACATATTGCACTTGTGTTATCATATTTTATGGAAATATTCTTTAAGTGAATTTTATAATCTTCTAATGTATTTTTTACCCACACAACTTGTGCACAACATGCATTTACTACTATGTATTCAGCTTCGACTGTAGATAGTACAACCGAATTTTGTTTCTTGGAAGACCAAGAGATAAGTGTATTGCCCAAAAATTAACATGTTCCAATTGTACTTTTTCTATCTATTCTATATCCGGCAGAATCGGCATCAGTATAAGCAACTAGTTTAAAGTTTTCAGATTTTGAATACCATAAACCTAGATTAGGAGTTCCTTTAAGATATTAAAGAATTCTTTTAATGACTTTAAAATATGATAACTTGGGATTTGATTGAAATCTAGCACAAAGTCCTACACTAAATATAATATCTGGTCTAGTTGCGGTGAGGTATAGTAAACTACCTATCATACCCCTATAAGTTTTTTGATCAAAGCTTTCTTCACTTTCGTTCATGTCTAACTTAGTAGAGGTACTCATTGGTGTATTGATAGCCTTTGAACCATCCATATTAAACCGTTTTAGCAATTCTAATACATATTTGGTTTGACTAAGAAAAATATCATCACTAAGTTGTTTAATTTGTAAGCCTAAGAAGAAAGTTAGTTCACCCATTAAGCTCATTTCAAACTCTTGACTCATACTATTGGCAAATGATTCGCATAATGACTCATTCGTAGAACCAAAAATAATATCGTTAACATAAATTTGAACAACAAGAAAATTATTTTCAAAATTCTTAATAAATAATATAGTATTGATCTTGCCTTTAGAGAAATTATTTTGGATAAGAAAGGAACTAAATCTCTCATACTAAGCCCTTGGGGCTTGTTTTAAACCATACAGAGCCTTAGTTAACTTAAATACATGATTAGGAAAAAAAGAGTTCTCAAATCTAGGTGGTTGCTCAATATAAACTTCTTCGGAAATAAAGCCATTTAAAAAAGCACTTTTGGCATCCATTTGAAATAACTTGAAATTATCACTACAAATATAGGCAAGAAGCATCCTTATGGCTTCTAATCTTGCCACATGAGTGAAGGTTTCTTGATAACCAATACCTTCTTCTTGGTTGAAACCTTTGGTCACTAATCTAACCTTGTTTCTAACCACGATATCAAATTCATCTTGCTTGTTTCTAAAAACTCATTTAGTACCAATAATTAAATGATCACTAGATCTAGGATCAAGCTTCCACACCTCATTTCTCTCAAATTGGTTCAACTCATCTTACATTGCAATAACCTATGAATCATCTTTCAAGACCTCGTTGATGCATTTAGGTTCAATTTGAGAAAAAAAAGCGATGTTGGCACAAAAATTCTTAAAAGAAGAACGAGTTTAAATACCCTTTGATATATCTCCTATGATTAGCTTCTTAGAATGAGCATCTACATACTTCTATTCCTTAGGTAAGGATGTTTCGAGAGAAGATGCATCTAAGTTGCTAGTAGGAGGAGAGGTTTCATTCAAATTCAAAGCATTAAATTAAAGATCATCATCAAAATTGTTTTCTTAAATTTAAAAATATCATTAAAAACAACATGAATTGATTATTCTATAACCAAGATTCTTTTATTAAAGACATGAAAAGCTTTAGAAATAGAAGAATAACCAAGAAAAATGCCTTCATCAAATTTTGCATCAAGCTTTCTTAAGGCTTCTTTTTCATTTAAGATAAAGCATTTATAATTGAAAACTTTAAAATATGAAATGTTGGGTTTTTTGTTATTCCATAATTCATAAGGAGTTTTAGAAAGTAATGATCTTATTAGAACCCTATTCATGACATAGCATACCGTATTAATAGCTTCGGCCCAAAATATTTGGGTAGACTATGTTCATTCAACATAGTTCTTATCATTTTTTGTAAACTCCTATTCTTTCTTTCTGCTACTCAATTTTGTTGAAGATTTTTTGGAGTAGAGAAATTATGGTTGTATTCATTAGATTCACAAAAGTTTTAAAAATCATAGTTTTGAAATTTACCTCCATGATCACTATAAATCAATGAAATCATAAAGCCTTTTTCATTTTGAACAAGTTTACAAAATTTTAAAAAACACTTAAAGCAATCACTTTTGTGTGCCAAGAAGTATATCCAAGTATATCTGCTATATCATCTATAATTATAAAGATTTATTTGCTACCTCCTAGGTTTGTTGTATCAATTGGTCCAAACAAATCCATATGAATCAATTACAATGGTCTAGAGGTGGTTATTTGATTCTTTGATTTAAAACTACCTTTTATTTATTTTTCTAGTTGATATGCATCATACACTTTGTCTTTGATAAATTTAATGTTACGAATACCTCTTACAAGTTCTCAAGATGAGATTTGAGAGATTAGATTCATGCTAGCATGATCTAATCTCCTATGCCAAAGCCAAGCATCATCATTTGAAATTGAAAAACAAAGATCATCTATGTCAGTAGTGTATATATTATTTTATTTTAGGATAATCATAGATGTATTTTTGTGTGATTTTTTAATAATATAAGCATTAGATTCAAATCTTATGATGTATCCTTTATCACACAATTGACTAATACTCAAAAGATTATGCTTTAAGCTATCTACCAACAACACATCTTCAATAAAAAAAGTTTGATTTGCTACATATGGTTCCTTTGCCAATGATTTTACCATTGTTGTTGTCTCCAAAGGTGACATACCTTTCATCTTGGCTAGTGAGCTTAGAGAATTGAGATGGATCTACGGTCATATGCCTTGAGTAGCAAAAGGTATTAATGATAAGAGAATACTAGATCTCTGATACAATTGGAAGTGATGGCAGTAGATTGATTTGATCTACGGTAGAAGATAAAGGTGGAGATAGTGATGTCAAGAGCAATTATGGAAATTGCTTGATTGATGGTGGGCGACAGGAATGGTAGCAAAAGCAGCAAGATCACTGTTCTGATACCAGATGATAGAACCCTAGAGGAATTCTATGTAGATTGATCTTTGAGGGGGATCAACCCTTGGAATACTATAGGGGTTCCACCCTCCAAGTAGCCTGGTGGCTGCAATTGTAGATGATTCTTCTTATTCCCAAGAGATGGAGGCTACATGCTTATATAGAGCTCCAAACCCTAGCCCTAGGGGCTGCTTCCAAAGTGAACTACCCAATTTACCCTCAACCTTAGCGGGCCAGCCTAGTAACAAGGGGGGCGGTGGCTAAGAAGCCCAAAGACCCAAATGTAAACCCTAGCCTCTCTTCTTTATAGGATAGAGGCAGCTAGGTGGGGTTTATTACACTCTCACACGGTTTTTATTAGCTACTACATAGTTGAGTAGGATCCAACCCTGCTAGGGTCCTATCAATAAGAAGAATCATCTACAATTGCAGCCACCAGGTTACTTGGAGGGTGAAACCCCTATAGTGTTCCAAGGGTTGATCCCCCTCAAAGATCAATCTATATAGAATTCCTCTAGGGTTCTATCATTTGGTATCAGAGCAGCGATCTTGCTGCTTTTGCTGCCATCCCTACCGCCCACCATTAACCAAGCAATTCCCATAATTGCTCTTGACGTCGCCGTCTCCACCTTCATCTTCTGCCGTAGATCAAATCAATCTACTACCGCCGCTTCCGATTACATCAGAGATATGATATTCTCTTATCACTAATACCTTTTGCTACTGTAATTTATCATTCAAAATACCAAAAAAGGGTCTTACTATCTATCCCTTGCTACGAATTCCTTTCGTCGCAAAAGTTATCATCTTTGCGAATGAAGGATTGCTGTAGAAGATTTCAACCGCATATTACTACCTTTAAATTGATCTATTGCTATCCTTTTTTAACGAAATTTCTTGAGCACCTCATAGATCATCTTGGCTTTCATCTGGGATTGATCTATCATGGAATTCATCTTTAACACATTACTGTGTTGTTGAATGTTTTCATCGCAAACCATTGAAATTTTTCGATGAGAATTCTGCTATCGCAACTTGCATCAAATTCTTTGCTGTTATGCTGCCAAAATTTTCTTGATCCTTGCTGTTATTTAAACTGAGATTCTGCCGTCAAATCCCCTCCTCAAATTTCTGGTTTCTCCCTGAAAATTTCGTCAAGAAATCGTTGTTTCTTCGATGATAATTCTGCTCTTATGAGACAGCGCATATTGGCAGCAACTTCCACTGAATTTTGTCAAATCTCTACTGCCATCTACCATAGATCTAAAACCCTCTTCCCTAACCTTCATCCACTACCATCTCAACCCAAAATTCCATCAAATCGCAGCCCCAAACTATACTTAAAACAGCCACAAAATAAGCCTAAAACGTAGCCTACATCCACCAATCCACAAACCCTTTCGGCCACCACTTCCCTCAAACAATACATTCCTTTAACCCGACAACAAAAGAGAGATCTTAATATTATAGATCTGGAGGCATATACTATGGCATCTAAGGAGGCAATCAATGCTAAGTTCGAAGCCTTCGAGACACGGATGGAGGAGAAGATTTGGACCCTCTTTGCCGAACTCAGTTTGGGTCGACCACCGAGCCCAAAGAAATCACATCAAGGAGAGAACTCTAATCGAAGAGATAACTTTCAAGAGAGGGGAAACTCTATGACCAATCCCTACTACCCACGCATGAGGATGGACTTCCCTAGATAGGAAGAAGGAGACCCGATTGGGTGGATCTTGCGCGCGGAGCGATATTTTCAGTACCACAAAACCACGGACGCATCTATGGTGGAAATTGCAGCTATACATCTTGAAGGGGATGCCATACAGTGGTTTGATTAGTTTGAATACACTCATGGAGTCCTCTCATGGTGACAATTCAAAGAAGGACTACTGATTCGCTTCGGACCAACCGATTACGAGAACATCGATGGACAACTAGCGAAGATCCGACAAACCTTCACCATTCAGGAGTATCAAACTAGGTTTGAATAGTTATCTGATCAAACTCATGATTGGTCTAAAAAATAGCTATTGGGAATGTTTATTGAGGGCATGACATCGAAAATCTGGGGAGAAGTTAAAGCACGACAACCATACACGCTTATGGCAGCCATCTCTTTCGCACGACTTCAAGAGGAGTGATTGAACCACAAAGCCTGGAGGACTAGGGTCACTCCCCGACTAGTAGTACCAAAGCCCTCAGCCCCCCCTACTATCAACTGAGCTCCTGCACTAAAAAATTTGGTAAGAGAAGAGCTTCGGGAGTGATCTATAAAGGGGTTATGTTGGCATTGTGATGACCCATGGAGCCACGAGCATCACTATAAAAAGGGAAGAATTCTTGTGATCAAACTAGTGGAAGAATTGGTCATTGAATAGCTAGAATAGAGCCTTGAACATGAGGAAGGAGATGTGGAAGAAGAGCCACAATCGACCAACTTTATGGTACACGCGTTAGCAGGCTACTCAAATCCGCAAACGATGAAAGTTGGAGGCCTTCTCAAACAACAATCGATCACCGTTCTCATCGACACGGGCAGCACAAATTACTTCCTAAATAGTAAGGTCACTACTCGGATGGTGCTCCACATTGAAGGTTTCAGCAAGTTTGACGTAAAGGTCATCGACGGTCGAATCCTAAAGTGCGACCAAAGATGCTCGCAGGTAAAACTATTATTGCAAGACCAAAAAATTGTCGCCGATTTCTTCCTCCTACCAATTGATGATTATGAGGTTGTGTTGGGCATAGAATGGTTGACAACGCTAGGTGACATCTCTTGAAACTTTTCCAAATTAATTATGAAATTCTACTGCAAGGGCAAATAGGTCACCCTACGCGGGAAGCGCAGAAGCAATGTAACCACTGTTTTGACCCTATGAATAGAGAAAGTTTTATACAAGATAAATGGTGGCTTTTTGATGCATCTCTAGCAGCAACTAGAGGGGAAGAAAATAGAAATTGAAGATCAAAATCTCACCCAATTGCTTGCTGAATTTGATGATATTTTTACCGAACCACGTGGTCTTCCTCCTACTCGGCAACATGACCACCGAATTCCAATTCTTCCAGGCAAACCACTAGCGAACACTCGGCCAAACCACTATCCTCACCTCTAGAAGGATGAGATTGAGAAGATCGTAAAGAAGATGCTTGAAACAGGGGTGATTCGGCCAAGCTGTAGTCCCTACCCACTACTCATACGCAAGAAGGACGGAACTTAGTGGATGTGCATCGACTACCGAGCTCTAAATGGCATCACCATCAAGGATAAGTACCCAATACCAGTGGTGGATGAACTTCTTGATGAGTTAAGAGGAGCTCGAGTCTTCACGAAGTTGGACCTTTGATCCGGTTACCACCAAATTCGGGTATGTGAAGATGACATCTCAAAAATAGCTTTCCGCACTCATAACGGCCACTATGAATTCTTGGTAATGCCTTTTGGACTTACTAATGCTCCTTTAACTTTTTAAAGTCTTATGAATGATATTTTTTGGAGCTTTCTTCATAAATTCGTGTTGGTATTTTCGATGATATTATCATTTATAGCCCTTCTCTTGAGACTCACTTTCAGCATTTGCGGTCTGTTCTAACGATCCTTCGAGAGAATACTCTTTTTGTTAAACTATCAAAGTGCAGCTTTCTCCAGGAAAAAGTAGAGTACCTTGGGCACATAATATCAGAAGGAGTGGCAGTAGACCCAACAAAAATCGAGGCAATGCAGAGCTGGCCGAAACCTACAAATATGAAATTGCTACATGGGTTCCTTAGACTAACGGGCTACTACCTAAAATTCATAAAGAACTATGGGAAGATCAATGCACCCCTCACTTCTCTACTGAAAAAAGATGTCTTCCAATGGTCGGACAAAGCTTCCACTGCCTTCGATAAACTTAAGACAGCCATGACGATGACGTTGGTGCTAGCATTACCAGATTTCAACCGACCCTTCATCATTGAGGCTGACGCATCTGGAGTCGGAATTGAGGCTGTTCTCATATAAGAGGGTTGACTACTCACATATACCAGCAAGACATTGTCTCCCTCCCATCAAAAAATGTCTATCTATGATAAGGAGATGCTTGCCATTGTGCACGCAGTAACAAAGTGGAGACCCTACCTAATCGACTGGCGATTTCAGATTAAAACCGACCATAGAAGCCTCAAGTACTTTTTAGAGCAGAAGATATCATCCTCGGAGTAGCAAAAATGGGTAATCAAACTTCTAGGATTTGATTATGAAATTATTTACAAAAAGGAGAAAGAAAATGTTGTTGCAAATGCGCTCTCACGACTACTTGAGCAAGCTAAATTTTCAATCGTCTCTCTTCCTACCACCGGCTTCCTTGAGGACATTAGGGAGGAATGGAAGAAGGACCCATAGACCAGCAACATCATTAAAAAATTGGAGGAGGATCCAGGCACAATAGCTCACTATACTTGGGATTCGAGGGATCTACGCTATAAAGGTCATATTGTGCTTACACCTGACTCCCCATGCATCAAAGTCATTCTGCATGAAATGCACTCCACACCTTTAGCAAGACACTCTAGATTTCTGAGAACCTACAAAAGAGTGAAGCAAAATTTTTATTAAAAATGGATAAAAAAATTTATTTCTGAATACGTGGCACAATGTGATGTATGCCAACAGCAAAAGGGTGAGTGGCGAGTCCAGGGAAACTACAACCGCTACTCATACCAAACTCAGTGTGGACTGACATCACCATAGATTTCATCGAAGGGTTGCCACCTTCCAAAGGTAAAAGCATAATCCTCGTGGTGGTTGATCGACTTACGAAATATGCTCATTTTTGTGCTGTACGAAATCCCTACACTGCTACTAGTATTGCTCAGATTTTCATAGAAAATATTATTAAATTGCATGGGATGCCAAGGTCCATTGTAAGTGATCATGACAGGGTCTTCACTAGTAAATTTTGGATCGAGTTATTCTAGTTGCAGGGCACCAAACTCAAGATGAACACAGCATATCATCCACAAATTGATGGCCAAACAGAGGTGGTGAACAAGTGTTTAGAGATGTACCTTCAGTGTTTCTCTAGTGATCGACTGAAAGAGTACACGAAATTGCTCCCCTGGGTTGAATGGTGGTATAATACTAGGTATCATTCATCTACAAAATGTATCCCATATGAAGTATTGTATGGTCGGTCAGCCCCTATAATTCCAAAGTATTTAATTGGTTTAGCCAAGGTAGATCAGGTCGACCAAGATCTAATTGACAGGGATGAACTCCTATAATTGCTAAAGGATAATCTCTCTACCGCTCAAGCCAGAATGAAATAGCAAGCTGACACACGACGAAGCGAAAAAGAATTTTTAGTAGGAGATTGGGTTTATCTTTGCCTACAGGCATACAAGCAGCTCTCCATCAACACACGAGCCTCCATGAAGCTATCTCTACGTTTTTATGGACCCTATCAGATCATAGAGCGTATTGGAGTTGTGGTGTACTAACTTAAATTACTTAAAGATGCCAAAATTTACCCTGTCTTCCACCTGTCATGCTTGAAGCCCAAGTTGGGAGAACACGAGTCACCCCAGATCCAATTGCCCAACACCAGTGATGATGGAAATATTCAAGCCCAACCACAAGCCATCCTCGACCTCAGAATCGTGATGCGTCATCGACGTCCCTCTATTGAAGTACTAGTACATTGGACTAATTTACCACTTGAAGATGCCACATGGGAATCATATGAGGAGCTGAAGACCCAGTTCCCTAAGTTCATGGAACCGCAACCTTGAGGACAAGGCTGATTTGAAGAGGACGGGCTTGATAGGACCCTAGCAGGGTTGAGTCTTACTCAACCATGTAGCAACTAATAAAAACCTTGTGAGAGTGTAATAAACCCCACCTAGCTACCTCTATCCTATAAAGAAGAGAGGCTAGGGTTTACATTTGGGTCTTTGGGCTTCTTAGTTGCCGCCCCCCTTGTTACTGGGCCGGCCCACTAAGGTTGAGGGCAAATTGGGTAGTTCACTTAGGAAGCAGCCCCTAGGGCTAGGGTTTGGAGCTCTATATAAGCATGTAGCCTCTATCTCTTGGGAATAAGAAGAATCATCTACAATTACAGCCACCAGGCTACTTGGAGGGTGGAACCCCTATAGTGTTCTAAGGGTTGATCCACCTCAAAGATCAATCTACATAGAATTCCTCTTGGGTTCTATCAGTGTGGGACCCTCTAGGCCCAATATTGAGCTGGCCGTAAATTATACTTATCAGAACTCCTTCTAACTTAGTGAATTATTATCTCTATAATAATTCACCCAACTCGTCGATTGCGGACGTATTAGGCCACTACGCCGCAGCCCCCAAACGATACAAGGGAATCCAATCCTTTGGACTTATCTGTCCTTAGTTACCATGAATCTATAGTCTCTCATTCATCTAATATCCCAAAGACCCTATATCGGGCATGGTGCTGTTAGGCCCATACGGTCTCTCATCGAGTCTTGCTCTTATCAGATTCTCCTAAAGAACTCTTTCTCTCTCAATCCGAATAATCTTGGCCAAGGATTTGTTTAAGCAAGAATACCTGAGATATTCCTCTCATGATACTGAGAGCGGATGATCCTCTATTGACACTCAATAGCCCTCATAAGGTTGGCTACCACTCCCAATAATCGGTTGTACTAGATCTGAAACTTTCTAAACCTATAAGTCCGATATCAAAGAGTGGAGTACTCATATAGGACATCCTTGGTATCTCAAGTCTAAGGACCAGATACACTACTCGATACAATAACCATCAAAGGGATTACGAAACTCATTCCCCAATGAGCACCTGACTATACCCTTAGTGTCCCCACACGAATAGCTATAAGATCGTGAGGTATCAATAACCATCTAGCATTCCGTAGGCGGAATGCTATATAATTTATGGTCTGTGTTTAAAGATGAATCGGTTTCATTATCATGATCTCATCACCATCCGATTCCCATTGCATAGATCTAAGGACATCACAATATATGCAACACATAAGATAAAGTGATAAAATGCCTAATAATACGTAAAGAGAAAATGTGCATATCAAGTCACAAGTGTCATCACTCATGTGATTGGCTTGCAAGACACATATGGCTAGCAATTGGCGGTACCACTACATGTCACTAATGGTACCACTACTAGTTTGACCCTAACACTAGATGGTATCATCGCCCAGTCTAGTGGTACTACCGCCTGGCACATTGCCACGGTCAATATATTGGGCGGTACCATCGCCCAAGTGCCCTAACACTAGGTGATACCATTGCCTAGTACATCTTGGGGAGCTAGACCTTGGGCATTACCATTACCATCGTCAAACAGGGTCTAGCACTTTTGGTTGGACCTTAAACTCAACCCAAACCAGTCCATTATTGGGTCTAGTTGGCCCCCTAACAGGGTTAAAGAGATTACCTCCCAAATCAACCCCTAATTATATGCTAACCACGAAATTAAAGGTATTTTCTACACAAATCAAAGTCTGACACATCCAGTCTTCTTCCGGCGAGCTTTCGACGATCTTCCGATAAACCCTCAGATACCATTCTGTGGACTCCTGGCAAGCTCCTAGATTTCATGATGATCTTGGCGAGTTCCAATGAGCTTCTTCGGCAAGCTTTGATCTTTCTTGGTGAGCTTCGCGAACTTTCGAAAACCCTTCGGTAAGCTCCATACTCATTCTCGGCTAGTTTCGATAGCATTCCCAACGAATCTTCGGACTTCCGTCGAACTCTTGAACTCCCAACGATTCCATCTTACTTGAATCCAACACTTTGTTTTGCTTAATGTCTTCATCGTTATCATAGTTAATCCTACACACTAAGTAAATCTTAACCCTACTTCAATCTGGGTAATTATTACACAAATCAACATCCTGTTGTCCGGCACATCATTGGTCGGCGCTTCGTCCAGTTCTTCGATGCACCGTCCTCTCTTATGGCCTATTGCCCAATCGGCGGTTGACCTCTGCAACCTCGATCTCCTTGGCGTAACATCACTCTTCTTGGTCTGATGCTCAATGTCCGATGCCTTCTACTGATTGTCAACCGGACTTCTAACTCGACATCCAATCTCTTGACATGATTTTCTTTGGTGTAATGTTGATTCATCCTGTGTCAACTATCTAATTTTGATCGATAGTAGACCTGCATCACTCAAAACGCAGTTAGACAACAAACACAATCAATTAGTTTCATCATCAAAATCCGAGACCTAATAGTCCCCCCTTTTTATGATGACAACTAATTGATGATGGAGTTAACCTTAACTCTCGATAGTTTACACAAATTCCCCCTATCAATATGCCATTGATAGAACACTTGGATTATCCCAAATCCAAGTAACATTCATCACATGTTATGAGAAACATCAAACCATCATGCAAATATATAAAATATTTAATCAACATTATATTGCACGAGTTCATCAATCTACTTCTCCCCTTTTGTCATCAACAAAAAGGAGAAGTTGCATTATAGCTAGTATTAAAGATATGTAGGTTTTACAATCATACTAGCTGTCAAGATAGATGTTCAACATACATTACTTTAAAATAGATGTGTAATCATGGCAATTCAATACTTGCTTCTTGTGCAAGTTTGCATTTTGCTTCTCTTGAGATTGCAAGGTAGCAATTGTTCCTTTTCTTTTGAGAAGTGCAACTAGTTTTCCTTTGCTAGCAAGAAATTTTTGCAAAAATGACATCACTTTAAATATGCAAGCTAACTTTTCATTATAACATACAAGCATAGAAGCATAGCAAGTGTAAGATTGCATATTCTCTAAGTTTTGCATTTTTGCTTCTATTGAAATAGCACTTCCTTGCTTCTCTTTATGATGTTTAAGATAACTTTTGAAATGTGCAAGCTATCAATCTTTGCTTTATTTCATAAAGTGCACGATAGCAAACTATCTCTCCCTTTATCATTGTCAAAAGGAAGGGAGAGAATACAAAGTTTTTTTTATATTCACTTTCAAATACATTTGCGTCAAAATATACATTAGTTATCACATGATGCATACAAGGCAAAAATATAAAGAAATCATGCCATGAAGGGTATCAATATGAAAAATCAACAAAGATCAATACCAAAGGATGCCACTCATGGTTCATAAGTGTTCTTTTTAGCAAGATCAAAATCAAGACATAATTCATATTATCTCATTCATGAAATAATCATATAAGAATATGATTCATACATCAAGTCATCAAGATCAAAGGAAAATTTTGAGTATTAAATAAAAATCATTGATTCATGCATTCAAACTAAATAAGTCATGATTATGACAAAATAAAATTGTGATTCCAAAAGTTTAAAAATAGAAGTCATGAATCATCAAGAAGTCATCAAGAAATCAAGTAACATATCAATTTATCAAGATCATAAAAAAAATCAATTATAAAATTTCGAGAAATCAAGAGACAAGCCATATTTCATTTTAAAAAATTCTCTTTTGATAAATGAAATAATCATGGCATACGATCTTGATTTATAAAGGTTTCAAGTTATAATTATCAAGATCATGAATCGTAAATATTTTCTTTAGCAAGAATCACATGAGCACTTAATTATTACATAAGAATTCTCATTGCATCATGATTTATGAATTCTTTCTCTACAACATGAATCATAAGAGGTATAATAATAATGATATCAATCACGATTCATTTGATAGCAAATAGCAAAGAGAACATCTTGATTCATGCATAAAAATTCTCATCGAGATTTTACCAAAACAAATTCCAAGTATCATGATACCAAGATCACATTATGTACAAAAATTCAATTATCAAGATATCAAGATCATGAATTCATATATATTCAAGTATTAAGTTCCAAGAAATCAAAAGACAAGTTGCATTTCATTTAAAAAATTTTCTTTTGATAACCGGAAGAAGCATAATAAACGATCTTGATATATAAAGAACTTTATATTATAATTGCCAAGATCATGATTTCAATAAAATTTCTTTATAGCAAAATGAAATCTTTTAGAACTTGATAAAATGAAATCTTTTAGAACTTGATTCAAGCATTATATATATCTCAAAAAGTCATAATTCCAAGAGATTAAGAGAGGAGTCAAGAATCATTAAAAGAAAAATCATTCAAGTTCAATTCGACAACTCCATACTCATTATTAAAATCATTTTTATAGATTCATATAAATGGATTCTTTAACACATCATTAAAATCTCAATTATAAGAGATTCACAAAATATAAATGGATTCATCATTTGTCTTTTATCGAAAAATCCAAAACTTTAGAGATAGACAAATTTCAAGAATCAAGTATTTTCTTTTTATGGATTATTTCATATAATCATGCCTTTTTCCTTTTTATATGCTTCTATTTAAGTGATTTATTTCTTATAAGCAAGCCTTTTTCCTTTAAAAGAAAACAAGTATCAACGTAAAAAGGTAGAAGACAAACTTCATCATAAAAACTATCAAGTCAAAAAATATAACACATTAAGCATGCAGCATCTTTCAACACAAATTTAACTCAAGAGATTTAGAACATGCAAAGATGAGTGTCATGTTTAAGACCAAGACGTAAGTTTCATCATAAAGCTGTTAAGACCAAACACAGCAAAAATAAAATATCATGATAACACATTTTCAATTTTTATGTGTTTTATTTTATGTGATTGATCTCATACTAGTATGTTCAAATATTTCATATAAAAGTCATGCATCATGTTAAAGACAAAATCATCAATATGCTTGCTTCTATCTTTTAATCCTATTTGATGTGTAAGCATTTTATTTAGAACCGAAAGCATCATCGTATAAATCCAATTCACAAGTTTTGTCATAATCATCAATGCCAAAAACATAACACATCATTTAAAAAAAATTCATCATAGAAATGATTAAGACCAAAAAACTCATTAGTTCAAAATGTAAGAGTCACTCATCATACATATTGTGCTTTATTTTAAGTTGTTTGTCTCATATAAGTGTGCGCATGTTTTAAAAGATGAGTATCAATTTTAAAACCAACACATAAGTATTGTCATCAATATATAACACCTTCAAATCCACATGCATGACATCATAAAATCATTTTAATTCTAATATTTTTTCTTTTATTATTGTTAGTTATAACAAAATGTTTTCCTTCTTACATGATTATAGCTTATTGTGAGAATCAAGAGTCAAGCTCAATTTTTTGCTAAAACCATACATCATTTTATAAATCCAAAAAATAATTTTCATCATGAAATCCATTAAGTCCAAATGTGACACAAGACAACATCAAAATCACTTTTCTTTCATTTGGAAAATTTGTGGGTTAGGTCTTTTAGTTTTACAATTGATTTCATAAAGACGTGTATAAATCTGAAACAAATTATGTCAAAGCTGAAAATACATTATAGCATCTCAAATTGTAAAGTCAAGCATGATATAAACATTTTCATTAAAATACTTTCAAGAATAACATACATAGATATGTATTTGATGTACAATTGTTACTTCAAATCATTCAATCATCATTCATAATGTTGTATACTTCATTCAAAATTTTATAACATGCATGAAACAATATAATTTTCATGATCAATTTTTTAATTTTTTTAAAATGCTAAAAAGAGAGGCATGATAATTTTTGAAAATAATTTCTTTATTTCCTACTATCTAAATTAAGCACTTATCAAAAACATCATGTAATTTCAAAATAAGGCAAAAGCATTTCGGGTGAGTTATTTACCTTGTTGACGAAAGTCGTCAAAGCCCAATTTGTCATTTTTCCTTTAGATGCCCTTGATTCGTCCATTGGTGCCTTTCTCTTTTTTGACCTCTTCCTCCATTCAAGTTTATTTTGATTTTAGATTCTTGTTTTATAAACTTTTTAAATTTTAGTATTCGAAGTTCAAGTTCATCATCGAGATTGTCCTCATCACTTGAGTCATCACTTAAGTAGTATTCTTTTGTTTGAAGTTCCAAATCCTTCCTATTCTTTGGAAGGTGGTTCATGTGTTCATCAAGTTCCAAGAGACTCATTTCATATGTTATCAATGAGCCGATAAGTTCTTCAATAGGTAAATTATTTAAATCTTTAGCCTCTTATATTGCGGTTACTTTAGGATCCCACCTTTTTGGAAGAGATCTTAAAATCTTATTTATGAGATCAAAATCTGAAAAAGATTTACCAAGGGTTCTTAGACTATTGATGATATCCGTGAAATGGGTATACATGTCGCTGATAGTTTTGCTTGGTTCTATTCAAAAAAGCTCAAAATCATGCAATAAGAGGTTTACTTTTGAGTCTTTATCTCTACTAGTTTCCTTGTGTGTTATTTCAAGTGTGCGCTAAATATCAAAAGCCATTTCACAAAAAGAAATCCAATTGAACTCGTTTTTATCTAAAGCATAAAATAAGGCATTCATAGCCTTTGCATTTAAAGAAAAAGATTTTTTCTCTGAATCCAACCATTCATTCATTAGTTTAGAGGGGAGTTGAAAGCTATTTTCAATGACATTCCATAAGTTTAAATCTAAAGAAATCAAAAAGTCTCTCATTCAAGTTTTTCAATATGTGTAGTCCGATTCGTTAAACAACAGAGGACGAACAAAAAAAAAACTCTCTTGAAAGCCATGAAGAGCTATTTCTCCCGGGTGTGAATTCAAAAAAGAAACAATGAGACTCTGATACTAATTATTGAGATCTAGAGCGGCACTAAGAGAGGGGGGGGGGTGAATTAGTGCAACGGTTAAGAATTATAAATTTTAACAATTTAAAACACTTTCAAAAACTTCGTATGATAAAAACACGTTTCGATGGAAACAGATTTCGATTACATGTATTGGAAAGATGTAAAGCTTGAAGCCGTTTGTAAGAATGAGAAGGATTCGTGTAATTGTAGTAAGGTAAAGGCTTGCTGCAAAGATAAACAAGAATAGAAGTACAAACCCGATTTTATAATGGTTCGATTATACGACTTACGTCCACTTTCGATTCCTCTTCTCTTGAGGAGACTGGCTTTCCATTAGTTGTCTTCCTTTCAACGAGTGAAGACCAACTCCCTTTTGTAGTGCTCTCTCCTTTTGATGGGCTTAGGAGGTAACCCTTTTATAAGCACTCACACACACTCCACTCTTTAAGTTGAATTCAAACTAAAGACTAGAGGAGAGAAAGATTCAACAATGTTTTCCTACCTTTAGATTTAGTGTACTTATATGTTCAACCCAGGGATAGGAGGGGTTTTTATAGGCTCTAATCTGATTCAAACTTAGAGCCAAAAACATTCCCATCACAGGTTTCTCGAGTACTAGTAGTACCACCGCTAATTTGACCTTGACACTGGGCAGTACCACCACCCAGTACATCCTGGGGAGCTGGACTTGGGGTGGTGCCACCGCCCCAGTTTGACGGTGCCACCACCAGACAGGGTCTAGCACTTCTAGTTGAGCCTTAAACCAGGCCCAAATCAATCCATTACTGGGCCCAGTTGTCCCCTTAACATGGTTAAAGGGATTACCTCCCAAATTAATCCCTAATTATGTGATAACTACGAAATTAAAGATATTTTCTACACAAATCAAAGTCCGACAGGTCAAGTCTTCTTCCGACGAGCTTCTGACGGTCTTCCTACGAACCCTCAGATACCATTCTACTTACTCCCAGCAAGCTCCTGGACTTCAAGATGATCTTAGTGAGTTTCGACGAGCTTCTTTGGCAAGCTCTGATTTTTCTTGGTGAGCTCCGCGAACTTCCGATGATCCTTCTGGCAAACTTTTGAAAACCCTTCGGTAAGCTCCCTACTCATTCTCGGTTAGTTCCGGTAGCACTCCTGATGAATCTTTGGACTTCCGTCGATCTCTTGAACTCCCAACGATTCCATTATACTTGACTCCAACACTTTGTTTCGCTTAATGTCTTCATCATTGTCGTAGTTAATCCTACACACTAAGTAAATCTTCACCCTACTTCGATCTAGGCAATTATTATATGAATCAACATCCTGTTGCCCGACACATCATTGGTTGACGCTTCTTCCAGTTCTTCGACGCACCGTCCTCTATTGCGGCCCGTTGCCCAATCAATGGTTAACCTCCGCAACCCCGATCTCCTTGGTGCAACACTTGTTGAATCTCGAATTTTGATGATGAAGTCAATTGATAGGTTATTTGATCTAATCCATATTATTGAGATAAGTGTGTAGGATTAACTGCGATAGCAATGAAGACATAAAGCAAATTGTTGGAGTCAAGTATGTTGGGAGTTCAAAAGTCCGTCGGAAGTCCGAAGGATCGTTGGAAGTGCTATCAGAACCAGCCAAGAATGAATCGGGGACTTGCTGAAGTTTCAAAAGTTCATCGAAAAGATCATCAGGGGTTCGTAGAGCTCATCAAGAAGGTTCGAAAGCTTGCCAAAGATTCAAGGAACTTGCCATAAAGTCCGGGAGCCTATTGGGAGTCAATCGGAAGAAATCTGAGGGTGTGTCAGAAGTCCGTCGGAAGTTCACCGGAAGCTCGCTAAAAGAAAAATCAATGTGTCGGTTTAGTTTTTGTTTAGAATATGTTTTTAATTTTATAGTTAGTATGTAATTAGGGTTATGATTATGTGATAATCCTGATTAACCCTACTAGGGGCCAACTAGGCCTTAATTGGGTTGAATTGGACCAAATTCAGGGCCCATTCAATAGTGCTGGATTAGGCCTAGTGGTGGCATCGCCAGATTGGGGTGATGACACTGCCTCGGGAATAGGTCCCCAGGTAGTTTGGGCGGTGGTACCATCCTAGGTCAACGGTGGTACCGTTGATAGTTATTACCTGTCAACAATGGTATCGCCTGATAGGTGGTGGTACTGGTAGTCCATAGAGTCCGAGGACCCTGTTAAGCAGTAGTACCACCAGATTAGGTGGTGGTACCATCCAGTACACTGACAGAGCAAGGTCAACTAGTGGTGGTACCGCCAGTACCAGGCAATGGTACCACTAGTACTCGGAAATCTAGGATGTGACTCTTTTTTGCTTCATTTTTTTAAGCCAATTGAGTCTATAAATATCCCTCTCTTCTCAGCTAGTTGAGCACCTTTGAGAAGTTAAAAAACCTGAGTCAAAGCTATAGCAAAATTGTATTCGATAGCTTGAGTGTTCACCTCTCACGTTTTACTTTGTCAAAATTCTGTAAGAGTGTGAACCACTTGTAAAAGTTTATAAGAGGGGTACTTGGTTCTTCACCTTCAAGAAGATTTGACAGTGGAAGTTGGGAACCTCATCGGAGGAGGTTTCGGAAGTGGACGTAGGTCATTTGACTGAACCACTATATATCGATACGTGCTACTCGGAATGTGTGAGTTTTAATTATTGCATCTTGTTCTTTACTTAGCTGCAAATCTTTTGATCTTATTCTCTCTACTCTCAATCGCATTCTCACTAATCACTTTGCTCAAATCTTATTCATCAGATTGAAATATCTCTTCGATCAATTATTTTCAAAATCGATTTCAAATTTATGAGTTTTATCCGTTGCACTAATTCACTCCCCCCTCTTAGTGTCGCTCAGATCCTAACAACACCACTCTTCTTGGCCCGATGCTCGATGTCCAAAGCCTTCTGCTGATTGTTGACCAGAGCTCCGGCTCGATATCCAATCTCCTGATGTGATTTCCTCTGGCATAACGCTGATTCAACCTATGTCAACTGTCTAATTTTGATCGATAGTAGACCTACATCACTCAAAACATAGTTAGACAATAAACATAATCAATTAGTTTCGTCATCAAAATCCAAGACCTAACAAAAATCAATGAACATTTATCTTGATGATTTTGCATTTTAAAACTATGCATGATAAGCAAATCTTATGACTTGGACATATGTATATGTCAATGCTTGGCTTTCGTATAAAAATTTCGAGAATGTTTTATGGTATCATGCTTGATGATGCATAAGGATTTGAAAATTGAAATCCTATGTTTTGGAATAATATGTTGATGGTTCTCGACTTTCAACATGATGCATGGCTTTTATATGAAAACTTGAACATGCTAATATGAGTTCAACCACATCAAATAAAATATAAAAAATTTAAAAATATGCTATCATGATGTTTTATTTTTGATGTGTTTGGTCTTGACAGTTTTATGATGAAACTTATATCTTATTCTTAAATGTTGATACATAAAAGACTTGAACATACTCACATGAAATCAATTGCATGAAATGAAAATATATTTTCTATCCTATTGAGGTTAATAAATTCATTTTATGAATCTCGTAAATCTCTTGAAGATTATCATGATGAATGTTTTGAAAATAAATGTGTGTATCATGTTTTTGGTCTTAATAATTTCTCTTGAAACTTATTTTTCGGATCTATATGATGACAAAAGACAAAAGCATGCTTATATGAAATTAATAATAAAAAGGAGATGTATGTTTCTTAATTTTTTTTTCTATCTCTAAAGTTTTGATTTTTTATGAATCCATATGAATCTCTTGAATCAAATCGTTTGAAAAATGTCATATGCTTAATGTGATTCGACTTAATGATCTTTATAACAAAATTTATCTTTTCATCTTGAATATTGACATTTGTTTTTATTAAGGGCAAAAACATGCTTATAAGAAGCAAATCACATATAAAAATGAAATGCAATTGTCTATCTCAATCTTATCGATTTTTCTATAAGAAATTCATGAATCTATGCTTGTCATTTATGAATTTCTTGAATGTGATCTTGAGGATGATTTCGGATTTGACAAATTCTTGATTCGTGTTTATGACTTATGATGTATTTTAAATATGAATCATGTTCAATGCTTCAATCATGTTCTTTCTCCCTTAATTCATTATTGTTCTCCTATATATTTTTTTTTCTCTAAAGAGGAGAACCTTCTAAATGAATCATAAATTTGATGATTTGATTACAAGTTTCAAGTTGATGAATTGACTTGAATGAAATGATACATTCAAATGAATCACTTATCGATATTTACAATTGCGATATATCTTTTTGAAATATCTTACTAATGTGATTTTGATAACCTAAGATGTATTTTGGAATTCTTGATATGATATGATTGAATCATTGATTTACTCCTTTTTATCATGGCTTGAAAATGAATGTTAAGAATCATACTTGATGAGTTGTTTTATAAAAATTGCTTTTAGGTCTTGAACATTGATGCTTATTTGACATAAAGGACATAGGCATGTTTATATGAAATCAATGCATGAATTAAAATCATAAAAAGAGAAAAGCATCTTTTAAAATTGCTTTATATCTATCTTTTCGATTTTCCAACATATGATTTGTTTTGAGAATCTCGTAAATTTCTTGAATGTGACTTTATTGGTGAGTTGATGAATTGAACTAGAATGAGTTTTCTCAAAATGATTCATGACTTCTATTTTTAAACTTTTGGAAACACAACCTTATTTTGTTGGAATCATGATTTGTTGAGTAATGACAGCTTGAATGCATGAATCGATAATTCTTGATTCCTTACTCGAAATTTCTTTTTCATGATTTTGATTTCTCGAAACTATTTATTTGAAATTCTTTCTATGAAATCATGATCGTGATGAAAATTCCTACGTATAAATCAAGATCTTGTGTTTGATCTCCTAAGACTTCCTCTTGTTATTTCCTAAAAAGGGACACTTGTCAAAATGATTCATGAACCTTTTGATTTATGACTTTTGGATTCATGACTTGATGTCGATGATTGTAATATTATATGCTTAAATTGATTCTTTTATGTTTCAATACTTCCTTGAATGCATCATGTGATGATTGAAAAATTGATGTATATGTTTATTGATGCAAATTTATAATTGATATGAAAAGTGGATGTAATTGAAATTTTTAGCCATTGAGTCCTCCACTTCATTTTGACAATAACTAAGTGGGAGCTAGCTTATTGGCTTGAATGTTGAATTCATATTCATGACTTAAATTTTGATGATAGAAACTTTTATGTCAATATTTGTTTCTGATATCTCATTTGCCATTTTGATGAAAAAGGAAATCAATTACAAAATTGCATCCTCCCTTCTTTTTTAGAATGATAAAGGGAGAGAAAAATTGCTAGCTTGAAGCAAAATTGCTAGCTTGGAGAAAACTTGCTAGCTTGTGTATCACAAAAAAAAGTGACAAAAGTAGCTAGCTAAAACTTATAAAGAATTACAATCTTGCAATCTAAAGAGAAGCAAAGAAGTGCTATCTCAATAGAAGCAAAATGCAAAACTTAGAAAATTTACAATCGTACACTTTCTGTGCTTCTATGTTGTACTGAAAATTTAGCTTGCATATTTAAAGTGATTATACAAAATTACTAGCTCATTGCAAACAAAATTTGCTAAGGCAAAACTAAGAAGCAAAAGCGCTATCTTGCCTATCGTGAGAAACAAAGTGCAAACTTGCATATCTCAAGAAGCAAGCAAAAATTGTCATACTTGAACTTTAAAACTTACTATGATTGAATGTTGTATATTTTGATAGCTAGTTTGTTGTAAAACTTACATATCCTTAAAAATTAGCTATGATGCAACTTCTCTTTTTTGTTGATGACATAGGGGGAGAAGTAGATTGATGACTTCAAACAATATATGTTGTATTGAATATTTTTATATATTTGCATGATGTTTTTTTATAACATATGATGAATGTTACTTGGATTTGGAATAATCCAAGGCTTCTATCAATATAGCATATTGATAGGGGGAGTTTGGTTAAACTCCGGGGAGTTAAGGTTAACTCCATAATAAATTAGTTGTCATCATAAAAAAGGGGGAGATTGTTGAGTCTCGAATTTTGTTGATGAAACTAATTGATAGTGTTTTATTGTCTAACTATGTTTTGAGTAATGTAGGTCTACTCAATCAAGATTAGACAATTGACACAGAATGAGTCAGCGTTGCGTCAGAGGAAATCACGTCAGGATATTGGACATCGAGCCAGAGATCCGGTCGATAATCAGTAAAAGGCTTCAGACATTGGACATCAGGCTAAGAAGAGAGATGTTGTGCTAAGGAGATCGGGGTTGCCAAGATCAACTGCCAATTGGGCAACAGGCCACAAGAGAGGACGGTGCGCCAAAGAACTAGATGAAGCGTTGACCAATGATGTGCCTAGCAATAGGTTATTGATTCATGTAATAATTATCTAGATCGAAGTAGGGTTAAGATTTTCTTATTGTGCAAGATTAACTATGATAACAAGAAAGACATAAAGCGAAACAAAGTGCTAGAGTCAAGTACGATTGAATCATTGGGAATTCGAGAGTTCAATGGAAGTCTGAGGGTTTGTCGGAAGTGCTATCGGAATTGGCCGAGAATGAGTAGGGAGCTTACTGAAATATTTTCGAAAGTTCACCGGAAGGTTCGTCGAAAGTTCGTAGAGCTCACCGAGAATGATCGGAGCTTGCCGAAGAAGCTCGTCGGAACTTATCAAGATCATCATGAAGTCTAGGTGCTTATCGAGAGTTTGTAGAATGGTATCCGAGGGTTTGTCAGAAGATCACCGAAAGTTCGTCAGAAGCTCGCCGGAAGAAGTCTTGACTTACCGAATATTGTTTAGCTTAGGAAATGTCTTTAATTTTATAGTTAGTACGCAATTGGTATTAGGATTAGGTGTTAATCCTATAACCCTGGTAGGGGCCAATTGGGCCCAGTAATAGACTGGTTTGGGCCTGGTTTAAGACCCAACTAGAAGTGCTGGACCTTGTCTAGCAGTGGCACCGCCCTAGGTCTAGCTCTCCAAGATGTAATGGGCGGTGGTATCACCCAACGTCAGAGCACCTAGGCGGTGGTATCGCTAGTACACTAATCATGGCAGTATGTCAGGTGTTAGTACCGCTAGATTGGGCGATGGTACGGCCTAGTGTTAGGGTCAAACTGGCGGTGGTACCGCTAGTGATAAGCAGTGGTACTGCCAGTACCTAGTAAACCCAGGATGGGAAGATTTTTGGCTCTAAGTTTGAATCAGATTGGAGCCTATAAATACCCCTCTCATCCCTGGGTTGCATATGCAAGCACAGAGATTTTGAAAGGAACAAAACGCTATAAAAATCCTTCTAAACATCCCTCCTCTAGTTCTCATTTGTATTTCACCGAAAGAGGAGTAAAGTGCTCGTAAGGGTTATCTCCTGAGCCTATCAAAAGGAGAGATACTATAAGAGAGTTTGTCTTCACCCATTAGAAGAAAGATAATTAGTGGAAAGCCGGTGGCCTTAAGAGAAGAGGAATCGGGAGTAGTGAAAGGATCAAAAGGCACTAAGAGGGGGGGGGTGAATTAGTGCAGCGGATTAAAACTCGTATTCTTGAAACCGATTTCTCAAAGAAACAAAAGTTCGTGGAAGAATTCGATTCGACGAAAGAGAACTTGAAAATTGCTAAGAACTTGCAGCCAAGAAATGAAGTGATTTCGAAATGTAAACACTCACACATTTGAGGAGACAATGATGTATAGTGGTTCGGTCAAATGACCTACATCCACTCTTGAAGCCTTTGCAATGAGGCTCCACTCTTCCACTAGCAAGTCCTTTGAAGGGGAAGGATCAAACACCCTTTTACAACCCTTTACAAGATGTTCACACTTGTACAAGATCTCTCAAGAAGAAGAAAGGTGAACACTTAGCAAAGAATACAACACTTTTCAAAGACTCTTCAAAAGCTCAAGACTCAAACTTTTTGCTCAAAGGGTAACCCTTTCAGGTGAGAAAGGGGGTATTTATAGATCCAAAAGTGGATTTAAAATTGGGCTCCAAATTCCAAGTGAATTTGGAGTCCCAGATCTGTGGTCAAAGCGGTGCCACCGCTTTGTCGAAGCGGTGCCACGCTGTGTCGATCTTTGATCGACGTCTGAAGAAGCGGTGCCACCGCCAGAGCGCGGTGCTACGCTCGATCCGTGATCAAGGCGGTGCCACCGCTCGACCAGCGTTCCACCGCCGTCGAATGGCTGGGCGTACTACGCTTTGCATACGTTCCACCGCTTTGTGTGTGTGTGTTGGGCGGTGCTACGCTCCAGTGGCGGTTCCACCGCCCAGCGGCGTTCCACCGCCCCAGGCTTGGGTGGTTCCACCTCTTGCCCCCATTCGACGAGCCGAATGGGGCCTGCTTTGGTCCTCAACTTGACACATGAGTGGCCTGGTTGGCTCCTACTGAATTTTGGGCAGGATTTATTTCTTAAATCCTTGCTCTACTCATGTGCAAATTTACGAACATAACTTAACGTGATTTGATCGGACACCCTTCAAGTCGACTTCCGGCGAGTACTACGGCGAGATTCAGGCAGGCCTCCGATGCTTCCCTCGGATTGCTGCCAGTGGTCTCCCAGCATACTTCGGCAAGCCCAACTAGTCTTCGGCTGGTTTCCGAATTTTCCCGGAAGTTCCGCGAACCTTCGACGATCTTTGAAATGGACTTTCGAAAACTTCGACAAGTCTCTGAGTTGATCTTGGATGGTTCCGGCAACTCTTCCGAAAATCTCTCGGACTTCCGATAAACCACCGACGGACTTGGCCTTGATAAATCACGTTATGTTTTCCATCGTAGTAATTCCTGCACACTCATCTCAACAAAGAGATTAATACAAATATTTCACCACTTGATTTCATCATCAAAATCCGAGATTTAACAATCTCCCCCTTTTTGATGATGACAATCAATTGGTGATGGAGTTATTCTTAACTCCCCCTATGTATATGCCATAAAGAAAAATCGCTTGAATTCAATTTTTGAATTCAACATAATTAATTTTAATTTCAAGATTTCAAATTAGACATCAAGGATATCAATGAAGTATACATAAAAAGAAAGCATGATATCAAGAACCCAACTAAGTTTAATTTGGACAGCGCATATCATATTGCAATACACATTTCATTTCTCCCCCTTTGTCATCAATCAAAAAGGAGACGAGGAATTATAACAACAAGGAGGGTCGGAAAACATCATAGATATGGAAAAGGAAATCGAAAACCGAAAACCATTCCACAAAGTGGCGAAAAAGATATATCATGAAGTTAAGACAATATAGATGTCACGATGTAAGGAATACAACATACATGTCAACATACAACATAAGTTTGCATCGTTCAAAAGAAAGCACAAGACAAGCTACTCTTCAGGAGGAATGCCAAGATGCCTATACATGTGATCGATCTTTAAGTTCATCTTCCGCATCTCCTTCAAAATTTCAATTTGCTGTAGTTTTACTTCATTTAACTCTCTCATGATCGGGTCAATTAGTAGATGAAGCGAAAAATGTCACCGATGTAGCTGCAACAAAAGGATCGGAGGAGGAGATTCATTTCCCCTAAGGACTGGTGTTTCAGGATGGTCTACTACCGGGAGGTATATCACATCTCCTAGGCTGCCTAACTCCTATTCCATGCTCGATAGTACATCTAAGTCGTCTCATAGTTTAACATTAATAACATTAAATTTTTCGATTTGTATTGCTTCTTCATCTGGTGAAATGCAGGATGTTATGGGCATGCAATAGTCTAGTTATTAAACCTCCATATGGTAACATTGATCCTTTAGAAAGGACCTCTATCATGTGTTTTTGCCTGATTAGGTAACCAAAGCAGAATTGTTGTCTAGTCATAATCCAATATAAGGTACCTAATTCATTGGCCCGATCTCATCATGATGAAACTGCTTAGGAATAATAATGTTTATCATGATGTGATGCAAAATTTTAGAGTTAAAAGGTAATAGATGTTCACAACTCTTGGGAATTATTCCTAAATTTGGGTTTGCAAACACAGCTTCTAAAGCTTACGAGTGAGTGGCACCAATCAGTGTCCATATCCCATTTTCCCGAAAATAACATCCTAGCTCTTTTCAACAATTCCAATTAATGAGCATATAGTATTATCACATATTTGAATCTCATTACCTAGAAGATAAGTTGACAAGCCATCATCGATCCATGATTAAATTAGCATAGAACAACTTAACTAAACGTGGATAAATAGGTTCAATAATTTGCAGAATAGGTAAAGCCTCTAAGTCTGCAAAACCACATTAAAGGTTCTAAGTTTCCTAATTGATTCAAATCAACATACTTTCCTTTGTGAATGGGTCTTGAACCAAATTCAGAAAATCTAAGGAGGCTTCTTGTGATTTAAACAAGGATTGGTCAAATGAATCTACCTCCATCCTTTTTCCTTTGTCTCTTGATGTTCTTCTAGGAGCCATTTCTATGAATAATCGAAAATTAATTGAAGAAAGGAATGAAACTTCACAAGAAAATGAAAGAGAAAGAATTCTGTTTTTACCTTAGATTGGTTCTTTGAGATGTAGGAAGAATGAATCACGATGGAGTCTCCTCCTTAGGCTTCTAGATAGGAAGAAATCACACCAATTTGAAGTTTAGAGGAGTTTAGAAGAGTGAGGAGGCGGTATGCAGATTAGGGGAGGCGGTTCTACCGCCGGCCCTAATACCTTTATAGGAGGGTGTTCGGCGGTTCCATCGCCCGTGAGAGTTCCACCGCTTTGTGGTCGATTACCTGAGGCGGTTCCACCGCCGCATCTGGCGGTGCTACCGCCGGTAGCACAAAACCACTTCGGATTTTAATGTTTTTTTTTTTTTTTTTTTTTTTTTTTTTTTTTTTAACCTCTCCTTTTTTTTAAAAAAAAAAATCTCGAAGATGGATGAAGTCAAAAGAAATAAATCCATGGACAATCCGAATCAAATTGATGGAAATCATAGTTTAAACATAATTTCAAGAAAAGACATCAAAAAAAAAATTACTTACTTGGACAGTTTAGCATGCCTAATTCCCTTCTAATAAAATCAAATTGTTCCTCATTTAAAGGTTTCGTAAAAATGTCCGCTAATTGATGATTTGTATCAACAAAATCAAGAGTGACATTTCTACTACTTACATGATCACGTATAAAGTGATGCCTGATGTCAATGTGCTTAGTGCGAGAGTGTTGTATTGCATTTTTAGTTAGACAAATTGCACTCGTGTTATCACACTTTATAGGAATATTTTTTAAGTAGATTCCATAGTCCTCTAGTGTATTTTTCATCCAAATAACTTGTGCACAGCATGCACTAGCAGCTATATATTCAACCTGCTTTGTAGATAGTGCAATCAATTTTGTTTCTTGGAAGTCCAAGAAACAAGTGCATGTCCTAGAAATTGGCATGTTCCGGATGTGCTTTTTCTATCTAGTTTACATCCACCAAAATCCGCATCTGCATAAGCTTTCAAACTAAAGTTTTCAGATTTTGGATACCATAATCCAAGATTAGGGGTCCCTTTAAGATATCTAAGAATCCTCTTGACCGCTTTCAAGTGAGATAGCTTAGGATTAGCTTGGAATCTTGCACATAGCCCTACACCTAACATGATATCGTCCAGTTGCGTGAGATAAAGCAGCTACCTATCATGCCCCTATAAGTTTTTGATCAAAGCTTTCTCCATTTTCATCCATATCTAATTTAGTGGAGGTGCTCATAGGAGTGCTAATTTCCTTTGATCCATCCATATTGAATCGTTTTAATAATTCCAATGTGTATTTTGATTGATTTAGAAATATACCATTACTTAGTTGCTTGATTTGAAGTCCTAAAAAGAAATTTAGTTCTCCCATTAGGCTCATCTCAAATTCATCACTCATATCTTTAGCAAATAAATCACATAGTGATTTATTACAAGATCCGAAAATGATATCATCAACATAAATTTGAACAATAAGAAAATTGTTTTCAAAATGTTTAATAAACAATGTAGTATCAACCTTGCCTTTAGTGAAATTATTTGAAATCAAGAAAGAACTAAGCCTCTCATACCAAGCCCTAGGGGCTTGTTTAAGACCATATAAGGCCTTAGTTAGCTTAAATACATGGTTAGGAAATAGAGAGTTTTCGAATCCGGGTGGTTGTTCAACATAAACTTCTTCGAAATAAAACCATTTAAAAACGCACTTTTGACATCCATTTGAAATAATTTAAAATCTTTACTACTAGCATAGGCAAGGAGCATCCTAATGGCTTCCAATCTTGCCACCGGAGCGAAGGTTTCTTCATAATCGATACCTTCTTCTTGGTTGAAACCTTTGGCCACTAGTCTAGCCTTGTTTCTAACCACGATACCGCATTCATCTTGCTTGTTTCTAAAGACCCACTTAGTACCAATAACTAAGTGGTCATTAGGTCTAGGAACAAGCTTCCATACCTCATTCCTCTCAAATTGATTCAATTCTTCTTGCATTGCGATAACCCAAGAATCATCTTTTAGGGCCTCAACAATGCATTTTGGTTCAACTTGAGAAAGAAAGGCAGCATGGGCACAAAAATTTTTGAAAGAAGAGCGAGTTTGAACCCCTTTCGATGCATCTCCTATAATTAACTCCTTGGGATGAGCATCTACATACTTCCATTCCTTTGGTAGGAAGGTTGGGAAGAAGATGCATCCAAGATGTTATTTTGAGGAGAGGGTTCATTCAAATTCAAATCATCAAGACCAAAATCATCATCAAAATCTTTTTCTTAAATTCGAAACTTCATTAAAAACCACATGAATAGATTCTTCTATAAGTAAGGTTCTCTTGTTGAAAACACGAAAAGCCTTAGAAACGGAAGAATAACCAAGAAATATGCCTTCATTGGATTTTGCATCGAATTTTCCTAAGGCATCCTTTTCATTCAAAATAAAGCATTTGCAACCAAAAACTTTAAAGTAAGAAACATTGGGTTTTTATCATTCCATAATTCATATGGAGTTTTGGATAGGGATGGTCTCACTAGAACTCTATTCATCACATAGCAAGCCGTATTCACGGCTTCGCCCAAAAATATTTTGGTAAATTATATTCATTTAACATGGTTCTAGCCATTTCTTGCAAACTTCTATTTTTCCTTTCTACTACTCCATTTTGTTGTGGATTTCTTGGAGTAGAGAAGTTGTGATTGTATCCGTTTGTTTCACATAAATTTTGGAAGTCATGATTTTGAAATTCACCTCCATGATCACTTCATTATTGATGAGATCATAAAGCCTTTTCATTTTGAGTGAGTTTACAAAATTTAGAGAAACATTTGAAGCAATCACTTTTATGAGCCAAAAATAGGTCCAAGTGTATCTACTATAGTCATCCACAATTACAAAAGCATATTTGCTACCACCTAGGCTTGTTATGTCAATTGGTCCAAATAAGTCCAAGTGGATCAATTGCAATGGTCTAGTGGTGCTAATGTGATTTTTTGATTTGAAACTAGTCTTTATTTGTTTTCCTAGTTGACATGCATCACATACCTTATCCTTAACAAATTTCGTGTTTGGGATACCTCTTACTAAATCTCTAGATGAAATCTTAGAGATTAGTTTCATGCTTGCATGGCCTAGCCTCCTATGCCAAAGCCAAGCGTCATCATTCAAAACCGAAAAACACATTTCATTACTTAATTTATCAATATTTATTGTGTAGACATTGTTTTGTTTTAAAGCAATCATGGATATGTTGTTGTTGGGTTTTTCAATAATGCAAACATTGGATTCAAATTTAACAACATAACCTTTATCACATAGTTGACTAATACTTAAAGATTATGTTTTAAACCATCAACTAGTAACACATCATCAATTGAAAAACTTGATTTGTTACCTATGGTTCCCTTGCCAATGATTTTACCCTTGTTGTTGTCTCCGAAAGTGACATATCCTTCTTCTTTGCTAGAGAGCATAGAGAAATGAGATGGATCTCCGGTCATGTGCCTTGAGCATCCACTATCAAGATACCATTTCTTGCTCCTAGCTTGTGAGTTTGTCTACAAAAGAGGATTGTTTTTAGGTACCCATTTGATTTTGGGTTCCTTACAAATTGATCTACTTATTTTGTAATTTATCATTGAATTGTTTATGGTTCCTTTAGGAACTCATATCAACTTTGTGGACTAATTTTCTTGAATGGACATTTGTAGGTAACATGTCCCATTTTGCAACAAAATTACATTTCAAATGGGGTGATACATGCAATGTAGACCCTTTAACAAAGGTGGTGGGATTTTGGTGAGAACCTCTCACAAATCCGATACCACTTCTATTTCCGACATGACCTTTGTTAGCAAGAATCATGTCTAAGCCCTTGCTACCGACCTTAAACTTGTTTAGGGTCTCTTTGAGTAACAAGTTCTCCTTTTGTTGCATCTAAGTCTTCACACTTAGAGCATGGGGGTAGAGAAGGGTTTTGAAGACTATTGAATTTACTTTGTAATAAAGCATGCTCTTTCTTAAGTAAATTGAACTTCTTACTAATAGTTCTACATTCATCAAACAACTCATGAAAAGCCATAGAAAGTTCATCGAAAGATAACTCTTCATTAAGTAACTCACTAACCTCTTCTCCAAATGCCATTAGAGCGAAATTTGCCTCCTCTTTGTTGCTAGCCTCTTCAATCTCGAGTCACTTGAATCATCCCATGTGGCCTTCAAGGCTTTTTCTTCTTGAATTGCTTCTTCTTGGCTTGAGGGCATTCATTCTTGAAGTGTCCCGGCTTCTTGCATTCGTAGCAAATGACTTGGTCCTTTTGTGTTCAAATTTGCTTTTTGTGTCATTTTGAACTTGTTCTTTCTTATGAATTTCTTAAACTTTCGAGTTAGAAGTGCAATGTCATTGTCACTATCCTCATCACTTGATGTTCCTTTCAAGTGGTCTTCTTGTGTTCTAAGTGCCATATCCTTCCTGTTCTTTGGAAGGGGTTCTCAAGCTCTTCATGAGCATGGCACGTCATCTCGTAAGTCATTAGAGATCCAATAAGTTCTTCAATGGGAAATACTTTAAGATCCTTGGCCTCTTGAATGGCCGTGACCTTTGGATCCCAACACTTTGGAAGGGATCTTAAAATCTTAGTTACCAATTCAAAATTCGAAAAACCTTTACCAAGAGCTTTAAGTCCATTGATGACATCCGTAAAGCGGTGTACATGTCTCCAATGGACTCATTTGGTTTCATCCAAAAGTTCGTAGGAATGCACAAGAATGTTGATTTTGGACTCCTTCACTCGGCTAGTGCCTTCATGAGTGATTTCAAGAGTGCGCCAAATATCAAAAGCCGATTCACAAATGGAAACCCGATTAAACTCATTCTTATCAAGTGCACAAAATAAGGCATTCATAGCCTTTGCATTGAGAGCGAAAATCTTCTTCTCCGACTCATTCCATTCACTCATCGGAAGAGAAGATTTTGCGAAACCATTTTCGACAATATTCCAAAGTTCGAAGTCCATGGAGATAAGAAAAATTCTCATACGAGTCTTCCAATACGTATAATCCGACCCATTGAACATAGGTGGACGAGTAATGGAGAGACCCTCTTGCATACCGGAGTAGGCCATCTCTCTTGGGTTTTAAACCAATATGAGAGCAAACCTTGCTCTGATACCAATTGAAAGGATCAAAAGGCACTAAGAGGGGGGGGTGAATTAGTGCAGCGGATTAAAACTCGTATTCTTGAAACCGATTTCTCAAAGAAACAAAAGTTCGTGGAAGAATTCGATTCGACGAAAGAGAACTTGAAAGTAATTGCTAAGAACTTGCAGCCAAGAAATGAAGTGATTTCAGAAATGTAAACACTCACACATTTGAGAGACAATGATGTATAGTGGTTCGGTCAAATGACCTACATCCACTCTTGAAGCCTTTGCAATGAGGCTCCACTCTTCCACTAGCAAGTCCTTTGAAGGGGAAGGATCAAACACCCCTTTTTACAACCCTTTACAAGATGTTCACACTTGTACAAGATCTCTCAAGAAGAAGAAAGGTGAACACTTAGCAAAGAATACAACACTTTTCAAAGACTCTTCAAAAGCTCAAGACTCAAACTTTTTGCTCAAAGGGTAACCCTTTCAAATTGAGAAAGGGGGTATTTATAGATCCAAAAGTGGATTTAAAATTGGGCTCCAAATTCCAAGTGAATTTGGAGTCCCAGATTGGTGGTCAAAGCGGTGCCACCGCTTTGTCGAAGCGGTGCCACCGCTGTGTCGATCTTTGATCGACGTCTGGCGTGCCACGCTGAGCGGCGGTGCTACGCTCCATCCGGTGGCGAAGCGGTGCCACCCCAATGGCGGCGGTACTATCGCTTTGACAACGATTCCCACCGCTTTGTGTGTGTGCTTGGCGGTGCTACGCTCAGTGGCGGTTCCACCGCCCCAGGCAGGGCGGTTCCACCGCCCCAGGCTTGGGTGGTTCCACCTCTTGCCCCCATTCGGACAGAGCCGAATGGGGCCTGTTTGGTCCTCAACTTGACACAGTAGTGGCCTGGTTGGCTCCTACTGAATTTTGGGCAGGATTTATTTCTTAAATCCTTGCTCTACTCATGTGCAAATTTACGAACATAACTTAACGTGATTTGATCGGACACCCTTCAAGTCGACTTCCGAGTACTACACGAGATTCAGGCGAGCCTCCGATGCTTCCTCGGATTGCTTTGCCGGTGGTCTCCCCGAAGATACTTCTAAGCAAGCCCAACTAGTCTTAATTTGGTTTCCGAATTTTCCCGGAAGTTCCGCGAACCTTCGACGATCTTTGAAATGGACTTTCGAAAACTTCGACAAGTCTCTGAGTTGATCTTGGATGGTTCCGGCAACTCTTCCGAAAATCTCTCGGACTTCCGATAAACCACCGACGGACTTGGCCTTGATAAATCACGTTATGTTTTCCATCGTAGTAATTCCTGCACACTCATCTCAACAAAGAGATTAATACAAATATTTCACCACTTGATTTCATCATCAAAATCCGAGATTTAACAAGTAGACGCAGGTCATATGACCGAACCACTATAAAAATCTGGTTTACATTTACTTACTACTTTTATCTTTTTGCAACCCATTTTATTTGACTACCCTACTTCCTTATCACAATCTTTCTTCATCTCTAAATGCTCTCAAGTTAATTATGTTTTCAATATGCATCAATTGAAATCGGTTTTAGTCGAAACGAGGTTTTCAACATACAAAGTTTTCAAAATCCTTTTAAATCGTTGAAATTTATCATTCTTAACCGTTGCACTAATTCATGCCCCCCCCTCTTAGTGCCGCTCTAGATCCCAACATCATATACCTCATCGTTGAGAGCCATCAAAGTGTAGTTTGTCACCTTATCTTTATTGGTTTGCTTTTCGTCTTTTAATGCACTTGATTCATCTCAAGTCACCTTGAGTGCTTTCTTTTTCTTTTGGTCTTGCATCTTCTTCTTCAGTTGGGGGCATTCATTTTTAAAGTGCCACAACTTCTTACATTTATAGTAGATGATTGTGTCCTTTTTGAGTTCATTTTTTATCTCAGTGTCTTGTTTTACAAGATTTGTTTTGTTCCTTTTTTGAATGTTTTAAATTTTCTTATGAGAAGTGCCAAGTCATCATCATCACTTGAGCTTTCGCTCAAGTGGTCTTCTTTGGTTTTAAGTATCATATACTTCCTATTCTTTGGAAGGTTGTTCTCATGTTCATCATATGTCATACAAGTCATCTCATAGGCCATTAATGACCCGATAAGTTCTTCAAGAGGAAAATAATTCAAGTCCTTTGCATCTTGAATTGCAGTTCATTTTAGATCCCAACTTTTTGGAAAGGATATTAGAATTTTATTAACAAGTTCAAGATTAGTAAAAGATTTACCAAAAGCTTTCAAACCATTGATAATATCCATAAAATGGATGTACATGTCACCAATAGTTTCATTTAGCTTCATTCGAAATAATTCAAAACTATATAGCAAAAAATTAATCGTAGACTTCTTAATTGTACTTGTGCCTTCATGTGTGACTTCGAGTATATATCAAATATCGTATATAGTTTTATATATAGAAACATGATTGAACTCATTCTTATCTAAAGCACAAAACAAAGCATTCATAGCTTTAGCATTTAAAAAAAATAATTTTTCTCTAGATCATTCCATTCATTCATTGGTCTAGAGGATTTTTGAAAACCATATTCAATAATATTCTATAAATTAAAGTTTGTAAAAATTTAAAAAAATCCTCATATATGTTTTCCAATATATGTAATCCGTCTCATTGAACATAAGAGGACAAGTGATTGAGTGACCCTCTTGATTGATAGAAAAAGTCATTTAGTCTCTCTTAGGTGTTAAACTAATTGAGAAAAACTTAACTTTGATACCTATTATGACCGTAAGCACTAAGAGGAGGTCGCGAGGGGGAGAGGAGTTGGGGGTTGTTTGTGGTGAAGTGGTTAGGGTTGGGGGGTGGTAATTAATGCTTTTGAGAAATTACAATAATTCTTCATTCAATCAAACACGTATTGGAAATATGCTTGACATAGAATATGTAATAAGTAATTAATTAGAATGCAATAGCAATGAAAAGCATAAAGTAAATACACACTGAATTTATAGTGGTTCAGTTGTCGTGACCTACGTTCACTCCCAATTAGTCCTACGTTGAGCCTACCGGCTTTCACTAACGATATTTTTTTAATGGGTGAAGATCAACCACCATTGTTATAGCTCTTTCTCTTTTTCACAAGTTTAGGAGAGAACTTTTTATAACTCTCTTTTATAGTAGTTTCTCACAACTCTCTTAGAGTGGGCTTTAGACTTTGAGGAAGAGAGCACTTGACACCTTTACAAGAGAGATTTATAACACTTAGAATTACAAGTTTTTTGTTCACTATTCTTATGTTAACCTAATAGAGATGAGTGGAGTATTTATAGGCCATTTAAAAATAGAGCCAAAAAAATCTCATCCCGAGTTCTTGGGGTACTAGTGGTACTACCGCCAGTACTGGACGGTACCATCGCCTACAGCACTAAGCATTGGTGTTATCATTGCTAGTTTAAGTGGTACCACCACTTGACACAACCTAGAAGACTGTGTTTAGGCAGTACCACGATCAGTCTAGGTGGAACCATTACTTAATAGCGCTTGAGAGACTGAGCTTCCTGAGCTAACCACCTAGTTTGGCGGTGCCACCACTTGACCCATCTTTGGGTCACTGAATTGGCCTTCTAGTAGGCCTAATTCAGCCCTAATTCAGGCCTAATTAGCTACTAATTAAGTTAGCATAATTATACCTAAATTTAACTCAATTAAAACCTAAAATACGATGATCATAACATAAACGATTACAAAATATAAATTTTGTATTGTCTGGCATGTCATTGGTTCATCTAAACTCTTGGCACATCATGCTCTCCTTCAGTGTATTGCTCGATCCATCGGCATGTTGACTCCCATAACATCCAATCTTAACACAATGTCCAATTCTTCTAACCTGATACCAATCTCTGACTTTAGCCTAACGTTTGATTCTTCTGCTTCAATCATTTTGCTTTTTCATGATCGAAGATAGTTCTGCATCACTTTTCTTAAACATAGATTAGATCATAAACTCATCAATTGATTTCATTATCAAAATTCAAAATTCAACAATCTCTCCTTTTTTTATGATGACAACCAATTGATGATGGAGTTTTAACCAAACTCCCTCTATCTATATGTCATATCAAAATAAACTTTAATTCAGAAAATAATAACCTTAGAATTCAAGTTGAAACAATTTTAATCATGAATCATAGTGATCATATACAACACATCATATCAAAGTAATTATTTCTTACTTCATATGCATATCATTTCATACATCATCATTATAATATCAAAATATGAGTTAAGATTCCAAATCATCCAAACATAAAAATTCCAAATCATCATTACTTTCTCCCCCTTTGTCATCAACGAAAAGGAGAAAAGTGCAACTAGCAAGTTTTTGAAACATGCAAGCTTAGTAAGTTTTGCTTCTGTGCAAGCTAGCAATTTTTGCTTCTCTTGAGATGTGCAAGCTAGCAATTATCTTTCTCCCCCTTTGTTGTCATTTAAAATAAAAAAAAGGGAATGATACAATGGTATGAAAATTTACATCAATATTCCAATCATCACAAGAAAGATATCAAAGATCATGAAAGATCAATACGAAAGATCATGATCCATTTTAACAAATCTCTTCTTTTGTAAATAGCAAAAAGAAAGAGTCATAGTGAATGATCTTGATTCAAGAGGAAACTTAAGTTAAGAATATCGAGAAATCAAGATAATAATCCAAAAAATATATGGGAAGAGTTCATGTATTTGGAAGATTTAACATGTCTAATTCTCTTCTAATACAATCAAATTGTTCCTCATTTAATAGTTTAGTAAAAATATCTACCAATTGATATTTTGTGTCAATAAAATCTAAAGATATATCATGATTATTAACATGATCCCTAATAAAACGATATCTAATATCAATGTATTTAGTTCTAGAGTGTTGAATGAGATTCTTTATTAAATAAATTACACTAGTATTATTACATTTAATAGGGATGTTTTTCAAGTAAAGTCCATAGTCTTCTAAAGTATTTTTCATCCAAATAACTTATACACAGTATGCACCTACCGCTATATATTCAGCTTTGGTTATAAATAATATAACAAAATTTTATTTCTTGGAAGACTAAAAAACAAATGCATAACCTAGAAGTTGATATGTTTCAGATGTATTTTTTCTATTTATTCTACATTCAGCAAAGTTAGCATCAACATAAGTAATTAATTCAAAATTTTTAGATTTAGATACTATAATCCTAGATTAGGGGTTCCTTTTAAGTATCTAAAAATTCTTTTAACTGCTTTATAATAAGATTGTTTAGGATTGATTGAAATCTAGCATAAAGTCTAACACTAAACATAATATCAGGTTTAGTTGCAGTAAGATATAGCAAACTACTTATCATACCTCTATAAGTCTTTTGATCAAAATATTTTCCATCATTGTCCATATCTATTTTTGTAGAGGTACTTATTGGTGTGTTTATGGCCTTAGCACTATCCATATGGAATCATTTTAATAGATCGAAAGCATACTTAGATTGACTAATGAAAGCTTCATCACTTAATTACTTAATTTGTAATCCTAAAAAGAATGTCAACTCACACATTAAACTGATTTCAAATTTTTAGCTCATACTTTTGGTAAATGATCCACATAATGATTCATTTGTAAAATTAAAAAATAATATCATTAACATATTTGAATTACAAGAAGATTATTTT
Organism: Musa beccarii; assembly: GCA_024322285.1. Classification (NCBI taxonomy): domain Eukaryota; kingdom Viridiplantae; phylum Streptophyta; class Magnoliopsida; order Zingiberales; family Musaceae; genus Musa; species Musa beccarii. The sequence goes on along the minus strand of CM044395.1, from coordinate 25,324,115 downwards.
TAATTTTTTAAATAAATAATGTGGTATCGATCTTGCCTTTTGGGAAATTATTTTAAATAAGGAAAGAACTAAGCTTCTCATACCAAGTCCTTAGGACTTACTTCTGTTAGGAACAATATAACACTAAGAGGAGGGGGAGGGGGGGTGAATTAGTGTAATGATAAAAACGACGATTGTGATTCGAAATCCTTTCGAGTTGATGAAAATGTTTTGATAAAATTGGATAGGAAACAAAATCGACTTGAAGTGAAACTAAAGTAATGAAAACAACTAAGTAATGAAAATACACAGCAAGGAAAGAACACATCGGATTTATAGTGGTTCGGTCGTTATGACTTATGTCCACTTTCGATTCCTCCTTTGTCATTGTCACCGGCTTCCACTATTGATCTTCCTTCAATAGGTGAAGATTAATCACCCCTTTTACAAATCTCTTCTCCTTTTAATAGGTTTAGGAGTAAACATTTTTACAAATTGATTACTTCTCCTTATACAAATTTCAAAGGCTAGAACCGGTGGAGGTAAACTCTCAAAATTACAATAGTGTTTTCACAAGGATCTTAATTTTTTGTTCACTTTTCTGTACTCCACAAGAAGAAAAGTGTGGGGTATTTATAGGCTTCAATTGGCTTAAAAAATGGAGCCAAAAAAGGTCTTATCCAGATTTTTAGGGTACTAATGGTACCATCGCTTATGTGGGGTAGTAGTACTACTGCCAATACTCTCTGACACTAGGTGGTACCACCACCCAAACTAGTGGTACTACTGCCAAACAGAGTTTCAGCTATTGGACCTAGGTAGCACCACCACCTGGTTGTTATTAACTACCAACAGTACCACTGTCCAGTCTAAGCGATACCACTGTCCAAATCTCTTGGGAGACTGAGCCTTAGGCGGTTCCACCGCCTAGTCCTAGTGGTGCCATTACCAGATAGGATATTGTTTGGACCATTAGTCTGACCAAAACCAGTCCTGATTCGGGCCCAGTTGGTCTCTAATTGAGTTAGTGGGATTACCTCCCAATCCTAACTCAAATTACATCCTAACTATGATAATTAAGATATTTAACTAAGTAAATCAAGTTCAGTAGGTCAAATGTTCTTCCAGCAAAATCCTGGTAAGTTTTCGATGATCTTCCAATGGAATTCTGACGGACTTTCGGTGATCTTCCAACAGACTCTTAGCAAGCTTTTGAACTCTCGATGATCTTCTCAAGCAAACTTCGATGAGCTTCTCGGTGAGCTCTTGACGAACTTCTCGACGAGCTTCGATAAACTCCCAATGAACTTCCTAGCGAACTCCGAACGAACCTTTTTAGCGAGCTCCCGATGAACTTCTCGGCAAACTCCGGCAACACTCCCAATGAACTTCTTGGCGAACTCTCGATGAACTCTCAAACTCTCGATGAATCATCCGATCTTTGATTCCGACATAGTATCTGCTTTATGCTTTATTTGTTATCATAGTTAATCCTGTAGCACTTTTCTCAACATATGGATTAGATCAATAATTTATCAATTAATTTCATCATCAAAATCTGAGATTCAACAATCTCTCCCTTTTTTATGATGATAACCAATTGATGACGGAGTTAACCTTAACTCCCCCTATCTATATGCTATACTTGAGAAAAAACAAACTTGAATTCGCAACCTTTGAATTCAAGCTTTAACCAATTTTTAATCATAAGTTTTATGCATTATGCATTAATATAGTATCAAATTATCAAGGTATAATATGCACAATTTCATATATGATACTAGAAACATACATGATGCCAAGCATTAAGCATGATACTAAGCATGATCATGATTCATCATTTCAAGTATGATACTAAGAATGATACCAAGCATTCATCAATTTGCCATTTTCTCTCACTTTGTCAACAATAAAAAGGAAACGTGCAAACCTTTTTACATCATTACATGCAAAAAAGTTTTACACCATTGAGATAGCAAGCTAGCAAGATCTTTACAAGATAACGACTTTTGCTTTTAGATGTACAAACTAGCACTACTCTTACTAGCAGTTCTCCTTAGCTTTGATGTAAGCAAGCTAGCAAAGATGAAATTAAGAAAAAAAATTGCAAGATAGCAAATTTTGCGAGTACTTCTCTTTAGATGTGCAGAGTTCTTCTTGAGATGTAAAAGCAATTTTTAGTATCTCCCCTTTGTCAAAAAAAAAAGAAGAAAAAGAGAAGGGAGGAATTTATCACAAGAGAAATCAAGCTTTAAGAATGGAAAATCTATGAACCAAATTTCTACTTTCGTAAATAGAGAGCTAAGGGATTCATCACAAAAAAAAATTTGAATATTCAAGTTTCATAAACTAAATCCCTATTTTGGATTGAAAGAAAAGGGGTTCATAGTAAGTGATCATCGCATAAAAATCAAGTGTACCAAAAAGTCCATGAATAAAACTTCTTCATTCATAAGTATAGAGGGGTTATAGGAAAAGATCATCAAGTGACGAAGCAAGAGTATCAAAAATCCATGAATGAGATAAGAAGAAGAAGAAGATAGGAAATGAATTCAATAAAAGCTCCATTTTTAAAAATCAAAAAATCCAAAAAATGTATACAGGAAACTCATGCATTTAGAAGTGCATCATAATATTAAGAAGTGCATCACAATCGTGTCACAACCATTATAATATTAAGAAGTGCATCACATAACGTCATAGAGTACACTAAGATAAAAAGTGCATTATAGTGAGTACAGAACGAGTTCTTCCTCCTCAACAGGAAGAAAGAAGAAATATACATGATATTCATATGGTGGTAAACCAAAATGTCTAAACAAAGTATTGAATTGATGATAAATTTGTTGTATTTCAATTAAGATCTGATCTTGACGAAGTTTAATTTGATCCAACCGAGTCACTATGGGGTCGACAGATGAGGAGGGTGCTGGATTCGTCGGAGGTGCTACCTCAAAGGGACTAGTAGGAAGAAATTGATTTCCCCTATATACGGGTATTTCAGGTTCTGGCTCAGGTGGGGGAGGATCAATTCTCTTAGATAGTCTAGTCTAAATGTCATTTCTTATTATACATCTTAATCATCTTAAAAAAAGGTTTCTATTGATCATATTAAATCTATCTAGCTTTATTGTTTCCTCTTTTGGTGGAATCACAATATCATGTGCATGCATTAGTTTAGTGATTAAACCACCATATAGAAATATCATATCTTTTATTGATAATTCATTCATGTTCTATTATATTAAGTATCCAGAACAGTTATCATGTCCTGCAATAATCCAATACATCGTTCCTAATTCTATTTGACTAACTTCCTCATGATGGTATTGTTTTGGAAGTAAAATACTTATTATAATATGGTGAAGCACTTTTATATTAAAGGGCAGCAAATGTTTACAACTCTTTGGGACGATAGATAAATTTAGGTTTCCAAAAATAATACCTAAGGCTTCAGAGTAAGTGATTCCAACTGAATCTGTGTTCCATTGTCCTATAAAATAACCTCTTCTTTTCTTAGGAATTCCTATAAGGTTGCAAATTATGCTATTCATAATGGGTATATGATACCTTATGAGGTAAGTCGACACCTTATCATCTTCATTTACATATAAATTAGTGTAAAATAATCAAACAAGTCTAGAATAAATTGGTTCACTAATTTGCAAGATGGAAAGGACATCTAGGTTTGAAAACCATTGAATAGGCTCCAAATCCCCTAACTCTTATAGATCTACATGTTTTTCTTCATGTACACTTCTAAATTCAAAGGTAAGAAATTTAAGGGCATGCTCATTGAAATCAAAGAGTATATGGTCATAGGTTTCATCAAATCTTCTCTTCCCTTTGTCCCTTGAAGATCTTCTAGGTGTTATAGATATATATGTATTGACAATAAAAGAAATGCATATAAATAGAGCATGATCAAGCAGCAAATCAAGGGAGAAGTTTCAAGAATTACCCTTGTGGTGAATTCCAAGAAGGTTGAGATTGATCCTAAGATTTGTAGAAGAAAGGGGCTCTCTTGAGTTTCTAGAGGGAGAGAAGGGGGAATAAGAGGTGGAGAGACACTTAGAGAGGTAGAGGAGTGATTCGAGGGTGGTTCTACCGCTAGCCCTAAAAGGTCCTTTTATAGGGCAGGGTCTCAAGTAGTGCTATCGCCAATTGGGCGATGCTACCGACTAGGGACAGTGTGCCCTAGCGGTGCTACCACTAGTTCCAGTGGTGCTACCACTAGTTCCAGTGGTGCTACCACCGGTGCACTACCTTTGGCTGATTTTGGACTGTAATTATTTTTTTATCACTTGACCATATAAGCTTCCTTATTTAATATCTATCTTATAATGATGTTAACATTTAACATTCAAATAAATCATCAAGCAATCACTCATGTGAGTTAACATTATTTACATCATTCAAGTCACTTTTCGTTTATCAATCAAAATGAACTTCTCATTTTACAATAGTGATTCAGTCATATTATGAGAAATACAAATTATAGAGTAGGAAAATTATACATAGTGAAATTTCATGATCATCAAAAGGTTTAGTAACATAAATTGGTTTGGTTAAATGTTTTCCTTAGTCAATAAGAAGAATCAAAGGAGAGTAGTTAATGAAAAATCTAAAATTATCTTCATTCTTGAATGTTAAGAGAAAGAATTAAGAACAGTTTGGATAAACATTTTTGAGAATCATGAAACTTGAATACCAACATATTTTTTCATATAAGTGAAATCAAGATCATCATTAAAATCACTTCTCGAGAAATCTAACAAAGGCAATTTAGATAGTTTCTTGGCTAGTGTCCTTTAGCCTTAATATTAGTATGCTCTAGCATCATTATTCAAAATTGAAAGTTAATGTATAACCGATTAAAAAGGTTCATCAACATGTTTCAATCATTAGGAAATCAATAAAATGATCTTTCATTGTTGTTTTAGCTAGTGAGCTTAGAGAATTGAGTTAGATCTCCGGTCATGTCCATTGAGCAACCACTATCAAGGTATAATCTTTTGCTCCTAGCTTGTAATTATAAACATATCTACAAGAAAAAAGGTTTTCTTTTAGGTACCCATTTGGCTTTGGGTGCCTCATTAATCGATCTACCTAACTTATCATTTTGCATTGAGTCCTTTACGGTTCCTTTAAGAACCCAAATTAACTTATGTAAACTATACCTCTTAAATAGACATTTATGAGTATAATGTCCAAATTTATAATAAAAGTTACATTTGTTACGGGGTGAAATATGCAAAATTGAGCCTTTAAAGAAGATGGTTGACTTTTAGTGAGTGTTACTCATAAAACTGATTTCATCCCTTCTATGAACATGACCTTTATTAGCAAAAGATCATGTTTAAGGATTTGCTTTCTATTTTAAATTTTCCTAAGGTTTCATGTAGTAGCAAATTTTCCTTTCTAAGCATCTCCAGTTCTTTAAATTTAGTACAAGGAGGCAACATCTAATTATCATGTTCAATCTTTAATCTATCAAATTTACTAACTAGAGAGGCATGCTCCTTTTTTAATAATTTATATTTTTTACTAACTAATTTGTATTCATTAAATAAGTCATGAAAAGCATTCAACAATTCATTAAAAGATAAATTAGCTTTAATTGAGTTACTTACCTCATTGCCAAGCACTATTAGAGCATAGTTAGCAACTTCTTTGTTGGTTGGCTCCTCGTCTTCGGATGCGCTTGAATCATCCAAGTAGCTTTGAGCTCTTTCTTATTCTTCGATTACTTCTTCTTCACTTAGGGATATTTGTTAGGATCAAGTTCAGCACTAAGAGGGGGGTGAATTAGTGTGATGATTAAAAACGTTGATTTTGGAAAAAAAATTATTTCGGTGAAAAAGTTTCATTCAATGAAAACATGTTTCGGAAAAGATGTTCAACTTAAATATGTTCGTAAGTAGAGAAGAAGAAGTAGGGCAGTTGTAGTTAAGTAAAAAATATAATTAGTAAAAGAAAAGTGCACAGCAAGAAGAGAACACACTAATTTATAGTGATTCGGTTGTGTGACCTATGTCTACTCCCAATACCTCCTCCGATGAGGTCACCAACTTCCACTATTGATCTTTTTTTAAGGGCAAAGATCAATCACTCCTTTACAGAACTCTTTACAAGTTACTCACTCTCCTTATATAAGCTTATAATACTTAGAATTGATGGAGGTGAACTCTCAAATTTTACAAGCAATTTTACTATAGTCTCAATTCTTTTTGTTCACTTCTCTATGTTTACCAAGCTGAGAAGTAAGGGGTATTTATAGGCCTCAATTGGCTTAAGAAATGGAGCCAAAAAAGGTCTCATCTCGGATTTCTGGGGTATTGGCAGTACCACTGCTTGTCCTAGCGATACCACCGCTAGTGGACTCTGACATTGGGTGGTACTAGTGCCCAATCTGATGATACTACCACCAAACAGAGTCTCGGGTACTAGAACTGGGTGGTACCACTGTTTAGTCTAGTGGTATCACCACTTGGCAGTTATTAACTGCCGACGGTACCACCGCCCAAACACTTGGGAGACTGAACCCTAGGCGATTCCGCCATCCAATTCTGACGGTGCCACTACCAGATAGGGTTCAACAATACTGTTTGGGCCATGAGTTCGGCCTAAACTAGTTTGGATATGAGTCCAATTGGCCCCTAACAGAGATAATAAGATTACCTCCCAAACCTAACTCCAATTACACCCTAACTACGATATTTAAGGTATATACTAAAGCAAATAAGTCTGGTAGGTCAAATTTTCTTCCGATGAGCTTCCGACGATCTTCCTACATCATCATTTAAAATCAAAAAATAAGTTTCATCACAAAAATCATCAAGATCAATAGTATACACATTATTACTTCTTAAGGCAATTATAGATTTATTTTTGTATGGTATCTCTATAATGCAAGTATTATATTTAAATTTAATGTTATATCCCTTATCACACAATTGGCTAATACTTACTAGGATGTGTTTTAAACCATCTACTAATAAAATACTTTTAATCAAAAGGTTTGACTTATTACCTATATTTCCTTTGTCAAAATTTTTTTCTTTATTGTTGTCTCCGAAGGTGACATATCTTTTGTCTTGACTAGTGCACTTAGAGAAATGTCTTGCATCTCCAGTTATGTACCTTGAGTATCTACTATCAAGATATCATCTCTTGCTACTAGCTTTTGATTGTATACATATCTACAAGAAAATAGGTTTACTTTTAGGTATCCATTTAACTTTGGTTCCCTCATGAATAGATCTACCTATCTTAACTATTGATATTAAGTTGTTTATGGTTCCTTTAGGAACCTAAACTAATTTATGTGAGCTATATTTTTTAAATAAATATTTATAGGTATAATGACCACATCTACCACAAAAATTATATTTAATTTTAGGGGAAATATATAATGTAGGTCCTTTAACAAATATGGTCGGCTTTTGTTGAGTGTTACTACTCACAAAGTCGATTCCTTCTTTTCTATATTAATGACTTTTGTTAGCAAGTATCATATTTAATGATTTGTTTCTAATTTTAAAATTTTCTAATATTTGTTGTAATACCATATTTTCCTTTTTGACTAAGTATAACTCTTCACATTTAGTACAAGAGGTTAACATACATAATTTAAATCCATCATATAAATCATAAAAAACATTAAGTAATTCATCATAAGATAAAGGAGTTTCGGTTGAGTCACATATCTCATCGTTGAGAGCCATCAAAACATAGTTCGCCACCTCATCTTCATTAGTTTGCTTTTCATCTTCTGATGCACTTGATTCGTCCCAAGTCACCTTGAGTGCTTTCTACTTATTTTGTACTAGCATCTTCTTCTTCAGTTGGGGCTATTCAATTTTAAAGTACCTCAGCTTCTTACATTCATAGCAGATGATTGTATCCTTTTTTAGTTCATTTTTATTCTTAGTGTCTTGTTTTACAAGATTTGTTTAATTTTTTTAATAATTTTTTAAAATTTTTTTATAAGAAGTGCCATGTCATCATTATCACTTGAGCTTACGCTCGAGTGGTCTTCTTTAGTTCTAAGTGCTATATCTTTCCTATTCTTTAGAAGGTTGTTCTTGTTGAATCTTAGATTTTGATGATGAAACTAATTGATTATGTTTTATTATCTAATTGTGTTTTAAGTTACGCAGGTCTACTATCGATCAGGATTAGACAATTGACGCTAGAGGAATTGACATTGCACCGGGTGATCACGTCAAGATATTGGATGTTGAGCCAGAGGTTCAGTCAACAATCGGCAGAAGGCTTCATACGTCGAGCATCGGGCCAAGAAGAGCATGTTGCGCCAAGGATATCGGGGTTGCAGAGGTCAACCATCGATTGGGCAACAAAACGTAAGAGAGGATGATGCGCCAAAGAATCGGACAAAGCACCGACCAATGATGTGCCGGCAACAGAATGTCAATTCGCATTGTAATAATTATCTAGATCAAAGTAGAGTTTTGGTTTGTGTGTGCAGGATTAACTACGATAATGATGAAGACGTAAAGCGAAACAAAGTGCCGAAAGATAAGTGCGATGGATCGTTAGGAGTTCAAGAGTTCGATGGAAGTCCGAAGATTTGTTGGGAGTGCTGCTGAAATTGGCCGAGAACGAGTAGGAAGCTTGCTAAAGGGTTTTTGGAAGTTCGTTGGAAGGTTCGTCAGAAGTTCGTGGAGCTTGCCAAGAAAGATCGAAGCTTGCCAAAGAAGCTCATTGGAACTCGCCAAGATCATCGTGAAGTCCAGGAGCTTGTTAAGAGTCTGCAGAATGGTTTCTAAGGGTTCGTTGGAAGACTACCGAAAGTTCGCCGAAAGAAGTCTTGACTTGTTAGATAGCTTAGGAAATGTCTTTCATTTCATAGTTAGCATGTTAATTTGGGTTAGGATTAGGTGTTAATCCTATAACCCAAGTAGGGGCCAATTAGGTCTTGTTTTAGATTGGTTTGGGTTGAGTTTAAGGCCCAACCAGTGAAGCTGGAAGTGTTTGGCGGTGGCACCACCAGACTAGGCAGTGGTACCGCCTAGCTCCCGAGGGCCCAAGCGATGGCACCGCCCAGCGGCCGAGAGTCCAGACGGTAGCATGCTGGGTTGGGGTGGTAGCACCGCCCAATGGTTGAGAGCCCAGCCGGTGGCACCGTGATAGAACCCCAAAGGAATTCTATGGAGATTGATCTTTGAGAGTGATCAACCCTTGGAATGCTATAAGGGTTCCACCCTCCAAGTAGCCTAGTGGCTACAATTCTAGATTGATCTTTCTTATTCCAAAGAGGTGGAGGCTACAAGCTTATATAGAGCTCCAAACCCTAGCCCTAGGGGCTGCTTCCTAAGTGAACTACCCAATTTGCCCTCAACCTTAGCGGGCCGGCCCAGTAACAAGGGGGTCGGCGGCTAAGAAGCCCAAAGACCCAAATATAAACCCTAGCCTCTCTTCTTTATAGGATAGAGGCAGCTAGGTGGGGTTTATTACATTCTCACATGGTTTTTATTAGCTGCTACATGGTTGAGTAGGATCTAACCCTGCTAGGGTCCTATCACACCGCCGGGCTAGGGCGGTGGCACCGCCCAATGGTCGAGAGCCCAGGTAGTGGCACCGTTGAGCTAGGCGGTGGCACCGCCCGGTACACTGATTGTGTTAGTGTTAGACTAGCGGTGGTATCGCCAGTGTTAGGCGGTGGTATCGCCAGAATGACGAAGTCCGAGACAATTCAAATTTAGGCTCCAAATTTGAATCCTCTTGGGGTATATAAATATCCTAGATGTTCTTGCTAAGAGAGCAAGAAGAGTGCAAGAAAACTAAGGGAAAATTCTATCATTTGAAGTAGAAATCCCTCCTCCAAAAGTTTAAAAGTATTCTTAAGAGAGGTGTTGAGGGAACCTTTGTAAATAGAGTTTGTAAAAGGGAGTTTGTCTTCACCCGTTAGAAGGAAGGCAACTAGTGGAAAGCCGATAGCCTCAAGAGAAAAGGAATCATGAGTGGATATAGGTCGGATGACCGAACCACTATAAAAATGGTTTGCGTTTATATTCTTGCATTTACCTTTCTGGAAATCGTCTTTTCTTCACTGCTCAACTTACTCATCACTGTCTTCTTCCTCTCTAAACACTCCCTACTTTAAGTACTTTCCATTATACTTTAATTGAAATTGGTTTTAGTCAAAAACATGATTTCTATCATACGAAGTTTTAGAACTTGTTTTAAATCGTAAAAATTTATAGTTCTTTACTGCTGCACTAATTCACCCCCCCTCTTAGTGCCACTCGATCCCTAACAATTCTCATGTTCATCATATGTCATATAAATCATCTCATAGGTCATTAATAACTCGATAAGTTCTTCAAAAGGAAAATAGTTCAAATCCTTTGCTTCTTGATTTATAATTACTTTTGGATCCCAACTTTTTGGAAGCGATCATAGAATTTTATTAACAAGTTCAAGATTAGTAAAAGATTTACTAAGAGCTTTCAAAGCATTGACAACATCCATAAAATAAGTATACATGTCATCAATGGTTTTACTTGGATTCATTCGAAATAATTCAAAACTATATAGTAAGAGATTAATCTTAGATTCTTTAACTCTACTTGTGCCTTCATATGTAACTTCAAGTATGTGTCAAATATTGTGTGTAGTTTCATATATAGAAATATGATTAAACTCATTTTTATCTAAAACACAAAACAAAGCATTCATAGCTTTAGCATTTAAAGAAAATAATTTTTTTCTCTAGATCATTCCATTCATTCATTAGTCTACAGGATTTATGATAACCACATTCAATAATATTTTATAAATCAAAGTCCATAGAAATAAAAAAAATCCTCATACATATTTTTCAATACATGTAGTTTGTCCCATTGAACATAGGAGGACGAGTAATTGAGTGATCCTCTTGATTGCTAGTGTTCAACCGATTGAGAAAAACTTAGCTTTCATACTAACTATTAGGATTATAAAGCAACTAAGAGGGGGTGTGAATTAGTGCTTTCGAGAAATTATGACTATTAGAAAATTTTGTTCGATCAAACACATATCAAAAATATGCTTGACTTAAAATATACAATAAGTAATTAATCAAAAAACAATAGCAATGAAAAGCACAAAGTAAATACACATCAAATTTATAATGGTTCGATCATCATGACCTATGTCCACTCTCGATTCCTCTTCCGTTAAGGCCACCGACTTTCACTAACGATCTTCTTTCAATGGGTAAAGATCAACCACCTTTGTTACAACTCTTTCTTCTTTTCACAGGTTTAGGAGAAAACCTTTTATAACTCTCTTTTATAGTAGTTTCTCATAACTCCCTTAGAGTGGACTTTAGACTTTAAGGAGGAGAGCACTCAACACCTTTATAAGCGATGAGTAGAGGTTTGGATATGAGATATCTATTGGAGCCCCTATCTTATTAGATATCCAATAAGCCCCTGAATTATTGGATCCTATAGATGAGATCCAATAAGAGTTAATAAGAGATTATTGGGTAGAGACCAATTAATCTTAAAGGCTTAGGTAGTTAGATAGAGATCTAGTACCCAATAGGGTAGGATCTATTAGGGTTAAGTTGACAAGAGGCCTCTATAAATAGACGGGAACTAAAGGCCCATAGGCTAAAGCTCTTTTAGCTGCCACCTCCTATTCTCCTCTCCCTCTCTTCTCCTTAGCCAATAGCCCCTAGTTGAAGGATGCGGATAGCAAGAAGGGCTAGCCCCTTCTACATGGTGCGTGCAGCAAAGAGATTTATGTAATGATTTGATTAGCATCTTCGTAGCCCCTACTATATGGATCACTACTAGAGATAAGGAAATTTGACACCCCTTCATCCTCTCCTATAGATCTATAGGATTTCAGGGATATACGATCTCCCTATCTAACACATCACATCATAATTTTTGATTTTATAGGTTTTTGCACACCAATCTTCGCACGATAATAAAAACATTATTTTCTATGAAAATCTAAAATTTTTGTTTTCTATTCTTCCATTATACATGTGATGTCGCCTCAGATTTCTCAATAGTGGGGACACTAGGGATATAGTACAGGTGCTCATTAGAGAATGAGTTCACTGATTGATCCGCTCACGGAATGCTAGATGGTTAATGATACTTCATTGTCAAATAGTGATTCGATATTCTAGTTATACATCTAATCCTTAGACTTAAGACACCAAGGATATTTTGTACAAGTACTCCACTCTTTGATACTAGACTTATAGGTCTAGAAGCTCCAGATCTAGCACAGCTGGTCATTGAGAGTGGCAGCCAACCTTACAAGGGCTATTGAGTGTCAATAGAAGATCATCTACTCTCGGTATCATAAGAGGAATATCATATATATTTTTACTTAAGTAAATCCCTAGCCAAGGTCATCGGATTGAAAGAGAAAGAATTCTTTAGGAGAATCAGATTAGAGCAAGACTCAAGTAGATTCTGTATAAGCCCGACTACACCATGCTCAGTATATGATCTCTAAAATATTAGATAGATGAGAGACTATAGGTACATAGTAACTGAGGACAAACAAATCCAATGGATTGGATTTTCCTATATCTTCGGGAGATTGCAGCGTAGTGGCCCAGTACGTCCGTAATCGATGAGTTGAGTGAATTATGAAGATAATAATTCACTGAGTCAATGGGAGTTCTGATAGGTATGACTCATGGCCAACTTAATATTAGACATAGAGGGTCACACATATATGGTCGGTATTGCAATAAGTAGAGATTCAGATATGAGATATTCGTATGAGCCCTATCTTATTAGATATCCAGTAAGTCTTTGAATTATTAGATCCTATGAATAAGATCCAATAGGAACCAATGAGAGATTCTTCGATCGTTATGACCTATGTCCACTCATGATTCCTCCACTTGAGGCCACCAACTTCCATTACCGATCTTCTTTCCAATAGGCAAAGATCAACTACCCTTGTTACAACTCTTTTCTCCTTTTTACAAGTTTAGGAGAGAACCTTTATAAGTTTCACACCTCCCTTGGAATGAACTCTAAACTTTAAAATGAAGGGGAACACTCAAGAGTTTACAATAGAGTTTGTACACTTAAAATCATAAGTTTTTCATTCACAATTCTTATATAAACCCAGTAGGGATGAGTGGGGTATTTATAGGCCCCAAATAGCTTAAAAAATAGAACCAAAAAGTCTCACCCTAGGTTTTTAGGGTACTAGCGGTACTATCGCCAGTTCTAGGTGGCGATACTATTGCCTGACACCCTCTGCACTGGTGGTACCACTACTAGTATGGGCGGTACCATCGCTTGAAAGAGCTTGGGAGACTAGGCCTTAGTGGTGCCACCGCCTGGTCTAGTGGTGCTACTGCTTGACCTAACTTTAGGTCATTGAATTAGCCTTCCAATAGGCTTAATTCAACCCTGATTCAAGCCCAATTGACCCATAATCCAGTTGGCATAGTTATACCTAAAACCAACTCAATTAAAACCTTAATTCTTTCGATTAAGACATAAACAATTATAAACAAAATTACTATGCTATCTAGCATGTCATTTATTCGTTCGAACTCCTAACACATTATCATTTTCTTCAGCATATTGCCTAATCCATCGGCATGTTAACTCGCACAACATCCGATATTGGCGTAATGTCTGATCCTTCTAGCTCGATGCCTGGTCTCTGACTCCAGCCCAACGTCTTATTCTTCTGCTTCAATCGATTTATCTTTCCATGATCGAAGTTAGTCTTGCATCACTTTTCTCAAACACGAATTAGATCATAAACTCATCAATTGATTTCATCATCAAAATATAAGATTCAACAATCTCCCCATTTTTTATGATGACAACTGATTGATAATGGAGTTTTAACCAAACTCCCCCTATCATATACCATATAAAAATAAACTTGAATGATAACCTTAGAATTCAAGTTGAAAGAATTTTAATGATTTTTTTTTTTACAAAGTTCATATGCAAAATAATCATTTCAACCTTTATATGTATTGCATACATCATAATATCAAGGTACGAGTTAAAATTTTGAATCATTATAACATGCATGATTAAAATTTTAAATCATCATAACTTTAAGCATAACTTCAAATTATCATTTTGAATCATCATAACATGTATGATTAAAATTTCAAATCATTATAACTTTGAGCATATCTTCAAATCATCAAGGCACATCATAACATGCATGATTCCAAGGCATTAAAATTTCAAATCATCATAGCTTCTCCCCCTTCATCATCAACAAAAAGGAGAAAAGTGTAAGTGTTTTATTTCTCTTTGAAGTATGCAAACTAGCAATTTTTTTAAGATGTGCAAGGTAGCAATTTTTGCTTCTTTTGAGATGTATAAGCTAGCAATTTTTACTTTTCTTTTGAGATGTGCAAGCTAGTAATTTTTTCTTTCCTTTGTAAGCTACTACTTATCTTTCTCTCCCTTTGTTGTCATTAAAAAGAAAAGAAGGATATCATGAATACGAAGGAGTCAAATGAAATATATAGATCTTATGTCGTAAATATCGAGAAATCAAGATCATGATTTGGATAAGTTTCCTCTTAAAAAGAAAGAATCATAGAAGATCAAATAGTGAAAAAAATTCAAAAGAAATCTCAACTCAAGAATATCGAGAAATCAAGAAAAGGATCATGATTCATTTGAAAAAAAAAATCACCTCTTTAGTAAATAGCAAAAGGAAGAATCATAAAAAACGATCTTGATTCGAAAGAAAACTTAAGTCATGAAAATCAAGAAATCAAAATAAAATATATGAGAAAAATTCATGCGTTTGAAAGATTCAACATGCCTAACTCTCTTCTAATAAAATTAAATTGTTTCTTATTCAATAGTTTAGTAAAAATATCTACTAATTGATGTTTTGTGTCAATAACATCTAAAGATATATTATGATTATTAACACAATCCCTAATAAAATGATGTCTAATATTAATGTGTTTAGTTCTAGAGTATTGAATGAGATTCTTTGTTAAACAAATTACACTAGTATTATCATATTTTATAGGAATATATTTCGAATAAAATCCATAGTCTTCTAAAGTGTCTTTCATCCATATTACTTGTACAAAACATGACCTGCTGCTACATACTTAGCCTCGGCTATAGATAATGCAATAGAATTTTATTTCTTGGAAGACCAAGAAATAAGTGTATGACCTAGAAATTAATATGTTTTAGATATGTTTTTTCTATCTATTCTATATCTAGCAAAGTCAACATCAGCATAAGCAATCAAATCAAAGTTATTAGATTTAGGATACCATAATCCTAGAGATGATGTTCCTTTTAAGTACCAAAAAATTCTTTTTACTGCTTTAAAGTGAGATTGTTTAGAATTAGATTGAAATCTTACATAAAGACCAATACTAAACATTATATCAGGTCTAGTTGTAGTGAGATATAGTAAACTACCTATAATACCTCTATAAGTTTTTTTTATCAACGTATTCTCCTTCATTGTCTATATCTAATTTTATAGAAGTGCTCATGGTGTATTAATGGCCTTAGAACTATTCATATTAAATTTGTTTAATAGATCCAAAGTATACTTAGTTTGACTAATAAAAGTTTCATTACTTAATTGTTTAATTTGTAATCCTAAGAAGAATATTAATTCACCTATTAAACTCATTTCGAATTCTTGGTTCATACTTTTGACAAATGATTCACAAAAATATTTATTTGTAGAACCAAAAATAATATCATCAATATAAATTTGAATAATAAAAAATTATTTTTAAAATATTGAATAAATAATATGGTATCGACCTTACCTTTTGAGAAATTATTTTGAATAAGGAAAGAACTAAGCCTCTCATACCAAGCCCTAGGGGCTTACTTTAATCCATAGAGGGCCTTAGATAACTTATAAATATGGTTTAGAAAAAAAACATTCCCAAATCTGGGTGGTTGCTCAATATAAACTTTTTCAAAAATAAAACCATTAAGAAAAGTACTTTTGATGTTTATTTGAAATAACTTAAAATTTTTACAACATGCATAGGCAAGAAGTATCCTTATGGCTTCAAGTCTTGCCATAAGAGTAAAGGTTTCTTTATAATATATACATTTTTCTTGATTGAAACCTTGAGTCACTAATCTAGTCTTATTTCGAACCATGATATCAAGTTCATCTAGCTTATTCATAAAGACTCATTTAGTACTAATTACAAGATGATCACTAGGTCCAGGAACAAGCATTCGAACCTTATTTCTCTCAAATTGATTTAATTCTTCATATATTATAAAAACCCATAAGTCATCTTTAAGAGTATCATCAATATATTTGGGTTCAATTTGAGGCAAAAAGGTTGTATTCGCATAAAATTTTTTAAAAGAAGAATGAGTTTGAATACCTTTCTATGCATCTTGAATGATTAACTCCTTAGGATGTGCATCTACATACTTTGATTCCTTGAGTAATGATTCTTTGAAAGTAGCTGCATCCAAGTTGCTTGGAAGAGGAGAATTCTTATTCAAATTCAACATATTAAATTCAAAATCATTATCAAAATCATTTTTCTTAAATTTGAGAGACTCATGGAAAATAACATGGATAGATTCCTCAATGACTAAAGTTCTTTTATTGAAAATACAATAAGCTTTAGAAATAGAGAAATATCTAAGAAAAATACCTTCATCAAATTTTGAATCAAATTTTCCGAAGGCATCCTTTTCATTTAAAATAAAACATTTATAACCAAAAACTTTAAAATATAAAATATGGGGTATTTTATTATTTCACAATTCATAGAGATTTTTAGATAGTAGTGGTCTTATAAGAGCCCTGTTCATGATATAGCATGTCGTGTTAACGGCTTCAGCCAAAAATATTTAGGTAAACTATATTTATTTACAATAGTTCTTGCCATCTCTTGTAAACTCCTATTTTTTCTCTCAACAACTCAATTTTGTTATGGATTTCTTAGAGTAGAGAAATTATAGTCATACCCATTTGATTCATAAAATTTATTAAAATCATGGTTTTTAAACTCACCACTATAATCATTGCAAATAGAAGAAATCATAAAACCTTTTTTATTCTGAAGTTGTTTGTAAAACTTCATAAAATATTTAAAGCGATCACTTTTATGCGCCAAGAAATATATCCAAGTATATCTACTGAAATCATCAACAATCACAAAAGCATATTTACTACCTCATATACTTATGATATGAATTGGTCCAAATAAGTCCATATGAATTAATTTTAGTGGTCTAAAAGTGCTTACTTAATTTTTAGATTTAAAGCTACTCTTTATTTGTTTACCTAGTTGGCATGCATCATAAACTTTATCATTGATAAATTTAATTCTAGGCATACCTCTTACAAGTTCTTTAGTTGTAATTTATGAAATTAATTTCATACTTGCATGACCTAATTTCCTATGCCAAAGCCATACATCATCATTTAAAATCAAAAAATAAGTTTCATTACAAAAGTTATCAAGATCAATAGTATATACATTATTAGTCTTTAAGATAATCATAGATCTATTTTTGTGTAGTATCTCTATAATGTAAGCATTAGATTCAAATATAATACTATATTTTTTATCACACAATTGACTAATGCTTAGTAGGTTGTGTTTTAAACCATATACTAATAAAACATCTTCAATCAAGAGGTTTGACTTATTACCTATATTTCCTTTGCTAATAATTTTTTCCTTGTTGTTATCTTTGAAGGTGACATATTCTTCATCTTGGCTAGCAAGCTTAGATGAATGTGTTGGATCTCCAATTTGTGCCTTGAGCATCCACTATCAAGATATTATCTCTTACTCCTATCTTTTGGTTATAGACACATCTACAAGAAAGGGGGTTTACTTTTAAGTACTCATTTAACTTTGGGTCCCTCATGATTAGATCTACCAATCTTAACTTTTGGCATTAAGTCATTATGGTTCCTTTAGGTACCTAAATTAATTTATGTGAGCTATATTTTTTAGATAAATATGTATAAGTATAATAACCACATCTCCCACAAAAATTATATTTAATTTTGGAAGAACATGTAATGTGGGTCCTTTGATAAATATAGTTAGCTTTTATTGAGTATTACTACTTACAAAGTCAATTTCTTCCTTTATATGAACATGACCCTTATTGACAAGAATCATGTTTAATAATTTATTACTAATTTTAATATTTTCTAATATTTGTTGTAGTAATATATTTTCCTTCTTAAGTGAATCTAACTCTTCACACTTAGTGCAAGGCGTTAACAAACATTTATCATACTTATTTTTTAATTTATCAAATTCATTAGAGAGAGATATATAATCCTTTTAAAATAATTTATATTTCTTACCAACTATTTTAAGCTCATCATACAAGTTATGAAATATATCAAGTAATTCATTATAAGGTAAAAAAGATTCGTTTGAGTCACATACCTCATTGTCGAAAGTCATCAATGCATAGTTTGCCATTTCATCTCAATTGGTTTGTTCTTCATCTTCAGATGCACTCGATTCATCCCAAGGTGCCTTGAGTACTTTCTTCTTTTTTTACACTAGCAACTTCTTCTTCAATTGTGGATACTTATTTTTGAGATATCCAGGCTCTTTATGTTTATAGCAAATTATTATGCCCTTTTAAGTTCATTTTTATTTTTAGATTCTTATTTTATAGAGTTTGTTTAGTTCCTTTTCAAGAACTTTTTAAATTTTCTTGTGACAAGTGCCAAGTTGTCACATCATCATCACTTAAGTTTTCACTCAAGTGGTCTTCTTTAGTTCTCACTACAATATCCTTCCTGTTCATTTTTATTTTTAGATTCTTGTTTTATAGAGTTTGTTTTGTTCCTTTTCAAGAACTTTTTAAATTTTCTTGTGAGGAGTGCCAAGTTGTCATCATTATCATCACTTAAGTTTTCACTCAAGTAGTCTTATTTAGTTCTCACTGTAATATCCTTCCTGTTCTTTGGAAGGTTGTTCTCATATTCGTTATGCGTCATATAAGTCATTTTATAAATCATAATAACCCTATAAGTTCTTCAAGAGGAAAGTTGTTCAAGTCCTTTGCTTCTTAGATTCTATTCACTTTTGTATCCTAACTCTTTGGAAGAGATCTTAAGATTTTATTAACAAGTTCAAAATTAGTATAACTTTTACTAAGAGCATTCAAACAATTGACAATATCCATAAAACGGGTGTACATCTCATCAATAGTTTCATTTGGCTTCATTCTAAACAATTCATAACTATGTACTAAAAAATTAATTTTAGATTCTTTAACTCTATTTGTGCCTTTATGAGTAACCTCAAGTATGTGCTAAATATCATGTGCTATTTTATAAGTAAAAACTCGATTAAATTTATTTTTGTCTAAAGCATAAAATAAGGCATTCATAGCTTTTGTATTTAAAGAAAAAGTTTTCTTCTTTAAATAATTTCATTCATTCATAGATCTAGAGGATTTTTGAAAATCACATTCAATAATTCCATAAATCAAAGCCTATAGAAATCAAAAAAATCCTCATTCATGTTTTTCAATTCGTATAATCCGTCTCACTGAACATAGAAGGAGAAGTGATAGAATGACCATCTTGATTATCGGTAAAAACTATTTAATCTCTCTTAGGTGCTAAACCAATTAAGAGAACTAGACTCTGATATCAAATGTTAGGCTTGTAGTGGCACTAAGAGGGGAGGAGTGAACTAGTACTTTTAAAAAGTTGAAACAATCCAAAAAATTCGTTCGATCAAACCCATATGGGAAATATATTGAACCTGGAATGTGAGTAAAAGTAGTGAGCTACTAAATCAGTAAGCAATAAGAATGAAAAGCACAAAGGAAATGTATACCGGATTTATAATGGTTCGATCGTCATGACCTACATCCATTCCCGATTCCTCCACTTGAGGCCACCAGCTTCCACTACCGATCTTCTTTCCAATGGATGAATATCAACTACCCTTGTTATAACTTTTTTCTCCATTAGGAGAGAACCTTTATAAGTCTCACACCTCCCTTAGAATAAACTCTAAACTTTAAAGAGAAGAGGAACACTCAAGAGTTTACAACAAAGTTTGCACACTTAGAATCATAAATTTTTTATTCACAATTCTTATATAAATCTAACAAGGATGAGTGGGGTATTTATAGGCCCAAATGGCTTCAAATATGGAGCCAAAAAGTCTCATCCCAAGTTTTTCGGATACTAGCAATACTACCACTAGTTCTATATGTTAGGATCTGAGCGGCACTGAGAGGGGGGGTGAATTAGTGCAGTGGATAAAACTCATAAATTTGAAACTGATTTCGAAAACAGTTGTTTGAAGAGAAATTTTGATTCGACAAAAATGATTCTAACACAACGATTCGAGTGAATGCTATTGAAAGAAGAGAGAACGAGATCGATAGATTTGCAACTAATTAAAGAACAAGATGCAACAATTAAAACTCACATATTAAGAGTAGTATGTAGCGATGTATCGTAGTTCAGTCAAATGACCTACGTCCACTTCCAAAACCTCCTCCGATGAGGCTCCCAACTTCCACTATCAAATCTTCTTGAAGGGGAAGGATCAAGCACCACTCTTACAAACTTTTACAAGTGGTTCGCACTCTTATAGAAATTTGACAAAGAAAAAGTGGGAGGTGAATACTCAAGCTATCAAACACAATTTTGCTATAGCGTTGACTCAGTTTTTTCACTTCTCAAAAGGTGCTCAGCTAGTTGAGAAGAGAGGGATATTTATAGACTCAATTGACTTAAAAAATGTGATAAAAAAGAGTCACATCTCAGATTTTCGGGTACTAGTGGTACCATCGCCTAGCACTGATGGTACCACCACTAGTTGACCCTGTTCTATTAGTGTACTGGGCGGTACCACCATCTAGTCTGACAGTACTTTCTCCTGATAGGGTCTTCGGACTATATGGATTAGCGGTGTGATAGAACTTTAGAGAAATTCTATGAAGATTGATCTTTGAGGGGGATCAACTCTTAAAACGCTATAGGGGTTCCATCCTCCTTAGTAATCGGCCAAATGGTTGTAAAGTAGATTGATCTTTTCTTATTCCAAAGAGATGGAGGCTACATGCTTATATAGAGCTCCAAACCCTAGCCCTAGGGGCTGCTTCCTAAGTGAACTACCCAATTTGCCCTCAACTTTAGTCGACTGGCCCAATAACAAGGGGGGCGACGGCTAAGAAGCCCAAAGACCCAAATGTAAACCCTAGCCTCTCTTCTTTATAGGATAGAGGTGGCTAGGTGGGGTTTATTACACTCTCACAGGGTTTTTATTAGCTACTACATGGTTGAGTAGGACCCAACCATACTAGGGTCCTATCAAGCCCACCCTCTTTAAATCAACCTTGTCCTTAAGGCTGGGGTTCCATGAACTCAGGGAACCAGGTCTTCAGCTCCTCGTATGATTCCCATGTGACATCTTCGAGTGGTAAATTAGTCTAATGCACTAGTATTTCAATAGAGGGACATCGATGATGCATCACAATTCTACGATCGACGATGGCTTGTGGTTGGGCTTGAATATTTCCATCATTAGTGGTGTTAGGTTGTTGGATCTGGGGTGACTCGTGTTCTCCTAACTTGGGCTTCAGGCATGACACATGGAAGATAGAGTGAATTTTGACATCTTTAGGTAATTTAAGTCTGTACGCCATAGCTCCAATACGCTCTATGATCAGATATGGCCCATAAAAACCTGGAGATAGCGTCATGGAGATGTCAGTCCACACTGAGTCCAATATGGGTAGTGGTTGTAGTTTCCCTGGACTCGCCACTATTTCACCCTTTTGCTATTGACATACATCATATTATGCCACGTATTCAGAAATAATTTTTTTCATCCATCTCTAATAAAAATTATGCTTCACTCTTTTGTAGGTTCTCAGAATTTCAGAGTGTCCTGCTGAAGTGTGAAGTGCATTTTGTGCAGAATGACTTTGATGCAAGGGGAGTCGAGTGTAAGCACAATATGACCTTTGTAGCGTAGATCCCTCGAATCCCATGTATAGTGAGCTATTGCGCCTGAATCCTCCTCTAATTTTTTTAATGATGTTGCAGGTTTTTGGGTCCTTCCATTCCTCCCTAATATCCTCAAGGAAGCTAATGGTAGGATGAGAGATGGCTAAAAATTCAGCTTGCTCAGGTAGCCGTGAGAGCGCATCTGCAATAGCATTTTTTCTCCTTTTGTAAATAATTTCATAATCAAATCCTAGAAGTTTGGTTACCCATTTTTGCTACTTCGGGGATGATATTTCTGCTCCAAAAAGTACTTGAGGCTTCTATGGTCGGTTTTAATCTGAAATCGTCGACCGATTAGGTAGGGTCTCCACTTTGTTACGGCATGCACAATGGCGAGCATCTCCTTATCATAGATAGACATTTTTTGATGGGAGGGAGACAACGTCTTGCTGGTGTATGCGAGCGGTTGACCCTCTTGTATGAGAATAGCTCTAATTCTGACTCCAGATGCGTCGGCCTCAATGATGAAGGGTCGGTTGAAATCTAGTAATGCTAGCACCAACAACGTCGTCATGGCTGCCTTAAGTTTATTGAAGGCAACGGAGGCTTCGTCCAACCATTGGAAGGCATCTTTTTTTAGTAGAGATATGAGGGGTGCACTGATCTTCCCAATAGTTCTTCACAAATTTTCAGTAGTAGCCCGTTAGTCCAAGGAACCCATGTAGCAATTTCACATTTGTAGGTTTCGGCCAGCTCTGCATTGCCTCGATTTTTGTTGGGTCTATTGCTACTCCTTCTGATATTATGTGCCCAAGATACTCTACTTTTTACTGGAGAAAGCTGCACTTTGATAGTTTAACAAAAGAGTATTCTCTCGAAGGATCGTCAGAACAAACCACAAGTGTTGAAAGTGAATCTCAAGAGAAGAGCTGTAAATAAGAATATCATCGAAAAATACCAGCATGAATTTTTGAAGAAAGCTCCGAAAAATATCATTCATGAGACTTTGGAAGGTTGAAGGAGCATTAGTGAGTTCAAAAGGCATTACCAAGAATTCATAGTGGTCGTTGTGAGTGTGGAAAGCTGTTTTTGGGATGTCATCTTCACATACCCGAATTTGATGGTAACCAGATCGGAGGTCCAACTTCGTGAAGACTCGAGCTCCTCTTAACTCATCAAGAAGTTCATCCACCACTGGTATTAGGTATTTATCCTTGATGATGATGCCATTTAGAGCTCGGTAGTCGATGCACATCCGTCAAGTTCTGTCCTTCTTGTATACAAGTAGCATCGATGAGGAATAGGGGTTGTAGCTTGGTCGAATCACCCCTGTTTCAAGCATCTCCTTTATGATCTTCTCAATCTCATCCTTCTAGAGGTGAGGATAGTGGTACGGTTGAGTGTTCGCTGGTGGTTTGCCCAAAGAATTGGAATTCGGTGGTCATGTTGCCGAGTAGAAGGAAGACCACATGGTTCGGTAAAAACATCATCAAATTCAACAAGCAATTGGGTGAGATTTTGATCTTCAATTTCTATTTTCTTCCCCTCTGGTTGCTGCTAGAGATGCATCAAAAAGCCACCATTTATCTTGTGTAAAACTTTCTCCATTCATTGGGTCGAAATGGTGGTTACATTACTTCTGCGCTTCCCGTGTAGAGTGACCTGTTTGCCCTTGAAGTAAAATTTCATAATTAATTTGAAAAATTTTCAAGAGATGTCACCTAACATTGTCAGCCATTCTATGCCCAGCATAGCCTCATAATCATCAATTGGTAAGAGGAAGAAGTTGGCAACAATTTTTTGGTCTTGCAATAATAGTTTCACCTACGGGCATCTTTGGTCGCACTTTAAGATTTGGTCGTCGGCGACCTTTACGTCAAACTTGCTGCAACCTTCGATGTGAAGTGCGATCCGAGCAGTGACTTTACTATTTAGGAAGTTATTTGTGCTGCCCGTGTCGATGAGAATGGTGATCAATTGTTGTTTAAGAAGGCCTCCAACTTCCATCATTTGCGGATTTGAGTAGCCCGCTAATGCATGTATCATAAAGTCTGTTGATTGTGGCTCTTCTTCTGCATCTTCTTCCTCATATTCAAGGCTCTCTTTTAGCTGTTCAATGACCTATTCTTCCACTAGTTCAATCACAAGAATTCTCCCTTTTTTACAGTGATGCTCATGGCTCTATGGCTCATCGCAATGCCAATATAACCCCTTTGTAGATCACTCCCGAAGCTCTTCTCTTATCAACTTTTTTAGTGTAGGAGCTCGGCTAACAGTAGGAGGGGCTGAGGGATTTGGTACTACTAGTCGAGGAGTGACACTAGTCCTCCAGGCTACGTGGTTCAATCGCTCCTCTTGAAGTCATGCGAAAGAGATGGCTGCCATAAGTGTGTATGATTATCGCGCTTTAACTTCTCCCTGAATTTTTAGCTTCAAGCCCTCAATAAACATTCCCAATAGCTATTTTTCAGACCAATCATGAGTTTGATTAGATAACCATTCAAACCTGATTTGATACTCCTGAATGGTGGAGGTTTGTCGGATCTTTGCTAGTTGTCCGTCGATGTTCTTGTAATCGATTAGTCCGAAGTGGTTTAGTAGTCCTTCTTTGAATTGTCACCATGAGAGGACTCCATGAGTATGTTTAAACCAATCAAACCACTGTATGGCATCCCCTTCAAGATGTATAGCCATAATTTCCACCATAGATGCATCCATGGTTTTATGGTACTGAAAATATCGCTCTGCGCGTGAGATTCAACCAATCGAGTCTCCTTCTTCCCATCTAGGGAAGTCCATCCTCATGTGTGGGTATTAGGGATCAGTCATAGAGCCTCCCCTCTCTTGGAAGTCATCTCTTCGATTAGAGCTCTCTCCTTGATGTGATTTCTTTGGGCTCGGTGGTCGACCCAAACCGAGTTTGGCAAAGAGGATCCGAATCTTCTCCTCCATCCACGTCTCGAAGGCTTCAAACTTAGCATTGATTGCCTCCTCAGATGCCATAGTATATACCTCCAGATCTGTAATATTAAGGTCTCTCTTTTGTTGTCGGGTTAAAGGTATGTATTGTTTGAGTGGTGGTCAAAAGGGTTTGTGTATTGGTGGATGTGGGCTGCGGTTTAGGCTTGTTTTATGGCTGTTTTGGGTGCGATTTGGGGCTATGATTTGATGGAGTTTTGGGCTGTGATGGTAGTGGATGAAGGTTAGGGAAGAGGGTTTTAGATCAGTGGTAGATGGCAGTAGAGATTTAATAGAATTTAGTGGAAGTTGTTGTCGATATGCGTTGTCTCATAAGAGCAGAATTATTGTCGAAGAAACAATGGTTTCTCGATGAAATTTCTAGCGAGAACCTAGAAATTTGAGGAGGGGATTTGATAGCAGAATCTCAGTTTAAATAATAGCAAGGATGACAACTTGGATCAAGAAAATTTCGGTAGCATAACAGCAAAGAATTCGGTGCAAGTTGCGATAGCAGAATTCTCATCGAAAAATTTCAGCGGTTTACGACAAAAACTTGCATCAACACAGTAATGTTTCAGAGATGAATTCCATGATAGATCAATCCCAGATGAAAGTCAAGATGATCTATGAGGTGCTCAAGAAATTTTGTTCAAAAAGGATAGCAATAGATCGGTTTAAAGGCAGCAATATGCGGTTGAAATTTTCTGCAGCAATCCTTTGTTCTCAAATATGATAACTTTTGCGACCAAAGGAATTCGCAGCAAAGGATAGATAGTAAGACCCTTTTTTTTGGTATTGAATGGCAAATTGCAATAGCAAAAGGTATTAGTGATAGGAGAATACTAGATCTTTGATACAATTGGAAGCAGCGACAGTAGATTGATTTGATCTAGGGCAGAAGATGAAGGTGGAGACGACGACGTCAAGAGCAATTATGGGAATTGCTTGGTTGATGGTGGGTGGTAGGGATGGCACTAAAAGCAGCAAGATCACTGCTCTAATACCAGATAATAGAATCCCAGAGGAATTCTATAGAGATTGATCTTTGAGGGGGATCAACCTTTGGAATGCTATAGGGGTTCCACCCTCCTTGGTAGTCGGCCAAATGACTACAAAGTAGATTGATCTTTTCTTATTCCCAAGAGATGGAGGCTACATGCTTATATAGAGCTCCAAACCTTAGCCCTATGGGCTGCTTCCTAAGTGAACTATCCAATTTGCCCTCAACCTTAGTCGACCGGCCCAGTAACAAGGGGGGTGACGGCTAAGAAGCCCAAAGACCCAATTGTAAACCATAGGCTCTCTTCTTTATAGGATAGAGGCGGTTAGGTAGGGTTTATTACACTCTTACAGGATTTTTATTAGCTACTACATAGTTGAGTAGGACCCAACCCTGCTAGGGTCCTATCACAGTACCACCGTTTGTCAGGCGGTACCATCACTGATAGGTAATACCTGTCAACAATACCACCACTAACCTGGGGCGGTACCTATCAGGTCCCTCCCGAAATTATCGTATTCCAGGATGGAGTGACCCTGTCTTAAAATCCATAACCTTAAAATTTTGTACCAACGATCCAATCTTCAAATATCAATCATATCCATAAAATCTGTGTAGTTAAAATTATACATCACATCACACGAACATTTATAAGAACCCAAACCAACTTAACAAAATATCAACCTCACTTATAATTCCATAAGCATTAGAATTTATATAATCAAAACTCCAACCATTTATCATAAATTCATATCATCATACCCTGAACTCAACATTTCTAAAATTCCAACCATGTGAGGTCTTTAAAAGCTTTTACATAATACATCAATTCAGATTCATCGACAACATTTCATTACATACAAAACATGTTAGGGATCGAGCGGCACTAAGAGGGGGGGTGAATTAGTGCAGCAGATAAAACGATGGATTTTTTAGCGATTTAAAACAAGCTTCGGAAACTTCGTATGATGAAAGCAACGTTTCATTTGAAATCGATTTTTGTGTTCTAACTTTAAAGCATGCGTACAAAGATAAAAAGGAAGTGGAGAGCAGTAAAGTAAAGGCTTGCAGCAAAGTAAAATAGAAATTTAAACACTCACACAATCAAGACGCAGCGATGTATAGTGGTTCGGTCAAAGTGACCTACATCCACTTCCGAAGCCTTCTCCGATGAGGCTCCCTTCTTCCACTATCAAATCCTTTGAAGGGGAAGGATCAAATACCCCTCTTACAACCCTTTACAAGTGGTTCACACTCTTACAAGATTTCACAAGAAGAATGAAGTGAACACTTAAGCAAATGAAGAACAAGACTTTCCTAAGACTTATTTTCAAAATCTAACTCTCTAAGGGTTGTTCTTTCAGCTGAGAAAGAAGGGGTATTTATAAACCTCAAAGTGATTCAAATTTGGAGCCTAAACTTGGAGCCAAAAATTTGAATCTCTTTGAATTTTTTCATCTTTGTCGGTCTTGGCAGATCGACACACTCAGCGGTATCTACTACCGCCTCGAGTGCGGTACTACCGCTGGCTTTCCATGAACCAGCGGATCGACTACCGCTTCACCCAGCGGTACTACCGCCCTTGCGGTACTACTGCCCGGTAGCGGTACTACGCCGGCGGTACTACGGCAAGTATTACACTACCTCGCAGCAAGCTACCGCTCACTCAAGATCTCGGCTCTGATACCCGGCCTACAGTACTTGGGCTCATGATGCAGACACGCATGCATAGCATGCACATAGCATGCATGCACGTAGTTGGTTCGGTTTGGGCCAAAATTTTGGCCCAAACTCATCCTAATCAAGGGCCAATGGGCCCCACTTTGGGTTATCTAATCCTAACCGAAAATACGTGCTAACTACGAATTTTAAAGACGTTTCCTAAGCTATTACAAAGTCCACATGACAACTTCTTCCGGCGAGCTTCCGGTCAACTTCCGACGGTCTTCCGACAAACCTTCGGAAACCATTCCGCGGACTCACGGCAAGCTTTCGGACTTCACGATGATCTTGGCAAGTTCCCCCGAGCTTCTTTGGCAAGCTCCGATCTTTCTTGGCAAGCTCCGCGAACTTCCGACGAACCTCCCGGCGAACATCCGAAAACCCTTCGGCAAGCTCCCTACTCATTCTCGGCCGGTTCTGGCAACGCTCCCAACGAATCTTCGGACTTCCGTTGAACACTCGAACTCCCAACGATTCATCACACTTGTCTTCGGCCCTTTGTTTCGCTTTACGTCTTCATTCCTATCGTAGTCACTCCTGCACAAACAAACACCAAAAACTCTACTTGATCTAGATAGTTATTACAACGCGAATTGACATTCGATTTGCGGCACATCATTGGTCGGCGCTTCGTCCGATCCTTCGGCACATCGCCCTCTCTAGCGGCTTGTTGCCCAATCGACGGTTGACCTCCGCAACCTCGATATCCATGGCGCAACTCCGCACCTCTTGGCCCGATGCCCGACGTACGAAGCCTCCTGCCGATAGTCGACCGAACCTCCGGCTCGACATCCAATATCCTGACGTGATCACCTCCGGCGCAACGTCAATTCCTCCAAATCAACTGTCTAATCCTGATCGATAGTAGACCTGCGTAACTCAAAACGCAGTTAGACCACAAATCACACTCAATTAGTTTCATCATCAAAATCCGAGATTCAACAATCTCCCCCTTTTTGATGATGACAACTAATTGATGACTGACGGAGTTAACCATAACTCCCCGGAGTTTAATACAAACTCCCCCTATCAATATGCCATTGATAGAACACTTGGATTATCCCAGATCCAAGCAACATTCATCACAATGTTAAGAGAATACAACAAACCATCATGCAAATATATAAAATACTCAATACAATGCATGAAGTCATCAATCTACTTCTCCCCCTATGTCATCAACAAAAAGGAGAAGTTGCATCATAGCTAGTTTTCAAGGATATGCAAATATTATAAACATACTAGCTATTAATCACATCATACAACATTTAGGCATCGCATGTTTATCATGATAAGCAAGATAGCACTTGTCGTGATGATAAGAAGTGCAAGCAAATTGTATTCAATGATGTGCATTTTCTTGACTTCTTTTGTGATATGCATGCAACTTTGTAATTTCTTTTTTCTCTTTTGATAAGAGCAAGCTTGCAAGTTTTTTTTTCTTTGCATGCTAGGACTTTTGCATTCATTTGTAATATGCAATCTAGCAAAAGCCTTCTCCCCCTTTATCAATATCAAAAAGAAGGGGAGGATTAATATTACAAATAATCTTGCATGAGATTCAACAATAATTTGTAATAAAGATGCAAGTAATTTTGTTGAAAAAAGTGAAGTTGAGCAAGATTTTTGCCTCTCTTGAGATAGCAACTTTTTGCTTCTCAATGTTTAAGCTAGCAAATTTTTCTCTTTTGATACACAAGTTAACAATTTTTCACCCCCTTTATCAATATCGAAAAGAAGGGAGGAACCAATGAGAAAATTGCATCAATCAATATATCAATCATCACATGATGCATATGAGATAATATTGAAACATGAGAAATCATATCATGAAGGATATCAATTTGTAAATTCAACAAGAATCAAAACCAAAAGATATCATCCATGATTCATAACTTTTCATTTTAGCAAGATCTAGATTCATATTTATCAATTTTTAATTCAAGATAAATGTCATACAACCAAGAATCATGATATATGAAAGCATATCAATATTAAGGTTCAAATCATGATTACAAGTTCTAACATATTTTCTTTTCGTTCATTTTCAAGCCATGATAAAAGAATAAATTAATGATTCAATCATTAAGCACAATTCTTTTACATCAATTTGAATCGTATAGGGCTTACATGGCAAATATCAATTCATGATAAAGGGTATACAATCTTGAATCATGATGCATAAAAACATATAATTCTCATAGATCAAGTCATGATTCATTGATTCATCATAAGACAAATTTCTTTTCAATTATCTATTTTTCAATTGCCACATAAGACATACAAGCCAAAGAAGTCATTTCTATATTATGAAATATATGATAATAAGACTCATGATTCACTCAAAAAGATATAGCATAAAGAGTAACTTGATTCATGCATAAGATTTTTCATCAAGATCACATTTCATAAGAATCAAGATATCAAGATCACAAATTCATAAAAATTCAAGTATTGAATTCCGAGAAATCAAAAGACAAGATACAAACGATCTTGATTTATAAAGAACTTCAAGTTATAATTTGCAAGATCATGATTTCAATAAAATTTCTTTATAGCTAAATGAAGTCGTTTAAAACTTGATTCAAGCATTAAATGTCTTAACAAGTCATAATTCTAAAAGATTCAAGAATCGTTAAAAGAAAAATCATTCAAGCTCAATTCATCAACTCAAGACTCATAATCAAATTATTATTTTTGAGATTCATAATATGAATAAAGTTATTACTGTATCATCAAAATCATTTGTAATTCTAGTGATTTACAAAATATCAAAAATAAATTTATCATTTGTCTTTCTTCAAAAATCGAAAACTTTAGAGATAGAAAGATTTCAAGAAACATACATTAATGTTTCAATCATCAAGTCATGTATATTGAAACATAGGAGAAACATCAAGTTATGCATGCAATGTTTCAATTTTCAAAACATATTTTCTCAAGTTGAGTATCAATAAGTTAAGAGAAAATAATTTATGATTCATTTAGATTTTTTTTTTTTCAACATGGGAGAATCATGATATGAAGTGAGAGATCTTGAAAGACTCAAGTTATCAAGATCACAATGTAGTTTAAGCTCAATCAAATCAAATTATTAACTTGGAACTCATAATCGAATCATCAAAATTAATTTCAAGATTCACAAAATATCATGAAATCATTAATCTCGATAAGATAGGAAAAATATCTTCTTTTTAAGTTATTTGTTTCATACAAGTGTGCTCATGTTTCTAAAAAGAGTATCAAATTTAAGACCAAAACATGAGTTTGTCATCAAGATATGATATCACAAAGTCATTAAGCATGATCACAAACTTTTAGTATTTTCATTTCAATGATGATTTCATAATATATGTTCAAACATTTATATGGAACCCATCATTGTAGAAATTCAAAACATAAGTTTGTCATTAAATCCATCAAGATCATATGCATCAAACATCATAATAGTATATTTTCTCATCTTTATGAGTTTCAATTTATGTGATTTGATCTTTCATAAGAATGTTCAAATTTTTCATATGAAAATGTCATGCATCATATTCAAAAACGAAAATATCATCAAAATCATTTTAATTCTTTCTTACATTAGTTATAACAAGATGATCGATGCTTAAATTTTTTGGTAAAATCATGCATCATTTTATAAATCTGAAAAATAATTTTCGTCATAAAAATCATCAAGTCCAAATGTAATACAAGGCAACATTAAAATCACATTTCTTTTATTTAGAAAATTTATGGGTTAGGTCTTTATAATTGATTTCATGAAGACATGTATCATCTAAAAATTTCATCATAAAAAGGGTCAAGACCCATTAATCCAAGATAGAAGTTTTTAAATCAACATCACTTCAACAACTCATGCATGATATAAAATCATTAAGCATCATGTTTAAAGACAATGTAAACTATCAAGATACTCATGCATGGGTTGATTCTATTAGGTGTCTAAACATTATCACAAATCATACAATCATCAATCATATTTTTATTTTTCAAAAATACTATAAAGAAAAGCATAGTATAATTTCGATTTTTTTTTTAAAATTTCTAAAAACACAAGAAAAACATTAAAAAAAATTCCTACTAACTAAGATAAGCATTCATGGAAATCATCATGTAATTTCAAAATAATTCAAGTAAGTTAAGTTACTTACCTCATTGTCGAAGCCCATGAAAACGTAGTTTGCTTCTTCTTTCCTTGATTCTTCTTTCCAAGCCTTCTTCTTCTTCTTTGGCCTCTTTCTCCATTCAAGTTCATTTGTGTTTTTTAATTTTTGTTTAATGAACTTGTTAACATTCATTGTTATGTGTTCAATGTCCTCATTATCCTCATCACTTGAGTCATTACTCAAGTGGCATTTCATAGTTCGGAGTTCAAAAACCTTCTTGTTCTTTAGAAGGTTGTTCATGTGCTCATCATGTTTATCATATTCATCATGTTCCATTTCATAGGTCTTTAAGGACCCAATGAGTTCATCAATAGAATAATTATTTAGATCCTTTGATTCTTGAATCGCCGTTATTTTAGGATCCCACCATTTTGAAAGGGATCTTAAGATCTTGTTAGTGAGTTCAAAATCTGAAAAACTTTTACCAAGACTTTTCAAGCTATTGACGACATCCGTGAAGCGGGTGTACATGTCATCGATAGATTCGCTTGGTGTCATTTGGAAGAGCTCAAAATCATGCAACAAGAGGTTTACTTTCGAGTCTTTAACTCTACTAGTTCCCTCATGCGTGATTTCAAGTGTTTGCCATATATCAAAAGCCGTTTCGCAAGAAGAAATTCGATTGAACTCATTTTTGTTCAAAGCACAAAATAAGGCATTCATAGCCTTTGCATTCAAAGAAAAAGATTTTCTCTCTAAGTCCGACCATTCGTTCGTCGGTTTAGAGGGAAGTTGAAAGCCGTTTTCAATGATGTTCCACAAATCCAAATCCATTGAAAGCATGAAAACTCTCATTCGAGTTTTCCAATAAGTGTAGTCCGATCCGTTAAAGAACGGTGGACGAAAAACCGAAAAGCCCTCTTGAAAACCATTTAGAGCCATTTCTCACGGGTGTAAATCCGAAAGAGAAAGAACGTGGCTCTGATACCAATTGTTAGGGATCGAGCGGCACTAAGAGGGGGGGGTGAATTAGTGCAGCGGATAAAACGATGGATTTTTTAGTGATTTAAAACAAGCTTCGGAAACTTCGTATGATGAAAGCAACGTTTCATTTGAAACCGATTTTTGCGTTCTAACTTTAAAGCATGCGTACAAAGATAAAAAGGAAGTGGAGCAAGTAAAGTAAAGGCTTGCAGCAAAGTAAAACAGAAATTTAAACACTCACACAATCAAGACGCAGCGATGTATAGTGGTTCGGTCAAAGTGACCTACATCCACTTCCGAAGCCTTCTCCGATGAGGCTCCCTTCTTCCACTATCAAATCCTTTGAAGGGGAAGGATCAAATACCCCTCTTACAACCCTTTACAAGTGGTTCACACTCTTACAAGATTTCACAAGAAGAATGAAGTGAACACTTAAGCAAATGAAGAACAAGACTTTCCTAAGACTTATTTTCAAAATCTAACTCTCTAAGGGTTGTTCTTTCAGCTGAGAAAGAAGGGGTATTTATAAACCTCAAAGTGATTCAAATTTGGAGCCTAAACTTGGAGCCAAAAATTTGAATCTCTTTGAATTTTTTCTTGCAGTCTTACCTTGGCAGATCGACACACTCAGCGGTACTACTTCACACTCAGCGCGGTACTACTACAAAGCGGTGCTACCGCTGCTTTCCGCACTAGCGGTACTACCACGGCTTTCAACGCACCAGCGGTACTACCGCTGGCTACGATAGTCGGGCGGTACTACCGCCCAGTAGCGAAGCGGTGCTATGCTCGCTGCTAAAGCCGGCTATAGTCCCCGGACTACAAGATGCCGGGCTATAGTAGCATGCACATAGCATGCATGCACGTAGCTGGTTCGGTTTGGGCCAAAATTTTGGCCCAAACTCATCCTAATCAAGGGCCAATGGGCCCCACTTTGGGTTATCTAATCCTAACCCAAAATACGTGCTAACTACGAATTTTAAAGACGTTTCCTAAGCTATTACAAAGTCCACATGACAACTTCTTCCGCGAGCTTCCGGTCAACTTCCGACGGTCTTCCGACAAACCTTCTAAACCATTCCGCGGACTCACGGCAAGCTTTCGGACTTCACGATGATCTTGGCGAGTTCCCCGAGCTTCTTTGGCAAGCTCCGATCTTTCTTGGCAAGCTCCGCGAACTTCCGACGAACCTCCCGGCGAACTTCCGAAACCCTTCAAGAAGCTCCCTACTCATTCTCGGCCGGTTCGCAACGCGCTCCCAACGAATCTTCTGGACTTCCGTTGAACACTCGAACTCCCAACGATTCATCACACTTGTCTTGGCCCTTTGTTTCGCTTTATATCTTCATTCCTATCGTAGTCACTCCTGCACAAACAAACACCAAAACTCTACTTCGATCTAGACAGCTATTATTACGCTGAATTGACATTCGATTGCCCGGCACATCATTGGTGGCGCCGTCCGATCCTTCATCATCGCCTCTCTAGCGGCTTGTTGCCCAATCGACGGTTGACCTCCGACTTCAGCAACCTCGATATCCATGGCGCAACTCCGCACCTCTTGGCCTGATGCCCGACGTCACGAAGCCTCCTGCCGATAGTCGACCGAACCTCCGGCCGACATCCAATATCCCGACGTGATCATCTCCGCAAACGTCAATTCCTCTAGCGTCATTCTGCTATTCCTCGATCGATAGTAGACCTGCGTAATTCAAAACGCAGTTAGACAACAAAACACAATCAAAGCTAACCTGAAAAAGGGTTATATAACAACAGAGTGAGCTACAAAGCTCGGCAAGTGGGAAAACATATCCAGAACAAGGAATGATAGTTTCAAAGAAACTTGGTATTAAAATACAAGACAGAAATACAAGAATTCAAAGGTATCAACTCATTAGATACAAAATCACAGATGTCATTTCATTCAAAATATATTTGATTCGTAACAAATGGAGCAGAGAGAAATTGAAGCATATCAATGACGTATGAATGGTTTCGGAGTATATCAAAGATA
This sequence comes from Musa beccarii, assembly GCA_024322285.1. NCBI lineage: Eukaryota > Viridiplantae > Streptophyta > Magnoliopsida > Zingiberales > Musaceae > Musa > Musa beccarii. The sequence goes on along the minus strand of CM044395.1, from coordinate 25,289,386 downwards.
AATGAAATATTTCAGAATATATCAAAGATGTATAAAATGTTACGAAGCATATCAAGAGCAAATGAACCATCTCAGAACATATCAAATGACATATGAGATCTCTCAGAGCATATCAGAAGAATAAATAAGAAACAGATGTTCAAATGTCATATCTGATCATTCATTTTCTTATTATCCAAAGCGCACATATAAACATATAAACAATGCTTTGGATATCATATCAAAAACACAAAGGGTGCAATGGGATCTCAAACAGAATCTCCCATATCTGGGAGCGTCATACATCCACGTCTGGATGAAGCCAGAGGGGGCCGACAGAGCATCGCGGGCTCTAAGCATATACCCTTTACCATTTCTGGTAAAGGTCCAAATAATCCATTTACCATTTCTAGCAAAGGTCCAAATAATCCCACAGACACCAAAGTACAAAAGGATAGTGTGAACAATAAAATCGGCATATATCGAAAGCACATGCGGAACAATGAAACGTACATGCACCTTTACGAAACAATACGATACAAATATAATCTTTCACAAATTCAATCAAATTTGAAAGGAAAATAAAAGCAAGAGTATACAAGGATTTGAAGCAATAATATAAAGCTCAATCAAAGAAAGAATTCTAGCTGGATTCAATTTCCAAAGAGATGAAACATGAATAGGCAAAATCACATGATTGAGTGGTATCATATGAAAAACATAGAGGGCGACAGTGGGGTCTCAAACAAAATATGATCCGTTCAGAGCATGGACCCAGACAGAAATTAGAGCATCGTGGGCTCTAAGCATATACCCTTTACCATTTCTGGCAAAGGTCCAAACAATCTCACAGCCACCAGAGTACAAAAGGATAGGTGAGCTATAAAATTGGCACATCGGAAGCACATGCGGATCAACAAAACGTATATGTGTCTTTACGAGTCAATACAATGCAAACATAATCTTTCACAATTGCATTCAAATTTGAAAGGGAATAAAAGCAAGAGCATACAAGGATTCAAAGCAATAATATCAAGCTCAGTCAAAGAAAGGATTATAGTCGAAATCAATTTTCCAAAGGATTAAATAAGAATAGGCGGAATCGACCAAAGCTTGGTTTTTGATAGAATTTGAGAGCCACATTACATGAATTGTTTGGATAACCAATTATGCTCAAAATCACTCAAGAAAGATGCCATTAGAAAGCTGAAGTAGTCTAATTTCAGATAAAATAAGTTTCATACAAATTGGAGTTTCTAACAAGCAGTTACAAATGATTCGGTAACCAAGAGTCAGGGAACAAAATCTCTATTTTCAGAAACGATATGATCGAATTCAACAGAATTTTGGGTAGTCATTTGAACTCAAAACCTTTTAATCTAGGTACCAAAAGAGAGATCAATAAGTTTAGTTTCCAACAAAGTAAGTTTTATATAAATCAGAGTTTCCAATAGAGAGTTATAGGTAGTTTAGTATCAAAAGGTCAGAGCTTATTGCCTCTGTTTTACTGATTTCATAGAGCTGATTCAATTTGATGTTTGGATAGACAAATTTACTCCAAATCATACAAGTAAGCTGTCAAAAGAAAGGTTTACAAGTATATATTCAGTTCAAATAAGTTTTACCCAAATTGGAATTATGTACCGGGATTTATAGTTGAAACAAAGTAGAAGGATCAAAATCTTGATAATTTTTCAGATTCAAATATTTACATTCCAAACAATAAAGATATCAGATTTCAAGGCTAGAACGATTCAAATTTCTCATATCCAAGGCAAAAGCAAAGATTGGAATTGAAGTAGAAAGGAGTGGAACACTTGCCTTTTGAATATTTCAATCCCCAAATCACTTTGACTAGAGGAATTTTTTTTTTGATCATTAGGGATGCATATTCTGTCCCCAAATCTCAATAGGCCATCCTCTGAAATTTAAAAATTTGGTTTCAATCTTTTTTCTACTTCATTCCTCAAGTATATTAAATGTGCATCTCATCATTGTCCTCCTTCTTGATCTTCAATTGATAGTGACCCAATCTCAAATCAATCTTGGAAAATACTTATACACCTTGCAATTTTCCAAACAAGTTATTAATTCCGGGTAAAGGATACTTGTTCCTTTTTTTTTCCCCCACCTGATTCAATTATCTATAATCAAAACAAAATCTCAATGTTCCATTCCTTCTCCTTAACTAATAACACCGAAATACCTTATGGTAAAACACTATGCCAAATAAAACCCATATTCTAACAATCCTTGTAGTTGCTTCTTTATTTCCACTAACTTAGTGGTGCCATTCTATATAGAGGTTTAGATATAGAGGATTGTCCCAAGGACCAAATCAAAAGTAAATTCACTCTCTTGATCTGGAGGTAATCCGAGCAAGTCATCTTGGAATACATCAAGGAATTCTCTAACTATCAAAATTTTATCTAGACTAGTTTTTTGATTTAGTTTGCTCCTTTACACATATAGGATAACAGAAATAGTCCTTCTGCATAAAACAGGGAGCTGAAGCTGATATCAAGCAAAGAGGTAAATCATGCCTAATACTCTCAAAATAAAAGATGAGCTATTCTCATATGCAAAAAGTGATCCTTTTGTATAACAATCTATATTAGCATGATAAGAATATAATTAATACATGGCAGTATAATATCAAAACTCCAAATCTCTAGGAGAATCAAATCAGTAAGAAGTTCATATTCTCTAATAGAAATCAAACGAGATGACTAGATCAGGTTTGTTGTCCATGGATCCCTAACAATCGTAGTTACATATAGCATATGATCCAGTGGTCTAGGTTGAATGCCCAAGTGATAAACAAAATATTACGAAGCAGAATAGAGATTGGAACCATGGTCAAACAAAATTTTGGCATTCTTTCAAAAACATGAATAATACTTTCGACTACCGATTTAAAAGCTCTAAAATCATGTTCAAGATTAGCATGCACTCTAGCATGAGCTGATGATTTGGGAGACAATGGTTCTTTCTTCTTCTTATTCAAAATGCAATCTTTTGATTCATGATTCAACTTCCCACAAGCTAACAGGCTCTAATCACTTGAAAACATAAACTTATTCCATGATTTAAACCACATTTTGTGATTAAGTCCTCTGTAGTGCCTTCCCTTTCCAAATCTAGATATATTGACCCTCTTATTATCACATTTTGATTCATTTCTTGTATTCTTTTTAGTTGATAAACTTGTCCTTGCTATTCCTGCTCCTGATCTCCGGAAATTCTTTTTATTGTTTTCCACCAGTGCTCAATCTCTCTTTTAAACATAAAGGTGACAAAAGAAATTTTTCTGATTCATCCAAGCAATTTAAGACATCAAATATTTTCTCCATTAGTATCAAACATTATTCTACCACCAATAGATCAGGTTCACCATGGAAACAAAAACACTAAGCTCCTTAAATTATTTCATTCCCAGTCTATTCTAATTTGATGTCCCCAATCAACTCTTTCATCCTACTCAATTACTCAAAGGAAGATGACGCAAAAGGACCAAATGTCCTTAGCATCTTAGAATCCTAAAGACATCAAAGAAAATTTTCATCGATCTCTATATAATTTACTAAATATCAATATACTTTGTATATCAAACATATCAATATCTCTGTGATCCTTAAATCATGCTCCGATACCACCTCTGTCATGCTCCTCCTGAAATTATCATATTCTAGGATGGAGTGATCCTGTCTTAAAATCCATAACCTTAAAATTTTGTACCAACGATCCAATCTCAGGATCCAAACAATTATTTAAGGATATAGAGAAACATTCAAATATCAATCATATCCATAAAATCTATGTAGTTAAAATCATACATCACATTACACGAACTTTTATAAGAACCCAAACCAACTTAAGAAAATATCAATCTCACTTATAATTCCATAAGCATAAGAATTTATACAATCAAAACTCCAACTATTTACCATAAATTCATATCATCATACCTTGAACTCAACATTTCTAAAATTCCAACCATGCGAGGTCTTTAAAAGCTTTTACATAATACATCAATTCAGATTCATCGACAACATTTTATTACATACAAAACATACTTATACAACAATAACATAACAACCCACAAAGGCTTGCCACAATCTGAATAGCTTTCCACTATCTTAGCTCAATTTAAACATCTCAGTGAGTGATAAGCTAACCTGAAAAATGATTATATAACAATGGAGTGAGCTACAAAGCTCAGCAAGTGAGAAAACATATCCAGAACAAGGAATGAGAGTTTCAAAGAAACTTGGTATTAAAATACAAGACAAAAATACAAGAATTCAAAGGTATCAGCTCATTAGATACAAAATCACAGATGTCATTTCATTCAAAATATATTTGAATCGTAACAAATGGAGCAGAGAGAAATTGGAGCATATCAATGACGTATGAATGGTTTCGGAGCATATCAATGACGTATGAATGGTTTCAGAGCATATCAAAGACAAATGAAACATTTCAGAATATATCAAAGATGTATAAAATGTTACGAAGCATATCAAGAGCAAATGAACCATCTCGAAACATATCAAATGGCATATGAGATCTCTCAGGGCATATCAGAAGAACAAATAAGAAACAGAAGCTCAAATGCCATATCTGATCATTCATTTTCTTATTATCCAAAGTGCACATATAAACACATAAACAATGCTTTGGATATCATATCAAAAATACAAAGGGCGCAGTGGGATCTCAAACAGAATCTCCCACGTTTGGGAGCGTCATACATCCACGTTTGGATGAAGCTAGAGGGGGCCGGCAGAGCATCGTGGGCTCTAAGCATATACCTTTTACCATTTCTGGCAAAGGTCCAAATAATCCCTTTACCATTTCTAGCAAAGGTCCAAATAATCCCACAAACACCAGAGTACAAAAGGACAATGTGAACAATAAAACTGACATATATTGGAAGCACATGAGAAACAATAAAACATACATGCGCCTTTATGAAACAATACGATACAAACATAATCTTTCACAAATTCAATCAAATTTAAAAGGAAAATAAAAGCAAGAGTATACAAGGATTTGAAGCATTAATATAAAGCTCAATCGAAGAAAGAATTCTAACTGGATTCAATTTCCAAAGAGATGAAACATGAATAGGCAAAATCACATGAATGAGTGGTATCATATGAAAAACACAAAGGGCGGTAGTGGGATCTCAAACAGAATATGGTCCATTCAGAGCATGGATCCAGACAGAAATCAAAGCATCACGGGCTCTAAGCATATACCCTTTACCATTTCTGGCAAAGGTCCAGACAATCCCATAGCCACAAGAGTACAAAAGGACAGGTGAGCTATAAAATTGGCACATCAGAAGCACATGCAGATCAACAAAACGTACATGTGCCTTTACGAGTCAATACGATGCAAACATAATCTTTCACAATTGCATTCAAATTTGAAAGGAAATAAAAGCAAGAGCATACAAGAATTAAAAGCAATAATATCAAGCTCAGTCAAAGAAAGGATTATAGCCAAAATCAATTTTTCAAAGGAATAAATAAGAATATGCAGAATCGACCAAAGCTCGATTTTTGACAGAATTTGAGAGCCACATTGCATGAATTATTTGGATAACCAGAAAATTACTCAAGAAAGATCCCATTAGAAAGCTGAAGCAGTCTACTTTCAGATAAAATAAGTTTCATATAAATTGGAGTTTGTAACAAGTAGTTACAAATGATTCGGTAACCAAGAGTCAGGGAACAAAATCTCTATTTTCAGAAACGATATGATCGAATTCAACAGAATTCTGGGCAGTCATTTGAACTCCAACCCTTTTAATCTAGGTACCAAAAGAAAGATCAATAAGTCTAGTTTCCAACAAAGCAAGTTTCATATAAATCAGAGTTTCCAATAGAGAGTTATTGGCAGTTTAGTATCAAAAGGTCAGAGCTTATTGTCTTTGTATTACAGATTTCGTAAATTTGATGTTTGGATAGGCAAATTTACTCCAAATCATACAAGTAAGCTGTCAAAAGAAAGGTTTACAAGTCTATATTCAGATCAAATAAGTTTTACCCAAATTGGAATTTTGTACAGGAATTTATAGCCGAAACAAAGTAGAAGGATCAAAATCTTGATAATTTTCTAGATTCAAACATTTACATTCCAAACAATAGAGATATCAGATTTCAAGGCTAGAACAATTCAAATTTCTCATATGCAAGGCAAAAGCAAAGATTGGAATTGAAGTAGAAAGGAGTGGAACACTTGCCTTTTGAATATTTCAATCCAACGAAATTGAAAGCCCAAATCCTTCTATCTTTCCTCCATCTCCTCTCCATGTGTCATTTTTTTTTACCTATCTTCTTTCTCCGTAGCTGCTACTCGTGCAGAACATAGGAGATCGCAGTCACCTACTTTCCTTTTCTTTTTCCCAACCTTAGCTGTCGTAGTGGCAGCTACCGCAGTTGCAGCCGTAGCCACAACCATGGCTGCAGCCACAGCCACAACCATAGTCCCTTCCACTGCTATTTCCACTCCTCTCTCAGCCATAGCCTCTTCTTCCTTCCTGGCCACAGCTGCCACAGCTGTAGCCATAGTCTCTTCTTCTTCCCCCGTTCCTCTTCCTCTCCTCTTTCTCTTCTTCTTCTTCCCTCTTCTTCTTTCCCGGCCCTTGCATGCCATACATCACGCCACAACCGCAGCCCTCGTTCCTCTTCCCTTCATCCTCTTTTCCCTCTTCTTCTCCTCCTCTTCTTTCCTTTTTCTTCTTCTTTCCCAGCTGCAGCTGCCACAGTCCAGCCACAACCGCAGCCCTCTTTCCTCTCTTCTTCTTCTTCCCTCTCTTCTCCCTCTCCTTCTTCTTCCTTCCTCTTCTTTCCCAACCAGAATCGCCATAGCAAAGCGACCACACCCCTTCTTCCTCTCCTCCTCTTCTTCTTTCTCAACCACAGCCAACCGTAGCCACAGCCTTCCTTCCCTCCTAATCTCTTCTTCTCCCCTCCTTCCCCTTCGCTTCTTTTCTTCTTCCTCTCTTTCCCTTCTCCTCCATCGACGCACATCACCTCCTCTGTTTCCTCATGTAGGAAACATGGGTGCAAAGAACCCACCAGTGCGCCACACCCACACCATAGCCACAGCCATAGCCACAACCATAGCCGCAGCCCTCCTTCCTCCCTCTTCTTCTCCCTCTCTGCTCCCTCTTCTTCTCTTCCTTTTCCCTTCTTCTCCACAGCACAGCCCCCTCTCCTCTTCTGTCCTTCTTCTCTTCTTTTCTTTTCCTCCCCTTCGCCCCTTCGACTCACCTCCTCTGTTTTCCTCATGCAAGCAATAGAGGTGTGCACGAGGAAAGAGGCGGTGGGATAACCATCGCTACTTTCCTTTTTTTAATACAACTTAATAGTTTTATCCCTGATATTTTAATATTTATAAATCGATCCTCAAATTTTACACAGATCCTTACATAAATTCTGAAAATGAGGGATATTACAGTACCATCACCAAGACTACTTGGGGACCTATTCCTGACGTGGTGCCACAGCCCCAATCTAGTAGTGCCACCGCCAAGCTTGGTCCAACACTACTGAATGGACGCTGAATTTGACTTAATTCAGCCCAATTAAGGCCCAGTTGGCCCCTACTAGGATTAATCAGGATTGATATCATTTGATCCTTGTCATATGTCAAATTAATATCTCTTGACATAATGATGAATGTTTATAGGTGTCATACCTTGACATTATTTTCATTAAGAAAAATACGAAGTTTTATATTTATGTTAGAGCATGCTTGTTAAGCAAAATGATAAGTTCAATGGTTGGAACTTATCAGTTTCGGCTTGAATTCAAAGGATTGAATTCGAGTATTTTTACCTTCTCATAATATGGCATATTGATAGAGGGAGTTAAGATTAACTCCATCATCAATTGATTGTCATCATAAAAAAGGGGGAGATTGTTGAATCTCGGATTTTGATGATGAAGTCAATTGGTGAATTATTTGTTCTAATCCATATTATCGAGATAAGTATATAGGATTAACTACAATAGGATGAAAACATAAAGTGATTTACCGAGGTCAAGTTCGTTGGGAGTTCGAGAGTTCATCGAAAGTCCGAAGGATAGTCAGAAGTATTGCCGGAACCAACCGAGATAGAATCAGGGACTTATCGAAGGTTTCAGAAATTCATCGAAAAGATCGTCGGAGGTTCGCGGAGATCACCAAGAAGGTTCAGAAGCTTGCCAAAGACTCGTTGAACTCGCCACAGAATCCAGGAACCTGTTGGGAGTCCGCTGGAAGAAATCCGAAGGAGTGTCAGAAGTCCACCGGAAGTTCGTTGGAAAGCTTACCGGAAGAAGACTTAAAGAATGTTGATTTAAATTGCTTAGAATTATATTTTAATTTTGTAGTTAGCATGTAATTAGGGTAAGGATTAGGAAATAATCCTGTTTAAACCTGGTAGAGGCCAATCCGGCCCTTATTGCGTTGATTTGGGCCGAAATTAAGGCTCATTCAACTTTGCTAAAAAGCCCGGGCGGTGGCACCGCCTAGGACCCGAGAGCCCGGGCGGTGGCATCGCCCAGACTAGGGTAGTGGTACTGCCCAGAACCCGAGAGCCTAGTACTCTATCAGTCTGACATTGTTAAGCGGTGGCACCACTAGCACCGAGAAACCCAAAAATAATTCAAATTTAGAGCCCAAATTTGAATCCTCTTGGGGTTTATAAATATCCCTCCTTTCTCAATTGAGAGGGCAACCTTTTGAGAGTTAGAAATTGAGCAAAAGCTATAGCAAAGCTTTGTTTTCAATAGCTTAAGTGTTCACCTCCCTCTCTTTGCAAAAATCTGTAAGAGTATGAACCACTTGTAAAAAGATTATAAGAGGGGTATTTGGTCCTTCCCCTTCAACGTGACTTACTAGTGGAAGTTTGGAGCCTCATCGAAGAAGGCTTCGAAAGTGAATGTAAGTCATTTGACTGAACCACTATACATCGTGGTGTTCCTTGAATGTGTGAGTGTTTAAATTTCCAAATCATTTCTCTACTTAGCTACAAATCATTTGGTCTTCATCTCCTTTACTCGAGCTACTTTAACTTAGTCATTTTTCGTCGAATCGAAATCTCCATACGAACTAGTTATTTACGAAATCGATTTCAAACTTACTAGTTTTAATCCGCTACACTAATTCACCCCCTCTTAGTGCCACTCCGATCCTAATAGGAGTTAATCTTAATTCCCCCTATCTATATGTCATATTATGAGAAGGAAAGCACTTGAATTCAATCTCCCTGAATTCAAGCCGAAACCGATAAGTTTCATCTGTTGAACTTATCATCATGCTTAACAAGCATGACCTTTCATTCATAAATATAAAACTTCATATTTTGAAAACAATGTCAAGGTATGACACTCAATTTCAAGTCAAATGATGATAGACATTTATCACTTCGACGAATGATACCAATTATAATTTGAAATACAACAAGGATCACATGATATCAATATAAAATGCACACATGCAAAGCGTGATATCATTTTACGATGTACTATCAAATAAAATGATAACTTATCATATCAATGAAAGATACTAATTTTTAAACATGATTTGATAACAATCTCTCAAAAATTTACATTTTAAGCATTTGAGATACATTGCGATATGATACAGATAAGTCATTCATTTCTTCTTGATACATGCAAAATGTTTATCAAGTCACCAATTTATTTTGCTCATGTAGTGCATTTAACAAGTCATCAATTTAATTTTGCCACATTCTTCTCCCCCTTTGTCATCAACAAAAAGGAGGTGAATCATAATATCGAAAAAATGGTGAAGTTAGTCATCATAAGGTATCATGATGCTAGTCATTTATCAAACATATCAAAAATTGTAAAGGTAGTTATCAACAATATACGATACATAAGAATGAGACTAAAATTTGCTTAGAAGATGAGTTGAATACATGTTCTGGAAATATACACGATACATAAGACGGATAAACCCGAAAAGTGATTTGTTCATTCTTATTCATATTTATGAAATCTAGAAAATGATCATTTATCAAGTTATGAAAGATTCATACATGAAAGAAGATGAAAGGTTCAAGATGCAATTTTGAAAATAAAATTGTAAAGTGGAAGGATAGAACATTAAAGCCATTCATCAAACATTTAGTCATTTGTTAACCATATTAACAAGAGCTCAAAAATTCATGAGAGAGAGAGATCAAAAATTCATGAAAAAGTTTAACTTGGCATTTATGAAGTGGAGCACATCAATATCAAAAGTTTCGTAGATAAAGATTCAACTTGGCATTCATAAGAATGAAAGATAAATAATCAAAGCTTCAAGACTTAGAGATTAGCACAAGAGTTGAGATTAAAGTTCGAAGAGAGTATAATAAACACTTAAGAGCTTAATCTTTATGCAAAGTTCATTAATATATGTATACTTACATATATCAAGTTTCAAATGATATGCAATTTATGAAATCATTTAGTCATCCTAAAGGAGCTAGAGGGAGTATAAAAACAATTTTACTACATCATTGAAGGGTATGATATAACTCAAAATTCATCGATCAAAGGAGGAGAATCAAAATATTACGATCGAAGGATAAAAATGATAGCTTTGTTCAAAAATATGATATCATAAAGATGTCATCCAAAATCTGATAATAATAAGTTGAGATTATAAAAACCAAAGTTGAAAAATTTTGGAAAAGGAACATACAACATCTTCATGTATTAGGACAATTTAGCATGCCTAATTCTCTTCTAATGAAGTCAAATTATTCTTTATTTAGGGGTTTTGTGAAGATGTCCGCTAATTGGTATTTTGTATCAATGAATTCTAGAATGACATCATTATTATTGACATGATCTTATATAAAGTAATACCCATGTCAATATGCTTAGTTCTAGAGTATTGAATGAGATTTTTGATTAGGCAAATAGCACTTGTATTATCATATTTTATGGAAATATTCTTTAAATTAATTCCATAGTCTTGTAAAGTATTTTTCATCTAAACAACTAGTGCACAACATGCACTTGCGGCTATGTATTTGGCTTCGACTATAGATAGTGCAACCAAGTTTTACATTCTTGGAAGTCTAAGAAACAAGTGTATGTCCTAGAAATTAGCATGTTTCGGATGTGCTTTTTCTATCTATTCTACATCTACTGAAGTCATTGGATTTTGGATACGATAATACTAGGTTAGGAGTTCTTTTAAGATACCTAAGGATTCTTTTAATGGCTTTGAGGTGAGATAACTTAGGATTAGCTTAAAATCTTACACAAAGTCCTATACTAAACATGATATTCGGTCTAGTTGCGGTAAGGTAAAGCAAACTACCTATCATTCTCCTATATTTTTTTTATCAAAATTTTCTCCACTTTCATCCATGTCTAACTTAATAGAAGTACTCAAAGGAGTGTTTATAGCTTTTGAACTATCCTTGTTAAATCGTTTTAACAATTCTAGTGTACATTTAGATTGATTAAGAAATCTACCATCACTAAGTTATTTAATTTGTAATCCTAAAAAGAAGGTTAGTTCACCCATTAGACTCATTTCAAATTTATGACTCATACACTTGACAAATGATTCATATAGTGATTCATATAGTGATTCATTAGTAGAACCAAAGATAATGTCATCAACATAAATTTGAACAATAAGAAAATTATTTTTAAAATATTTAATAAATAATATAATATCAACCTTGCCTTTAGTAAAATTATTTGAAATTAGAAATGAACTAAGTCTCTCATACCAAGCCCTTGGGGCTTGTTTTAACCCATAAAGAGCCTTAGTTAGTTTAAACACATGATTAGAAAAAAGAGAGTTTTCAAAACTAGGTGGTTGTTCAACAAATAATTCTTTGAAATAAAACCATTTAAGAAAGCACTTTTGACATCTATGTGAAACAACTTAAAATTATTACTACTAGCATAGGTAAGGAGCATCCTAATGGCTTCTAATCTTGCTACAGGAGTGAAGGTCTCTTTGTAATCAATACCTTTTTCTTGGTTAAAACTTTTGGCTACTAATCTAGCCTTGTTTCTAACCACGATACCAAATTCATCTTGCTTATTTCTAAATACCCATTTGGTACCTATAACTAAATGGTCACTTGGTCTAGGAACAAGCTTCCACACCTCATTCCTCTCAAATTGGTTCAATTCCTCTTGCATTGTGATAACCCAAGAATTATCTTTCAAGGCTTAATCAATGCACTTAGGTTCAATTTAAGAAAGGAAAGTGGCGTTGGAACAAAAATTCTTAAAAGAGGAATGAGTTTAAACCATTTTTGATGTGTCTCCTATAATTAGCTCCTTAGGATGGGCATCTACATACTTCCATTTCTTAGATAAGGAAACTGAGAAAGAAGATGCATCCAAGTTACTATTTTGAGGAGAGGGTTCATTCAGATTTAAACCATCAAAACAAAGATCATCATCAAAATCATTTTTCTTAACTTTGGAAACTTCACTGAAAACTACATGAATAGACTCTTCTATAACCAAGGTTCTTTTGTTAAAAACATGAAAAGCTTTGAAAATGGAAGAGTAACTAAGAAAGATGTCTTCATCGGATGTTGCATTGAATTTTCCTAAGGCATCCTTTTTATTCAAGATAAAGCATTTGCATTCGAAAACTTTAAAATAAGAAATGTTTGGTTTTTTGTTATTTCATAATTCATAAGGAGTTTTGGATAGAGATGGTCTTATTAGAATCCTATTTATGACATAACAAGTATTAATAGCTTCAGCCCAAAAGTATTTGGGTAAACTATGTTCATTTAATATGGTTCTTGTCATTTCTTGTCAATTCCTATTCTTTTTTTCTACTACTCCATTTTATTAAGGATTCCTTGGAGTAGAAAAGTTGTAGTTATAACCATTAGATTCATAAAAATTTTGGAAGTCACGGTTTTAAAATTTACCACCGTGATCACTCTAAATAGATGAAATCATAAAACCCTTTTCGTTTTGAGCAAGTTTACAAAATTTAGAGAAACATTTAAAACAATCACTTTTTGTGAGCCAAGAAATAGGTCCAAGTATATCTACTATGGTCATCTATAATGACAAACACATATTTTCTACCTCCTAGACTTATTATATCAATTAGTCTAAATAAATCCATATGGATTAATTATAATGGTCTAGAGGTGCTTATTTGATTCTTTGATTTAAAATTATTTTTTATTTATTTTCCTAGTTAACAAGCATTACATACTTTGTCTTTAATGAACTTAATATTGGGAATGCCCCTTACAAGTTCTTTAGATGTGATTTGAGAGATTAGTTTCATGCTAGCATGATGTAATCTCCATGCCAAAGCCAAGCATCAACATTCAAAACCAAAAATGCATTTCATTGCTAAGATCATCAATGTTTATGATATAGATATTATTTTGTTTTAGTGCAATCATAGATGTGTTGTTATGTGCGTTTTCAATAATGCAAGCATTAGATTTAAATTTTACAATATATCCCTTATTACATAGTTGACTAATGCTCAAAAAGTTATGCTTTAAACCATCTATCAATAAATATCATCAATTGAAAAACTTGATTTGTTACCTATAGTTCCCTTGCCAATGATTTTACCCTTGTTGTTGTCTCCGAAAGTGACATACCATTCATCTTGGCTAGTGAGCTTAGAGAATTGAGATGGATCTCTGGTCATGTGCCTTGAGCATCTACTTTCAAGGTACCATCTCTTGCTCCTAGCTTGTGTGGGTGAATGTGTCTACAAAAGAGGATGATTTTTAGGTACCCATTTGAACTTAGGTGCCTCAAATATTGATCTACTAAACTTATCATTGTTCATTGAGTTCCTTATTGTTCCTTTAGGAACCCATATTAACCTATGTGGGCTAAGTTTTTTATATGAACATTTGTAAGCAACATGTCTGGATTTATAATAAAAGTTACATTTCAAATGAGATGATATATGTAGTATGAGTCCTTTAATGAAGGTGGTTGGAGTTCGGTGAGATCCACTCATAAATCCAATTCCATTTTTTTTTCCGACATGACACTTGTTTACAAGGATCAAGTTCAAGCCCTTGCTACCAATCTTAAACTTGTTTAGGGTCTCTTTAAGTAGCAAGTTCTCATTTTTGATTGTCTCTAAGTGTTCACACATAGAGCAAGGGGCTAAAGAGGGAGTATCATATTTAAGACTTTCAAGCTTATCGACTAAGAGAGCATGCTCCTTCTTTAATAAATTAAACTTTTTACTAATAGCTCTACACTTATCAAATAATTTATGAAAAATGATTGAAAGTTTGTCGAAAGATAAATCTTCATTAAATAACTCACATACCTCATCTCCTAAAGCCATTAGCATGAAGTTGGCCTCCTCTTTGTTGATTACTTCATTTTCGGAGCCATTTGAGTCATCCCATATCGCCTTTAGAGCTTTTTTCCTCTTTGGTTGCTTCTTAGCTTGAGGGCATTCACTTTTGAAGTGCCCTGTCTTCTTGCATTCATAACATATAACTTGGTCCTTTTTGGGTTTAATTTTATTTTTAGTATCGTTTTTAAATTTATTCTTTCTTATAAATTTTTTGAATTTCCTAGTTAAGAGTGTAAGTTCATCATCAAGGTCCTCATCACTTGAAGATTCCTTCAAGTGGTCTTCTTGTGTTCTCAATGTCATATCCTTCGTGTTCTTTGGAATGAGGTTATCTAGCTCATCATGAGCATGACATGTCATTTCATAGTTCTTTAAAGACCCAATGAGTTCTTCGAGAGAAAAATTTTTAAGGTCTTTGGCCTCTTGAATTGCCATACTTTTGGATCCCAACTTTTTGGAATGGATCTTAAAATTTTTGTTACAAGTTTGAAATTAGAAGAACCTTTACCAAGTGCTTTGAGTCCATTGACGACATCCATGAAACAGGTGTACATGTCACCGATGGACTCACTTGGTTTCATTCGAAATAATTCGTAAGAATACACCAAGAGATTGATTTTAGACTCTTTCACTCGGTTAGTACCTTCATGAGTGATTTCAAGAGTATGCCAAATATTAAAAGCTGATTCATAAATCAAAACATGATTAAACTCATTTTTATCAAGTGTGCAAAACAAGGCATTCATAGCATTTATATTAAGTGCAAAAACCTTCTTCTCCGATTCATTTCATTCATTCATCAGAAGAGAAGATTTTTTAAATCCATTTTCAATGATATTTCAAAGTTCAAAATCCATGAAAATAAGAAAAATCTTCATACGAGTCTTCCAATAGGTGTAATCTGACCCATTTAACATAGGTGGACATGTAATAGAATAACCTTATTGCATGCCAGAATAAGCCATCTCTCTTGGGTTTTAAACCAAATGAGAGTGACCAAGCTCTGATATCAATTGTTAGGATCTGAACGGCACTAAGAGGGGGGGGGGGAATTAGTGCAGTGGATAAAACCCATAAATTTGAAATCGATTTCGAAAATAGTTATTTGAAGAGAAAATTTGATCCGACGAAAATGATTCCAACAGAATAATTCATGTGAATGCTATCAAAAGTAGAGAGAAGGAGATTGATAGATTTGCAGCAAAGTAAAGAACAAGATGCAATAATTAAAACTCACAAATTCAGAGTAGTACGCAGCGATGTATAGTGGTTCGGTCTAATAACCTACGTCCACTTCTGAAACCTCCTCCGATGAGGCTCCTAACTTCCACTATCAAATCTTCTTGAAGGGAACAGACCAAGCACCCCTCTTACAAACTTTTACAAGTGGTTCACACTCTTACAGAATTTTGATAAAGAAAAAGTGGGAGGTGAACACTCAAGCTATCGAACACAATTTTGCTATAGCTTTGACTCAGTTTTTTCACTTCTTAAAAGGTGCTTAGCCAGCTAAGAAGAGAGAGATATTTATAGACTCAATTGACTTCAAAAATGGAGGAAAAAAGAGTCATATCCTGGATTTTTGGGTGCTAGCAGTACCACCGCCTAGCATTGGTGGTACCATCATTAGTTGACCCTGTTCTGCTAGTGTACTGGGTGGTACCACTGCCCAGTCTAATTGTACTACCACCTGACAAGGTCCTCGGACTCTATGGACTAGCGGTACCACCCCTTGTCAAGTAGTATCACCGTTGATAGGTAATAACTGTTAACGGTACCATCGCCTAAATGACCTGGGGACCTATTCTCGGGATAATGCCACCACCCTAGTCTAGTGGTGCCACCGCCAGGCCTAGTCTAGCACTGCTGAATGGACCTTGAAGCCAGCCCAATTCAGTCTAATTAAGGCCCAATTGGCCCCTATTAGGGTTAGTCAAGATTATCACCTAATCCTAATCCTAATTATATGCTAACTACGAAATTAAAAATATATTCTGAACAAAAACTAAACCGGCATGTCGAGTTTTCTTTCGACGAGTTTCCGGTGAACTTCTGACACACCCTCAGATTTCTTCCGGCGGACTCCCAGCAGGCTCTCGAACTTTATGACAAGTTCCTTGAATCTTTAGTAAGCTTCCAAACCTTCTCAGTGAGCTTTGTGAACCTCTAACGATCTTTCCGGTGAACTTCTAAAACCTTCGACAAATCCCTGATTCATTCTCGGTTGGTTCCGGTAGCACTTTCGATGATCCTTCGGACTTTCGGTGAACTCTTGAACTCTCATCGTACTTGACTCCAGCAATTTGCTTTATGTCTTCATTGCTATTGTAGTTAATCCTGCACACTTATCTCAATAATATAGATTAGATCAAATAACCTATCAATTGACTTCATCATCAAAATTTAAGATTCAACAATATATGGTACTATAGCCTGACACCCTCCGCACTAGTGATACCGCTAGTCTGGGCGATGTCATCACTTGACACAACCAAGAAGACTATGTCTGGGCGGTACCATCGCTTGGCATTGGGTAGTGGCACCACCTAACCCAACTTTAGGTCACTGAATTAGGCCCAATTGGCCCCTAATCAAGTTAGCTTTGTTACACTCAAAACCAACTCAATTAAAACCTAAACTATTTCGATCAAGACATAAACAATTACAAATAAGAATCCTATGTTGTTCGGCATGTCATTGGTTTGTTCAAACTCTTAGTGCATCGTCCTTTTCTTTAGTATATTACTTGATCCATCGGCATGTTGACTCCCGCAACATCCAATCTTGGAGCAATATCTGATCCTTCCGGTCTGATGCTCGATCTTTGAATCCAACACAACGTCTATTTCTTCTACTTTAATCGATTTATCTTTCCATAATTGAAGTTAATTCTATATTACTTTTCTCAAACACGGATTAGATAATAAACTCATTAATTGATTTCATCATCAAAATTCAGGATTCAACATTTTGTGTATTAATCTTTGCACAACGATAAGAAACTATTTTTCTCTAGGAAATCTGTGATTTTGTTTTCTGTTCTTCCACTATGCATGTGATGCTACCCTAGGTTTTCTAACAACATATATATGGTAGGTGTTGTGATGAGTAGAGTTTCAAATATGAGATATCTGCTAGAGCCCCTATCTTATTAGATATCCAGCAAATCCTTGAATTATTGGATCCTATGGATGAGATCCAATAAGAGCCAATGAGAGATTATTAGGTAGAGATCCACCAATCTAAGAGGCTTGGGTAGTTAGATGGAGATCTAGTCTCCAATAGGATAGGATCCATTAGGGTTAAATTGACAAGGACCTCTATAAATAAGAGGGAACCAAAGGGGCATAGGCTAGACCCTTTTTGGCTACCACCTCCTATACTCCTCTCTCTCTCTCCTCTTCAGTCGATAGCCCTAGTTTGAGGTGTGTGGATAGTAAGAAGGGCTGACCCCTTCTTGATCATGTGATGCGCATGGAGAGGAGCATCGTGTAGGTGTTTTTATCGCATCTGTCATATGGATCACTACTAGAGAGGAGGACAATTGATCTCGTTCATCCTCTCCCATAAATCTGTAACTTTTTTAGAGATATACGATCTCCCTAGGTAACATATTTTTTACATATGCATAGGTTTTAGTTTTGTAGGTTTTTACACATCAATCTTTGCACGACGACTAGAAACTATTTTCTATGGAAAATCCAAGAATTTTGTTTTCTATTCTTCCACTGTGCATGTGATGCTATCCTTAGTTTTCCAACACTATCTATTCGAGTCTCACTCTAATCGAATTCTCTCAAAAACTCCTCTCTCAGTTTGAATCTCATGCTTATCAGATTCATCATGACCTGATCGACCTTAACGAAGGATTTGATTAAGTGAGAGCACATGAAATATTCTTCTTATGATACCAAGAGTGGATGATCCTCTATCAACACTCAATTTCCTTTGTAAGGTTAGCAACCACCTAATAACTAGCTATGCTAGATTTGGAACATCCAAACCTATAAGTCTGACATCAAAGAATAGAATACTCAAATAAGACATCCTTAGTATCTCAAGTCTAAGGACTAGACACATAATTAGGACTACGGAATTACTATATGACTATGAGGTATCATTAACTAACTAGTATTCTGTAAGCAGATCATTCAATGAACTCATTCTCCAATGAGCACCTGCACTACATCCCTAGTATCCCCACACAAGTAGTTGTGAAACCAACTACTTTTATTATATGGATGGGTATATATAGCATATCGGTTTGTTTAGTTATCTCAATATCTCTCTTAAGTAACCTATGACCGGGAATATTTAGTGATCTATATTTATAGATGAATTAGTCTCACTATCATGATCCAATTCCCATTGCATATATCCAAGAACATCACATTATATATTTATCACATAATATAAAATGAGAAAAATACCATAATAATAAAAAAAAAGATTATGTAGTGTATCACACGTGCTATTACTCACATAATTAGCTTGTAGGGTACTTGTAACTAACAATCTCCTACATAACATAAAGCCAATCACATACATGCCTAATCCCCATTAGAACTCTATGATGATTAAAAATATTCTAAAATAATGGATGGGTTAGTGGATCTGTAATGTTATCTTCGGATGAAACTCTTCCCACTACTATATCACCATGAGCTATAATCTCTCTAATCAAGTGGAACCTCCTCAGAACGTGCTTGGACTTCTAATGAGTTCTAGGTTCCTTTGCTTAAACAATCACCCTATTATTATCATAATATAAGGGAATCGACTCCTCATTACCTGACAAGACTCCTAAATCTATGATGAACTTCTTCATCCAGACTCCTTCCTTTGTTGCTTTTGCTGCAATAATATACTCTACCTTAGTGGTCGAGTTAGTAATAGTGTCTTGCTTCGAACTCTTCTAGCTTACTGTTCTTCCATTCAGGATAAACACATACCCTGAGTTTGACTTACTATCATTGACATCAGACTGAAAACTCGAGTCCATGTAGCCCTCAACCTTGAGGCTACCTCCTCCGTATACCAGTAAAAGATCCTTAGTCCTTCTTAAGTACTTAAGAATACACTTTAATGCCTTATAGTGTTCTAAACTTAGATTCACCTGATACCTACTCATAACACTTAGAACATGCACTATATCAAGCTTGGTATATAGTATAACCTGTATAATATATCCTATTATTGAGGCACAGGAAATCATATCTATGTTTGCCTTTTCTACAAGAGTCTTTTAGGACATACTCCTGGAAAGTGATATTTCATATCTCATCGGTATGAGACCTCTCTTAGAATTTTTCATGTCAAACCTTTTGACAATGGTGTCTATATACCTAGATTGGGACAAATCGAGCATCCTTTTGGATCTATCTTTATAGATATGAATCTCCAAAAATCTAGGATGCTTCCCTTGAGTCCTTTATGGAGAAGTGTCTAGATAATCAAGTCTTAACCATGGAGAATATTCCTACATCATTCCTAATGTTTAGGATGTCATCCACATATAGCACGAAGAAGGTGATAGCGCTCCTACTTACCTTCATGTATACACAAGGCTCATCTTTATTCTTAACGAAGTCATAAGATTCGATCGCCTAATTAAATCTTATATTCTAACTTTAGAAAGCTTGCTTTAGTCTATAGATGGACTTAAGTAATCTGCGTACATAATTTGGACTTTCCTTGGATATAAATCCCTTAGACTATATTATATACACCTCCTCCTCGAGATTGCTATTGAGGAACGTGACTTTCATATCCATTTGCTAGATCTTATAGTCAAAGTGCATTGTAAAAGCCAATAGAATTCAGATGAATTTCAACATGACAACAGATAAGAAGGTTTTGTCATAGTCAACACGTTACCTTTGATAATATCTTTTAGCCACCAGTCTTGCCTTGTAGGTCTTTATCTTTTGATCTACTCCAATCTTTTTCTGAAAATCTACTTGCAACTAATGAGTACAATATCCTCAAGCACATCAACTAGATTCTAAACCTTATTAGAGTAGATAGAATCAATTTTAAAATTCATGACCTCTTGCCACTTCTTGGAGTCTACACTCATAATAACCTCTTCGTAGATCTGAGGATCGATATTCTCAATGTCATTGCCCTTGATATATCTCACATATCTCTTAAAAGGGTTGGACACTCTACTAGACCTACGTAGAGTCAAAACTTGTGTGCTAGGTACCTGAACAGACTCATCCTTTGGAATGGTACTTGACCTAGGTTCTCTAATCTCGCTCAACTCTATCATGCTCCCACTCTTTCTATCAAGAATACGTTCCTTCTTAAGGAACATCATCCTCTTGGTGACAAAGACCTTTTGGTCCTTGGGGTGATAGAAATAATACCCGCAAGTTTCCTTGGGGGTATCTTAGAAACTTGTACCATTTCGTCTTTGATTCCAACTTGTTAGAGTTGTATCTTCTAATGTAGGCAGAGTAGCCCCAAATCTTAACAACTTAAAGATCGAGCTTCTTTCCCTTCCATATCTCATATGGTGTAGACACTACAACTTTAGATAGAACTATATTCAAAAGGTAAGCTGCGGACAATAAGGCATATCCTTAGAAAGATATGGGTAAGTCGACGAAACTTATCATAGATTACACCATATCTAACAGCATGCGGTTCCTCCTTTCGGATATATCATTGAGCTAAGGTGTTTAAGGAGTCCACTAGGATAGGATTCCATGATCTTTGAGAAATTGGGTGAACTCTATGGTTAAGTACTCTCCTCGATCTGATCGAAGAGTCTTAATACTCTTTTCAGTCTAATTTTCTATCTTATTCTTATATTTTCTAAATTTCTTGAAGGCTTGGGACTTATACTTCATTAATTACACATGTTCATACCTAGAAAAATCATTAGTAAATGTAATAAAGTATGAATAACCACTTATGGTTTAGGTTGACATAGGACCACATACTTCAATATGTACGAGCCCTAGTAACTTAATAGCTCTCTCTAATTCCATTAAATAGAGAGTTGGTTAATTTTTCTTGAAGGTAAGACTCATAGGTTGCATATGATTCATAATCGAATGGATCTGAGTATTTATCTTTTACCAACTTTTGAATTCTACTTTCATGGATATGACCTAGTCTATAATGTCATAGATATATATTGTTTACCTCATCTCACTTGCTCTTAGACACACTAATATTCATGATATGTGGAGCAATATTTAATATAAATAATCTATTATGTAAGATTCCTTTACTAATTATCTCATCATCTAGAATCAATGAACAATTATTGTTCTCAAAAACTAAATTGTATCCATTATTTGTTAAACAAGAAATAGAAATAATATTTTTGATGATCGAAGGAATGAAATAACATGTATCTAATGTAAGAATAGCTCCACTAGGCAATGGTAGGGTAACCTCATTAATGGCAACAATAGTAACTTTTGTGTCATTCTCCATCCTGAGGTCCACCTCGCCTCTCACCAATCTTCTAGGCTTTGCTAAAACTTACAACAAATTACAGATATGAGATGCACTATTGGTATCTAATACCCATATATTATCATAACTTTTTGATAAATAGAGATAATCATAAATGTACCTAAAGCTTCTCCAAGCTTCTGGTTTTCCTTTTCTATAAGGTACTTGCTAGTTATATGTGCCCTGCAAGCCAATCACATAAGTGATGGCACTTGTGACTTGATATGCACTCTTTCTTTTGCTTATTATTATCAGACATTTTATCACTTTATCTTACGTGTTGCATATATTGTGATGTCCTTGGATCTATGCAATGGGAATCGGATTGTGATGAGATCACGATAATGAGACCGATTCACCTTTAAACACAAATCCCAAATAATCTCTGTCATAGGTTACTCGAGAGGGACATTGAGATAACCGGATAGATTGGTGTACTGTATACCCGTCCATATGATGGAGGTGGTTGGTCTCATACCTACTCGTGTGAGGACACTAAGAGTACAGTGCAAGTGCTCATTAGGGTATAAGTTCACTAATTTATCCGCTTACGGAATACTGGATGGTTATTGATACCTCACGTCAGACAACGATTCCGTAATCCTAGTAGTGTATCTGATCCTTAGACGTGAGACACCAAGGATGTCCTGTATGAGTACTCCACTCTTTAATACCAGACTTATAGGTTTGGAAGTTCCAGATATAGTACAACCGGTTATTGGGAGTGGTAGCCAACCTTACGAGCGCTATTGAGTATCAATAGAGGATCATCCGCTCTTAGTATCATGAGAAGAATATCCTATATATTCTTGCTTGAATAAATCCTTGGCCAAGGTTATTCGAATTGAGAGAGAAAGAGTTCTTCATGAGAATCTTACTAGAGCAAGATTCGAGAAGAGATCATATGGGCCTGACAGCACCATGCCCGGTATAGGGTCTCTAGGATATTAGATGGATGAGGGAATATAGATACATGGTAACTGAGGACAGATAAGTCTAAAGGATTGGATTCCCATGTATCGTCTAGGGACTACGGCGTAGTGGCCTAGTACGTCCATAGTTGATGAGTCAAGTAAATTATTATAGAGATAATTTAAATTCACTGAGTCAGAATGAGTTCTGACAAGTATCACTCATGGCCAGTTCGATATTGAGCCTAGAGGGTCACATACATATGGTAGGTGTTGCAACGAGTAGAGGTTCGGATATGAGATATCCGTTGGAGCCCCTATCTTATTGGAGATCCATTAAGCCCCTAAATTATTGGATCCTCAAATAAGATCCAATAGTTGCTAATAAGAGATTATTGGGTAGAGACCCACTAATCCAAGAGGCTTGGGTAATTGGATGGAGATCCAATCACCCTCTAAAATAGGAGGGAACCAAAGCTCCATCCTCTCCCTCTCCCTAGAGAGGTGCATCATCGCTGTCCCTACCATGTGGATACCACTAGAGAGGAGGACGCTTGATTTCCTTTATCCTTCCTATAGATCTGTAGGGATTCAGGGATATACGATCTCCCTAGGTACTTTCTTTTACACATGTAGTTTTCGCGGATTTATTTTTGACGCACCGATCTTCGCACGACAACAGAACCTTTTTACGAAAAATCTGTGGTTTTATTTTTTTGTTCTTCCACTGCACATGAGATATCGCCCCATAGGATTTCCCAAAAGTACTCTTTCAAGTTCCTTTTCCATTACTTGCCTTTGTCACAATGATAGTATTATCCTTTATCCTTTATCAAGTCCTTTTGGTAACCTTTATCTTTCCCGGCCTACCCTTGCCCTTGCTCTTCTTAAGGAACTTTTCTATCTTTTTTTTTGTCTCATTGTGCGAAAGAGGCTCTTGGATATCTTATATCATTAAGTCCTTCCTTGTTCCTCAAATAATTTACGGAGATGAAGGAGGATGGATTTAGCATCCATCCATCCTCAAACAATTTATAGAGATGAAACATACAATACCCTTTAGCATATGAATCAAAAATCTCCGATGAATTTCTAATGGGGATTGGGATCCTATTGATATCTTAGTATGACCTCAAGGGACTCGACCAATCACACTAAGTCAAAAAAAAATGTAACTCTTCCCAATCTCAACTCCTTTGATTTCCATCCTCCTCAACCTTCAAACCATTATGGCTTGGAGAGACTCGACCAACTATGATATTTAATTAAGTCAACACCATCATTATAAGATGAGTCTAATTTGATAATACACCCTCGAGGGACTCGACCAAGCATACCATGTCCTTAGGTCACCGATGACATTTCTTTCTTGTAGGCATGATCTCAACTCCCAATATAAGTAATTCTCGAGGGACTCGACCAACTCAGCCCATATTAAAAAATGATTTCTACCAATAATGATAGAAGACCATGTGGGTCAATTTAATTGTCTCATATTTATCGACTTAATATTATTATTGGAGGGATTTTTAGTTTTGGTTCGATCTCATAGTTAAATGTATCGTATCACACACATATATTTAACATATATTTACATCACATATAAATATATATACCTAGTAGGTGTAGAAATATATATCATATATATAAACAATTTACATCCATACTAGATGACTATGGACTATAATCTAGTGTGATCAGGCCTGAGCCAAAAGATATGATCACGTACATAAAGATCTAAGTGTGTCTTGGTGAATCTCCATGCCCAGTGATCGTCCATCTCGTCTGATTGATCTTGCTAATACCTTAGTACATTTCCACGCCTGGTAATCATCCATCTCATCCTCTTGGGATTTGCTAGACCTCCATGCTCTAGCCATTTCATTTCGTGTAATTATAACTTAATTATAGGTATGTAGGCTCAAAAAAATATATATCACATAAATGAAAAACCTTGATCTTATCAAAGGGAGGTACGTCACTAAGGGAGATGGAAATATAGGTCAGATATAATGAGAGAGAGAGAGAGAGGCTTGCAAGCCTCAATAATAATCACAAACATATCATCACACATGGCTCATGATCATTTATCCACATCATACATCATATGTATATGCATATATAGGACTAACTAGGTAATAATAAATTAAACTATTTAATTAAACTTGAATTAACCTTTAATTCAATATAAAAAACTCTACATTATCCACTTTCTTGGATATCCCAAGCAGACAAGAAACCCTGGCCACATGGTTTCCTTAGGCAATCAGGGATCCCTTGCCACCAAGGTTGTCTACGACCTCGTGGCTCTTAGCTAGAGCAGTCAATGCTACTCTTGACTAAGGTTACAAATAGCCCTCAACCAAGGCTGTAGGACAACAACCCTTGCTACCATCCTTTCTTAACAATTCACATGCCAAAAATCATGCTGCTCTAATTTGAAATCAAAGAAAATGCAACTACTTTATGCAAAAACTGATTCTACGTGATTCAACACAAGATGCAATTAATAACCGATCTTCGCATAAGTAACCTAGCTCTAATACTACTGTTGGGAAACCATAGAGAGTATCATATGTGCAACAGAAAATAAAAACAAAAATTGGTTTCCCAAATTAGATTTATGCAATGATCGGAAGTGTAAAACTTGAAAGCAACAAAACCACATAACTATATAACATGGTTAAGACATTCTCACATAGGATAAATCGTATATCCCCTAATTCATAGATCCCAATCAATGAATGAAGGAGCTCTCGCAAACTCCTCTCTAGCAGTGATTCATATAGCGGATGTGGCAACGACACACCTCCTCACATAGTATGTTCTTTCCTCACGTTCGTACACTAACGCACCACAACAACCAAAGAGGGATCAGTCCCTCTTGTTGTTCTCTCACACCAGAGAGGAGGTAGTTGGTTGGAGGAAGGGGCAGGGGAGACATGAAGGAGGTGGTGGTAATAGGGGTCTAGCCTATGACTCATTAAGCCCCAGTCCTTTTTATAAAGAGCCATCTTTACTTACCTTAATGGATTCTACATTAATAGGCATTAGATCTCCATCCAATTATCTTAGCTTAATGGATAATAGATTCCCATCCAATAACCACTCTAAGTCCTATTAGTCTCACCTAATAGATTCAATAAAATAGGGGCTTATTGGATATCTCATATCCAATCCTTTACTAGTCGTGTTATCCACTATATGTATGTGACCCTCTAAGCTCAATACCGAGTTGACCATGAGTTGCACCAGTTAGAACTCCTTCTGACTCAACGAATTATTATCTCTATAATAATTTACTCAACTTATTGATTACAAACATACTAGGCCACTATGTCATAGTCCCCATATGGTACAAGGGAATCTAATCTATTGGACCTGTTTACCCTCAATTACTATATATCCATAGTCCTTTATCCATGTAATATCCTATAGAACGTATATCAGGCGTGGTACTATTAGGCCCATATAAAATATATTTGAGTCTTACTCTAATCGGATTCTCTCGGAGAACTCCTTCCCTCTCAATCTGAATATCATGCTGATCGAAATCATCACGATCTGATCGACTCTAGCCAAGGATTTGCCTAAGTGAGAGCACATAGAATATTTCTCCATAATACTAAGAGTGGATGATCCTCTATTGATACTCAATTGTCTTTCGAAGGTTAGCTATCATTCCCAATGATCGTTTATACTAGAATGTGAACTTCTAGCCCTATAAGCTCGATATCAAAAATATAGAATACTCAAACAAGGTATCCTTAGTGTCTCAAGTCTAAAAACCAAATATAAAACTAGGTTTATAGAATCACTGTCTGATGATGAGATATCATTAACCATACAATATTCTGTAAGTAGATCATTCAGTGAATTAATTCTCCAATGAGCACTTGCACTATATCCTTAGTGTTCTCACATAAGCAGCTATGAGACCAGTTGCCTTCATCATATAGACAAGTGTATATAGTACACCGGTCTGTCTAATTATCTCGATTTTTCTCTCGAATAACCTATAACCAGGAATTTTAGTAATCTATGTTTATAGGTAAATTAGTCTCATTATCATGATTTTATCATGATCCAATTCCCATTGCACAAATCTAAAGATATCAATATATATATATATATATATTCATCACATAATATAAAATGAGAAAAATATCATAATAATAATAACCAAAAGATATAGTGCAACGTATCACACGTGTTACCACTTATGTGATTGGCTTGTAGGGCACCTATAACTAGGAATACCACATAAAATTCAAATTTTACAATAGTAGTACCATTAGAGCCTAGAATTATGATGGTAGTATTACCCAATATCAATAGTAGAACCGCTGGTATCCCAAAATTCAGGGATTTAAATTTTTTGGCTCCATTTTTAAAGCCTTTTAGATCCTATAAATATCTCACTTAGGCTTAATCAATGCTGCATCCATTTATAAGTTTGTGAAGTGTTGTAACTCACTCTTTGAATATTGTTTTAGTCTTTTCCTCTTTTTTGAGTTTAGTTGTGATACTAATTATATGAGGTGAGGGATCTTTTATAAAAAAAGTGAGTGTGAAGGTTCTCTCCTAAGCTTGTAAAAATAAGAAAAGTTATAATAAAAGTAGTTGATCTTCACCCATTAGAAGGAAAATTAGTAGTGAAAGTTAGTAGCCTTGAGAGAAGAGGAATTAGGAGTGGACGTAGTGTCACGGACTTAGCTGGTTTTGCCTAAGCCGTGCGGCACCAATGCGTATCACTGCAAAGGTCAGCCTCTTCGAAATCTCCTACGATCCCTTAGGACCTACGAAAGAGAAGACGGGATAGAGAAAGCACTTCACACGGGATCCGCAAGCCACTCTTTTAGCAAACACTTTATAGCCAATGCAAATTCCAACCATGGATATCACAAGCTCAGAACGGTTGCACAATAAAGGTATAAAATTGGTCCACTACAGACTGAATTCTAGTACAAGTATTCACTCGATGCAAACTTTATGTACAAGCCTACAATGGTTGCCAAACTCACTCAAATGGGGCATTTAGCTTTTGGCAAGCTCTTTACATGCTTTACAATCTATAACAAACCAAAAGGGACATGGACACGCATAAGCATTTCACTGAACAAGCCGTTTACAATTTGTCCGTGACATTCTCCCCCACTTATTCCTTCGACGTCCTCGTCGAAGCCTTTGCTGACGCTGCAACTTCATTTCTTTGTTGGATCTTCGATCTTCTGCTCTTGCTGCGATGCGCCCCTTGGCTCCCAATTGTTCTCCGCTTGTTGTTGTTGAGTCGTCGAACTTTAATCCGCCATGCCGCTTCAACTCACCAATTGTTGAATCTCGGATTTTGATGATGAAACTAATTGAGTGTGATTTGTGGTCTAACTGCATTTTGAGTTATGCAGGTCTACTATCGAGCAGGATTGACTACGATAGGGATGAAGACGTAAAGCGAAACAAAGGGCCGAAGACAAGTGTGATGAATCGTTGGGAGTTCGAGTGTTCAAAGGAAGTCCGAAGATTCGTTGGGGCGTTGCGGGCCGGCCGAGAACGAGTAGGAAGCTTGCCAAGGGTTTTCGGAGTTCGCGAGGTTCGTCGGAAGTTCGCGAGCTTGCCAAGAAAGATCGTGCTTGCCAAAGAAGCTCGGGGAACTCGCCAAGATCATCGTGAAGTCCGAGAGCTTGCCGTGAGTCCGCGGAATGGTTTCCGGTTCGTCGGAAGACTGTCGGAAGTTGACCGGAAGCTCGGGAAGAAGTTGTCATGTGGACTTTGTAATAGCTTAGGAAACGTCTTTAAAATTCATAGTTAGCACGTATTTTGGGTTAGGATTAGATAACCCAAAGTGGGGCCCATTGGGCCTTGATTAGGATGAGTTTGGGCCAAAATTTTGGCCCAAATCGAATCAAGCTACGCATGCATGCATGCTACGTGCATCTTCTTTGTAGCCCACTCTTCGTAGCGCGCCCGCTTATCGAAGCGAGCCCAGATATCTTGTAGTAGGCTCTCACCGTAGCGAGCCCGGATCTTGATCGCGCTCACCGTAGTGCGCCCGATTCTCGTAGCAGCGGTAGCACCGCTTTGCTGCTGGGCGAGCACCGCCGCTGAAGGCGGCGTAGTAGCTCCCAGCTTATCGTAGAGCGCGTAGCACCGCTTTGGCTGGGCGGTAGCACCGCTGGTGGGCGGTAGCACCGCTTTGGTTGAAGCGATAGCACCGCTGGTGCGTGAAAGCCAGGCGTAGCACCGCTTTGTCGGGCGGTAGAACAGCTTGGGTGTGTCATCTGCCAAGACTTGATCAAGAAAAACTCAAAGGATTCAAATTTTTGGCTCCAAGTTTGGGCTCCAAATTTGAATCACTTTGAGGCTTATAAATACCCCTTCCTTTTCAGCTGAAAGGGAACCCTTTTGAGCAAGAAAAAGTTTGAGTCTTGAGCTTTTGAAGAGTTTTGAAAAGTGTTGTTTTCTTTGCTAAGTGTTCACCTTCTTCTTCTTCTTGAGAGATCTTGTACAAGTGTGAACATCTTGTAAAGGGTTGTAAAAAGGGGTGTTTGATCCTTCCCCTTCAAAGGACTTGCTAGTGGAAGAGCGAGAGCCTCATCGCAAAGGCTTCAAGAGTGGATGTAGGTCATTTGACCGAACCACTATACATCATTGTGTCCTTAAATGTGTGAGTGTTTATATTTCTGAATTATTTCATTTCTTGGCTGCAAGTTCATAGTTAGTTCCTTTTCACAAGCAATTACTTTCAAGTTCTCTTTCGTCGAATCGAAATCTTCCTACGAACTTGTGTTTCTTTGCGAAATCGGTTTCAAGAATACGAGTTTAATCCGCTGCACTAATTCACCCCCCCCTCTTAGTGCCTTTTGATCCTAACAATTGGTATCAGAGCCACGTTCTTTCTCTTTCGGATTTACACCCGTGAGAAATGGCTCTAAATGGTTTTCAAGAGGGCTTTTCGGTTTTTCGTCCACCGTTCTTTAACGGTACGGACTACACATATTGGAAAACTCGAATGAGAGTTTTCATGCTTTCAATGGATTTGGATTTGTGGAACATCATTGAAAATGGTTTTCAACCTTCCTCTAAACCGACGAACGAATGGTCGGTTTTGGAGAAAAGGTCGTTTTCTTTAAACGCAAAGGCTATGAATGCCTTA
Organism: Musa beccarii; assembly: GCA_024322285.1. Classification (NCBI taxonomy): domain Eukaryota; kingdom Viridiplantae; phylum Streptophyta; class Magnoliopsida; order Zingiberales; family Musaceae; genus Musa; species Musa beccarii. The sequence continues at coordinate 25,259,512 of CM044395.1, read as the reverse complement.
TTTTGTGCTTTAAACAAGAACGAGTTTAATCGGATTTCTATGTGCGAAACGGCTTTTGACATTTGGCGAACTCTTGAAATCACGCATGAGGGAACTAGTAGAGTTAAAGACTCAAAGTAAACCTTTTGTTGCATGATTTTGAGCTCTTCCAAATGACACTGTTTAATCTATCGACGACATGTACACCCGCTTCACGGATGTCGTCAATAGCTTGAAAAGTCTTGGTAAAAGTTTTTCAATTTTGAACTCACTAACAAGATCTTAAGATCCCTTCAAAATGGTGGGATCCTAAAATAACGGCGATTCAAGAATCAAAGGATCTAAATAATTATTCTATTGATGAACTCATTGGGTCTTTAAAGACCTATGAAATGGAACATGATGAATATGATGAACATGATGAACACATGAACCACCTTCTAAAGAACAAGAAGGTTTTTGAACTTAGAACAAGAGAATGCCACTTGAGTGATGACTCAAGTGATGAGGACAATGAAGAGGACTTTGAACCTTTAATCGATCTTAATAAGTTCATTAAACAAAAATCTAAAATCAACAATGAACTTGAACGGAGGAATAGACCAATGAAGAAGAAGAAGGCTCACCAAGAAGAAGAAGCAAACTACGCTTTAATGGGCTTCGACAATGAGGTAAGTAACTTAACTTCCTTGAATTATTTTGAAATTACTTGATGATTTCCATGAATGCTTAACTTAGTTAGTAGGAATTTTTTTTTAATGCTTTTCTTGTGTTTTTAGAAATTAAAAAAAATTCAAAATTATACTATGCTTTTCTTTATAGTATTTTTGAAAAGTAAACATATGAATGATGCAAGATTTGTGATAATGCTTAGGATTAATCCATGCATGTGTATCTTGATGGTTTACATTGTCTCCAAATATGATGCTTGATGATTTTATCATGCATGAGCTTTTGAAGTAATAAAGTGTCATATTGTGATGATGAAACATATTTTTCGAATTTATAAATAGATGCATGATTTTGGCAAAAATTTGAACATGGCATTTTAACATAAAAATTGAAAGTGTGCTATCATTTTTACATATTTGGTCTTGACGATTTAATGACGAAGCTTGTGTTTTATTTTGATACATGTTTTCATAAAATTTTGAATATGCTCACATCAAATTGCTTAAAATGAAAATATCTTTTTTATTCTATTGAGATGAATGAATTCATGTTATGAGTCTTGTGAATCTCATGAAAATAAACATGATGAATATTTTAAAAATGTGCTTCATGTTTTTGGTCTTAATGATTTCTCTTGAAACTTGCTCTTTGGATCTATATGAAAAACATGAGTATACTCACATCAAATCACTTGAAATGGAACACATAAAAATGAGAAATTGCACTATCATGATGCTTTACGTGTAATGCTTTTGATCTTAATGGACTACATGACAACTTGTATTTCAAAGTAATACAATGATGATTTTCATATATATAATTGGACATACCTTATGTAATCATCATTGATAATAATAGTTGGTTGTCATGCTTAATGATTTTGTGATATCTTATGAATCTTATAAATTAAAATGATTTTGATAATATTTTCGTTTTTGAATATAATGCATGACATTTTCATATGAAAAAGTTGAACATTCTTATGAAAGATCAAATCACTTAAATTGAAACTCATAAAGATGAGAAAATGTATTGTCATGATATTTGATGCATATGATCTTGATGGATATAATGACAAACTTATGTTTTGAATTTCTACAATGATGGGATCCACATAAATGTTTGAACATACATTATGAAATCATCATTGAAATAAAAATACTAAAAGTTTGTTATCATGCTTAATGATTTTGTGATATCATATCTTGATGACAAACTCATGTTTCGGTTTTAAAATTTGATACTCATCTTTTGAAACATGAAACATATTATCATGATAAATTGAATCTCATGTCTTGGAATAATATGTTGCATTTATGCCTTGACAATTTTTATGATAAAGTTTGATTTTCAATTTTTGATGAAAGGCAAGTGATAAATTCATTTATGATATTTTATAAATCATTAGAATTACGAATGAGATTTTGATGATACGGTAATGACTTTATTCATGTTATTAATCTCAAAAATAATAATTTAATTATGAGTCATAAGTTGATAAATTGAGCTTGAATGATTTTTCTTTTAATGATTCTTGAATCTTCTAGAATTATGATTTGTTAAGACATATTTAATGCTTGAATCAAGTTCTAAAAGATTTCATTTTGCTATAAAGAAATTTTATTGAAATCATGATCTTGACAAATATGACTTGAAACTCTTTATAAATCAAGATCTTTTACCATGCTCCTTCCGTCTTATCAAAAGAAAATTCCTTAAATGAAATGTAACTTGTCTTTTGATTTCTCGGAATTCAATCCTTGAATTTTTATGAATTTGTGATCTTGATTCTTATGAAATGTGATCTTGATGAAAAATCTTATACTTGAATCAAGTTACTCTTTATGCTATATCTTTTTAAATGAATCATGAGTCTTATTATCATATATTTCATAATATAGAAATGACAAAGATTCTTTGGCTTGTATGTCTTATGTGGCAATTGAAAAATAGATAATTGAAAAGAAATTTGCCTTATGATGAATCAATGAATCATGACTTGATCTATGAGAATGATATGTTTTTATGCATCATGATTCAAGATAGTATACCCTTTATCATGAATTGATATTTGCCATGTAAGCCTTATACGATTGAAAATTTGATGAAAAAGAATTGTGCTTAATATTTGAATCATTGATTTATTCTTTTATCATGGCTTAAAAATGAATGAAAAGAAAATATGTTAGCACTTGTAATCATGATTTGATCCTTAATATCGATATGCTTTCATATATCATGATTCTTGGTTGTATGACATTTATCTTGAATTAAAATTGATAAATATGAATCTAGATCTTGCTAAAATGAAAAGTTATGAATCATGGATGATATCTTTTGGTTTTGATTCTTGTTGAATTTACATATTGATATCCTTCATGACATGATTTCTCATGTTTCAATATCATCTCGTATGCATCATGTGATGATTGATATATTGATTGATGCAAAATTATTTGATTGAGATAATATTCATCCCTTCTCTTTGACAAAAACAAAGGGGGAGAAGATTTATTGCTTGCTTGTGCTTCAAAAGAGAAAATTCTGCTAGCTTGAACATTGAGAAGCAAAGAGTTGCTATCTCAAGAGAGGCAAAAATCTTGCTCAATTTCACTTCTTCAAAATTGCTTGCATTTTTGTTACAAATTATTGTTGAATCTTATGCAAGATTATTTGAAGTATTTTATCCTCCCTTTCTTTTTTATGCTAACAAAGGGGAGAAAGTTTTAGCTCGAACATTGCAAAAATTTGCCATCTTGATTCCTACTTTGCAACTTCATGAGAAGCTAAGAATTGTTATATCAAATGATGCAAATATTGCTATCGTGAGAAACAAGGTGCAAACTTGCACATCTCAAGAAGCAAGTGAAAATTACCATCATTGCCCATCTTTGAAACTTGCTATGATTGAATGGTATAACTTAATGTTGTATTGCAAAATGTTGTATGATATTGTAAAAATCTGCATATCTTACAAAGTGCAAGCTAGTTTGTTGTAAAATCTGCATATCTTTTAAACTAGCTATAATAATACTTCTCCTTTTGTTGATGACATAGGGGAGAAGTAGATTGATGACTTCATGCATTGATTGAATATTTTATATTTGCATGATGGTTTGTTCTTATTTCACTACATGAATGATACATGTTACTTGGATTTGGGATAATCCAAGGGTTCTATCAATTGCATATTGATAGGGGAGTTTGTGTTAAACTCCGGGAGTTATGGTTAACTCAAGTTAATCATCAATTAGTTGTCATCATCAAAAAGGGGAGATTGTTGAATCTCGGATTTTGATGATGAAACTAATTGAGTGTGATTTGTGGTCTAACTGCGTTTTGAGTTATGCGGTCTACTATCGAAAGCAGGATTGACTACGATAGGGATGAAGACGTAAAGCGAAACAAAGGGCCGAAGACAAGTGTGATGAATCGCTTGGGAGTTCGAGTGTTCAAAGGAAGTCCAAGATTCGTTGGGAGCGCTATTTTAACCGCCGAGAACGAGTAGGAAGCTTGCCAAGGGTTTTCGGAAGTTCGCCGGGAGGTTCGTCGGAAGTTCGCGAGCTTGCCAAGAAAGATCGTGCTTGCCAAAGAAGCTCGGGAACTCGCCAAGATCATCGTGAAGTCCGAGAGCTTGCCGTGAGTCCGCGGAATGGTTTCCGAAGGTTCGTCGGAAGACCGCCGGAAGTTGACCTAAGCTCGCCGGAAGAAGTTGTCATGTGGACTTTGTAATAGCTTAGGAAACGTCTTTAAAATTCATAGTTAGCACGTATTTTGGGTTAGGATTAGATAACCCAAAGTGGGGCCCATTGGGCCTTGATTAGGATGAGTTTGGGCCAAAATTTTGGCCCAAACCGAATCAAGCTACGCATGCATGCATGCTACGTGCATGCCGTGTAGCCCGCTATCGTAGCACGCCCGCCATCGAGAAGCGAGCCCGTATACTTGTAGTATGCTCTCCGCATGTAGCGAGCCCGGATATCAGTACGCGCTCACCGTAGTGCGCCCGATTCTCGTAGCAGCGGTAGCACCGCCGGGTCAGGCGGTAGCACCGCTTGGGTGTGTCAGTCTGCCAAGACTTGACTGCACCGAAAAACTCAAAGGATTCAAATTTTTGGCTCCAAGTTTGGGCTCCAAATTTGAATCACTTTGAGGCTTATAAATACCCCTTCCTTTTCAGCTGAAAGAGAACCCTTTTGAGCAAGAAAAAGTTTGAGTCTTGAGCTTTTGAAGAGTTTTGAAAAGTGTTGTTTTCTTTGCTAAGTGTTCACCTTCTTCTTCTTCTTGAGAGATCTTGTACAAGTGTGAACATCTTGTAAAGGGTTGTAAAAAGGGGTGTTTGATCCTTCCCCTTCAAAGGACTTGCTAGTGGAAGAGCGGAGCCTCATCGCAAAGGCTTCAAGAGTGGATGTAGGTCATTTGACCGAACCACTATACATCATTGTGTCCTTAAATGTGTGAGTGTTTATATTTCTGAATTATTTCATTTCTTGGCTGCAAGTTCATAGTTAGTTCCTTTTCACAAGCAATTACTTTCAAGTTCTCTTTCGTCGAATCGAAATCTTCCTACGAACTTGTGTTTCTTTGCGAAATCGGTTTCAAGAATACGAGTTTAATCCGCTGCACTAATTCACCCCCCCCTCTTAGTGCCTTTTGATCCTAACACCAATAACTCTAACTCTGGTGTGGGGTTGGCGGAGTTGTGCTGATCCTTATTGAGTCTTACGGATTCATTTGATAAAGGGAAAAGATCATCTTTGATATGCGCCAGTCTTCAAATTCTTCTTGTCTCTTGAACTGGATAGATGCTTGTTGGAGCTTTAACGAGCATCGCCTCGTAACCTTTAAAGTTTTGAGGTCCTTCCTCCGTAAAATTTGTCCATCGAATCTTCTTCCACTTAGTTGTCTTGCCCAAGTAGGCTCGCATCACTTCCACTTTTGATTGACATTCAATTGGGAAATGAAGCGGACAGTCTACTCTCAGTAGCACTGATCACCGTTGGTGAGGGCTTGACAACTGTTTTCTTCCATTAGTCTCTTCGAAGGGTCTTCAAATTTGTGCAGAGCTCCTCTACCAGATAACTAAGAGAGCTGGGGTACTTGGTTTCACCCATTCTCTTGAGAGTTGAGAAGACAAAGGTTACTTGACTTCGCCCGCCTCCTCGAGGTTGTACTTCGTGCGTCAAGCTGGTTACTAGACTTCTCCTGCTCTTAGCTCACACTTCTAAAGCACTTGAAGTATTTGCAATCCTTGCGCTGAGTCAGCTACTATGATTTGTCTTCTCATTGCCCTTGAACTTCTGGAATGCAAGAAGTTATCACTCCAACTTGGAGTAAGTCTCTGATAGATTTGGTAGCCTTTGGGATTATACCGCCTTCTCCATCATTTCTATCGCCGACTCCTTTGAGTAGCAAAGGTACAGCACCACGTACTACCTACTCCGATCCTTGGTCATGCACTCTTACATCGACCCGAAGTCCTTCGCTCACGGTTATCTTGATGGAAAGTCTGTTGACACCGGTCTTACGAAGTTCTCTAGCCTCCGCCCTTCAGCCTTGTCTTGGTACATGGAGTTTGCCAAAGCATTCTCCTCCTCCATGGCCCATATGATGACCAAGCGCTCTCCCTCTATGAGAGCAAGGGATTGATGACTCCTCGGAAGTCCCGCCTCTGCGGTACCATGGCACTGCAATGCCCATGACACTACTATCCGTTGTCTCGCATCTGCATCCCTTCTTCGTGATCGGTAGATCTGCCTCTGTGGCACTGCGGCACTCCTCTGAGTCCACCTTCCTTCTAACCGATGACTGATCTTGGGTAGCTGAGTCCCTCTAGACTCGTCATTGCTTCCTCGCCCTTTTTCGACCATCTGCTTTAACACCTCTGTGTTCTCTGAGTATTTCTACTTGGTCGATGGAAAGACAGACTACAACTCCCATGTATGGCCTCTGCCATCATGCTGCAGGGTTTGTACCGCTTCTATTCTCCTTAGCTTTATTGGTCGCAACGTTCACTTACTCGGCCTTGTCCTCAGACTTGCCGGGCCCTTAAGCGAATGTGAGCTCTGAAGTAGTTCCACTCTTCAGCCGCTCCGATCATACCTCTGCATGATCCAGTCCCCGCATGGGACTCCCTGGTACTTGCATCTGAACTTCTTCCTCGATAGTGCACAGCCCCCATAAGCTGATGTCCAAGGCTTACATTCAATGCAACATTCGGTGCACGCACGGAAGACCCGCCTCTGCGGTACCATGGCATTCATTGCTTGAATTCATAGCTCTTCTTGCCGTCGTGTTGTTCACTGACTTGGAGCTCCTAGTCGTGCTCCCGATCATACCTCTGCATGATCTAGTCCCCCCATGGGACTCACCGTGTGTGTTGACTTGCCACGAACCATTCCACCACGATCTGCTGCATCATGTCGTTGCCTAGTGACATCTCCTTGCATTCTAATCCTTGTGGTATGAACTCGAACTGCGATATCTTTATGTGTGGACTCCGCCAACACATCGCAAGGCCTTCGCCAACTTTGATTCTGTTCGCTCCTTTGGCAACTGACCTTCGTCCACCCACTCTCGGGTCACACTCGGATGAAGCCTAGCTCTATGATAGTCCATCGCCTAGCAGCTCCTCTGAAGTCCCCTGACTTCACTGAAATAGGTGCACCATTATCTGGATCTTGGGACTCTGCCCCTACCAGCACAATCTCCGCTGCGCACCGCTTTCCTCATGGCAACTCGAATAGCAATACTGTGGCATATTCTTCAAGAGTATCTGCCTCTGCATCCTCTTGCCCCGTGTCAAGGCCCTCTAACACCAAATTCGCCATTGCAAGTTGTATCACCTTAGTTCCTCTGTCAAATGCTTCACCGAGATGAGGTGCATATGCCTCGAAGTTCCCTTCATCTTTGGCACCATACAAGATGAGTCTGCTCCATCAGAATAGAGAACTCATGGAACGACATGATCCTACTTTTGTCTCTGCAAGAGTCCATGCCCTTGACCTCTGTCTAAAGAAAGCTTCAAGCCTCCGCTCCATGTTCTATCTTCTATGCCAACTCTCTTCATGCGGCTTGGGTACATCACCAAGTTATCCCCCAAGTTGCTCTGCTTCTCGATTTGCATTGCGTTAATGGTAGTCCTCACGTCCACCATTTCACGGGTCAGCCCTCTGTTGAATCCGATCTCCATATCGGCTCCAAGTGTGCCTTCACTCTATGTTGCCTTGGGTCGCTCCCCCACTTGATCTCGCTATGCGTCGACCAATGCATTACCGCTTGTGAGATCATGCGACAACTCCTCGCCACTCACTCGATCCATCGAGCTTTGTCTTGAGGTAGTCCTCAACCGGTGCGATTCATTGCACATGATTCTCTCTCTGGAGAACCGGGACTTATCCCTCTTGGATATCTGCCCCATTGGAGCAACTTCTCTCTTCGCATCCTTCCCTCTGGAAGTTTTGGAGACCACCATCCCCTTAGAATACTCCGCCTTTGCTGAACAAACTGTGTCCAATTCTGCCTTCGCAAATGCACTTGCTAGACTGCGATACCTCACCAATACAGCTCGCACTGCACCCCTCTGGGTCTAGCAACATGCTGAACCTGCCGCACACTTCAGCCTCTCACAAAACTATACTGCACATGCCGAAGAGAAAGTTTGAATACTCCATGGCGCCGACCTTCGGCCGCCTTGGGATGGCCCCGGACATTCTATCGTTCGCATGCAAGGCCTTGCATGAGTATCGAATTCTTTAAGTTTGCAACTCCCCTCACCTCTGTGAGCTTTGCACAACTCTTTCAATCGTTGAACAACCCACTCCAACTTGCACGGTCTCATCCTTTGCCAAGCACTCTGCTTGCCTCGAGCACCGTCAAGTTTGGGTGCCAACGTCGAGCCACTGCTCGAACTCAGCCATCCCGACCTTTGTGCGCTACAAAATTCTTCTTAGCTTGTTTGTCCTCTGGTACCTCTTGCACGAAGGGTTGGCCATTCTCTTGAATGCCATTCTCGGATGCTCGCTACTCTGAGCGACTCCTTCCCCTACAACTCCAAGTCCGTTTCCCAAACGGTCGCGCATGTTGGCTGCCCTCAACGTAGCCCCGCTAGGTCCCCCACGTTTGCATGCTAAGTGTTTCTAAGTGGGCTTGTCCCGCTCTGATACCATCTGTCACGGACTTAGCTGGTTTTGCCTAAGCCGTGCGGCACCAATGCGTATCACTGCAAAGGTCAGCCTCTCCGAAATCTCCTACGATCCCTTAGGACCTACGAAAGAGAAGACGGGACAGAGAAAGCGTTTCACACGGGATCCGCAAGCCACTCTTTTAGCAAACACTTTATAGCCAATGCAAATTCCAACCATGGATATCACAAGCTCAGAACGGTTGCACAACAAAGGTATAAAATTGGTCCACTACAGACCGAATTCTAGTACAAGTATTCACTCGACGCAAATTTTATGTACAAGCCTACAATGGCTGCCAAACTCACTCAAATGGGGCATTTAGCCTTTGGCAAGTCCTTTACATGCTTTACAAGCTATAACAAACCAAAAGGGACACGGACACGCATAAGCATTTCACTGAACAAGCCGTTTACAATTTGTCCGTGATAGTAGGTTGAGAAGACTAAACTACTATAAATCAATTTGCATTCCTTCTCTTGCTTGTGACTTTTGCTTGTGATACTTATTATTCATTTTATTCGTAACCCTTACACTCAATATTTGGTTAATCATATTTTTTATATAGATTTTATGATCAAACTTTAAAGTCGGTTAAAAATTGTTATAGCACTAATTCACCTCTCACCACTCCCCCACCCCCTAGTGCAATTAAGATTCTAACAATTAATTTTAAAACAAGATTCTCTGATAAGACCCCTTAGGGTTTTATCATGGGAAAGCCGAAAGGGATGGAGGAGAAGCGGAAGAAGTGGGGAAAATAAGGGATAAAGATCGCTTCGAGGGGATTGGCCTCCTTGATCACTTTGAGGGGATCGACCTCCTTGGGTTTAGTCAAAAGACTGAATACTTCTTTTTGTCTTGAAAGAAATAATTACATCCCATTTATAGAGTTCCACCAAGGGTTTCCCCAAGGATTCGGACTCTTATTAACCAACTCCGTAACTGACTTCTAACCGACTAACAAATCTCTATCATTAACCAACTCCGTAACTGACTTCTAACTGACTAACAAATCTCTAGCATTATCAAATGCTTAAAATAAAAGATTCGTAACAATTCTGCCTCCTTCAAATCGGCCTTGTCCTCAAGGTTGAGTAACGACACATTCGAGAAACTTCTCTTGGAGCGCCCTGTAGGACTCCCAAGTGGCATCTTCCTTTGGTAAATTGGCCCATTGCACTAACACTTCTGTTATAGGATGCTTGCGGTACATTACAACTCGTCGATCCAGTATGGCCTGGGGTCAAGTTTGGACTTCTCCAAAAGCAAAGATATCTGGTAGATGTCGTTGCGCTCTCACCTCATCACCCAATTTTTTCTTAAGGAAGGAAACATGAAAAACTGGATGTATCCTAGAGCTAGTAGGCAGATCTAAGCGGTATATAACTGGCCCAACTCGCTCCAATACTTTATAAGGCCCAAAAAACCGAGGAGATAGCTTCATAGAAGATTGAACCTTTATGGAGTTTTGCTTATATGGCTGGAGACAAAGGAAAACCCAGTCACCCATGGTAAATTCTCATTCGCTTTGGTATTTATCAGCTTGCTATTTCATTCTTGCCTGTGCTGCTGTGAGGTTATCCTTTAAAAGTTGAATGACCTTATCTCTATCAAGTAATTCTTTGTCCACTTGGTCAACTTTAGAAGTACCGGGTACATATGTTGGAATTGATAGTGGGGAATGACCATAAATTGCTTCAAAGGGAGTTATTTTAATTGAAGAATGGTAAGAGGTATTATACCACCATTCCGCCCAAGGGAGCCATTTAATCCATTCCTTCGATTTATCACTGGTAAAACATCTGAGGTAATTTTTGAGACACTTGTTTACCACTTCAGTGTGTCCATCCGTTTGTGGATGATAAGCAGTGCTCATATTCAACTGAGTACCTTGTAAACGGAAAAGCTCTGTCCAAAAAGAGCTAGTAAAAACCTGTTAGAACCCTCCGCGGATTCTAAGCTTGGGGTTGATCTCTATAGGGGATTGGCCTCCTTGGAACTCTATAGGGGTTCCTTCCTCCAAGTTGCTGCACAAAGGCTGCTAAAAGATTGATCTATTCATTGATTAAAAAGGATGAATACATGGCTATTTATAGGGCTTCTAAGCCCCAACTCCTAATAGGACTCTTACTTAAGACTCCTACTTCTAACCAACTTCTAATTAGGACTCCTTCTCTAGTTGGACTTCTACTTCTAATAGGACTCTCTTCCAAATAGGACTTCTACTTCTAATAGGACTCTCTTCCTAATAGGACTTCTACTTCTAATAGGACTCTTTTCCTAATAAAACTCTTACTTATAATAGGACTCCTTTCCTAATAGGACTTCTACTTCTAATAGGACTCTTTTCCTAATAGAACTCCTACTTATAATAGGACTCCTTTCCTAAGAAGCAACCTAACCCTAACCTAGCCGGCCTCTTCACCTCTTTAATAGGGAATCAGGCTAGATAGGATTTACATGAATGCCCTTATCAATGAAACTAAATTAGGACTCTCATAGCTAGAGTCCTAACAGCACTACCCCTCTTCAAATCACCTTGTCCTCGAGGCTGACGTTCCATGAATTCTGGGAATTTGATCTTCAAGTCGTCGTAGTTCTCCCAAGTGGCATCTTCTGCTGGTAGGTTTGCCCACTGTATTAACACTTTAGTAGTAGGTCGTCGTCGTTGAGTCATGATTCGTCGATCAATAATGGCACTTGGTTGGGTCTGGAGCTCTCCTTGGGTAGTTATATTTGGTAGATGGCTTTGGACTGTCTCGTGTTATCCCAACTTGAGCTTCAAACATGATACATGGAAGACTGGATGGATTCGGGAGCTGGCGGGTAAGTCCAATCTATATGCTACTGCTCCGATGCGCTCCAAAATCTGGTAGGGTCCATAGAACCGAGGTGAAAGCTTCACAGACGCTCTGGTTTGGATTGATGTTTGCTTGTATGGCTGGAGCCGTAGGAAGACCCAATCTCCTACTGAAAATTCTCTTTCGCCTTTGTGTTGATCATATTGTTTTTCATCCTTGCTTGTGCTTAGCAGTGAGATTATCTTTTAGCAACTTCAGCATTTTGTCTCTATCTTGTAGTTCCTGTCTACTTGTTCTACTTTAGAGGTGCCCAACACATATTTTGGAATTACAGGGGGCTCGGCCATACATGGCCTCATAGGAGTACATTTTGTGGAGGAATGATAAGTTGTATTATACCACCACTCGGCCCAGGGAAGCCACTTTGTCCATTCTTTTGGTCACCACTTTGGTGAAGCATCTAAGGTATGTCTCCAAACACCTGCTCACCACTTCGATTTGGTAGTCGGTTTGTGGGTGATATGCCATACTCATCTTTAATTTAGTGCCTTGCATCTGGAATAACTCTGTCCAAAATTTGCTCGTGAAGACCCTATCACGATCACTTACAATAGATCTCGGCATCCCATGTAATTTTACAATATTCTCCATAAAGGTTCGAGCAATACTAGAAGTAGTGTAGGGATTACGGATGGCACAAAAGTGAGCATACTTTGTAAGGCGATCAACCACAACAAAAATTGTACCTTTTCCTTGTGATGAGGGAAGCCCTTCGATGAAATCCATTGATATATTAGTCCATATTGATTCTGGGATGGGTAGAGGTTGTAACTTTCCGGGACTTGCCACTGTCTCACCTTTGTGTCGTTGACATATATCACATTGTGCTACAAATTCAGCAATAATATTTTTCATCCCTATCCAATAAAAATTTTGCTTAATTCTTTTATAGGTTCTAAGGAACCCGGAGTGCCCGGCCAAGCAGTGTGGAATGCATCTCTTGAAGGATGGTCTTTATGCAAGTAGAATTTGGCACAAGCACAATACGCCTTTATATCGCAAGTCCTTTGAGTCCCAACTGTAATGAGCCATAGAGCTTGGTGCTTCCTTTAATTTTTATGATTTTACTTGTTTCTGGATTATCTTGCCATTCCCTCCTAATATCCTCAAGGAAGTTGCTTGGTCGGAAGTGAAACAAATTAAAAATTCAACTTGCTCGGGTGGTCGTGAAAGCGCATCTCTGCAACAACATTATCTTTCCCTTTTTGTAAGTTATTTCATAATCATATCCAAGAAGCTTTGTTACCCATTTTTGCTGCTCAGGAAGATATTTTTGCTCCAAGAAATATTTTAGGTTTTATGGTCGGTCTTGATGTGAAAGCGTCGCCCAATTAAGTCACGGTCTCCATTTGGACACCGCATACACAATCGCGAGCATCTCCTTGTCGTAAATAGTCATCTTGAGGTGGGAAGGAGATAACGCCTTACTAGTATACGCGAGGGGTCGGCCATCTTGCATTAGTACAGCACCAATTCCTGCTCCGGAGGCATCAGCTTCAATAATAAAAGTCTTATCGAAGTCGGGTAATGCTAGTACTGGTGTTGTTATCATTGCGACTTTAAGTTCGTCGAAGGCGGTGGTGGCTTTGTCCGACCACTGGAAAGCATCTTTTTTTAGCAAGGAAGTAAGGGGTGCACTGATCTTTCCATAGTCTTTCACGAACTTACGGTAGTAACTGTTAAACCAAGAAAGCCAGCAGTGATTTTATGTTCCTGGGGTTGGCCGCTGCATTGCTTCAATTTTGGAGGGGTCCACCGCCACACCTTCCTCTGATATGATATGCCCAAGATATTCCACTTTTTGTTGAAGAAAGCTACACTTCATTTTTGACAAAAGAACATATTCTCATAAAATTGTCAAAACAAGTCTTAAGTCTTTGAATATGACTTTCAAGAGAAGGGCTGTAAATAAGGATATCGTCAAAGAAAACTAGCACAAACTTTTGAAGATAACTCCGGAAAATATCATTCATAAGGCTCTGGAAGGTGGAGGGAGCATTGGTGAGACTAAAGGGCATTACCGAAATTCATAGTGACCGCCAGTTGTGCATTCGAAAGGCGCTTTTAGGTATGTCTTCTTCGCACACTCGTATTTGATGATACCCGGATCGAAGGTCCAACTTTGTGAAGACTCATGCTCCTTTTAATTCATCAAGCAATTCATCTACTACTGGAATAGGATACTTGTCCTTGACGGTTATGTCGTTGAGAGCTCGGTAATCAACGCACATTCGCCATGTTCCGTCTTTCTTTCGTGACGAGGAGCACTTTGGTGAAGAGTAGGGGCTGCAACTTGGCCGAATAACTCCTGTTTCAAGCATCTCTTTTACAATCCTTTCTATTTCATCTTTTGGAGATGTGGATACCGATATGGTCGAGTATTTGCTGGAGGTTTCCCTAGAAGAATCGGTATACGATGATAGTGCCAGCGATTAGGAGGTAGGTGCGTGGTTCAGTCAAATATATCTGAAAATTCAGCAAGCAAGGGAAGTAGGTTTGGATCTTCAAATTTGGTTGGCTCTCCCTTAGGTTGCTGCTCAAGTTGTACCAAAAAGCCGCTGCATGCTTTGTGCAAAACTTTCTCCATTCGTTGTATGCAAATTGTTGTTACGTCGCCCCCATGTTTCCCGTCTGACAAGATCACTGTTTCCCTTGCTGTAAAATTTCATAATTAATTTCAAAAATTCCAGGAAACATCACCTAATGTCGATAACCATTCGATGCCAAGCACGGCCTCATAATCATCGAGAGAGAGAAAAAAATCTGCAATTATCTCTTGGTCCTCTGATAGAATGATTTCACCCGGGGCATTTACGATCACACTTCAAAATTCGTCCATCTGCGACTTTAACATCGAACCTGCTGCAATTCTCAATAGGTAAGGCCATCCGGACAGCAACCTTGCTGTTCATAAAATTATTAGTGCTCCCGGTGTCAATAAGAACGGTGATTGGTTGTTGCTTTAGAAATCCTCCCACTTTCATTGTTTGCGGGTTTGCGTAACCGGCAAGGGCATGCATCATAATATCAATTGGCTGCTGTTCTTCATCCGTGACCTCTTCCTCATGCTCCTGGACCTCCTCCTCCCTATCTTCAAGAGGTTCAATCAATAGGAGGCGGCCCCTTTTGCAACGATGATCGCGGTTCCACGGCTCGTCGTAATGCCAACAAAGACCCTTTGCTGATCGATCACGTAGTTCTTCTCTTGTCAATTTTTTGGGCAGCGAAGGATGGTTGGAAGTAGAAGGGGGTTTATATGTTGAGGTTCCAGGAGTGGTTCTCATCCTTCGAGAATCTTGGTTGAGTCGTTCTTCTTGTATTCGGGCAAAAGAAATCGCAGCCATCACTGCATGACGGGTCATCGTGCCTTAACTTCCCCTTTATCTCGGCTTGAGTCCTTCGATAAATGTTCCTAACAATTGACGATCAGTCCAATCACGAGCAAGGTAAGATAGCTTCTCAAACCTAGTTTGGTACTCTTGAATCGTGAGAGTTTGTCGAATCTTTGCGAGTTGGCCGTCGATATTTTCATACTCCGTAGGTCCGAAACAGTTCAGCAAAGGCATTCTTAAATTGATTCCATGTCGGAGCCCCTAGTTATATTCCAGCCAATTGTACCATTGAATAGCATCTCCTTCAAGGTGGATGACAGCAATCTCCACCATAGCATTATCCGACGTTCGGTAGTAGCGAAAGTAACGCTCACAAAAATCCACCCCGCCGGGTCTCCTTCTTCCCATCATGGGAAGTCCACCTCATGCGTTGCTGTAGCATGTCCGAGGGCTGTCCTCCTTCTCTGGGGTCCTTTCTAAATTCTCTCCTTGCTGTAGTTTGGTTGGACTCGATGGTTGTCCAATTCTGAATTCTGCAAACAAAGCACGCAATTTGTCTTCCAAGCGCGATTCAAGCCGTGATTCAATCCGAGATTCCCATGCTTCAAATTTGGCATCAATTGGATCTTGGGAAGCCATAGCATATGTCTGTAGATCAGAGATGCCCTTGTCTTTTTTCTGTTGACGGGTTAATGGCATGGGGTGGTGGAAGGTTCGGACAATGGATCGGTGATTGAAGGGTTCAGCTGTAATGGTTTACTGTTTTGGGCTGTGATTTTTTATGCTGTTAGGGTTATAAAACTAGGTTATGATGGCTGCATCTTGAGGCTAGTGGGATGCCCTAAAGACGTCTTGGTTTGTGGTAGCAAGGTGGCTAGGGTTTGGTAGGTTACGGAGAAGAAAAAAGGACAAAGGTGCAATACCAGATTTTTCGCCGAAAAAATTCCAATAGTAAAGATGTAATTTTTTCCAGAAATTTTCAAAAGAGATTCAAGTAAAACTCAAAGGGGATCTACTGATAAGGAAGAGGTAATACTGTAAAAAATTTCGTAGGAAGAAATGACAACAAGAGGTTTGGCAAAATTGAGAATCATGGAGAGGTATTATAGCAGATTTTTACGTCTAAAGTGCAGCAGATTGGACGTAAAAGATAAGTGGTTTTTATTGAGAATTTTTCGACAAAACCAAAGGGAAAACCACTATTAGGAAGTGTCAAAGCCGTCGTAAAAATTTCATAGAGATTTAGATAGAAAAAACACAGTGGCAAGATCATAAAGGCAGTGCTATGCGGCTAAAATTCTGCAGTGCGACTTTCGTTGTAGAGATGAAAACTTTATGACGAAAGTTTTATGCAGCAATTATAGGAACGAATTTTTTTGGAGTTTTTGAATAAGGATAACTAAATTGCAGCAGCAGTAGGGTAGATAACCAGAACCTGTTGCAATTCACGGGAAGATCAAGGATGATCTACGGTGGTGGAGATGACGGCGAATTCAGCGATGATCTTCTAAGCAATTGTGGGAATTGCTTTGGCGCGGTGTGGAGGGCTGGTGGATGGCTGTGGAAGGTCAGTGAGACACCAAGAACGCTGCTCTGATACCAAGTGTTAGAACCCTCCGCGGATTCTAAGCTTGGGGTTGATCTCTATAGGGGATCGGCCTCCTTGGAACTCTATAGGGGTTCCTTCCTCCAAGTTGCTGCACAAAGGCTGCTAAAAGATTGATCTATTCATTGATTAAAGAGGATGAATACATGGCTATTTATAGGGCTTCTAAGCCCCAACTCCTAATAGGACTCTTACTTAAGACTCCTACTTCTAACCAACTTCTAATTAGGACTCCTTCTCTAGTTGGACTTCTACTTCTAATAGGACTCTCTTCCAAATAGGACTTCTACTTCTAATAGTACTCTCTTCCTAATAGGACTTCTACTTCTAATAGGACTCTTTTCCTAATAAAACTCTTACTTATAATAGGACTCCTTTCCTAATAGGACTTCTACTTCTAATAGGACTCTTTTCCTAATAGAACTCCTACTTATAATAGGACTCCTTTCCTAAGAAGCAACCTAACCCTAACCTAGCCGGCCTTTTCACCTCTTTAAAAGGGGTCGGCTAGATAGGATTTACATGAATGCCCTTATCAATGAAACTAAATTAGGACTCTCATAGCTAGAGTCCTAACAAAACCCTATCTCTGTCGCTAACAATGGAGCGGGGACTCCCATGCAATTTAGCTATGTTCTCCACAAATATCCGGGCAACACCTGCAGTAGTATAAGGATGTCGTAAAGCACAAAAGTGAGCATACTTTGTGAGCCTATCCACAACTACAAGTATAGTACTCTTTCCCTGTGATGATGGGAGTCCATCAATGAAATCCATGGATATATCGGCCCAGGCAGTATCAGGAATAGGGAGTGGCTGAAGCAACCCAGGTGTGGCTACTGTTTCACTCTTGTGACGCTGGCAAATATCACATTCAGCAACAAATTATTTTATAAAAGTTTTCATACCTTGCCAGTAAAAAAATTGTCGGACTCGTTTATAGGTGCTAAGAAATCCAGAATGTCCAGCAATTAGCGATGAATGGAACTCCTTCAAGATTATCTCTCGACAAGAAGAATATGGGACTACAACTATTCGACCTTTATAGCGCAAGTCCAATGAATCCCAGCTATAATTCGAAATAGTATCCGGAGCCTCTTCTATTCTTTTAATAATATTCTGGATCTCGGAATCTTGTGAACATTCCCTTCTGATAACTTCCAAGGTCTCACAATTGGGAATAGATATAGCTATTAGTTCCGCTGGTTCCGGAAGGCGGGAGAGCGCATCTGCAACTAGATTCTCACTCCCCTTTTTATAGATAATCTCATAATCGAACCCCAAAAGTTTTGTGACCCATTTCTGTTGCTCTACTGAAGAAATCCTTTGCTCCAGAAAGTATTTAAGGCTTTTGTGGTCGATGCGTATTTGGAACCGTCGACCAATTAAGTAGGGTCTCCATTTTGTGACTGCATGTACAACGGCTAGCATCTCCTTGTCATAAATAGATAAACTCAGATGAGAGCAAGATAGAGCCTTACTAGCATAAGCAATGGGCCGATTTTCCTACATTAGTACAACTCCTATACCTGCTCCAGAAGCATCAGACTCAATTATAAATAGCTTATTAAAATTAGGTAGAGCAAGTACCGGGGTAGTAGTCATTACAATCTTCAAGGAATTAAATGCTTGATTTGCCTCCTGTGACCATTTGAATGCATCTTTCTTCAAAAGTGCTATCAAGGGGGTACTAATTTTGCCATAATTTTTTACAAACTTTCGATAGTAGCCTGTTAGTCGCAAGAATCCCCTTAAAGCTTTAATTGTCTTCGGTATCGGCCAGTCGGTCATCACTTGGATTTTGGAGGGATCAATTGCAACACCCCTTTGTGAGATGATATGGTCGAGATACTCAACCTCTAGTTGCCCAAAACTGCACTTGGATTTCTTGACAAAAAGACAATGCTCACAAAGAATAGTAAGGATAGTTTCCAAATATAATAAATGGCTCTCTAATAAGGAACTATATATCAAAATATCATCAAAGAAAACTATAATAAACTTACGAAGATATGCCCGAAATATATCATTCATTAAACTCTGAAAGGTAGAGGGGGTATTGGTCAACCCAAAGGGCATGACCAAAAATTCATAGTGGCCGTTATGTGTCCTGAAGGCAGTTTTATGAATATCATCCTCATTTACTCGAATTTGATGATAGCCCGACCTTAGATCCAATTTAGTGAATACTTGGGCTCCTCCCAACTCGTCTAGCAGTTCGTCTACTATTGGGATAGGATATTTATCTTTCACTATAATACTGTTGAGTGCTCGGTAGTCGACACACATGCGCCATGAACCATCCTTCTTTCTGACCAGCAAGACTGGGGAGGAATAAGGGCTAACGCTAGCTCTTATGACCCTTGTTTCTAGTAACTCCCGGATAATCTTTTCTATTTCTGCCTTCTGAAAATGTGGATATCTATAGGGCCGGACATTAGTTGGTGGCTTCCCATGTATTATTGGGATTTGATGATCATGGTGTCGAAGAGGTGGAAGTCCTTGCGGTTCTGCAAATACATCTGAAAATTTTTTAAGCAATGACTCCATACTTTCGATTGGGGTTGGTCCTCTTATTTCTTGGTCGATGTGTTGCAGTTGTACTAGGAACCCAATGCGTGTCTTCCGAAGAACCTTCTCCATCCGATGGCTAGTGACAGTTGTGATTTTACTTCCGTTGCGTCCTTTTAGAATCACTTGTTTTCCATTAACAAAGAACTTCATTATTAGTTTAGAAAAGTTTCAGGAAACATCACCCTAGGTTCATAGCCATTTAATTCCTAGCACGACTTCATAGTCTTCTAAGGGTAGTAGGAAGAAATCCACGAGCAACTCCTGACCCTGCATAATGAGCCTTATCTTAGAGCATTTGCTATCACAAGTTAGGATGCGTCCATCAGCCACATTTACTTCAAATTTATCACAATCTTCGATGTGGTAGGATAATCGGGTGGCAACCTTCCTATCCATGAAATTGTTAGTGCTACCCGTGTCAATCAAAACAGTGACAGGTTGATGTTTCAAAGTTCCTCCAACTTTCATCGTTTGTGGGTTAGAGTAACCAGCCAATGCATGCACTGTGTGGGTAATAGGTTTAATGTCTTCATCAGTTTTCATACCTCCATGGTCGGAATTCAACTCTTCTGCTTCTAGATCTTCTTCGATTGGCTCAATCATCAGGAGTTTCCCTTGTCTGCAATGATGATCCTTGCTCCACTTTTCGTCACAATGCCAACACAACCCTTTTGCTGATCTTTCTTTGAGTTCCTCTCGGGTCAGTCTTCGAGTGCTAGGGTTTCTACTGAATTGAGCGGATGGTTTGTTGATCACCTGTTTATTGACTCCCCTGTTTTGACAATTTTCTATACTGATTTTTTCCTCATGTAAGTGTGTAAATGAAATTGCAGCTATCATAGTACGGGGTTATCGTGCCTTAACTTCACATCTGATCTCCGGAGTAAGTCCTTCAATAAAGGTACCCACTAATTGTCGCTCAGACCAATCTCTAGCTTGATTCGATAATTACTCGAATCTGCCTTGATATTCTAATACTGTAGAAGTTTGACAAATTTTTGCAAGCTATCCATCTACATTTTCGTACTCTGAAGGTCCAAATCGAACAAGAAGTCACTTCTTGAATTGCTCCCATGAAGAAACTCCATGGCAGGTTTCATACTAGTCATACCACTGAATTACATCACTGTCTAACTGGATTGAGGCTATTTCCACCTTAGACTCCTCCGGGGTTCTGTGGAAACGAAAGAATTTCTCTGCCCTCGAAATCCAATTGATTGGGTCTTCATCTTCCTATTTTGAAAATTCTACCTTAATACGTGGGTAGCTGGAGTCATATTCTCGATACACCCTTCCTGTATCTCTTGATTTGTTTAACATGTAGTTTGAACTTTCATCTTGTTGTGATTTGCCAAAATTTCCCAATAGGCTTCTTTTAAACTCATTAAAGGTCTCCTGTAGTCGGTTGTCAATTCGGGTTTCTAATGCTTCCATTTGATTCCCAATTTGAATTTCTAATGCCTCCATTCGGTTCCCAATTCGAATTTCTAATGCCTCCATTTGGGAATCCATTTGGTTCCCAATTCGAAATTCTAATGCCTCCATTTGATCCCCAATTCGAGATTCTAATGCCTCTATTTGAGCTTTCACTGGTTTGTCGGTGGTCATTGCATACGATTGTAGATCGGTAATTCCCAATTCTTGTTTCTGATGTCTAGTCAAGGGCATCCGTGCTGTTGCGACGACAAGCGGGAGCGACAGCGGAGATGGTTGGGCCGCGGTGGTTGCTCTTGAGGCCGGCAGTGAAGAGGGCAGTGACGATGGTGGTCGCGGCCGAGAAGCAAGGTTGGAGCTGCGACGGTTGCTACTAAGGCTGGTAGTGAAGAGGGCAGCGACAAGGGTGGTCGTGGCTGAGAAGCAAGGTTAGGGCTGCAGCGGTTGCTGCTGAGGCTGGCAGCGAAGAGGGTAGCGTAGTCCTGTTAAAGCGGGCAGCGAAGAGGGCAGCGACGATGGTCACTCCCGCGAAGCAGGGGTGGCGGCGGAGATGGGTTCGCCGAAAGGACGAACGCAGAGGTGCGTGACCGCGATGGAGTCACGGCCGAGGAGTAGTGGCAACAGCAGTTGTTGGTCGAGAGGGCAGCGACGACGGTGAAGAGGGGCAGCGACAAGGTTGATGCGAAGTTGCAGTGAAAACACCAAGGATCGTCGCTCTGATACCAAATGATAAGACCCCTTAGGGTTTTATCATGGGAAAGCCGAAAGGGATGGAGGAGAAGCGAAAGAAGTGAGGAAAATAAGGGATAAAGATCGCTTCGAGGGGATCGACCTCCTTGATCACTTCAAGGGGATCGACCTCCTTGGGTTTAGTCAAAAGACTGAATACTTCTTTTTGTCTAGAAAGAAATAATTATATCCCATTTATAGAGTTCCGCCAAGGGTTTCCCCAAGGATTCGGATTCTTATTAACCAACTCCGTAACTGACTTCTAACCGACTAACAAATCTCTATCATTAACTAACTCCGTAACTAACTTCTAACTGACTAACAAATCCCTAGCATTATCAAATGCTTAAAATAAAAGATTCCTAACATTCTCTCATTTGGATTAATACCCAAGAGAGAATAAATGATATTTTTAATTAATTAAGAGGGATACTCTATAACACATCTTCTCATATTTAATGAGACATAACACCGATTGGAAAACATGAATGAAATTTTTTTTAATAATTTTTTATTTATGGAATGTTGTCTAGTTTAGCTTTTAAAAATCTTCTAAACTGATAGATGAATAAAATAATTTTGATAAGAAAATATTTTTTTAATACTAAAACTATGAATGCTTTATTTTATGTTTTAGATAAAAATGAGTTCAATTAAGTTTCTACTTGTGACACTACACATGATTTATGACACATAAAGTCACTCACGAAGGTATAAGTAGAGTAAAAGAATTCAAAATTAATCTTTTGGTTCGTAGTTATAAATTATTTAAAATGAAGCTAAGCGAATCTATTGGTGACATATATATTCATTTTATGGATGTTATCAATAGATTAAAAGCTCTTGATAAAAATTATACTAATCTTGAATTAGTGAGTAAGATCTTACGGTCTCTTCCTTGAAACTTGGAATCCAAAGGTAATGACAATTTAAGAAGCTAAAGATTTGAACAACCTTTTTCTTGAAGTATTCATTGGATCTTTAATGACCTATGAAATAATATATAAAACACATGATGAAAAAGAGAAAAATCTTCTAAAGAAAAGAAAGGATATTGCTCTAAAATCCAAAAAAGATTACTTAAGCAAAATTTGAAGTGATACTGATAAAGACATAAAACTTCTTATAAAATGATTCAAAAAGTCTATGATATAAAATAAGACAAATCTAGTAAGAAGAGAAGGTAGGAATAAAACTGAGTTTAAGAAAGATACAATCATATACTATAAAGTGTAAAAAGCTAGGACACTTTAAGATTGAGTGTCCATAGTTGAAAAAGAAGTTGTCAACCCAAAAAAAGAAGAAAGTACTCAAAGCAGCATGGAATAAATCAAGTAAGCTAGAAATAGAAGAGCAAATCAATGAAGAAGTAATAAATTATGCCTTAATGGCTTTCAATGATGAGGTATATAACTCTCTAAAAACTTCTCTATCTCATGATGAATTACTTAAAGTATTTCATTATTTATATGATAAACTAAAAAAGATTAGTAAAAAATATAGTTTGCTAAAAAGGGATGATGTCTTGCTCACTAATGAATTTAATGGATTAAAAGATAAGTATGACAACTATATGTCAACATCTTGTACTAAATGTGAAGATTTAGAATTATCTAATCATTAACTTAAAGGAGTTATTTCAAAAATCACATACTTTGAAAAGACTTAATTGTCATGAATAAGAAACTAAAACATTGCTTAGAAAATCAATTGATAGTAATGATATAATAGAATCTATTATAAAGAAAAAGAAATTTCTACAATAAACATTAAAAAAATTTAAATTATTTTAAGTCACTTGATATGATTCTTACTAAATAAGGTTATGTATTGGGAAGAGAGAACAAACCTCTCCTTATATGTATGTATCCAAATAAGAGCTAGAAGTAAAAGATGATATATTGATAGTAGATGCTCAAAGCACATGACTAGAGATCCTATAAACTTCTCAAAGCTCACTAGTTGAGAGGGAGGATATATTACCTTTGGAAACAATAATAAAGAAAAAATAATTAACATTAAAAATATTATTAATAAATCAAATCTCTTAATTATATATGTATTTTTAGTAGATGATTTGAAACATAACTTATTCAATATTAGCCAACTTTATGATAAGGGATATAATGTTAAATTTGAATCTTATGCTTCATCATAGAAATATCAAATAAAAATAAATCTATGATAGGTTTAAAAAGTGATAATGTTTATACTATTGATCTTTATAATTTTTATAATATAAATTATTTTTTAATTTTGAATGATGATGCATGGCTTTGGCATAGGAGATTAGGACATGCTTGTATGAAATTAATTTTACAAATTAGAACGAAGGAACTTATAAGAGAAATGTCTAAAATTAAATTTGTTAAAGATAAATTTGTGATATGTACTAAATGGGAAAACATGTAAGGAGTAGCTTTAAACCTAAAAATGAAGTACTTTTAGACCATTTCAACTAATTCACATATATATATTTAGACCTATTTATATCATAAGTCTAAGATGTTGAATCTTGGATTTTGATGATAAAACTAATTGATATGTTTTGGTTATCTAATTATGTTTTGAGCGACGCATGTCTACTATCGATTAGGATTAGACAGTTGACACAGGAGGAATCAATGTTGCAATAGAGGAAATCACGTCAGGATATTAGACGTCGAGCCAGAGGTCCGATCGACAATTGGCAGAAGGCTTCGGACATCGGGCATCGAAACAAGAAGTGTGGTGTTGCGTCAAGGAGATCGGGGTTACGGAGATCAACCATCAATTGGGTAACAGGCCGCAAGAGAGGACGGTGCACCGAAGAACTAGACAAAGCGCTGACAAATGGCGTGCCGGGCAACAAGAGGTTGATTCGTGTAACTGACTAGATTAAAGTAGAGTTAAGGTTTTATGTATATAGGATTAATTACGATAACGATGAAAACATAAAGTGAAATAAAGGTTGGAGTCAAGTATGATAGAATCGTTAGGAGTTCGAGAGTTCGATGGAAGTCTGAAGATTTATCGGGAGTACTGTCGAAACTGGCCAAGAATGAGTAGGGAGCTTGCCGAAGGGTTTTCGGAAGTTCACGGAGCTCATCGAGAAAGATCGGAGCTTGCCAAAGAAGCTCATCGGAACTCTCCAAGATCATTGTGAAGTCTAGGAGCTTATCGGGAGTCTGCAGAATGGTGTTTGAGGGTTCATCGAAAGACCGCTGAAAGTTCGCTGGAAGCTTACCAGAAGAAGTCTTGACTTGCCAGACATTGTTAGCTTAGAAAATATCTTTAATTTCATAGTTAGTACGTAATTAGGGTTATGATTAGGTGTTAATCCTATAACCCTAGTAGGGGCCAACTAGGCCCAGTAATGAGTTGGTTTGGGCCACGTTTAAGGCCCAATCATAAGTGCTGGACCCTATCTGGTAATGGCACCGCTAGATTGGGGTAGTGGCACCGCCGTAGGTCCAGCTCTCAAAGATATACTAGGCGGTGGTACCACCTAGTATACTAACCATGGCAATGTGTCAAGCGGTAGTATCACTAGACTGAGCGGTGTTACCACCTAGTGTCATAGTTAAACTGGTGGTACCCGGTAAACCCGGGATAGAAAGGTTTTTGGCTCCAAGTTTGAATCAAATTGGAGCCTATAAATATCCCTCCCATCCTTGGGTTGAATAGATAAGCACACATACTTTAAAAGTGAGAAAATGCTATTCAAATCACTTTAGAAATCCCGCATCTAATTCTCATTTGTATTTGTTGGGAAATCCAGGGGGTGACATCTCATGCATAGCGGAAGAATAGAAAACAAAAATCCTAGATTTCCATGAAAGGTTTCATCATCATACGAAGATCGGTTCGTCAAAAACAAATCAGCAAATCTGAAAACTGCATGTATAAAAAAAAGTACCTAGGGAGATCGTATATCCTTGAGTTCCTGCAGATCTATGGAGGAGGATGAAGGAGGTCAAGCGTCCTCCTCTCTAACGATATCCATATGATAGAGATTGAAATGATACTCCTCTCTTGGAGAGAGGAGAATAGGAGGCGATTACTAAAAAACCTCAGCTTATGGATCTTTGGTTCCCTCTTATTTATAGAGACCCCGTATAAACCCTAATAGATCATACTATATTGGGTAATGGATCTCCATCCAATTACCCAAGCCTCTTAGATTAGTGGGTCTCTACCCAATAATCTAGCTCTTATTGGATCTCATCTATGTGATCCAATAATACATGGGCTTATTGGATATCCAATAAGATAGGGGCTACGACGGATATCTCATATCCGAACCTCTACTCATTGCAACACCTACCATATGTGTGTAACCCTCTAGGCCTAATATCGAGCTTGCCATCAGTCATACGTATCAGAACTTCTTCTGATTAAGTGAATTATTATCTACATAATAATTCACTCAACTCATCGACTATAATCGTACTAGGCCACTACGCCATAGTCCCCAAATGATATAGGGGAATTCAATCTTTTGGACCTATATGCCCTCAATTATCATGTACCTATAGTCCCTCATCCATCTAAAATCTCAGATATTATATATTGGGCATGGTGTTGTCAGGCCTATATAGTTTCCAATCGAGTCTCGCTCTAATCGGATTCTCCCAGAGAACTTTCTCTCTTAATCCGAATGACCCTAGCAAGGGATTTGCCAAAGCAAGAATACATGGGATATTCCTCTCATGATACCAAGAGTGGATGATCCTCTATTGATACTCAATAGCCCTCATAAGGTTGGCTGCCACTCCCAATAACCGATTATACTAGATTTGAAACTTCTAAACCTATAAGTCCAGTATCAAAGAGTGGGGTACTCATACAGGACATCCTTAGTGTCTCAAGTCTAAGGACCAGATACACTATTGGAACTATGGAATTGCTGTCTGACATGAGGTATTAATAACTATCCAGCATTCCATAAGCGGATTAATCAATGAACTCATTCTCCAATGAGCACCTACTATCCTTAGTGTCCCCATACAAGTAGCTATTAGACCAGCCACCTCCATCATATGGATGAGTATACAGTATACTAGTATGTCCGGTCATCTCGATACCCCTCTCGACTAACCAATGACTGGGATTATTTAGGATCTGTGTTTAAAAGTGAATCGATCTCATTATCGTGATCTCATCATGATCTGATTCTCATTGCATAGATCCAAGGATATCACAATATACATCCAGATAATATAAGAAAATATCAATAATCATAAGCAAAGAGATTGACGTAGCATGTTATAGGTGCCATCACTCACATGATTGGCTTGAAGGGCACCTATAACTAGTAGTATTCCACCAAAAGAGAGGAATAAAGTACTTGTAAGGGTTATCTTCTGAGCTCGTCAAAAGGAGATGTGTTGTAAGGGAGTTCATCTTTGCCCATTGGAAGAAAGACAAATAGTGGAAAGCCGATGGCCTTAAGTGAAGAGGAATCGGGAGTGGAGGACATAGGTCAGATGACCGAACCACTATAAAAATCGGTTTACATTTACTTCTTGCAAACCATCTTCACTTCACTACTCCACTTGCTTATTGTTTTTCTTCATCTCTATATGCTCTCAAGTTAATTATGTTTCCGATACGCTTTAATCGAAATCGATTTTAGTCAAAACGTGATTTTTATCGTATGAAGTCTTCGAAATTATTTTAAATCATCAAAATTTATCACTCTTAACCGCTGCACTAATTCACCCCCCCTCTTAGTGCCGCTCTAGATCCCAATAATTGGTATCAGAGCCTTGTTATTTCTCTTTCGGATTTACACCCACGAGAAATGACTCTTCATGGCTTTCAAGTGGGATTTTTGATCGTTCGTCCTCCGTTGTTTAATGGATTGGACGACACATATTGAAAAACTCGAATGAGAGTTTTCTTGATTTCTTTAAATTTAGATTTATGGAATGTTATTGAAAATGATTTTCAACTTCCCTCTAAACCAATGAACGAATGATCGAAATTAGAGAGAAAATCTTTTCATTAAATGCAAAGGCTATGAATACCTTATTTTGTGCCTAAGATAAAAACAAGTTTAATCGGATTTCAACTTGCAAAATAACTTTTGATATTTGGCGCACACTTGAAATCATGCACGAGGGAACTAGTAGAGTTAAAGACTCGAAAGTAAACTTCTTATTGCATGATTTTGAGCTTTTTTGAATGAAACCAAATGAGACTATTGGTGACATGTACACCCGTTTCACGAATGTTGTCAATAGTCTAAGAGCACTTAGAAAATCTTTTTTGGATTTTGAACTCAAACAAGATTTTTGTTGAATCTCGGATTTTGATGAAGTCAATTGATAGGTTATTTGATCTAATCCATATTATTAAGATAAGTGTGCAGGATTAACTACAACAGCAATGAAGATATGAAGCAAATTGTCGGAGTCAAGTACGTTGGGAGTTCGAGAGTCCGCCGGAAGTCCGAAGGATCGTCGAAAGTGCTATCGGAACCAGATGAGAATGAATTGGGGACTTGTCGAAGGTTTTAGAAGTTCACCGGAAAGATCATCGGAGGTTCACGGAGCTCACCGAGAAGGTTCGGAAGCTTGCCAAAGATTCGTTGAACTCGTTATAAAGTCCAAGAGCTTGTTGGGAGTCTGCCAGAAGAAATCCGAGGGTGTGTCGGAAGTTCACCGGAAGTTCATCAGAATCTCGCTAGAAGAAAACTTGATGTTGTCGATTTAGTTTTTGCTTAGAATATGTTTTCAATTTTATAGTTAGCATGTAATTAGGGTTAGGATTATATGATAATCCTGATTAACCCTAATAGGGGCTAACTAGGACTTAATTGAACTGAATTGGGTTGGATTCAGGGCCCATTCAGTATTGTTGGAATAGGTTTGGTGGTGGCATCGTCCCGGGAACTAATTCCCAAGTGGTCCAAGTGGTGGTACTGCTGATAGTTATTACCTGTCAGTGGTGGTACCGCCTATTGGGAAATCCTTCTGGGGAGCGACATCTCATACGCAGCGAAAGAACAAAAATAAAACACCCAAGATTTCTCGTATAAAGGTTTCATCGTCGTGCGAAGATTGGTGCGTCAAAACAAATCCATGAAAACTACATGTGTAAAAGAAAATACCAAGGGAGATCGTATATCCCTGAATCCCTGCAGATCTGTAGGAAGGATGAAGGAGGTTAAGCGTCCTCCTCTCTAGTGGTATCCACACGATAGGGACTACGACGATGCTCCTCTCTAGGGAGAGGAGAACAGAAGGTGGCTACCAAAAGAAACTCTTAGCCTATAGAGCTTTGGTTCCCTCCTATTTATAGAGGTCCCTTGTAAACCCTAATGGATCTTGCCCTATTGGGTATTGGATCTCCATCCAATTACCCAAGCCTCTTGGATTAGTGGGTCACTACCCAATAATCTCTTATTAGCAATTATTGGATCTCATCTAAGGATTCAATAATTCAGGGGTTTAATAGATATCCAATAAGTTAGGGGCTCCAATGGATATCTCAAATCCAAACCTTGAGTCTTGCTCTTGTCGGATTCTCCTGAAAAATTCTTTCTCTCTCAATCCGAATAACCTTGGCCAATGATTTATTCAAGCAAGAATACATGGGATATTCTTCTCATGAAACCGAGAGCGGATGATCCTCTATTGACACTCAATAGCCCTCGTAAGGTTGGCTACCACTCCCAAAAACCGGTTGTACTAGATCTGGAACTTTCCAAACCTATAAGTCTGGTATCAAAGAGTGGAGTACTTATACTGGACATCTTTGATGTCTCAAGTCTAAGGACCAGATACACTACTGGGACTACAAAATTGTTGTCTGACATGAGGTATCAATAACTATCCCACATTCCGTAGGCGAATCAATCAGTGAACTCATTCCCCAATGGACACCTGTACTATACCCTTAGTGTCACCACACAAGTAGCTATGAGACTAGCCACTTCCATCATATGAACGGGTATACAGCACACCAGTCTATCCAGTTATCTCGATGTCCCTCTCGAGTAACCTATAACCAGGATTATTTAGGGTTTATGTTTAAAGGTGAATCGGTCTCATTATCGTGATCTCATTATGATCCTATTCCCATTGCACAGATCCAAGGACATCACAATATATACAACACGCAAAAGAATGTGATAAAATACCTAATAATAAGTAAAGAGAAAAAGTGCATATCAAGTCATAAGTGCCATCACTCATGTGATTGGCTTACAGGGCACATATGACTAGCACCGCCTGACAACCGGTGGTACCACCAATCCATAGAGTCTGTGGACCCTATCAGGTGGTAGTACCACCGGACTAGGCAGTGATACCACCTAGTACATTGACAGAATAGGGTCAACAAGCGGTGGTACCGCTAGTGCTAAGTGGTGGTACCGTCAGTACTCGAAAATCCAAGATGTGACACTTTTTGGCTCCAAACCTAAAGCCAATTGAGTCTATAAATAGCCCTATGTTCTTAGCTAGCTTAGTACATTGAGATGTGATAAAAATTGAGTCATAGCTATAGCAAAATCACATTTGATAGCTTGAGTGTTCACCTCCCATATTTTACTTTATCGAAATTCTGTAAGAGTGTGAACCACTTATAAAAGATTGTAAGAGGGGTGCTTGGTCCTTCCCCTTGAAGAAGATTTGATAGTGGAAGTTAGGAACCTCATCGGAGGTGGTTTCAGAAGTGGATGTAGGTCATTTGACCAAACCACTATACATCGCTGCATACTACTCTGAATGTATGAGTCTTAACTTTTTGCACTTCATTCTATACTTGTTGTGATCTCTTGAGTTCCTCCTCTCTACTTTGATAGCATTCATTTCAATCACTTTCCCGAAATATTTTTCGTCAAATCAAAATTTCACTATGGACAACTCTTTCCAACATCGATTTCAAAAGAACATTTTTTATCTGCTGCACTAATTCACCCCCCCTCCCTCTCTTAGTGCCACTCAGATTCTAACAATTGGTATCAGAGCTTGGTCAGTCTCATTTAGTTTAAAACCAAAGAGAGATGGTTTATTCCGGCATGCAAGAGGGTCATTCAATTACATGTCCGCATATGTTCAATGGGTCGAATTACACCTATTGGAAGACTCGTATGAAGATTTTTCTTATTTTTATAGATTTCAAATTTGGAATATTATTGAAAATGAATTTAAAAAATCTTCTCTTCCAATGAATGAATTGAATGAATCGGAGAAGAAGGTTTTTACTCTTAATGCAAGGGCTATGAATGCCTTGTTTTATGCACTTGAAAAAAATGAGTTTAATCATGTTTTGATTTGTGAATCGACTTTTGATATTTGGCATAATCTTGAAATCACTCATGAAGGCACTAGCCGAGTGAAAGAGTCCAAAATCAACCTCTTGGTGCACTCTTACGAATTATTTCGGATGAAACCAAGTAAGTCCATCGGTGACATATACACCCGTTTCATAGATATCATCAATGGACTCAAAGCACTTGATAAAGGTTTTTCTAATTTTGAACTTGTAACTAAAATTTTAAGATCCCTTCCAAAGAGTTGGGATCCAAAAGTTACGGCCATTCAAGAGGCTAAGGACCTTAAGAATTTTTCTCTCGAAGAACTCATTGAGTCTTTAATAACCTATGAAATGACATGTCATGCTTATGATGAGCTAGAAAACCCCCTTCCAAAGAATAGGAAGGATATGGCATTGAGAACACAAGAAGACCACTTGAAAGAATCTTCAAGTGATAAGGACCTTGATGATGAACTTGCACTCTTAACTCGGAAATTCAAAAAATTTATAAGAAGGAATAAATTTAAAAATGACACTAAAAATAAACTTGAACAAAAAAAGGAACAAGTAATATGTTATGAATGTAAGAAGCCGGGGCACTTCAAAAGTGAATGCCCCCAAGCCAAGAAGAAGCTACCAAAAAGGAAGAAGACTCTAAAGGCGACATGGGACAACTCTAGTGGCTTCGAAGATGAAGAAGCAAGTAACAAGGAGGAGGCCAACTTCGCATTAATGGCTTTCGGAGTAGAGGTATGTGAATTATTTAATGAAGATTTATCTTTCGATAAATTTTTAATTGCTTTTCATGAATTATTTGATGAGTGTAGGGCTATTAGTAAAAAGTTTAATTTAAGGAGCATACTATCTTACTAGATAAACTTGAAAGTCTTGAACTCGATACTCCCTCTTTATCCCTATGCTCTAAGTGTGAATACTTAGAGGCAATAAAAAAATGAGAACTTACTATTTAAAGAGACCCTAAATAAATTTAAGGTCAGTAACAAGGGCTTGGACTTGATCCTTGCAAATATGGGTCATGTCGGAAAAAGGCATGGAATTGGATTTGTGAGTGGATCTCACCATACTCCAACCACCTTCATTAAAGGACCCACACTACATGTATCACCTCATTTGAAATGCAACTTTTGTTGCAAATCTAGACATGTTGCTCACAAATGTTCATATAAGACACTTAGCCCACATAGGTTAATATGGGTTCCTAAAGGAACTATAAGGAACTCAATGAATAATGATAAGTTTAGTAGATTAATATTTGAGGCACCCAAGTTCAAATAGGTACCCAAAAATCCTTATTTATAGGTATTCTAAACATCACAAGCTAGGAGTGGGTAACAATACGATTCTTGATCGTTACCAAGCTCACTAGCTCGGGTAATAGAAATACCCTTGAGTATTATTCATTATTTAGTTATGCACCATAATGCTTCCATTAAGTCTCTTCAAAAAGAAATTTGGTAAAAACATTTGTGTCATCTTAAAATTAGTATTCCTATTTTTTGAAATGATGTGGTTTTAATGGATTTGACCAAACTTTGTTTCGGAACTATACATGATACTAGGCCTTTATATAAGATGTATATATCTTCCTTAAACATTCCTATAAAAAGTTGAATTCACTCTTGCATTCTCAATGTCTACAAATTCATTCATTTTGTGAATCTCGTATGTGATTTTAATGATGAATTCAGAGTTTAATGAATTAAGCTAGAATAAGTTTTTCAAATGATTCATAACTAATCGTGCATTCATGGCTTGAATGCATTACAAATGTGATTTTTCTTTGACATGATGCATGAATCATGTTCTCATTTAATGATACACACAAATGAGTTGCTTATCGATAGTTACGATTGAAATATATTCTTTTCATATCTTTTGAAGATGACTCTTAGTGATAAATGTTTTAAAAACATGTGTGGCTATCTTTTGTATGATAAGTAACACATGAATTGTTGGTTTCCGACACAAAGTTTCCCTTCCTTGATCTCTCGGACATATGACTAAAAATAATGTGATTCATAGTCTTGATATTTAGAGATGATATCTTTTAGTTCAATTATACATCCTCCATTATCTCACAAATTGATCAATGTTGGTATTCATAACCTTCGGAAATCACTACTTTTATATTATCCAAGTTTTTCTTGTCATGTTATCATTCTTTCAAATCGCTTGATGAGAAAGTTTCCAAAGCTTCTTGATTACAACACTTAATGTGATCAATCATTTGTTTAAGTAAATGTGCTTAATAAAAATTATTATCTCATGATTAGTATGAGATCGGAAGACATTATTTCATCTCAATCAAATACTTAATGATCAAATTAGATATCTGAGATAAATGTTAATAAAGGGGACAAATTGATCAAAAAACGATCTAAGTTAGGGTGCCAGCGGTGGCACCACCAGGACTGACGGTAGCACCGCCTAGGCAATCTGTTCCTAGGTGGTGGCATCACTCAATTGGCGGTGGCATCACCTGAGAGCTCCTTTATATAAAGGGGAGTTAGGGCTGGCAGTGGAACCACCCCCAACTCTTGAAGCTGCTCCAAAATACTCCTCCATTCCTCTCAAAACTCCATCTTCCCTCTCAAGAACACCAAGAGAGGCTTCTATCCTCTCAAATCTTGGATCAAGACCTTTATTTCTCAAGAAACCTCAACTAAGGTAATCTTTAGCACTCTCTTTTTGAATTTTTGATACATGGTTGCCTCTTCTATAATTTTCTTATTCTATCATTATTTTCTAGATAAATGGTTCCTAGGAGATCGTCTAGGAACAAAGGAAAGAGGAGGGAAGGAGATTCATATGACCCATCCCTCTTTAGCACTAGTGAAATTGCCCTTAGATACCCTAGTTTTGAAGCAAGAGCCGTGCATAAGGGAAAACATGTTGATTTAAGTGAACTAGGAATCCTAGAGCCCATTAGATGGTTTATCGATTTGGATGTCTTGCCCATTTTACAAATCAACGAACCAATTTACCCTAGATTAATTAAGTTATTTTATGCTAACTTAAGCATGGATGATGACGAACAAGCCAACCTACCTTTTAGGAAACTAAGTTCCAATTACGGACAGCACAATATGTGATCTAATTAGAATCTCCGAAAAAGATAAGGGTTGTTACTTTAGAGGATAGTGGGACTTAGATGCAATCGAAGTAACCTACTACGAGGCTTTAGGGACCGTTTTTAAAAATCTAACCTAGCCATAGTCCCTAAAAGCTACGAGCATCTGTTACCATTTAGTTCTAAGATCCTCTATTATATCATCATTAGTATCCTAATCCCTAAATAGTATCACCATGATGAAATTAGTCAAATGGAGTTAGGTACCATGTACTGGATAATGATCGGATAAAATAATTGTTTTGTATACCTGATCCGACAACATATGATTGAAATAACATCTAAAGATTTAATATTACCATATGGGGGGTTAATCACTAGATTACTACATGCATATAATATTAGAATATCACTCGACAAAGAAGTGATAAAAGTGGATAGATATAACACCATAAATAAAAACCTACTTAAGAGACTAAGGTGCATATTTAGAAATAGAATATGGACTAGGCAGCCTAGAAGAACCGATCCAGTTCCCCCTCTAGTAGAAGAACCTGAAACACCAGTTTTTAGGTGTAATGAATCTCCTCCTCCTAGTCCCTTTGGTGCAGCACCATCAAAACTAGCTCTTGCTCCATCTTCTGAAGATCCGATCAAGACAGAGATAAATCAAATTAAGTCACAGCAAGCTAAAAACTTGAATAAAGTACGATAGATGAATCGAAAGTTAGATCACTTGTATAGGCACTTTGGTATTCCACTTGAAGAATAGTTGTAAAAACTTTATAATTAACTTCATGAATTGTAATGGAGCTTTTAACTCTCGTTTTGTAAAACTCTATGTTATTTTGGCACATCTTAAAATTCCATTTATGTTTGTGCATGAAGCTGTTGTTTGTTTCTTTTTCGAGATTTTTTAACTTCGGTTTTCATAGTCTCACCTTGATATTATCTCTTCATTTTCGGATGACATCTTTTTGATATCATATTTTGAATGGAGCTCTCATTTTTATCTTCCTTCGATCACAATATTTTGATACTCCTCTTTTCTTTGATTAATGAGTTTTAAGTTCATGCCCTTTTTAATGATGTGGTAAAATCGGTTTTATACTCCCTCTACCTCTATTGGATGACTAAATGAATTTCATGACTCAACATTTTCGTATCATTTAAAGATTAACATATACAACTATATATATATATTAATGTCATGAACTTTGCATAAAGAAGAAGCTCTCAAGTGTTTATTACTTGAACACTCTCTTCGGACTTCATTCTTAACTCTTGTGTTAATCTCTACGTCTTGAGCTTTTATGACTTGATTCTTATGAGAATGCCAAGTTGAATCTTTCTCTACGAAACTTTTGATATTGATGTGCTCCACTTCATGAACTTGTAATACTAAGTTGAGCTATTTTCATGAATTTTGAACTAAAATTATCTCTCTCTCTCTCTCATGAATTTTTTCCTTAAATAAATTACATGAGCTCTTGATGCTATGTTTAATGAATGACTCGACTTCAATGATCTATCTTTCCACTTTACGATCTTATGCTCAAATTTTTCAATCAAAATTGCATCTTGAGCTTTCTACCTTTTTTTCATGAATGAATCTTCCATGAGCACTTAGAAATTCTTATACATTTTTGCCTCAATGATCTAGCCTATGATTTCATAGACATGAATTTTAAATAAGAATGATCAAATCACTTTTCCGATTTATCCGCCTCCTTTTTCCTTTTTTTTATTATCAAGATTCACTTTCTTTTTGTTGATGACAAAGGGGGAGAAGAATGTAGCAAAATAAATTGATAACTTGATAAATGCCTTACATGTATCGTATTGAGAAGAATATAGCAAAATAAATTGATGACTTTATGTATTATATCATATCACAATGACTTGATGGAATGATAAATGTCTTATATGTATTGCAATATAATTGCTTTTGCCATGCTTGGTATCAAAGATTACTTGCTATCCTTAAAAGCATCATAATAAAATTTGTAGTGTATTGCAATATATCACATGTATCGCAAATGGTTCATACATGCTTAACATATAAATTTTTGAAAGATTGTTATCATATCATGTTTAAAGTTGGTTTCTTTCATTGATATGATAAGTTATCATTTCTTTTGATGATGTATCGTAAAATGATATCATGCCTTGCAATTGTGTATTTTATATTAATATCATTTGATCCTTATTGTAATTTTAAGTTATAATTAGTATCATTTGTCAAAGTGATCAATGTCTATCATCATTCAACATTGAACTTGAAAAAATGGGTGTCATGTCTTGACATCATTTTCAAAATGTGAAAAATATAAAGTTTCGTATTTATAGATGAAAAGATCATGCTTGCTAAGCATGATGATAAGTTCAATGAATGCAACTTATCAGTTTCGGCTTGATTTTAAGGAGATTGAATTCAAGTATTTTCCTTCTCAAAATATGACATATAGATAGGGGGAGTTAAGGTTAACTCCGTCATCAATTGATTGTCATCATTAAAAAGGGAGAGATTATTGAATCTTGGATTTTAATGAAGTCAATTGATAGGTTATTTGATCTAATCCATATTATTGAGATAAGTATGTATGATTAACTATGATAACAATGAAAACATGAAGCAAATTGCTGAAGTCAAGTACGTTGGGAGTTCGAGAGTCCATAGGAAGTCCGAAGAATCGTCGGAAGTGCTGCTGGAACTAGCCGAGAATGAATCACGGACTTGTCGAAGGTTTCTAAAGTTCACTGGAAGGTTCGTTGGAGGTTCATGGAGCTTACCGAGAAGGTTTGGAAGCTTGCCAAATATTCGTTGAACTCGCCATAAAGTCCGGGAGTTGTTGGGAGTCCGTTGAAAGAAATCCGAGGGTGTGTCGGAAGTCCGCCGGAAGCTCATCGAAAGAAAACTCAACATTGCCGATTTAGTTTTTTCTTAGAATATATTTTTAATTTTATAGTTAGCACATAATTATGGTTAGGATTAGGTGATATTCCTGATTAACCCTAATAGGGGCCAACTGGGCCTTAATTGGACTGAATTATGTCGAATTCAGGCCTCATTCAGTATTGTTGAAATGGTCTGGTGGTGGCACCGCCAGACTAGGATAGTGGTACTACCCTAGGAACTAATTCCCAAGTAGTCTAGGCGGTGATACCTCTCTAGGTCAGTGATGGTACCGCTAACAGTTATTACCTGTCAGTGGTGGTACCACTTGACAAGCGATGGTACCATCAATCCACAGAGTCCGAGAACCCTATCAAGCAATCGTACTGCCAGATTAGGTGGTGGTACCACTAAGTACATTGACAGAACAGGGTCAACTAGCGATGGTACCGCTAGTACCCGGAAATCCGAGATGTAACTCTTTTTGGCTCCAAACCTGAATCCAATTGAGTCTATAAATATCTCTCTCTTCTCAGTTGGCTTAGTACATTGAGAAGTGATAAAAACTGAGTCATAAATATAGCAAAATCGCATTCGATAGCTTGAGTGTTCACCTCCCATGTTTTATTTTGTCGAAATTATGTAAGAGGGTGAACCACTTGTAAAAGTTTGTAAGAGGGGTGCTTGGTCCTTCCCCTTCAAGAAGATTTGAAAGTGGAAGTTGGAAACCTCACCAGAGGAGGTTTCGAAAGTGGACGTAGGTCATTTGACCGAACCACTATACATCACTGCGTACTTCTCTTGATGTGTGAGTTTTAAGTTTCTACACTTCATTCTATACTTGATGTGATCTCTTGAGTTCCTCCTCTCTACTTTTGATAGCATTCATTTCAATCACTTTGCCGAAATCTTTTTCGTCGGATCAAAATTTCACTATGAACAACTCTTTCCGAAATCGATTTTAAAAGAATATTTTTTATTCGCTGCACTAATTCATCCCCCCCTCTTAGTGCTGCTCAGATCCTAACAATTTTAAGATCCATTCCAAAAAGGTGAAATTCTAAAGTAACCGCGTTGCAAGAATCAAAAGATTTAAACAATTTACCTATTGAAGAACTTATCGGCTCATTGATAACATATGAAATGAGTTTTTTGGAACTCGATGAACATATGTACTACCTTCCAAAGAACAGGAAGGTAATTGGACTTCGGACTATAGAATACCACTTGAGTGATGACTTAAGTGATGAGGACAATGAAGAGGACATTGAACATATAATAATGAATTTATAAAAGTTCATTAAACAAAAATTAAGAAATACAAATAAACTTGAATGGAGAAAGAGGCCAAAGAAGAAGAAGAAGGCTCGCAAAGAAGATCAAGTAAAGAAGAGACAAATGCGCTTTGATAGTCTTCGACTACAATGTAAGTAACTCACCCGAAATATTGTTACATTGTTTTAAAGTTACATGATCTTTACATGAGTTGCTTAGTTTAGTTGGTAGGAAATAAAAAATTATTTTCAAAAATTATATCATGCTTTTCTTTCTAGTATTTAAAAAAATTAAAATAATACTTGCATGATTTATCTACACCTAATAGGATTAATCCATGGATGTATATCTTAATAGATTTATATTACTTTTAGTTTAAAATAAGATGCATGGTATTTGACACAAAATGAATTATCTCATGCTTGTACACCTAACAAGATAAAATTAATGAACATTTATCTTGATAATTTTATATTTTAAAATTATTAATGATGATCAGTTAATTTATGATAATGATTGGAAATTTAATACAATTCTATGTATGCTTTCTGTATCGGTTTTTGGTTTTAAATATGATGTACTTCTATGAACGTTGTTGCTTGTTTTTGGACATGCTTATGTAAAATCTTTCTTGATAATGAAAATGCTCCATGAGTATATATCTTGATGTTTTATATTGCTCTTCGATTCTAAACATGATGCTTGATGATTTTATATCATGCATGAGTTTTTAAAGTAATAAGGTGTCATATTGTGATGACAAAACTTGTTTTTCGAATTTATAAAATGATGCATGATTTTGGCAAAAATTTAAGCATATTATCACTAAGCTAGAATCATGTAAGAAAGAAAAAATCTTGTTAGAACTAACGAAAATGAAAGAAAGAATATTAGAATAAAATTTTTTAGGATGTTTTATAGTATCATCCTTGATGATGCATGAGAATTTGAAATAATAACTTGAAATCTCACATTTTGAAACAATGTGTTTGTCTTGATGATCTTGATGATGAAATCATTTCTAAATACGATGATGATTTCAATTTAAAATAAGATACATTGTTTTTGACACAAAAAAATCAATTATCATGATAATACTTGTAAACCAAACATGATTAAAAGATAGAAGCAAGCATATTGATGGTTTCGTTTTCAACATAAGGCATGGCTTTTTATATGAAAATTTGAACATACTCATATGTGATCAATCACATGAAATTAAACACCTAAAAATGGGAAAATGTGCTATCATGATGTTTTGTGTGTTTGGTCTTGATGGTTTTAATGACGAAATCACCTTTTCGATTTTAAACTTGACACACATCTTTTATACAAAAAGGACTTAAGCATGCTTACATGTAATCAATCTACATTGTTCTAAATAAAATTTTCGAATGAAAAATTTTGATAATAATATTCGATTTGTATGATAATACATGGCTTTCGAATAAAAACCTTGAACATACCTTATGAAATTATACTTGATGATGAAAATGTTAAATGTATGTGTATGATTTTGGTGTTAACTTGATACTTGGCTCTCATATGAAAGATTTGAACATTTCTATGTGAAACCAAATTTCATGAATTGAAACACATAAAAAGAGGAATGTTTTTGTGAAAATTCTCTCTTTAAAGTTTTGGCAAATTTGTCAAATTGAATAAGATAAAAATAATGAATATCTCGATATTAAAGGATGTTATCATGCTTGAAA
Source organism: Musa beccarii (assembly GCA_024322285.1). Lineage (NCBI taxonomy): Eukaryota > Viridiplantae > Streptophyta > Magnoliopsida > Zingiberales > Musaceae > Musa > Musa beccarii. Next base: position 25,219,913 of record CM044395.1, on the reverse strand, counting down.
GTTGTGGAATCATACTTGATGATTTGTTTTACGAAATTTGCCTTTTCGCTCTTGAATGTTAATACTTGTTTTTATTAAAGGCAAAGGCTTAATTATAAAATGAAACACATTATCATAAATTGAATCTTATGTTTTGAAATAACATGTTATATTTTTGTTTGACGATTTTTATGATGAAGTTTGTCTTTCAGCTTTGAATGTTGTTACCTCTATTTGATTTGGCATATAAAGACAAATGCATGTTTAGATGAAATGAATTACTTAAAAAGACAAAGCTTTTCCTATCGTATCAAGATTAAAGAATTTATTTTTTGTATTTTTTTAATCTTGTGAATGATTTTGATGATTCATTTTGTAAAATTGAATGAGCTAAAAATGATGAATATCTTAACAATGAAAGCTTGTATAATGCTTGATGAATTCACAGTTTAAAGCTATGCATGATGAATCATATGTCTTGGACTAATATGTTATATATGTTTTTGGTCTAAATCATTTTATAATGTTTTTGCCTTTTCATCTTGAACTTTCATACTTATCTCTATTTGACATTAAAAGATAAAGACATGCTTATATAAAATTAATCAAAAAAAGGGGAAATGCATGATTCTTGAAATTTTATTATCTCTAAAAGTATTTCGATTTTTTCATGAAAAAGACAAGTGATAAATTCATTTATGATATTTTGTAAATCACTTGAATTATGAATGAGATTTTGATGATGTGGTAATAACCTTATTCATGTTATGAATCTCAAAAATAATAATTTGATTATGAGTTTTGAGTTGATGAATTGACTTGAATGAGATTTTGTTGCAACCGAATCAGGAACTTTCTTTTGACTTCTTAACTTAAGAAATTTCAAGGAATGTGATTATTACTTGATATTTGATACTTGGAATTTCTTATGAAATGTGATCTTATTGAGATTTCTTATGCATGAAACAAATTATCCTCTTTGCTATTTACTACCAAATGAATCATGATTGATATCTTTGCTATTATACCTCATATGATTCATGTTGTAGAGAATGAATTTATAAATCATGATGCATTGAGATTTCTTATGAAATAATCAAGTGCTCATATGATTCTTTGCTAAAGAAAATATTTACGATTCATGATCTTGATAATTACAACTTGAATTCTTTTTGAATCAAGATCCTTTTTAAGAGAATTTTTATCTATAACGTGATCTTGATGTCTTATGCTTGAATAGAAAACCTTCTAAATGAATTATGATCTTTACACTTAATGCCCATGATTCTTTAAGAATTCTTCACTTTACTTGCTGAAAAGGAGAGTTACTGAAATGATTCATGGACTTCTTGGATTTATAACTTTTGGTACTCACGAATTGATCCTTGTCAATTTCTTATTGATATCCTTTATGACGTGATTTCTTTGTATTTTTGCCTTGAATGCATCATGTGTTGATTGAAAGGTTTATTGTAAACTTTATTGATGCAAATTTATAATTGATGTAAAAGACTATATCATTGGATCATCCACTTCATTTTGACAATAACTAGGGGGGAGCTAGCTTGCTAGCTTGTGCATCATAAGAATAAGAATTTTACTAGAGCAAGCAAAAATTACTTGCTAACGTATCGCAAAGTTACTAAAGAGTTCCTTAAGAGATAGCTTGAATGCTAAATTTGTTTTCATAACTTGATTTTGATGATAGAATTCATAACTTGGTTTTCACAAATTGACTTTGAATCATAATTTTTGATACCCCATTGGTTTCTATTGATAAACATTTATCCTTGTTTATTGTCATAATTTTAAAATTCATGTAAAGGGAAAAGAATTGTACTCTTCCCTTCTTTTTGACAAAGACAAAGGGGAAGAAAAGTTGCTATCTTGAACATCACAAAGAGAAGCAAGTTGCTATCTCAAAAGAAAATTTTTTTTGCTAAACTTCATAAAAATGGCTAGTTTGCGTATCACAAAGTATACTAGCTTGCTTATTATTACTGTTTGCTTGCTTATCATCAATTTCTCTCATATTTTACCTTGAATTCATGACTGGTATATTGAAAATTCATGATGCAAATTTATTATTTTGTCATGATTAAGGTATTGATGTAAAAGACTATTTATACTCCTATCCTTTCTTTTTGACATTGACAAAGGGGGAGAAGGGTTTGCTAGCTTCGCATTGCAAATAAAAGTAAAGTTGCTAGCTTATGTATCGTAAAGGAAGCAAAAAGTGCAAACCTACACATCTTTAGAAACTATTAGCTTGCATGTTTAGAATGGTAAAAAGTTTACAAAAATTGCTAGCTTGATCATTGCACAAGAAGCAAGTAAAACTTATCATTCTTAAACTTAAAATCTTGCTATTATTGAATGTTTTAAAGAGATATATGTTGAACATCTAGATTGATAGCTAGTATAATTACAAAACTTGCATATCTTTTAAACTAGCTATGATGCAACTTCTCCTTTTTGTTGATGATATATGGGGAGAAGTAGACTGATGACTTCATGCAATGTATGACTAAATATTTTACATATTTGCATGATGTTTTTGTTGACATGATTTTGATACATGTTGCTTGGATTTGGCATAATCCAAGTGTTCTATCAATATGGCATATTGATAAGTGGAGTTTGGTTAAACTTCAAGAGTTAAGATTAACTCTGTCATCAATTAGTTGTCATCATCAAAAGGGGGGAGATTGTTGAATCTTAAATTTTGATGATGAAACTAATTGATTGTATTTTAGTTATCTAACTACGTTTTGAGTGATGCAGGTCTACTATCGATCAGGATTAAACAATTGACACAGGAGAAATCAACGTTGCACTAGAGAAAATCATGTCAGGATATTAGACGTCGAGCCGGAGGTCCGATCGACAATCAACAAAAGGCTTCGGATATCTAGCATCGGGCCAAGATGTGTGGTGTTGCACCAAGGAGATTGGGGTTGCGAAGGTCAACTGTCGATTGGATAATAGGCTGCAAGAGAGGACGGTGCACCGAAGAACTGGATGAAGTGTCGACCAATGGCGTGTTGAGCAACAAGAGCTTGATTCGTGTAACTGATTAGATCGAAGTAGAATTAAGGTTTTATGTATGGAAGATTAACTATGATAACGATGAAGATATAAAGCGAAACAAAGGCCTGAGTCAAGTATGATAGAATCGTTAGGAGTTTGAAAGTACGACGGAAGTCCGAAGATTCATTGGGAGTATTGTCGGAACTGGTCGAGAATGAGTAGGGAGTTTGCCGAAAGATTTTCGGAAGTTCGCCAAAAAGATTTGTTCGAAGTTCATAAAGCTCGCCGAGAAAGATCGGAGCTTGCCGAAGAAGCTCATCGGAACTCTCCAAGATCATTGTGAAGTCTAGGAAATATCTTTAGCTTAAGAAATATCTTTAATTTCATAGTTAGTACGTAATTAGGGTTAGGATTATGTGTTAATCCTATAATCTTAGTAGGGGCCAATTGGGCCTAGTAATGGACTGGTTTGGGCTAGGTTTAAGGCCCAACTAGAAGTGCTGGATCCTATATGGCAATGGCACCACTAGATTGTGGCAGTGGCACTGCCCCAGGTCCAGCTCCCCAAGATGTACTAGGCTGTGGTACCACCCAGTGTTAGAGCACCTAGGCGGTGGTACCGCCTAGTATACTGATCGTGGTAATATGTCAAGTGGTAGTACTACTAGACTAAGTGATGGTACCACCCAGTGTTAAGGTTAAACTGGTGATGGTACCACCAGTACCGGGTAAACCCGGGATGAGAAGGTTTTTGGCTCCATGTTTGAATTAGATTGGAACCTATAAATACCCCTCTCATCCCTAGGTTGAATAGATAAGCACACATACTTTAAAAGTGAGAAAACACTATTCAAATCACTTTAGAAATCCCTCCTCTAGTTCTCATTTGTATTCCACCAAAAGCGAAGAGTGAAGTGCTTGTAAGGGTTATCTCCTGAGCCCGTCAAAAAGAGAGATGCTGTAAGGGTGTTCGTCTTCGCCCGTTGGAACGAAGATAACTAGTGGGAAGCCGGTGGCCTCAAGTGAAGAGGAATTGAGAGTGGACGTAAATCGGATGACCGAATCACTATAAAAATTGATTTGCATTTACTTCTTGTAAATTTACTTTACTACAAACCATCTTCACTTCGCTGCTCCGCTTGCTTACTGCCTTTCTTCATCTCTAAATGCTCTCAAGTTAATTACGTTTCTGATACACTTTAATCGAAATTGGTTTTAGTCGAAACATGATTTTTATCGTACGAAGTTTCCGAAATCGTTTTAAATCACCAAAATTTATCGTTCTTAACCACTGCACTAACTTAACCCCCTCTCTTAATGCCACTCTAGATCCCAATATAAAAGGTAGAAAATGTGTTTTTATGATTGTTAATGATTATAACAAATACACTTGAATATACTTCTTGGTAGATAAAAATAATTATTTTAAATATTTTATCAAATTTTGTAAACAAGTTCAAAATAAAAAATTTTATGATTTCTTCTATTCGTTGTGATCATGATGGTAAATTTAAAAATCATTACTTTCATGAATTTTGGGATTTGAATGGGTATAACTATAATTTCTCCATTCCAAAAAATTTACAATAAAATAGAGTTATTAAGAAAAAGAATAGAATTTTATGAGAGATAGTAAGGACCATCCTTAATAAATATAGCCTATCTAAATACTTTTGGGTTAAATCTATTAACACGATATATTATATCATGAATAGGGTTCTTATAAGACCTCATCTATCTAAAATTTTTTATAAATTATGAAACAATAAAAGACCTAACATCTCATATTTTAAAAAAAATTTATTATAAATATTTTATTTTAAATAATAAGGATGCCTTAGAAAACTTTGATGTAAAATCTGATGGAGGTATTTTTTTTAATATATTCTTCTATCTCTAAAGCTTATCGAGTTTTTAATAAGAGATCTTTATTCATTGAAGAATCTATTCATGTTTTTTTTATAAATCTTTTGAAACTAAGAAAAATAATTTTGATAATGATTTAAATTTGATAAATTAAATTTGAATGAGGATTCTACTCTCCAAAGAAACTCGGATACATCAACTTCTAAAGAAATTTTACCCAAGGAATGAAATATATATATGCACTCCTGATTGGGGATTATGGTATCCTAAATCTAAAAATTTTGATTTAATTGCTTATGCTAATGCTAACTTTGTAGAATGTTGAATATATAGAAAAAGCACATTTGGGATTTGTTAGTTCTTAGGTCATGCATTTATTTCTTGGTCTTCTAAGAAGCAAAACTTTATCACATTATCTACAACTAAAATTAAATATATTGCATTAGATGTATGTTATGCATAGATAATTTGGATGAAAAATACTATACAAGATTATAGACTTTACTTAAAAAATATTCTTATAAAATGTTATAATAGTAGTGTAATATATTTGACAAAGAATCCTATTCAACACCTAGGACTCAGCACATTGATATTAGACATCATTTTGTTATGGATCATGTTAGCAATTATGATATATCTTTAGATTTTATTAATACGAAACATCAATTGGTAGATATTTTTACCAAACCACTAAGTGATAAATAAATTAATTTTATTAGAAGAAAAATAGGCATGTTGAATATTTCAAATGCATGATTAAAGATCTTTTGCTATTTATTCTCTAATAATACTTTCCTTTTGCTAATAACTAAATGAAAGATTTATCCAAATGAATCATTATCTTTTACTTGACTTCTTGAATTCATGACTTGAGATTTATTTTGTGACTCTTTTATATTTATTACTTGTATACTTCATTCTTCTTATTGAAAATAAAAGAGGGAGAATAAGAACTCGTATTCTTTATTGATAATCAAGGGGGGAGAAGTAGTAATTCATGCCTAGCCTATATGTTGAATAAGGAGACTTATGATGCTTTTATAACTTTATATTAATAGTGACTCATACTAAACTTTTATTAATTATTTTTAAAATTTAAATATTAATTAAATATTTGGGATTTTAATGATAATATCAACAAAATTGAATTTAGCTCAACTTGAATTGAAGACTACCATAGAAAAAATATATTATTTTGAATTTAAGTTCATTATATTTTAAAGATGGCATATAGATAAGGGAGTCTTATTGAGACTACATCATTAATTGACTCATTGGTGTTTATAACTTAAATTTATGTTTAATAATACAATATTGAAATCCTTCATATACCATAATATTAAAGGAATTTTTATTAAAATATTGATAGAAAGGGGGGAAAGTAATACCATGATATCAATCCCTTCTTTTTGCTTATGACATAAGAGGAGAAGCAGTAACTCATACTTTTTGTTTGTGATAAAAGAGGAAGCGGCGACTCATGCATGAATAGAGAGGATCATGATAATATTTTTTCTATTATTATATAACTTATATTTGATTTATACAAATGGTTAATTTAAAGTTATATTTTGATTAACATAACACATTGATATTAGTTGAAATTTAAAACCCAAAATAATTATGATTATAATTTAAAATTTAAAACTTGATTGAATATTACTTTTTGGGCTTGGATGATTGTATCATAATATTGACAAGATCAAATTTCTTTCAATATAAATTAAATATAAGCATTTAAAATGATATATAATCATTTGAGTTTAAGTTTATCATAATATTTTAAAATGACATATAGATATAGGAGTCTTGTTAAAACCCTATCATTAATTGGTTATCATCATAAAAAAATTGATGATGAAATCAATTAATGAGTGTATTATACCAATATGCTTTTGAGATAATTGACATGGGAAATACTTTAATCACTGAATGACTAACTATCGAGTAGGAGAGTTGGACATTGCATCAAAAAATTATCAAACATCAAGCCAAAGGATTAGTCGATGTGATAGAGATTGAACTTCATGTTATAAGTTTGAGCATCATGTTAGAAGGATCAGATATTACACTAGAAGATTGGATATTGTGAAAAAGTCAATATAACAGTGGAATGGGCAATATATCGAAAGAAAGGGTGATGTACCAGAGGTTCAAATGAAATGTCAAAAGATCAAATGACATGCTAGTGTTAGGATCATAAAGACACTAAGAAGGGGGGTGAATTAGTGCTTTCGAAAGTTTTGATTTAAAAATTTCAATCAATGAAATCCGTATCAGAAATATGTTTAACTTAGAGTGTGAGTTAGGGAAATAAGTAACTAAATCAATTAGTAATAGCAAAGAAAAGCATAAAGAGAAATGCAAACTAGATTTATAATGGTTAGATCATCTCGACCTATGTCTACTCCCAATTCCTCTTTCCTCGAGGCCATCAGCTTTCACTACTAATCTTCTTTTCAATAAGCGAAGATCAACTACTCTTGTTACAACTCTTTTTTCATTTTCACAAGCTTAAGAGAGAACCTTCATACCTCTCTTTTACAAGAAGACTTCAACCCTCCCTTAGAATGACCTCTAAACTCAAGGAGAAAGAGACTCAATACTTCTCAAGAGAGTGTACATACTTTAACTCATAATATTTCATGCTTACACCTAACAAGCATAAGTCAGGTATTTATAGACCCAAAATAGCTTTAAAAATAAAGGCAAAATTTTAAATCCCTAGGTTTTTGGGGTACTAACGATACTACTATTGGCTATATGTGCCCTACAAGCCAATCACATGAGTGATGGTATTTATAATATGCTGCGTCAATCTCTTTGCTTATGATTACTGATATTTTCTCACATTATCTGGATGTATATTATGATGTCTTTGGATCTGTGCAATGAGAATCAGATCATGATAAAATCATGATAATGAGACCGATTCACCTTTAAACATAGATCCTAAATAATCCCAGTCATAGGTTATTTGAGAGGGACATCGTGATGATCAGACAGACCGGTGTACTATATACCTATCTATATGATGGAGCTAGTTGATCTCATAGCTACTCATGTGGGGATATTAAGGGTATAATATAGTTGCTTATTGGAGAATGAGTTCACTGAATGATCCGCTTACAAAATGCTAGATAGTTATTGATACCACACGTTAGACAATGATTCCGTAGTTCCAGTAGTGTATCTGGTCTTTAGACTTGAGATACCAAAGATGCCTTGTATGAGTACTCTATTCTTTGTTGCCGAACTTACAAGTTTGGAAAGCTCTAGATTTGGTACAGTTAATTCTCAAGAATGGTAGCCAACCTTATGAAGGCAATTGAGTATCAATAGAGGATTATCCACTTTCAGTATCATGAGAGGAATATCCTATATGTTCTTACTCAAGCAAATCACTAGGTAGGGTCATTCGGATTGAGAGAGAAAAAGTTTTCTAGGAGAATTTGATTAGAGCGAGACTCGAGTGGAAACCATATGGGCTTGACAGCACCATGCCTAATATACGATCTCTGGGATATTAGATCGAAGAGGGACTATAGGTACATGGTAACCGAGGATAGATAGGTCCAAAGGATTGAATTACCCTATATCGTCTGGGAATTGTAGCGTAGTGGCCTAATACGTCTGCAATCGATGAATCGAGTGAATTAATTATGAAGATAATAATTCACTAAGTCAAAAGGAGTTCTGATAGGTATGACTGATGGATAGCTCGATATTGGGCCTAGAGGGTCACACACATATGGTAGGTAGTACGACGAGTAGAGGTTCGGATATGAGATATTCGTTGGAGTCCCTATCTTATTAGATATCCAATAAGCCCCTATATTATTAGATCCTATGGATGAGATCAAATAAAAGCTAGATTATTGGGTAGATACCCATTAATTTAAGAGGCTTAAGTAATTGGATAAAGATCCAATACCCAATAGGGATAGATCCATTAGGGTTGATAGGGGGCCTCTATAAATAGGAGGGAACCAAAGGCCCATAGGCTGGGATTTTTCTTGGTGGCCACCTTCTGTTCTCATCTCTCTATAGAGAAGCATCATCATAGTCCCTATCGTGTGGATACCGCTAGAGAGGAGGACACTTGACCTCCTTCATCCTCCTCCATGGATCTATAGGAATTTAGGAATACATGATCTCCCTATGTACTATCTTCTTATATATGTAGTTTTCATATTTACGGATTTATTTTTACACACTGATCTTCACACGATGATGAAACCATTTCATGGAAATTTAGGATTTTTATTTTTTATTCTTCCGCTACGCATGTAATGTCGCTCTTGGATTTTTCGACAATAGCATCAAAGCTAGGTTGTTCATGCGAAGATTGGATTTTAACTCCGTGTGTTGTGATTTAGAGAGGATTTTGATGTCAAAATCATTTACGCAAAAGTGGAAAAGGGCAACAACTGTTGCTACTCTTACGGATGGCAGCCTTGGCTGCCATCTGCATGCAGGCGGTAGTCGGTGGCTGGTGGCCTGCGGGCTGCAGGCAAGCGGCACCCACAAGGCCCCTACGGGCGACCTGCTCGCAAGGGTGGCCGGCGCTCACGACGGTAGTGCCACCTGCGGGCAACCTGCCCGTAGGGGTGGGCACACCTACGGGGCAGCGCTCACCCGCGATGCTCGCAAGGGCTACGAGCGACCACCACCGTGGGCCCACTACCCATAGAGGTGCCCACAAGGGGTAGCACCACTCGCGGACATACCACCTTTCAGCGATGCACCCATGGGCAGGGGCGACGCTCCCCCATAGTGCCGCCGTCGGTAGGGTCACGGTGGTGGCAACCATAATGCATCCAACAAGGGAGGGATTAGGGTTTTTGGATAAAAGATAGTTTTATCCTTAGAAATTTTAGAAATTCTAATTTTGTCCCTTCTAGCAAAATGACAAAAATTCCCTTCAGAATTTAAAAATTTCCTATATATCCCTTTTTAAGAAAAATATTAGTTAATTAAAATATTAAATTAACTATTATTATTTATCTAGTAGTCCTATATAATAACATATACATGTGATGTATGAGGCAGATAAATAATCATGGACCATGTGATGTGATGTATGTGTATGATGTGATCATTATTATTATTAGAGCCTGTGAGGCACTATTTTTCTCATTTATTATTGGGCTTGCATACTTATAATTATATTATAATTACATGAGGAGGAATAGTGAGAGCGTGGAAGCGATAGCGGGACCCATAAGCTCGAGACAGATGATCCGACGCATGAAGATGTGTTGAGATACCGATGGAACTAACGAAGCGAGATGGATGATCACAGGGCATGGAGATGTGTCGATGCATACATAGATCTTGATGTGAGTGATTGTGCCCACTAGCTCGGGTTTAATCACTTTAGGATATGGTCCATGATCATCTAGTGTGATTACTCATGTGATGTGTGATTACTTATATACCTACTATATATATATATTTGTATTTGATGTAAATTTATATTAAATATATATGTGTGTGACCCACTATATTAGGAGACCTAATCAAAAATCCCTTTCTCGATAATATTAAGTCGGTAAACGTGAGGCAATTAGATTAACCTACGTGGCCTTCTATCGTTATAGGTAAGAATCGATTCCCGGTGTAGGTTGAGTTGGCCGAGTCCCTCGAGACTCATCTATATCATGATTCATTATCTTATCTACGACATAGGGATGTCACCAGTGACCTGAGGACATGGTATGCTTGGTCGAGTCCCTCGAGGGTATATCATCAAATCAAACTCATCTTGTAACGATGATGATGACTTAACCGAACATCATGGTTGGTTGAGTGTTAGAACCCTTGCGGATTCTAAGCTTGGGGTTGATCTCTTTAGGGGATCGGCCAAAAAGATGATGCTCCAAGTTGCTCCAAGTTGCTGCTCATAGGTTGCTAAAAAGATGATTTATTTATGATTAAAAGAGGGTGAATACATGGCTATTTATAGGGATTCTAAACCCTAACTCCTAATAGGACTCCTACTCTAGACTCCTACTTCTAACTAACTCCTACTTCTAATTAGGACTCCTTCTCTAATATGACTCTTACTTCTAATAGGACTCCTTCTCTAAGAAGCAACATAATCCTAACTTAACCGACCTCTTCACCTCTTTAATAGGGGTCGGCTAGATAGGATTTACATGAATGCCCTTATTAATGAAACTAGATTAGAACTCTCCTAACTAGAGTCCTAACAGATTAGGACTCTTCTAGCTAGAGTCCTAACAGATTAGGATGTCTCCTAGCTAGAATCCCAACAGATTAGGACTCTCCTAGCTAGAGTCCTAATAGACTCATCCTCTTCAAATCAGCCTTGTCCTTGAGGCTGACATTCCATGAATTCTGAGAATTTGATCTTCAAGTCATCATAGTTCTCCCAAGTGGCATCTTTTGTTGGTATGTCCATCCACTGTATTAGCACCTCATTAGTGGGCCGTTGTCGTCGAGTTATGATCCGTCGATCAATAATGGCACTCGATTGTACTTGGAGCTCTCCTTGGGTAGTCATATTTGGTAGATGGCTTTGGGCTATCTCGTTTTGTCCCAATTTGGGCTTCAAACATGACACATGGAAGACTAGATAGATTTGAGAGTTGGTGGGTAAGTCCAATCTATATGTTACTGCTCCGATGCGCTCTAAAATTTGGTAAGGTCCATAGAACCGAGGTGAAAGCTTCATAGATGCTCTGGTTTGGATTGATGTTTGCTTATATAGCTGGAGCCGTAGGAAGACCCAATCTCTTACCGAAAATTCTCTTTCACCTTTGTATTGATCATATTATTGTTTCATCCTTACTTGAGCTACAGTGAGATTATCTTTTAGCAACTTCAGCATTTTATCTCTATCTTGTAGTTCCTTGTCTACTTGTTCTACTTTAGAGATGCCCAAAATATATTTTGGGATTACAGGGGGGGTTGGCCATATATGGTCTCATAAGGAGTATATTTTGTGGATGAATGATAAGTTGTATTATATCACCTCTCGGCCCAGCGAAGCCACTTTGTCCATTCTTTTGGTTGGTCACTGGTGAAGCATCTAAGGTATGCCTCCAAACACCTGTTCACCACTTCAGTTTGGTTATCGATTTATGGGTGATATGTCGTACTCATCTTTAATTTAGTATCCTACATCTAGAATAACTCTGTCCAAAATTTGCTTGTGAAGACCCTATCATGATCGCTTACAATAGATCTTGGCATCCCATGTAATTTTATAATATTCTCTATAAAGATTCGAGCAATACTAGAAGTAGTGTAGGGATTACAGACAACACAAAAGTGAGCATACTTTATAAGGTGATCAACCACAACAAAAATTATACCTTTTTCTTATGATGAGAGAAGCCCTTGAATGAAATCTATTGATATATCAGTCCATATTGAGTCTGGGATGGGTAGAGGTTATAGCTTTCCGGGACTTGCCATTATCTCACCTTTATGTCATTGACATACATCACATTGTATTACAAATTTAGCAATAATATTATTCATCCCTATCCAATAAAAATTTTGTTTAATTCTTTTATAGGTTCTAAGGAACCCGGAGTGCCCGGCTGTAGGTGTGGAATGCATCTCTTGAAGAATGGTCTTTATGCAAGTAGAATTTGGCACAAGCACAATGCATCCATTATAGCGCAAGTCTTTTGAGTCCCAACTATAATGAGCCACGGAGCTTGGTACTTCCTTCAATTTTTTTATGATTTTACTCATTTCTGGATCATCTTGCCACTCTCCTAATATCCTTAAGGAAGTCGCCGGTCAGAAGTGAAACGACTAAAAATTCAGCTTGCTCGGGTAGTCGCGAAAGCGCATCTGCAATAATATTCTCTTTCCCCTTTTTGTAAGTTATTTCATAATCATATCCAAGAAGCTTTGTTACCCATTTTTGCTGCTCGAGAGAAGATATCTTTTGCTTCAAGAAATATTTTAGGCTTTTATGGTCGATCTTGATTTGAAAGCATCGCCCGATCAAGTACGGTCTCCATTTGGACACCGCATGCACAATCACGAGCATCTCCTTATCATAAATAGTCATCTTGAGATGGGAAGGAGATAATGCCTTACTGGTATAAGCAAGGGGGTGGTCATCTTATATTAGTATAGCACTAATTCTGACTCTGGAGTCATCAGCTTCAATAATAAAAGTCTTGTTAAAGTCGGGTAATGCTAGTACGAGCATGGTCGTCATTACGACTTTAAGTTTGTCGAAGGCGGTGGTGGCTTTGTCCAACCACTGGAAAGCATCTTTTTTCAATAAGAAAGTAAGGGGTGCACTGATCTTTTCATAGTTTTTTATGAACTTACGGTAATAGCCTGTTAAACCGAGAAAGCCGCGTAGCGATTTTATGTTTCTCGAGGTCGGCCAGTTCTGCATTGCTTCAATTTTGGAGGGGTCCACTATCACACCTTACTCTGATATGATATACCCAAGATATTTCACCTTTTGTTGAAGAAAGCTGCACTTTGATTTTTTGACAAAAAGAACATGTTCTCGCAAGATCGTCAAACCAAGTCATAAGTGCTGAATATGACTTTCAAGAGAAGGGCTATAAATAAGGATATCATCGAAGAAAACCAATACAAACTTACAAAGATAACTCCAGAAAATATCATTCATAAGGCTCTAGAAGGTGGAGGGAGCATTAATGAAACCAAAAGGCATTACCATAAATTTGTAGTGATCGTTGTGCGTTCAAAAAGCGATTTTCAGTATGTCTTCTTCGCACACTCTTATTTGATGATATTCGGATCAATGATCCAGCTTTGTTAAGACTCGTGCTCTCTTTAATTCATCAAGTAATTCATCTACTACTAGAATAGGGTACTTGTCCTTGACAGTCATGCCATTGAGAGCTCGGTAATCAATGCATGCATATTTGCCATGTTCCGTCCTTTCGTACGAGGAGCACTAGTAAAGAAAATGGGCTATAACTTGGCTGAATAACTCCTATTTCGAGCATCTCTTTTATAATCCTTTCTATTTCATCCTTCTAGAGATATGGATACTGATATGGCCGAGTATTTATTGGAGGTTTGCCCAAAAAAATCGATATACAATGATCATGGCGACGGGTAAGAGGTAGGCTATGCAGTTTGTCAAATATATCTTTGACGGTCATGCCATTGAGAGCTCGGTAATCAACACATGTATATTTGCCATGTTCCGTCCTTTCAAACGAGGAGCACTGGTGAAGAATATGGGCTGTAACTTGGCCGAATAACTCCTGTTTTGAGCATATCTTTTATAATCCTTTCTATTTCATCCTTCTGGAGGTGTGGATACTGATATGGCTGAGTATTTGCTAGAGGTTTGCCTAAAAAAATTGATATATAATGATCATGGCGGTGGGTAAGAGGTAGGCTGCACGGTTTGTCAAATATATCTGAAAATTCAGCAAGCAAGGGAAGTAGGTTTGGATCTTCAAATTTTGTTGGCTCTCCCTTAGATTGCTACTTAAGTTGTACCAAAAAGCTGCTACATGCTTTGAGCAAATTTTTCTCCATTCGTTGTGTGCAAATTATCGTTACGTCACCCCCACATTTCCCGTGCAGTATCACCTGTTTACCCTTATTGTAAAATTTCATAATTAATTTCAAAATATTCCAAAAAATTTCATCTAATGTCGTTAGCCATTCGATACTGAGCATGGCCTCATAATCATCAAGAGGGAGGAGGAAGAAATCTGCAATTATCTCTTAGTCCTGTAGTGATAGTTTCACTCGCGGGCACCTACGATCACACTTCAAAATTCATCTGTCGGCGACCTTAATATCAAACATGCTGCAATTCTTGGTAGGTAAGGCCATCCAGACAATAACCTTGCTATTCATAAAATTATTAGTGTTAAATCTCGGATTTTGATGATGAAATCAAGTGGTGAAATATTTGTATTAATCTCTTTGTTGAGATGAGTGTGCAGGAATTACTACGATGGAAAACATAACGTGATTTATCAAGGCCAAGTCCGTCGGTGGTTCATCGGAAGTCCGAGAGATTTTCGGAAGAGTTGCCGGAACCATCCAAGATCAACTCAGAGACTTGTCGAAGTTTTCAAAGTCCATTTCAAAGATCGTCGAAGGTTCGCGAACTTCCGGAAAATTCGAAACCAGTAAGACTAGTTGGGCTTGCTTGAGTATCTTTGAGACCACCGCGCAATCCGAGGAAGCATCGGAGGCCTGCTGAATCTCGCCGTAGTACTCGCTGGAAGTCGACTTGAAGGGTGTCCGAACAAATCACGTTAAGTTATGTTCGTAAATTTGCACATGAGTAGAGCAAGGATTTAAGAAATAAATCCTGCCCAAAATTCAAGGAGCCAACCAGGCCACTCTTGTGTCAAGTTGAGGACCAAAGGCCCCATTCGGCTCATGTCCAGAATGGGGGCAAGAGGTGGAACCGCTTAAGCTGGGGCGGAACCGCCTGCTGGGCGGGAACCGCCACTGAGCGTAGCACCGCCCACACACACACACGGTGGAACGCTTGGGGCAAAGCGTAATACCGCCAGCCACATTCGACGGCAGGTGGAACCGCTGGCCGAGCGATGGCACCGCCTTGATCCACCGGATGGAGCGGTAGCACCGCCGCTGGGCGGTGGCACCGCCCAGACGTCGATCCAAAGATCGACACAGCGTGGCACCGCCGACAGCGGTGGCACCGCTTTGACCACCACTCTGGGGACTCCAAATTCACTTGGAATTTGGAGCCCAATTTAAATCCACTTTTGGATCTATAAATACCCCCTTTCTCACTGAAAGGGTTACCCTTTGAGCAAAAAGTTTGAGTCTTGAGCTTTTGAAGAGTCTTTGAAAAGTGTTGTATTCTTTGCTAAGTGTTCACCTTTCTTCTTCTTGAGAGATCTTGTACAAGTGTGAACATCTTGTAAAGGGTTGTAAAAGGGTGTTTGATCCTTCCCCTTCAAAGGACTTGCTAGTGGAAGAGCGGAGCCTCATTGCAAAGGCTTCAAGAGTGGATGTAGGTCATTTGACCGAACCACTATACATCATTGTCTCCTCAAATGTGTGAGTGTTTACATTTCTGAAATCACTTCATTTCTTGGCTGCAAGTTCTTAGCAATTACTTTCAAGTTCTCTTTATTCGAATCGAATTCTTCCACGAACTTGTGTTTCTTTGAGAAATCGGTTTCAAGAATACGAGTTAATCCGCTGCACTAATTCACCCCCTCTTAGTGCCTTTTGATCCTTTCAATTGGTATCGAGCAAGGTTTGCTCTCATATTGGTTTAAAACCCAAGAGAGATGGCCTACTCCGGTATGCAAGAGGTCTCTCCATTACTGTCCACCTATGTTCAATGGGTGGATTATACGTATTGGAAGACTCGTATGAGAATTTTCTTATCTCCATGGACTTGAACTTTGGAACATTGTCGAAAATGGTTTCGCAAAATCTTCTCTTCCGATGAGTGAATGGAATGAGTCGGAGAAAAGATTTTCGCTCTCAATGCAAAGGCTATGAATGCCTTATTTTGTGCACTTGATAAGAATGAGTTTAATCGGGTTTCCATTTGTGAATCGGCTTTTGATATTTGGCGCACTCTTGAAATCACTCATGAAGGCACTAGCCGAGTGAAGGAGTCCAAAATCAACATTCTTGTGCATTCCTACGAACTTTTTCGGATGAAACCAAATGAGTCCATTGGAGACATGTACACCCGCTTTACGGATGTCATCAATGGACTTAAAGCTCTTGGTAAAGGTTTTTCTAAATTTTGAATTGGTAACTAAGATTTTAAGATCCCTTCCAAAGTGTTGGGATCCAAAGGTCACGGCCATTCAAGAGGCCAAGGATCTTAAAGTATTTCCCATTGAAGAACTTATTGGATCTCTAATGACTTACGAGATGACGTGCCATGCTCATGAAGAGCTTGAGAACCCCCTTCCAAAGAACAGGAAGGATATGGCACTTAGAACACAAGAAGACCACTTGAAAGGAACATCAAGTGATGAGGATAGTGACAATGACATTGCACTTCTAACTCGAAAGTTTAAGAAATTCATAAGAAAGAACAAGTTCAAAAATGACACAAAAGCAAATTTGAACACAAAAGGACCAAGTCATTTGCTACGAATGCAAGAAGCCGGGACACTTCAAGAATGAATGCCCTCAAGCCAAGAAGAAGCAATTCAAGAAGAAAAAGCCTTGAAGGCCACATGGGATGATTCAAGTGACTCCGAGATTGAAGAGGCTAGCAACAAAGAGGAGGCAAATTTCGCTCTAATGGCATTTGGAGAAGAGGTTAGTGAGTTACTTAATGAAGAGTTATCTTTCGATGAACTTTCTATGGCTTTTCATGAGTTGTTTGATGAATGTAGAACTATTAGTAAGAAGTTCAATTTACTTAAGAAAGAGCATGCTTTATTACAAAGTAAATTCAATAGTCTTCAAAACCCTTCTCTACCCCCATGCTCTAAGTGTGAAGACTTAGATGCAACAAAAAGGGAGAACTTGCTACTCAAAGAGACCCTAAACAAGTTTAAGGTCGGTAGCAAGGGCTTAGACATGATTCTTGCTAACAAAGGTCATGTCGAAATAGAAGTGGTATCGGATTTGTGAGAGGTTCTCACCAAAATCCCACCACCTTTGTTAAAGGGTCTACATTGCATGTATCACCCCATTTGAAATATAATTTTTGTTGCAAAATGGGACATGTTACCTACAAATGTCCATTCAAGAAAATTAGTCCACAAAAGTTGATATGGGTTCCTAAAGGAACCATAAACAATTAATGATAAATTACAAAATAAGTAGATCAATTTGTAAGGAACCCAAAATCAAATGGGTACCTAAAAACAATCCTCTTTTGTAGACAAACTCACAAGCTAGGAGCAAGAAATGGTATCTTGATAGTGGATGCTCAAGGCACATGACCGAGATCCATCTCATTTCTCTATGCTCTCTAGCAAAGAAGAAGGATATGTCACTTTCGGAGACAACAACAAGGGTAAAATCATTGGCAAGGGAACCATAGGTAACAAATCAAGTTTTTCAATTGATGATGTGTTACTAGTTGATGGTTTGAAACATAATCTTTTAAGTATTAGTCAACTATGTGATAAAGGTTATGTTGTTAAATTTGAATCAATGTTTGCATTATTGAAAAACCCAACAACAACATATCCATGATTGCTTTAAAACAAAACAATGTCTACACAATAAATATTGATAAATTAAGTAATGAAATGTGTTTTTCGGTTTTGAATGATGACGCTTGGCTTTGGCATAGAGGCTAGGCCATGCAAGCATGAAACTAATCTCTAAGATTTCATCTAGAGATTTAGTAAGAGGTATCCCAAACACGAAATTTGTTAAGGATAAGGTATGTGATGCATGTCAACTAGGAAAACAAATAAAGACTAGTTTCAAATCAAAAATCACATTAGCACCACTAGACCATTGCAATTGATCCACTTGGACTTATTTGGACCAATTGACATAACAAGCCTAGGTGGTAGCAAATATGCTTTTGTAATTGTGGATGACTATAGTAGATACACTTGGACCTATTTTTGGCTCATAAAAGTGATTGCTTCAAATGTTTCTCTAAATTTTGTAAACTCACTCAAAATGAAAAAGGCTTTATGATCTCATCAATCAAGTGATCATGGAGGTGAATTTCAAAATCATGACTTCCAAAATTTATGTGAAACAAACGGATACAATCACAACTTCTCTACTCCAAGAAATCCACAACAAAATGGAGTAGTAGAAAGGAAAAATAGAAGTTTGCAAGAAATGGCTAGAACCATGTTAAATGAATATAATTTACCAAAATATTTTTGGGCCGAAGCCGTGAATACGGCTTGCTATGTGATGAATAGAGTTCTAGTGAGACCATCCCTATCCAAAACTCCATATGAATTATGGAATGATAAAAAACCCAATGTTTCTTACTTTAAAGTTTTTGGTTGCAAATGCTTTATTTTGAATGAAAAGGATGCCTTAGGAAAATTCGATGCAAAATCCAATGAAGGCATATTTCTTGGTTATTCTTCCGTTTCTAAGGCTTTTCGTGTTTTCAACAAGAGAACCTTACTTATTGAAGAATCTATTCATGTGGTTTTTAATGAAGTTTCCGAATTTAAGAAAAAAGATTTTGATGATGATTTTGGTCTTGATGATTTGAATCTGAATGAACCCTCTCCTCAAAATAACATCTTGGATGCATCTTCTTCCCAAGCTTCCTTACCAAAGGAATGGAAGTATGTAGATGCTCATCCCAAGGAGTTAATTATAGGAGATGCATCGAAAGGGGTTCAAACTCGCTCTTCTTTCAAAAATTTTTGTGCCCATGCTGCCTTTCTTTCTCAAGTTGAACCAAAATGCATTGTTGAGGCCCTAAAAGATGATTCTTGGGTTATCGCAATGCAAGAAGAATTGAATCAATTTGAGAGGAATGAGGTATGGAAGCTTGTTCCTAGACCTAATGACCACTTAGTTATTGGTACTAAGTGGGTCTTTAGAAACAAGCAAGATGAATGCGGTATCGTGGTTAGAAACAAGGCTAGACTAGTGGCCAAAGGTTTCAACCAAGAAGAAGGTATCGATTATGAAGAAACCTTCGCTCCGTGGCAAGATTGGAAGCCATTAGGATGCTCCTTGCCTATGCTAGTAGTAAAGATTTTAAATTATTTCAAATGGATGTCAAAAGTGCGTTTTAAATGGTTTTATTTCCGAAGAAGTTTATGTTGAACAACCACCCTGATTCAAAACTCTCTATTTCCTAACCATGTATTTAAGCTAACTAAGGCCTTATATGGTCTTAAACAAGCCCCTAGGGCTTGGTATGAGAGCTTAGTTCTTTCTTGATTTCAAATAATTTCACTAAAGGCAAGGTTGATACTACATTGTTTATTAAACATTTTGAAAACAATTTTCTTATTGTTCAAATTTATGTTGATGATATCATTTTCGGATCTTGTGATAAATCACTATGTGATTTATTTGCTAAGGATATGAGTGATGAATTTGAGATGAGCCTAATGGGAGAACTAAATTTCTTTTAGGACTTCAAATCAAGCAACTAAGTAATGGTATATTTCTAAATCAATCAAAATACACATTGGAATTGTTAAAACGATTCAATATGGATGGATCAAAGGAAATTAGCACTCCTATGAGCACCTCCACTAAATTAGATATGGATGAAAATGGAGAAAGCTTTGATCAAAAAACTTATAGGGGCATGATAGGTAGCTGCTTTATCTCACTGCAACTGGACTGATATCGTTCGGTGTAGGGCTATGTGCAAGATTCCAAGCTAATCCTAAGCTATCTCACTTGAAAGCGGTCAAGAGGATTCTTAGATATCTTAAAGGGACCCCTAATCTTGGATTATGGTATCCAAAATCTGAAAACTTCAGTTTGAAAGCTTATGCAGATGCGAATTTTGGTGGATGTAAACTAGATAGAAAAAGCACATCCGAAACATGCCAATTTCTAGGACATGCACTTGTTTCTTGGACTTCCAAGAAACAAAATTCAGTTGCACTATCTACAAGGTTTGAATATATAGCTGCTAGTGCATCTTTGTGCACAAGTTATTTGGATGAAAAATACACTAGAGGACTATGGAATCTACTTAAAAATATTCCTATAAAGTGTGATAACACGAGTGCAATTTGTCTAACTAAAAATGCAATCCAACACTCTCGCACTAAGCACATTGACATCGGCATCACTTTATACGTGATCATGTAAGTAGTAGAAATGTCACTCTTGATTTTGTTGATACAAATCATCAATTAGCGGACATTTTTACGAAACCTTTAAATGAGGAACAATTTGATTTTATTAGAAGGAATTAGGCATGCTAAACTGTCCAAGTAAGTAACCTTTTTTATGTCTTTTCTTGAAATTATGTTTAAACTATGATTTCCATCAATTTGATTCGGATTGTCCATGGATTTATTTCTTTTGACTTCATCCCATCTCACGAGATTTTTTTTTTTTAAAAAAAAAAAAAAAAAAAACTTTAAAATCCGAAGTGGTTTTGTGCTACTGTGTAGCATCACTGGTCGGCGGTGGAACCGCTCAGGTAGTCGACCACAGGCGGTGGAAACTTCTTTGAAGCAGTGGAACTGCCCGAACACCCTCCTATAAAACGTATTAGGGCCGGCGGTGAACCGCCTCCCTAATCTGCATACCGCCTCCTCACTCTTCCAAACTCTTCCAAACTTCAAAATTGGTGTGATTTCTTCCTATCTAGAAGCCTTAGGAGGAGATTCTATCGTGATTCATTCTTCCTACATCTCAAAGAACCAATCTAAGGTAAAAACAGAATTCTTTCTCTTTCATTTTCTTGTGAAGTTTCATTCCTTTCTTCAATTAATTTTCGGTTATTCATGAATAGAAATGGCTCCTAGAAGAACATCAAGAGACAAAGGAAAAAGGATGGAGGTAGATTCATTTGACCAATCCTTGTTTAAATCACAAGAAGCCTCCCTTAGATTTTCTGAATTTGGTTCAAGACCCATTCACAAAGGAAAGTATGTTGATTTGAATCAATTAGGAAACTTAGAACCTTTCATGTGGTTTGCAGACTTAGAGGCTTTACCTATTCTGCAAATTATTGAACCTATTTATCCACGTTTAGTTAAGTTGTTCTATGCTAATTTAACTGTGACTGATGATGGCTTGTCAACTTATCTTCTAGGTAATGAGATTCAAATATGTGATAATACTATATGCTCATTAATTGGAATTGTTGAAAAAGAGCTAGGATGTTATTTTCGGGGAAAATGGGATATGGACACAGTTGGTGCCACTCACTCAGAAGCTTTAGAAATTGTGTTTGCAAACCCAAATTTAGGAATAATTCCCAAGAGTTGTGAACATCTATTACCTTTTAACTCTAAAATTTTGCATCACACTCGATAAACATTATTATTCCTAAGCGGTTTCATCATGATGAGATCGGTTTCAGAATTAGGTACCTTATATTGGATTATGACTAGACAACAATTCTGTTTTGGTTACCTAATCAGCAAAGACATGATAGAGGTTCTTTCTAAAGGATCAATGTTACCATATGGAGGTTTAATAACTAGACTATTGCATGCCCATAACATCTGCATTCCACCAGATGAAGAAGCAATACAAATCGAAAAATT
Organism: Musa beccarii; assembly: GCA_024322285.1. Taxonomy (NCBI): domain Eukaryota; kingdom Viridiplantae; phylum Streptophyta; class Magnoliopsida; order Zingiberales; family Musaceae; genus Musa; species Musa beccarii. The sequence goes on along the minus strand of CM044395.1, from coordinate 25,197,891 downwards.
TAATGTTATTAATGTTAAACTCATCGAGACGACTTAGATGTACTATCGAGCATGGAATAGGAGTTAGGCAACCTAGGAGATGTGATATACCTCCCCCGGCCGTAGACCATCCTGAAACACCAGTCCTTAGGGGAAATGAATCTACTCCTCCTGATCCTTTTGTTGCAGCTACATCAGTGACATTTTCTGCTCCATCTACTACTGACCCGATCATGAGAGAGTTAAATGAAGTAAAACTACAGCAAATTGAAATTTTGAAGGAGATGCGGAAGATGAACTTAAAGATCGATCACATGTATAGGCATCTTGGCATTCCTCCTGAAGAGTAGCTTGCTGTGTTTTCTTTTTGAACGATGCAAACTTATGTTGTATGTTGACATGTATGACATCTATATTGTCTTAACTTCATGATATATCTTTTCGGCCACTGTGGAATGGTTTTCGGTTTTCTGATTTCCTTTTCCATATCTATGATGTTTTCCGACCCTCCTTGTTGTTATAATTCCCTCGTCTCCTTTTTGATTGATGACAAAGGGGGAGAAATGAAATGTGTATTGCTATATGATATGCGCTGTCCAAATTAAACTTAGTTGGGTTCTTGATATCATGCTTTCTTTTTATGTATACTTCATTGATATCCTTGATGTCTAGTTTGAAATCTTGAAATTAAAATTAATTATGTTGAATTCAAAAATTGAATTCAAGCGATTTTTCTTTATGGCATATACATAGGGGAGTTAAGAATAACTCCATCACCAATTGATTGTCATCATCAAAAGGGGAGATTGTTAAATCTCGGTTTTGATGATGAAATCAAGTGGTGAAATATTTGTATTAATCTCTTTGTTGAGATGAGTGTGCAGGAATTACTACGATGGAAAACATAACGTGATTTATCAAGGCCAAGTCCGTCGGTGGTTCATCGGAAGTCCGAGAGATTTTCGGAAGAGTTGCCGAACCATCCAAGATCAACTCGAGACTTGTCGAAGTTTTCAAAGTCCATTTCAAAGATCGTTGAAGGTTCGCGGAACTTCCGGAAAATTCGAAACCAGTAGAAGACTAGTTGGGCTTGCCGGAGTATCTTTGAGACCAGCGCGCAATCCGAGGAAGCATCGAGGCTGCTGAATCTCGTAGTAGTACTCGCCGGAAGTCGACTTGAAGGGTGTCCGAACAAATCACGTTAAGTTATGTTCGTAAATTTGCACATGAGTAGAGCAAGGATTTAAGAAATAAATCCTGCCCAAAATTCATAGGAGCCAACCAGGCCACTCTGTGTCAAGTTGAGACCAAACAGGCCCCATTCGGCTCTGTCCGAATGGGGGCAAGAGGTGGAACCGCCCAAGCCAGGGGCGGTGGAACATCCACTGAGGCGGTGGAACCGCCACTGAAGCGTAGCACCGCCCTGCACACACACAGCGGTGGAACACTGTGCAAAGCGAGTAATCCGCCACATTCAGCGGCAATGGCGGTGGAACCGCTGGTGGAAGCGGTGGCACCGCTCGATCCACCGGATCTGAGCGGTAGCACTGCCGCTCGGGCGGTGGCACACACCGCCTGACGTCGATCAAAGATCGACACAGTGGTACCGCTTCGACAGCGGTGGCACCGCTTTGACCACCAGAATCTGGGACTCCAAATTCACTTGGAATTTGGAGCCCAATTTAAATCCACTTTTGGATCTATAAATACCCCCTTTCTCAGGTGAAAGGGTTACCCTTTGAGCAAAAAGTTTGAGTCTTGAGCTTTTGAAGAGTCTTTGAAAAGTGTTGTATTCTTTGCTAAGTGTTCACCTTTCTTCTTCTTGAGAGATCTTGTACAAGTGTGAACATCTTGTAAAGGGTTGTAAAAAGGGGTGTTTGATCCTTCCCCTTCAAAGGACTTGCTAGTGGAAGAGCGGAGCCTCATTGCAAAGGCTTCAAGAGTGGATGTAGGTCATTTGACCGAACCACTATACATCATTGTCTCCTCAAATGTGTGAGTGTTTACATTTCTGAAATCACTTCATTTCTTGGCTGCAAGTTCTTAGCAATTACTTTCAAGTTCTCTTTAAATGAATCGAATTCTTCCACGAACTTGTGTTTCTTTGAGAAATCGGTTTCAAGAATACGAGTTAATCCGCTGCACTAATTCACCCCCTCTTAGTGCCTTTTGATCCTTTCAATTAGTGCTTCCGGTGTCAATAAGAACGGTGATCAGTTGTTGCTTTAGAAGTCCTCCCACTTTCATTGTTTGCGAGTTCGCGTAACCGGCAAGGGCATGCATCATAATATCAATCGACTATTGTTCTTCATCTGTCACCACTTCCACCTGTTCTTGGACCTCCTTCTCATCCATATCTTTAAGAAGTTCAATCAGTAGGAGGCACCTCCTTCCGATGATCATAGTTCCACGGCTCGTCGCAATGCCAATAAAGACCCTTTGCTGATCGGTCACGTAGTTCTTCTCTTGTCAATTTTTTTGGCAGTGAAGGATGGCTGAGAGTAGAAGGAGGTTTATATGCTATAGGCCTAGGAGAGGTTCTCATCCTCCGAGCATCTTGGTTGAGCCGTTCTTCTTGTATTCAGGTGAAAGAAATTGCAACCATCACGGTACGGGGCTGTCGTGCCTTAACCTCCCATTTTATCTTTGGCTTGAGTCCTTCGATGAATGTTCCTAATAGTTAACGGTTAGTCTAATTATGAGCAAGGTAGGATAGCTGCTCAAACCTAGTTTGGTACTCTTGAATCGTAGAGGTTAGTCGAATCATTATGAGTTGGCCATCGATATTTTCATACTCCGTGGGTCCGAAACGGTTCAGCAGTACGTTCTTAAATTGATTCCACGTCAGAACCCCATGATTGTATTCCAACCAATTGTACCATTGAATAGCATATCCTTCAAGGTGGCTGATAGCAATTTCCACCATAGCATCATTCGACGTTCAATAGTAGCGAAAGTAACGTTCAGCACGTGAAATCCACCCTACCGGGTCTCCTTTTTCCCATCACGGGAAGTCCACCCTCATACATGGCTGAAGTATGTCTAAGGTTGTCTCTCCTTCTCTAGAGGCCTCTCTGAACTCTCTCCTCACTGAGATTTGGTTGGACTCGGTGGTTGCCCAATTCTGAATTATGCAAACAAAGCACGTAATTTGTCCTCCAAGCGCGATTCAAGCCACGATTCAATTTGAGATTCCCATGCTTCAAATTTAGCATCAATTGGATTTTGAGAAGCCATAGCATATGTCTGAAGATCAGAGATGTCCTTGTCTTTTTTTTGTTGATAGGTTAATGGCATGGGATGGTGGAAGGTTCGGACAATAGATTGGTGATAAAAGGGTTCGGCTATAATGGTTTACTATTTTGGGCTATGGATTTTGACGCTGTTAGGATTATGAAAATAGGTTATAATGGCTACATCTTAAAGCTAGAGAGATACCCTAAAGATGTCTTGGTTGGTGGCAGCTAGGTGGCTAGGGTTTGGTAGGTTATGAAGAAGAAAAAAGGACAAAGGTGTAGCACCAGATTTTTAGCCAAAAAAATTCCAACAGCAAATTTGTAATTTTTTCTAGAAATTTTTAATAGAGATTTAAGTAAAAATTAAAGGGAATCTACTGTTAAGGGAGAGCTAATACTGTTAAAAATTTCATAGAAAGAAATGACAGCAAGAGGTTTGGCAAAATTGAGGATCACAAAGAGGTATTGCAGTAGATTTTTACATCTAAAGTGCAGTAGTTTGGATGTAAAAGATAAGTGATTTATATTGAGAATTTTTTGACAAAACCAAAGGGAAAACTACTATTAGGAAGTGTCAAAGCCATCATAAAAGTTTTGTAGAGATTTGGACAGAAAAATTACAGTAGCAAGATCAAATAGATAGTGCTATGAGGCTGGAATTCTATAGTGCACCTTTCATTGTTGAGATGAAAACTTTGTGATGAAAAGTTTATGCAGCAATATAGGAACGAATTTTTTAGATTTTTTGAATAAGGATAACTAAATTATAGTAGTAGTAAGATAGAAAACATGAACCTGTTGTAATTCACGGGGAGATCAAAGGATGATCTGCGGTGGTAGAGATGATGATGGAATTCGACGATGATCTTCTAAGCAATTGTGGGAATTGCTTTGGGCAGTATTTAAGGGCTGGTGGATGGCTGTGGAAGGGCAGCGAGATGCCAAGAATGCTGCTCTGATACCAAGTGTTAGAACCCTTACGGATTCTAAGCTTGGAGTTGATCTCTTTAGGGGATCGGCCTCCTTGGAACTCTATAGGGGTTCCTTCCTCCAAGTTGCTGCTCAAAGGCTACTAAAAAGATGATCTATTCATGATTAAAAGAGAGTGAATATATATCTATTTATAGGGCTTCTAAATCTCAACTCCTAATAGGACTCCTACTCAAGACTCTTACTTCTAACCAACTCCTACTTCTAATTAGGACTCTTTCTCTAATAGGACTAATTCTAATAGGACTCTTTCTCTAATATGACTCTTACTTCTAATAGGACTCCTTCTCTAAGAAGCAAACTAATCCTACCTAGCCAGCTCTTCACCTCTTTAATTGGGGTTGGCTAGATAGGATTTACATGAATGCCCTTATCAATGAAACTAAATTAGGACTCTCCTAGTTAGAGTCCCAACAGATTAGGACTCTCCTAACTAGAGTCCCAACAGATTAGGACTCTCCTAGCTAGAGTCCCAACAGATTAGGACTTCACTTAGTTAGAGTCATAATAGATTAGGACTCTCCTAAGCTAGAGTCCTAAGATCAAGTCCCTCGAGGCCATGGTGGTTTGAAGGTCGAATAGGACGGGAATCACAAGGAGTTGTGATCAACAAGAGTTGTATACCTTTTGGGCTTAATGTGATTGGTCAAGTCCCTCAAGGTTACATTAAGATGCTGATTGAATCTCGATCCCTACTAGAAGTTTATCGGAGACTTCCGTTTCTTGTGCTGAGAGTGTCGCGTGACTCACTAGAAAAATAGTGGGAGTTTGTCAAGATAGAAGTCCATATCTTGATTATTTATATTTCTATAAAATCTACATATTATTTATTTATGCTACATGTTTAATTTTAAAATGTCACTATTAGACTCTCTATGTGGCATACTTGATGCCAATCGCCTCATTAGTCTAAACTATATGGACTGACTTCATAACTTGAGAATAGTTCTCACAGCGGAGAAAGTCGCGTATGTCCTTGATACAATGATACCTATGCCCAAGGAAGGGATAAGCGAGGATGAGATCACTCGCTATGTGAAGTACATAGATGACTCCACTCTTGCTCAATGTAATATGTTGGGCTCCATGACTCTCGAATTATAGAGACAACATGAAAAGATGGATGTTAGATCCATACTCCTGCATCTCCTCAAATTATTTGAGAAATAGAGAAGAACTCAATGATATAAGATATCGAAAAGTCTCTTTCACACGAGGATTACTGAGGGGACATAGGTTCAAAACCATGTCCTTAAGATGATTGAGTGGATAGAGAAACTCACAGGTCTAAGAATGATCATAGAGGATAACCTATATATGGATCTTGTGCTTCAGTCCATTTTAGAGTTCTTTTCATAGTTTTCTTTACTGTTAAGACTAGAAAGAAATGTAAGATAGAAAAGTCCCTTGAGAAGGGTAAGGGCAAGGGCAGACCGGGTAAAGTAAAGGTTACTACGAAGGACCCAGCAAAGGATAAAAGCTAGTGCTTCCACTACAGCAAAGACGGGAACTGGAAGAGGAACTACAGAGAGTACATTGCAGAAAAGGTGAAACAGAAGCTTAGAGAAGCTTCAGATATGCATTCATGATTAGTCTTATTTGTCAGACTCATATGATAACACATAGTTATTGGATATTGATAGTGTTTATTATATCTGTAATTCGTTGTAGGTTCTAGCAAGACCTAAGAGATTGATGAGCGGTAAGATGGACCTCAAGATGGTTAATGAAGCAAAAGTTGCTACTATTGCTATTAACGAGGTCACCCTACATTTGTCTAGTAGAGATACTATTGCATTAGATGTATGTTATTTTATTCTCTCTATCATCAAAAATATTATTTTCATTTTATGTTTGACATTGAATGGTTATAAAGTAATTTTTGAGAACAATAGTTGTTCAACTATTGAGGATGATAAGATCATCATGAGAGGAACATTGCATAATGGTTTGATTATGCTAGAAACTACTCCACATATCATGAGTGTGAGTGAGTCCAAGAGGAAACGAGATGAGGTGAATAGTGCATACTATGGCATTGTAGGCTAGGTCATATCCACGAGGAAAAGATTCAAAAGTTGCTAACAGATGGATACTTAGATCCATTTAACTATGAGTCATCTGCGACTTGTGAACCTTGCTTTCGTGGAAAGATAACCAACTCTCCATTTAGCTAAACTGGAGAGAGAGAGCCACTTGTTGGGATTTAGAGCGGCACTAAGAGGGGGGGGGTGAATTAGTGTAGCGGTTAAGACTAATAAATTCGGTGATTTAAAATTTTTTAGAAATTTCATATGAAAAGAATAGCATTTTGATTGCAAACAGTTTTGGAAAAGCTCTAACTTAAACTTGAGAATGTTTAGAGAAGATGAAAGGCAGTGAACAAGTAAAGTAAAGATTTGTAGAAAGATAAATGTAAGAACAGAAATACAAACCAAAATTTATAGTGGTTCGGTTATATGACCTACGTCCACTCTCGATTCCTCTTCTCTTGAAGCCATCGGCTTTCCATTAGCTGTCTTCCTTCCAACGGGTGAAGACAAGCTCCCTTACAGTGCTATCTCCTTTTTATGGGCTTAGGAGGTAACCCTTATAAGCACTCTCTCATCTCTTTTAACTTGAATACAAGTGAGGACTGGACGGGGGATTTCTAGAGATTTGAACAGTGTTTTTCTACTTTCAAAGTGTGTGTGCTTGTCTATACAACCTAGGTATAAGAGAGGTATTGATAGGCTCCAATTTGATTCAAACTTGGAGCCAAACTTCTCGGGTTTATTGGGTATGACCATCTTGAAGAGTTCCAACACTAGATGGTACCACCGCCCAATCTGGCGGTACTATCGCCTGACACATTGCTATGGTCAATGTGCTAGGTGGTTCCACTGGCCATGTGCTCAAACACTAGGTGGTACCACTACCCAGCATATCCTAGGGAGTTGGACCTAGGGCGGTGCCACCGCCCTAGTCTAGTGGTGCCATCGCTAGACAAGGTCCATCAGTTCTGGTTGGGCCTTAAACCCTGCCCAAACTAGTCTATTACTAGGCCCAATTGGCCCCTACCAGGGTTATAGGATTAATACCTAATCCTAACCCTAATTATGTGCTAACTATAAAATTAAAAATATTTTGTAAGGTAATACAAAGTTTGGCACATCAAGTCTTCCTCTGACGAGCTTCCAGTGAACTTCCGGCGGTCTTCCGATGAACCCTCGGACACCATTCTGCAAACTTCCGTCAAGCTCCTAAACTTCATGATGATCTTGAAGAGTTCCAATGAGCTTCTTCGGCAAGCTTTGATCTTTCTCGGCGAGCTCCGCGAACTTCCGAAAACTCTTCGGTAAGCTCTCTACTCATTCTCAGCCAGTTCCGATAATACTTCTGACGAACCCTCGAACTTCCGTCGAACTCTCAAACTCCCAACGATTCGATCGCACTTGACTTCAATACTTTGTATCATCCTGTATCAACTATCTAATCCTGATCGAGTAGACCTACATCATTCAAAACACAGTTAGACAAAAATATACTGTTAATTAGTTTTATCATCAAAATCTAAGATTTAACACCACTGAGTTGTTGGTACTCATATATAGTGATGTATGTGATCCCATATCAACTCAAGCCATCAGTGGTTATTCCTACTTCATTATTTTCACTAACGATTTCTCTAGGTACGGACATATGTACTTGATGAAGTACAAGTCCGAAGCCTTCGAGAAATTCAAGGAGTATAAGAATGAAGTAAAGGTTCAGACTAAAAAGAGTATCAAGACTCTTCAATCAGATCGAGGAGGTGAGTACTTGAGTACAAAGTTCACCTAGTTCCTTAAGGACCAAGGGATTCTGTCCCAATGGATACCTTCTTATACACCCTAGCTTAATGTTGTATCCGAAAGGAGGAATCACACACTGTTAGACATGGTGCAGTCCATGATGAGTTTCACCGACCTGCTGATCTCATTATGGGGATATGCCATAGAGTCCACATCTTACCTTCGGAATAAAGTTTCAACTAAGTCGGTAGTATCTACACCATATGAGATATGGAAAGGGAAGCCCAATATTAAGATTGTTAAGATTTGGGGCTGCCCTGCCCACATTAAGAGACATAATCCCGATAAGTTGGAATCTAGGATAGAACAGTGCAAGTTTATGGGATAACCTAAGGAAACTTATGGGTATTATTTTTATCACCCCAAGGACCAAAAGGTCTTTATAGCCAAGAGATTTATGTTTCCTGTGTTAAGGATCAAGTGACACTAAGAGGGGGGGGGTGAATTAGTGCAGTAGTAAAGAACGATAAACTTTCGACGATTAAAAATAAGTTCAGAAAACTTCGTACTATTGAAAGCAACGTTTCGTTTGAAACCATTTCGATTATATTTTAACTTGAAGGAATACATAAGAAGGAGACAACGAAGTAGAGCATTAAAGTGAAGATGGTTTGCAATAATGTAAATGATAATAAGATAAACGCAAACCGATTTATAGTAGTTCGATCAAACGACCTACGTCCACTCTCGATTCCTCTTCACTTGAGGCCACCAGCTTTTCCACTAGCTATCCTCCTTCCAACGGGCGAGGATAAACTCCCTTACAGCACCTCTCCTTTTGACAGGCTTAGGAGATAACCCTTACAAGGCCTCTTATCCCTCTCTTGGACTAGAACACTCTTAAAACTTAGAGGGAAGATTTTGACATACTTTCAATAGAGTTTTCCATCTTTTTATCTCAGTTCTAGACATCCCTTCATCTATGAATGAGAGGGGTATTTATAGGCCTCAAGAGGATTCAAATTTGGAGCCCAAACTTGGAGCCCAAATTTGAATCACCCTGGTTTTCGGTATTCTAGCGATATTGGGCGGTGCCACCGCCCAGCCAACGGTGCCACTGCCAGTGCTCTCGGGTGCTGGGCGGTGCCATCACCCTAGCTCTCAGCCTCTAGGTGGTGCCACCACCCAACCTATTCTAGCACGCTGGTTTGGACTTTAAACTCAGCCCAAACCAATCCAAAACAAGGCCTAATTGGCCCCTACTTGGTTTATAGGATTAACACCTAATCCTAAACCAAATTATGTACTAACTATAAATTTTAAAAAAATTTCCTAAGTTATTACAAAGTCCAACAAGTCAAGACTTCTTCTGGCGAGCTTCTAGCGATCTTCCGATGGTCTTCCGACGAACTCTTGGAAACCATTCTGCGGACTCCCGGCAAGCTCCCGAATTTCATGATGATCTTGGCGAGTTCCAACAAGTTTCATTGGCAAGCTCCGATCTTTCTTAGCAAGCTCCGTGAACTTCCGATGAACCTTCCAGTGAACTTTCGAAAACCCTTCAGTAAGCTCCCTACTCGTTCTCTGCTAGTTCCAATAGCACTCCCAATGAATCTTCGAACTTCCGTCGAACTCTCGAACTCCCAACGATCCATCACACTTGTCTTCTGATACTTTGTTTCACTTTACATCTTCATCGTCATCGTAGTTAATCCTACACACACAAACAAATTCTCTACTTCGATCTAGACAGTTATTATAACGCGAATTGACATTCAGTTGCCCGGCACATCATTGGTCGGCACTTCATCCGATTCTTCAGTGTATCATCCTCTCTTGCGGCTTATTACCCAATCGGTGGTTGACCTCGGCAACCCCGATATCCTTAGCACAACTCCGCCCTTCTTGGCCCGATGCCCGACGTCCGCAACCTCCTGCGATTGTCGACCGAACCTCCATGTTAGGACTCTAGCTTTGAAAGTCCTAATTTAGTTTCATTGATAAGGGCATTCATATAAATCTAATCTAGCCGACCCCTATTAAAGAGGTGAAGAGGCCGGCTAGGTTAGGGTTAGGTTGCTTCTTAAAAAAGGAGTCCTATTAGAAATAGGAGTCCTATTAGAGAAAGAGTTCTATTAGAAGTAGGAGTCCTACTAGGAAAAGAGCCCTATTAGAAGTAGGAGTCCTATTAGGGAAAGAGTCCTATTAGAATTAAGAGTCCTATTAGGAAAAGAGTCCTATTAGAAGTAGGAGTCCTATTAGGGAAAGAGTCCTATTTGAATTAGGAGTCCTACTAGAGAAGAAGTCATAATTAGAAGTTGGTTAGAAGTATGAGTCTTGAGTAAGAGTCCTATTAGGAGTTAGGGTTTAGAAGCCCTATAAATAGCCATGTATTCATCCTCTTTTTATCAATGAATAGATCAATCTTTTAGCAGCTTTAAGCAGCAACTTGGAGGAAGGAACCCCTATAGAGTTCCAAGGAGGCTGATCCCCTATAGAGTTCAACCCCAAGCTTAGAATCCGCATGGGTTCTAACACTTGGTATTAGAGCAGCATTCTTGGAGTCTCGCTGCCCTTCCACAGCCATCCACCAGCCCTTCACAACTGCCCAAAGTAATTTCCACAATTGCTTAGAAGATCATTGCTGAATTCCACCGTCATCTCCACCACCGTAGATCATCCTTTGATCTTCCCATGAATTACAATAGGTTCTGGTTATCTACCTTACTGCTGCTACAATTTAGTTATCCTTATTCAAAAAAATCCTAAAAATTTGTTCCTAAATTGTTGCATAAACTTTTAATTGCAAAGTTTTTATCTCTACAATAAAAGTTGCACTACAGAATTTTAGCCGCATAGCACTGTCTTTTTGATCTTGCTATTATGTTTTTTCTATCCAAATCTCTATGAAATTTTTATGACGGCTTTGACACTTCCTAACAGTGGTTTTTCCTTTGGTTTTGTCAAAAAATTCTTAATATAAACAACTTATCTTTTACGTCTAAACTGCTACACTTTAGACGTAAAAATCTATTATAATACCTCTCCGTGATCCTCAATTTTGCCGAACCTGTTGCTGTTGTTTCTTTCTACGAAATTTTTAACAGTATTACCTCTTCCTTATCAGTAGATCCTTTTTGAGTTTTACTTGAATCTCTTTTGAAAATTTCTAAAAAAAATTACATCTTTACTGCTGGAATTTTTTTGGTGAAAAATCTGGTGTTGCACCTTTGTCCTTTTTTCTTCTCCGTAACCTACCAAACCCTAGCCACCTTGCTGCCACAAGCCAAGACATCTTTAGGGCATCCCTCTAGCCTTAAGATGCAGCCTTCATAATCTAGTTTCATAACCCTGACAGCATCAAAAACCATAGCCCAAAACAGTAAACCATTACAGCTGAACCCTTCAATCACCGATCTATTGTCCAAACCTTCCACCAACCCATGACATTAACCCATCAACAGAAAAAAGACAAAGGTATCTCTGATCTACAAGCATATGCTATGGCTTCTCAAGATCCAATTGATGCTAAATTTGAAGCATAGGAATCTCAGATTGAATCATGGCTTGAATCGTGCTTGGAAGAGAAATTATGCACTTTGTTTGCAGAATTCAGAATTGGACAACCACCGAGTCCAACCAAACTGTAGCAAGGGGAGAATTTAGAAAGGACCCCAGAGAAGGAGGGACAGCCCTCCAACATGCTTCAGCCATGCATGAGGGTGGACTTCCCATGATGGGAAGAAGGAGACCCGGCTGGGTGGATTTCACCGCCGAACGTTACTTTCGCTACTACCGAACGTCGGATAATGCTATGGCGGAGATTGCTATCATACACCTTGAAGGAGATGCTATTCAATGGTACAATTGGCTGGAATATAATCATGGGGCTCCGACATAGAATCAATTTAAGAATGCACTGCTGAACCGTTTCGGACCTACGGAGTATGAAAATATTGACGGCCAACTCGCAAAGATTCGACAAACTTCTATGATTCAAGAGTACCAAACCAGGTTTGAGAAGCTATCCTACCTTGCTCATGATTGGACTGACCATCAATTGTTAGGAACATTTATCGAAGGACTCAAGCCAGAGATAAAAGGGGAAGTTAAGGCGCGATAGCCCCGTACCGTGATGGCTGCGATTTCTTTTGCCCGAATACAAGAAGAACGGCTCAGCCAAGATGCTCAGAGGATGAGAACCACTCCTAGAACCTCAACATTTAAACCCCCTTCTACTCCCAGCCATCCTTTGCTGCCCAAAAAATTGACAAGAGAAGGACTACGTGACCGATCAACAAAGGGTCTTTGTTAGCATTGCGATGAGCCGTGGAACCGCGATCATCGCTGCAAATGGGGCCGCCTCCTATTGATTGAACCTCTTGAAGATATGGAGGAGGAGGTCCAAGAGCATGAGGAAGAGGTCATGGTCATGGATGAAGAACAGTAGCCAATTGATATTACGATGCATGCCCTTGCTGGTTATGTGAACCCGCAAACAATGAAAGTGGGAGGATTTCTAAAGCAACAACCGATCACCATTCATATTGACACCGGGAGCACTAATAATTTTATGAATAGCAAGGTTGCTGTCCGGATAGCCTTACCTATTGAGAATTGTAGCAGGTTCGAAGTTAAAGTCACAGATGGATGAATTTTGAAGTGTGATCGTAGGTGCCCATGAGTGAAACTATTGCTGCAGGACCAAGAAATAATTGTAGATTTTTTCCTCCTCTCTCTTGATGATTATGAGGCCATGCTTGGCATCAAATGGTTGACAACATTAGGTGATGTTTCCTGAAATTTTTTGAAATTAATTATGAAATTTTATAGTAAGGGGAAACAGGTGATACTGTGAGGGAAACGTGGGGGCGACGTAACGACAATTTGCACACAACGAATGGAGAAAGTTTTGCACAAAGTATGTAGCGGCTTTTTGGTACAACTTGAGCAGAAATCTAAGGGAGAGCTAACCAAATTTGAAGATCCAAACCTACTTCCCTTGCTTGCTGAATTTTCAGATATATTTGACGAACCACGCAGCCTACCTCCTAACCGTCAGCATGATCATCGTATATCGATTCTTCCAGGCAAACCTCCAGCAAATACTCAACCATATTGGTATCCACATCTCCAAAAAGATGAAATAGAAAGCATTGTAAAAGAGATGCTTGAAACATGAGTTATTCAGTCAAGTTGCAACCCCTACTCTTCATCGGTGCTCCTCTATGAAAGAAAGACAGAACATGGCGAATGTGCGTTGATTGCCGAGCTCTCAACGACATAACCGTCAAGGATAAGTATCCTATTCCAGTAGTAGATGAATTGCTTGATGAATTAAAGGGAGCATGAGTCTTCACAAAGCTGGATCTTCGATCTAGGTATCATCAAATATGAGTGTGCGAAGAAGACATACCGAAAACTGCCTTTCGAATGCACAACGGTCACTATAAATTTCTGGTAATGCCCTTTGGTCTCACCAATGCTCCCTCCATCTTCCAGAGCCTTATGAATGATATTTTCTGGAGTTATCTTTGAAAGTTTGTGCTAGTTTTCTTTGACGATATCCTTATTTACAGCCTTTCTCTTGAAAGTCATATTCAGCACTTACGACTTGTTTTGACAATTTTATGAGAACATGTTCTTTTTGTCAAGAAAATGAAGTGCAACTTTCTTCAACAAAAGGTGGAATATCTTGGGCATATCATATCAGAGGAAGGGGTGGCAGTGGAACCCTCCAAAATTGAAGCAATGCAGAACTAGCCAATCCCGAGGAACATAAAATCGCTGCGCGGCTTTCTCGGTTTAACAGGTTACTACCATAAGTTCGTGAAAAACTATGGAAAGATCAATGCACCCCTTACTTCCTTGCTGAAAAAAGATGCTTTCCAGTGGTCAGACAAAGCCACCACCACCTTCGACGAACTTAAAGTTGCAATGATAGCAACGCCAGTACTAGCATTACCCGACTTCGATAAGACTTTTATTATTGAAGCTAATGCCTCCGGAGTAGGAATTGGTGCTGTACTAATGCAAGATGGCCACCCCCTCGCTTATACTAGTAAGGCGTTATCTCCTTCCTTTCTTAAGATGATTATTTATGATAAGGAGATACTTGCGATTGTACATGCGGTATCCAAATGAAGATCGTACTTGATCGGGCGACGCTTTCAAATCAAGACCGACCATAAAAGCCTAAAATATTTCTTGGAGCAGAAAATATCTTCCCCTGAGCAGCAAAAATGGGTAACAAAGTTTCTTGGATATGATTATGAAATAACTTACAAAAGGGGGAAAGATAATATTGTTGCAGATGCGCTTTCATGGCTACCCGAGCAAGTTGAATTTTCAGTTGTTTCACTTCCGACCAGTGACTTCCTTGAGGATATTAGGAGGGAATGGCAAGATAATCCAGAAATGATTAAAATCATAAAAAATTTGAAGGAAGTATCAAGCTCCATGGCTCATTACAGTTGGGACTCAAAGGACTTGCGATATAAAGGATGCATTGTGCTTGTGCCAAATTCTACTTGCATAAAGACCATCCTTCAAGAGATGCATTCCACACCTGCGACCGGGCACTCCGGGTTCCTTAGAACATATAAAAAAATTAAGCAAAATTTTTATTGGATAGGGATGAAAAATATTATTGCTGAATTTGTAAGACAATATGATGTATATCAACGACATAAAGGTGAGATAGTGGCAAGTCCCGGAAAGTTATAACCTCTACCCATCCCAGAATCAATACAGACTGATATATCAATGGATTTCATCGAAGGGCTTCCCTCATCACAAGGAAAAGGTACAATTTTTATCGTGGTTGATCGCCTTATAAAGTATGCTCACTTTTGTGCTATTCGTAATCCCTACACTGCTTCTAGTATTGCTCGAATCTTTATGGAGAATATTGTAAAATTATATGGGATGCCGAGATCTATTGTAACTAATCGTGATAGGATCTTCACGAGCAAATTTTGGACAAAGTTATTCCAGATGCAGGGCACTAAATTAAAGATGAGTACGGCATATCACCCACAAATCGACGGCCAAACTGAAGTGGTGAACAGGTGTTTAGAGACATACCTTAGATGCTTCACCAGTGACTGACCAAAAGAATGGACAAAGTAGCTTCCCTAGGCCGAGTGGTGGTATAATACAACTTATCATTCCTCCACAAAATGTACTCCCTATGAGGCCATGTATGGTCGACCCCCCCTGTAATTCGAAAATATATGTTGGGCACCTCTAAAGTAGAACAAGTAGATAGGGAACAACAAGATAGAGACAAAATGCTGAAGTTGCTAAAAGATAATCTCACTCACAAAGACAAGCAAGGATGAAACAAAGAATATGATCAACACAAAGGCAAAAGAGAATTTTCAGTTGGAGATTGGGTCTTCCTACGGCTCCAGCCATACAAGCAAATATCAATTAAAACCAGAGCATCTATGAAGCTTTCACCTCGGTTCTATGGACCCTATCACATTTTGGAGCGCATCGAAGCTATAGCATATAGATTGGACTTACCCGCCAACTTCCGAATCCATCCAGTCTTCCATGTATCGTGTTTGAAGCTCAAGTTGAGACAACATGAGACAGCCCAAATCCATCTACCATATATAACTACCCAAGGAGAGCTCCAGACCTAACCAAGTGCCATTATTGATCGACGGATTGTGACTCGATGACGATGACCTGCTACTGAAGTGTTAATACAGTGGGCAAACCTACCAGCAGAAGATGCCACTTGGGAAAACTATGACGACTTGAAGATCAAATTCTCAGAATTCATGGAACGTTAGTCTCGAGGACAAGGCTGATTTGAAGAGGGAAGGTCTGTTAGGACTCTAGCTATGAGAGTCCTAATTTAGTTTCATTGATAAGGGCACTCATATAAATCTTATCTAGCCGACCCCTATTAAAGAGGTGAAGAGGCTGGCTAAGTTAGGGTTAGGTTGCTTCTTAAAAAAGGAGTCCTATTAGAAATAGGAGTCCTATTAGAAAAAGAGTCCTATTAGAAGTAAGAGTCCTATTAGGAAAAGAGTCCTATTAGAAGTAGGAGCCCTATTAGGTAAAGAGTCCTATTAGAATTAGGAGTCCTATTAGGAAAAGAGTCCTATTAGAAGTAGGAGTCCTATTAGGGAAAGAGTCCTATTAGAATTAGGAGTCCTATTAGAGAAAGAGTCCTAATTAGATGTTGGTTAGAAGTAGGAGTCTTGAGTAAGAGTCCTATTAGGAGTTGGGGTTTAGAAGTCCTATAAATAGCCATATATTCATCCTCTTTTCATCAATGAATAGATCAATCTTTTAGCAGCCTTTGAGCAGCAACTTGGAGGAAGGAACCCCTATGGAGTTCCAAGGAGACCGATCCCCTACAGAGATCAACCCCAAGCTTAGAATCCGCAAGGGTTCTAACACTCTAGCTCGACATTCAATATCCTAACGTGATCACTTCTGGCATAACGTCAATTCCTCCAACGTCAACTGTCTAATCTTGATCGATAGTAGACCTGTGTCACTCAAAACACAATTAGATCATAAAACACAATCAATTAGTTTCATCATCAAAATCCAAGATTCAATAATCTCCCCATTTTTGATGATGACAATTAATTGATGACTAACGGAGTTAACCATAACTCCCTGGAGTTTAACCAAACTCCTCCTATCAATATGCCATTGATAGAACACTTGGATTATCCCAAATCCAAACAACATTCATCATATATTATGAGAAAACAACAAAACCATCATGTAAATATATAAAATATTTAATTCAATACATGAAGTCATCAATCTACTTCTCCCCCTATGTCATCAACAAAAAGGAGAAGTTGTTCACATCATACAACATTTAAGCATAGCAAGTTTCTCATGATAGGCAAGATAGCACTTGTTGTGATGATAGCAAGTTTTTCTATGTTTCTTTGAGAAGTGCAAGCAAATTGTATTTAAAGATGTGCATTTTCTTGACTTCCTTTGTGATATGCATACAATTTTATAATTTCTTTCTTTTCTTTTGAGAAGAGCAAGCTTGCAAGTTTTGCTTTCTTTGCATGCTAGGACTTTTAAATTCATTTGTAATATGCTAGCTAGCAAAAGCCTTCTCCCCTTTTATCAATGTCAAAAAGAAAGGGAGGATTAATACTTCAAATAATCATGCATGAGATTCAACAATAATTTGTAACAAAGATGCAAGCAATTTTGTTGAAAAAGTGAAGTTAAGTAAGATTTTTGCCTCTTTTGAGATAGCAACTTTTTGCTTCTCAATGTTTAAGCTAGCAATTTTTTCTCTTTTGATGCACAAGCTAGCAATTTAACTCACCCTTTTATCATTATTGAAAGAAAGGGAGAAACCAATGATCAATTATAAATTTGCATCAATCAATATATCAATCATTACAAGATGCATATAAGACAAGAAATCATGTCATGAAGGATATCAATATGTAAATTCAACAAGGATCAAAACCAAGAGATATCATTCATGATTCATTACTTTCTTTTTAGCAAGATCAAAATAAATGTATCAATTTTCAATTTAAGATAAATGTCATACAACCAAGAATCATAATATATAGAAGCATATCAATATCAAGGATCAAGTCATGATTACAAATGCTAACATATTTTCTTTTCATTTATTTTTAAGTCATGATAAAAGAATAAATCAATGATTCAATCATTAAGCACATTTCTTTTTCATCAAATTTTCAATCATCACATAAGGAAGTTATGTCATGAAAGATCAATTTATGAATAAACAAGAATTATATATATTTATCATGAAGAAAATCTTGACTTATATGTAAGAGTTTTCAAATTATTACGATGATGATTTCGTAAAAAAAAATCTCAAATATATAGTTCCAAGAAATCAAAATCATGATTTATAAGACTCATATAAATCATCAAAATTACTCTCAAGAGATTCATACAAGGTCATGAATTTAATAAAATTTCTTTATAGCAAAATAAAATCTTTTAGAGCTTGAGTCAAGCATTAAATACATCTTAACAAGTCATAATTCCAAAAGATTCAAGAGTCACTAAAAGAAAATTCATTCAAGTTCAATTTGACAAATCAAGACTCATAATCAAATTATCATTTTTAATATTCATAACATGAACAAAGTTATTACCATATCATCAAAATCTCATTCAAAATTCAAGTGATTTATAAAATATCATAAATGAATTTATCACTTGTTTTTCATGAAAAATTAAAAATTTCAAAAATCATACACTTCGCTTCTTTATGATTTGCATTGATTTCATATAAACATGCCTTTGTCTTCTTTTATGTTGAATAGAAACAAGTATAAATGATCAAGACATAAAGGCTAAATCTCATAACACAAATTATCAAGCATGATTCATATTTAAAATGTATCTTATGTAGTAAATACAAATCAAGCATTTGTCAAATCCAAAATCATCCTCAAAATTATATTCAATAAATTCATACATGACAAGCATAGATTTATTGAAATTTCTATAGAAAAATTGATAAGATTGAGATAGAGGATTGCATTTCGTTTTTGTAAATTTCTATTCATGTGATTTGCTTCTTATAAGCATGCATTTGCCTTAAAATAAAATGTCAACATTCAAGATAGAAAGGCAAATTTTATCATAATGATCATTAAGTCAAATCACATTAAGTATGTGGCATTTTCGAAAGATTCGATTCAAGAGATTCACATGGATTCATCAAAACTGAAAACTTTAGAGATAGAAGAATTTTCAAGATCATGCATTTTCTTTTTATGATTTACTTCATATAAGCATGCCTTTGTCTTTTAATGTCAAATTTAGACAATCATGAAAGTTCAAGACATAAAGGCAAAAACCATCATCAAGATTCTTAAAGTCAAAAAAATTACATGTCATATAAATAATTTATCATAAAATGATTAAGACCAAAAACACATAGGTTCAAAGTGCAAGAGTCACTCATCACACATAATGTGTTTTATTTTAATTTGTTTATTTCATATGAGTGTGCTCATGTTTTAAAAGATAAGTATCATTTTTAAAAACAACACATGAGTTTCGTTATCAAGATATGATATCATAAAGTCATTAAGCATGATAACAACATTTTAAATCCTTATGAATGATATCATGAAAATAAACTTTTTTTATTTTTATTTCATCATTAACAATGATGATTTCATAAGTCATGTTCTAATATTTACATGAAAGCCATCATCGTATAAATTTGAAATACAAGTTTTGTCATTAAGGCCATTAAGATCAAATACATCACACGTAAAACATCATGATAGTACATTTCTTATTTTTATGAGTTTCAATTTATGTGATTTGATCTTTCATAAGAATGATCAAATTTTTGTATGAAAATGTTATGCACCATATTTAAACACGAAGACATCATCAAAATCATTTTAATTCTTTCTTTCATTAGTTATAACAAGATGATTAGTTATAACAAGATGATTGATGCTCAAATTTTTGCTAAAATCATTTTATAAATTTCATCATAAAATTGATTAAGACCTATTAATCAAGATTTTCAAATCATAAGCATGATACTATAAAATTATCATCAAAACACTTTCAAGAACAGCATACATAGATGTGTAGTTGATGTACAATCATTATTACAAATCATTCAAAATTTTAAAATATAACATTAATGATATAAAATCATCAAATAACATGTTTAGAATGGAAAATCAATATAATTCATCGAGATACATATGCATGGATTAGTCCTCATAGGTGTACACACATTATCACACATCATACAATCATCATTCAAATTTTTATTTTTCAAAAATTACTAGAAAGAAAAAGCATAAAAAAAATTCCTACCAACTATATCAAGCAACTCATGAAAGGATCATGTAATTTCAAAATAAGGTGAAAGCATTTCAAGTGAGTTACTTACCTCATTGCTGAAAACTAATAAGGCATAGGTTATCATTTCACCTTCGGAAGTTCTTGATTCGTCCTTGGGTGCCTTCATCTTCTTTGGCCTCTTCCTCCATTCAAGTTTATTATTTATTTTAGATTTTTATTTAATGAACTTATTAAGATTTAGTGTTCGAAGTTCAAAGTTTTCAATAGTGTCCTCATCACTTGAGTCATCACTCAAGTGGCATTTCAAAGTTTGGAGTTCCAAAACCTTCTTGTTCTTTAGAAGGTGGTTCATATGTTCATCATGTTTAAGAGCCATTTCATAGGTCAATAAAGACCCGATTAGTTCTTCAAGTGAATAAATATTCAAGTATTTAGACTCTTGAATAACCATTATTTTTTAATCCCAACTCTTTGGGAGGGATCTTAAAATCTTGTTAGTGAGATCAAAGTTCGAAAAACATTTACCAAGACTTTTCAAGCTATTGACGATATCCGTGAAACGGGTGTACATATCGCTGATAGTTTCGTTTGGTGTCAGTCGGAAGAACTCAAAATTATGCAATAAGAGGTTCACTTTCGAGTCTTTGACTCTACTAGTTCCCTCATGCATGATTTCAAGTGTTCGCCAAATGTCAAAAGCTGTTTCGCACATAGAAATCTGATTAAACTCATTTTTATCTAAAGTACAAAATAAGGCATTCATAGCCTTTGCATTCAAAGAAAAAGACTTTTTCTCCAAATCCGACCATTCGTTCATCGGTTTAGAGGGAAGTGGAAAATGATTTTCAGCAACATTCCACAAATCCAAATCCATTGAAAGCAAGAAAACTCTCATCTGAGTTTTTCAGTAAGTGTAGTCCGATCCGTTAAAGAACGGTGGACGTACAACCGAAAAGTCCTCTTGAAAGCCATGAAGAGCCATTTCTTATGGGTGTAAATCCGAATAAGAGATAATGTGGCTCTGATACCAATTATTAGGGATCGAGCGACACTAAGAGGGGAGGGGGGTGAATTAGTGCAGCGATAAAGAATGATAAACTTTCGACAATTTAAAATAAGTTCGAAAAACTTTGTACTATTGAAAGCAACATTTCGTTTGAAACCATTTCGATTGCATTTTAACTTGAAGGAATACTTAAGAAGGAGACAACGAAGTCAAGCATCAAAGTGAAGATGGTTTGTAGTAATGTAAATGACAATATGTTAGAACCCTTGTGGATTCTAAGATTGGGGTTGATCTCTATAGGGGATCGGTCTCCTTGGAACTCTATAGGGGTTCCTTCCTCCAAGTTGCTGCTCAAAGGCTGCTAAAAGATTGATCTATTCATTGATGAAAAGAGGATAAATACATGACTATTTATAGGGCTTCTAAACCCCAACTCCTAATAGGACTCTTACTCAAGACTCCTACTTCTAACCAACTCCTACTAGTTAGGACTCCTTGTATAATAGGACTCCTACTTCTAATAAAATTCTTTCTCTAATAAGACTCTTTCTTCTAATAGGACTTCTTCTCTAGTAGGACTCCTACTTCTAATAAATAAGACTCTTTCTCTAATATGACTCCTACTTCTAATAGGACTTCTTCTCTAGTAGGACTCCTACTTCTAATAGGTCTCTTTCTCTAATATGACTCCCTACTTCTAATAGGAGTCTTTCTCTAATAGGACTCCTACTTCTAATAGGACTCCTTCTCGAAGAAGCAACTTAACCCTAACCTAGCCGGCCTCTGCACCTCTTTAATAGGGGTCGGCTAGATAGGATTTACATGAATGCCCTTATCAATGAAACTAGATTAGAACTCTCATAGCTAGAGTCCTAACAGACCTGCTCTCTTTAAATCAGCCTTGTCCTCGAGGCTAACGTTCTATGAATTCTGAGAATTTGATCTTCGAGTCGTCATAGTTCTCCCAAGTGGCATCTTTTGCTAGTAGGTTCGTCCACTGTATTAACACTTCAGTAGTAGGTCATCGTCGTCGAGTCATGATCTATCGATCAATAATGGCACTTGGTTGGGTTTGGAGCTCTCCTTGGGTAGTCATATTTGGTAGATGGCTTTAAGCTATCTCATGTTGTCCTAACTTGAGCTTCAAACAAGATACATGGAAGATTGGATAGATTCGGGAGCTGGCGGGTAAGTCCAATCTGTATGCTATTGCTCCGATGTGCTCTAAAATATGGTAGGGTCCATAGAATCGAGGTGAAAGCTTCATAGATGCTCTGATTTGGATTGATGTTTGCTTGTATGGCTGGAGCCATAGGAAGATCCAATTTCCTACTGAAAATTCTCTTTCGCCTTTGTGTTGATCATATTATCGTTTCATCCCTATCCAATAAAAATTTTACTTAATTCTTTTATAGGTTCTAAGAAACCCGGAATGCTCGACCGCAGGTGTGGAATTCATCTCTTGAAGGATGGTCTTTATGCAAGTAGAATTTGGCACAAGCACAATGCGTCCCTTATATCGCAAGTCCTTTGAGTCCCGATTGTAATGAGCGACGGAGCTTGGTGCTTTCTCCAATTTTTTTATGATTTTACTCATTTCTAGATTATCTTACCATTCCCTCCTAATATCCTCAAGGAAGTTACTGGTCGAAAGTGAAACAGCCGAAAATTCAGCTTGCTCGTGTAGCCACGAAAACGGATCTGTAACAACATTATCTTTCCCCTTTTTGTAAGTTATTTCATAATCATATCCAAGAAGATTTGTTATCCATTTTTGCTGCTCAGGGGAAGATATCTTTTGCTCCAAGAAATATTTTAGGTTTTTATGGTCGGTCTTGATTTGAAAGCATCGCCCGATCAAGTACAATCTCCATTTGGACACCGCATACATAATCGCGAGCATCTCCTTGTCGTAAATAGTCATCTTGAGATGGGAAAAAAATAACACCTTACTAGTATAAGTGAGGGGGTGGCCATCTT
Source organism: Musa beccarii (assembly GCA_024322285.1). Lineage (NCBI taxonomy): Eukaryota > Viridiplantae > Streptophyta > Magnoliopsida > Zingiberales > Musaceae > Musa > Musa beccarii. The sequence goes on along the minus strand of CM044395.1, from coordinate 25,175,095 downwards.
GCATTAGTATAGCACTAATTCCTACTCTGGAGGCATCAGCTTCAATAATAAAAGTCTTGCCGAAGTCGAGTAACGCTAGTATGGGCGTTGTTATCATTACGACTTTAAGTTCATCGAAGGTGGTGGTGGCTTTGTCCGACCACTAGAAAGTATCTATTTTCAGCAAGGAAGTAAGGGGTGCACTGATCTTTCCATAGTTTTTCATAAACTTACGGTAGTAACCTGTTAAACTGAGAAAGCCGCGCAATGATTTTATGTTCCTCGGGGTCGGCCAACTCTGCATTGCTTCAATTTTGGAGGGGTCCATTGCTACCCCTTCCTCTGATATGATATGCCCAAGATATTCTACCTTTTGTTGAAAAAATTTGCACTTCGATTTTTTGACAAAAAGAACATGTTCTCGTAAAATTATCAAAATAAGTCGTAAGTGCTGAATATGACTTTCAAGAGAAGGGCTATAAATAAGGATATCATCGAAGAAAACTAGCACAAACTTTCAAAGATAACTCCGAAAAATATCATTCAAAAGGCTCTGGAAGGTGGAGGGAGCATTGGTGAGACTAAAGGGCATTACCAGAAATTTGTAGTGACCGTTGTGCATTCGAAAGGTAGTTTTTAGTATGTCTTCTTCGCACACTCATATTTGATGAAACCCAGATCGAAGGTCCAGCTTTATGAAGACTCATGCTCCCTTTAATTCATCAAGCAATTCATCTACTACTGGAATAGGGTACTTGTCCTTGATGGTTATGCCATTGAGAGCTCAGTAATCAACGCACATTCGTCATGTTCCATCTTTCTTTCGTACGAGGAGCACCAGTGAAGAGTAGGGGTTGCAACTTGGCTGAATAACTCCTATTTCAAGCATCTCTTTTATAATCCTTTCTATTTCATCTTCTTGGAGATGTAGATACTAATATGGTCGAGTATTTGCTGGAGGTTTGCCTGGAAGAATCGGTACACGATGATCATGCCGGCGGTTAGGAGGTAGGCTACGTGGTTCGTCAAATATATCTGAAAATTCAACAAGTAAGGGAAGTAGGTTTAGATCTTCAAATTTGGTTGGCTCTCCCTTAGATTTCTGCTCAAGTTGTACCAAAAATCCACTACATGTTTTGTGTAAAACTTTCTCCATTCATTGTGTGCAAATCATCGTTACGTCGCCCCCACGTTTCCCGCACAATATCACCTATTTTCCCTTACTATAAAATTTCATAATTAATTTCAAAAAATTCCAAGAAACATCACCTAATGTTGTCAACCATTCAATGCTAAGCACGGCCTCATAATCATCAAGAGGGAGGAGGAAAAAATCTGCAATTATCTCTTGGTCCTGTAGTAATAGTTTCACCCGTGGGCACCTATGATCACACTTCAAAATTCGTCCATCTATGACCTTAACTTCAAACCTACTGCAATTCTCAATAGGTAAGGCCATCCGAACAGCAACCTTGCTATTCATAAAATTATTAGTGCTCCCAGCGTCAATAAGAATGGTGATCGGTTGTTGCTTCAGAAATCCTCCCACTTTCATTGTTTGCGGGTTCGCATAACCGGCAAGGGCATGCATCATAATATCAATTGGCTGTTGTTCTTCATCCGTGACCTCTTTCTCATGCTCTTGGACCTCCTCCTCTATGTCTTCAAGAGGTTCAATCAGTAGGAGGCGGCTCCTTTTGCAGCAATGATCGCGGTTCCACGGCTCGTTGCAATGCCAACAAAGACCCTTTGCTGATCGATCATGTAGTTCTTCTCTTGTCAATTTTTTTGGCAGCGAAGGATAGTTGGGAGCAGAAGGGGGTTTATATGCTGAGGTTCTAGGAGTGGTTCTCATCCTCCAAGCATCTTGGCTGAGCTATTCTTCTTGTATTCGGGCAAAAGAAATCGTAGCCATCACGGTACGGGATTGTCGCGTCTTAACTTCCCCTTTTATTTCTGGCTTGAGTCCTTTGATGAATGTTCCTAATAATTGATGGTTAGTCTAATCATGAGCAAGGTAGGATAGCTTCTCAAACCTGGTTTGGTACTCTTGAATCATACAGGTTTGTCGAATTTTTGCAAGTTGGCCGTCAATATTTTCATACTCCATAGGTCCGAAATGGTTCAACAGTGCGTTCTTAAATTGATTCCATGTCAGAGCCCCATGATTATATTTCAGCCAATTGTATCATTGAATAGCATCTCCTTCAAGGTGGATGACAAAAATCTCCACCATAGCATTATCCGACGTTCGGTGATAGCGAAAGTAACGTTCGACGTGCGAAATCAACCCCGCCGGGTCTCCTTCTTCCCATCATGGGAAGTCCACCCTCATGCGTGGTTGAAGCATGTCTGAGGGCTGTCCCTCCTTCTCTAGGGTCCTTTCTAAATTCTCTCCTTGCTGCAATTTGGTTGGACTCAATGGTTGTCCAATTCTGAATTTTGCAAACAAAGCGCGCAGTTTGTCTTCCAAACACGATTCAAGCCGTGATTCAATCCGAGATTCTCATGCCTCAAATTTGGCATCAATTGGATCTTGAGAAGCCATAGCATATGTCTATAGATCAGAGATGCCTTTGTCTTTTTTTGTTGATGAGTTAATGGCATGGGGTGGTGGAAGGTTCGGACAATAGATCGGTAATAGAAGGGTTCGGCTGTAATGGTTTACTATTTTGGGCTACGGTTTTTTATGCTGTTAGGGTTGTGAAACTAGGTTATGATGGCTGTGTATTAAGTCTAGAGGGATGCCCTAAAGATGTCTTAGTTTGTGGCAGCAAGGTGGCTAGTAATTGGTAGGTTACGGAAAAGAAAAAAGGACAAAGGTGCAACACCAGATTTTTCGCCAAAAAAATTCCAACAGTAAAGATGTAATTTTTTCCAGAAATTTTCAAAAGAGATTCAAATAAAATTCAAAGGGAATCTACTGATAAGGGAGAGGTAATACTGTTAAAAATTTCATAGAAAGAAACAACAGCAAGAGGTTTGGCAAAATTGAGGATCACGGAGAGGTACTATAGCATATTTTTACGTCTAAAGTGCAGCAGTTTGGATGTAAAAGATAAGTGGTTTATATTGAGAATGTTTTGACAAAATCAAAGAAAAAACTACTGTTAGGAAGTGTCAAAGCCGTCATCAAAATTTCATAGAGATTTGGATAGAAAAAACATAGTAGCAAGATCAAAAAGACAGTGCCATGCGGCTGAAATTCTACAGTGCAACTTTCATTATAGAGATGAAAACTTTGTGACAAAAATTTTATTCAGCAATATAGGAACGAATTTTTTGGATTTTTTTGAATAAGGATAACTAAATTGCAGCAGCAGTAAGGTAGATAACTAGAACTTGTTACAATTCACGGGAAGATCAAAGGATGATATACGGTGGTGGAGATGACGGTGGAATTCGGCGATGATCTTCTAAGCAATTGTGGGAATTGCTTTGGGAGGTTATGGAGGGCTGGTGGATGGCTGTGGAAGGGTAGCGAGATGCCAAGAACGTTGCTCTGATACCAAGTGTTAGAACCCTTGCGGATTCTAAGCTTGGGGTTGAGCTCTATAGGGGATCGGCCTCCTTGGAACTCTATAAGGGTTCCTTCCTCCAAGTTGCTGCTCAAAGGCTACTAAAAGATTGATCTATTCATTGATGAAAAGAGGATGAATACATGGCTATTTATAGGGCTTCTAAACCTCAACTCCTAATAGGACTCTTACTCAAGACTCCTACTTCTAACCAACTCCTACTAATTAGGACTCCTTCTATAATAGGACTCCCACTTCTAATAAGACTCTTTCTCTAATAGGACTCCTTCTTCTAATAGGACTTCTTCTCTAGTAGGACTCCTACTTCTAATAAGACTCTTTCTCTAATAGGACTCCTACTTCTAATATGACTTTTTCTCTAGTAGGACTCCTACTTCTAATAGGACTCTTTCTCTAATAGGACTCCCTACTTCTAATAGGAGTCTTTCTCTAATAGGACTCCTTCTCTAAGAAGTAACCTAACCCTAACCAAGCCGGCCTCTTCACCTCTTTAATAGGGATCGGCTATATAGGATTTACATGAATGCCCTTATCAATGAAACTAGATTAGAACTCTCATAGCTAGAGTCCTAACACAATAAGATAAACGCAAACCGATTTATAGTGGTTTGGTCATACGACCTACGTCCACTCCCGATTCCTCTTCACTTGAGGCCACCGACTTTTCCACTAGCTATCCTCCTTCCAACGGGCAAGGATGAACTCCCTTATAGTACCTCTCCTTTTGGCAGGCTTAGGAGATAACCCTTACAAGGTCTCTTACCCCTCTCATGGACTAGAACACTCTTAAAACTTATAGAGAAGATTTTGACACACATTCAATAGAATTTTCCCTCTTTTTATCTTAGTTCTAGACATCCCTTCATCTATGAATGAGAGGGGTATTTATAGGCCTCAAGAGGATTCAAATTTGGAGCCCAAACTTGTAGCCCAAATTTGAATCACCTTGGTTTTCGATATCCTGGGGGTACTGGGCGGTACCACCGCCCAGCCAGCGGTGCCACCGCCAATGCTCTCGGGTGCTACCACCGCTAGTGCTCTCGGGTGCTGGGTGGTGCCACCACCCCAACCTGGGTGGTGCCACTGCCCAACTCTTGGCCTTTGGGCGGTGCCATCACCCAGCTTATTCCAGCACACTGGTTTGGGCCTTAAACTTGACCCAAATCAGTCCAAAACAAGGCCCAATTGGCCCCTACTTGGTTTATAGGATTAACACCTAATCCTAAACCAAATTACATGCTAACTACAAATTTTAAAGACATTTCCTAAGCTATTACAAAGTCCAACAAGTCAAGACTTCTTCTAGTGAGCTTCCGGCGATCTTTCGACGGTCTTCCGAAGAACCCTCGGAAACCATTCTACGGACTCCCGGTAAGCTCCCGGACTTCACGATAATCTTGGCGAGTTCCAACAAGCTTCATTGGCAAGCTCGGACCTTTCTTGGCAAGCTTCGTAAACTTCCGATGAACCTTCCAACGAACTTCCAAAAACCCTTCGACAAGCTCCCTACTCGTTCTCGGCCAGTTCTGGCAGCACTCCCATTGAATCTTCAGACTTCCATCAAACTCTCAAACTCCCAACGATCCATCACACTTGTCTTTCAGTACTTTGTTTCACTTATGTCTTCATCATCATCGTAGTTAATCCTGCACACACACAAATAAAAACTCTACTTCGATCTAGATAGTTATTACAACGTGAATTGACATTTAGTTGCCCGGCACATCATTGGTCGGCACTTCGTCTAATTCTTCGGCGCATCATCCTCTCTTGTGGCTTATTGCCCAATCGACGGTTGACCTCTGCAACCCTGATATCTTTGGCACAACTCCACTCTTCTTGGCCCTATGCCCAATGTCTGAAGCCTCCAGTCGAGTGTCGATCGAACCTCCGGCTCGACATCTAATATCCTGACGTGATCACTTCCGACGCATCATCAATTCCTCCAACATCAACTATCTAATCCTGATCGATAGTAGACCTGCGTCACTCAAAACACAGTTAGATCATAAAACATAATCAATTAGTTTCATCATCAAAATCTGAGATTCAACACCTTGAGAAGGAACACATTCTTAGTGTAGATAGTGGGAGCATGACAGAGTTGAGCGAGGTTGAAGAACCTAGCTCAAGCACCATTCCATAGCTAGAGTCTGTTCATGTACTTAGCACACAAGTTCTGACTTTACGTAGGTTCGAAAGAATATCTCATCCTCCTAAGAGATATGTGGGATATAATAGAGGAGAGGATATTGAGAATAATGATCCTTAGACCTATGAGAAGGCTATTACGAGTATAGACTCTGAGAATTGGCAAGAAGCCATGAATTCAAAGATGGATTCCATGTACTCTAACAAAGTTTGGAACCTAGTTGATACACCCTAGGGTATCACACCCATTGGTTGCAAGTAGATCTTTAAGAACTATAAAGCAAGGCTAGTGGTAAGGAGTATCATCAAAGCCAAGGTGTTGACTACGATGAAACCTTCTCACCCATAGCCATACTAGATTCAATTCGAATTCTATTGGCTATTGCAGGATACTATGATTATGATATCTGGCAGATGAATGTGAAAATTATATTTCTCAATGACAACCTCAAGGAGGAGGTATATATGATACAGCCTAAGAGATTTGTATCAAAATATAGTCTAGATAAGGTGTGTAGGTTTCTTAGATCCATCTATGAACTAAAGCAAGTTTCCCTAAGTTGGAACATAAGATTTGATACGGCGATCAAATCTTATAACTTCGTTAAGAATGAAGATGAGCCTTATGTGTACAGGAAAGAAAGTGGGCGCGCTATCACCTTCTTTGTGTTATATGTAAATGACATCCTAATCATTGGGAATGATATAGGAATGCTATCTACAATAAAGACTTAGCTATCTAGACACTTCTTCATGAAGGACTTAGGAGAAGCATCCTACATATTGGGGATTCAGATCTATAGAGATAGATTCATAGGAATGCTTGGCTTGTCCCAATCCAAGTACATAGACACCATTGTCAAAAAATTTGATTTGAAAAATTTCAAGAGAGGTCTCAAACTGATGAGACATAAGCTATCACTTTCTAGGAATATATCCCCAAAGACTCCTGAAGAAAGGACACACATGGATAGGATACCCTATGCCTTAGCGATAGGGTCTATCATGTATGCTATACTATGTACTAGGCCTAATATAGCGCATGCTCTGAGTGTCACAAGCAGGTATTAGGCAGATCCAGGCTTGGAGTACTAGAAAGCAGTAAAGTGTATCCTTAAGTACTTAAGAAGGACTAAGGATCTTTTACTAGTATATAGAGAAAGTAGCCTCAAGGTTGAGGGCTACACAGACTTGAGCTTCTAGTTCGATGTCGATGATGGAAAGTCTAATTCAGGGTATATGCTCACCCTGAATGGAGGAGCAGTATGCTGGAAGATTTTCAAGCAAGATACTACTACTAACTACACCATAGAGACGGAGTATATTACTACGATAGAGGCAATAAACGAGGGAGTCAGAATGAAGTAGTTCATCACAGTTCTGGGAGTCGTGCCAAGTAGCGAGGAGCTGATTCCCTTATATTGCAACAACTACGGGGTGATTGCTCAAATAAAGGAACTCGGGTTTCATCAGAAGTGTTCTGAGGAGGTTCTAGCTTATTAAAGAGATCATGGCCCGAAGAGATGTAGCAATGGAAAGAGTTCCATCTGAAGATAACATTACAAATCCACTGATAAAACCATTGATTCAAATTATATTTGAGCATCACAAAGGTCTGATGGGGATCAAATACATAGGCGATTAGCTTTAGGTCAAGTGGGAGATTGCTAGTTATAGGTGTTGAATCTTATATTTTGATGATGATGTCAATTGATAGGTTATTTAATCTAATCCATATTATTGAGATGAGTGTATAGGATTTACTACGATAGCAATCAAGACATAAAGCAATTTGCCGAAATCAAGTACATTAGGAGTTTGAGAGTTCGTCGGAAGTCCGAAGGATCATCGGAAGTGCTATCAAAACCAGTCAAGAATGAATCGGGGACTTGCCGAAGGTTTTGGAAGTTCATCGGAAAGATCATCAGAGGTTTGCAGAGCTCACCGAGAAGGTTCAAAAGCTTGCCAAAGATTCGAGGAACTCGTCATAAAGTTTGGGAGCCTATTGGGAGTCCGCCGGAAGAAATCCGAGGGTGTGTCGGAAGTCCGTCGGAAATTCACTGGAAGCTCACTGAAAGAAAACTCAACATGCCGATTTAGTTTTTGCTTAGAATATGTTTTCGATTTCATAGTTAACACATGATTAATGTTAGGATTAGGTGATAATCCTGATTAACCCTAGTAGGGGCCAACTAGGCCTTATTTGGACTAAATTGGGCCGAATTCAGGGCCTATTCAGCATTGCTAGTACAGGTCTGGTGGTGGCACCACCTCGGGAACTAATTCCCAAGTGATCTGGGTGGTGGTACCACCCTAGGTTAGTGGTGATACCATTGACAGTTATTACCTATCAGTGATGTTATCGCCTGATAAGTAATGGTATTGCCAGTCCACAGACACCAAGGACTCTGTCAGGCAGTGGTACCACCAGACTAGGCAGTGGTACCACCTAGTACACTAACAAAGCAGGGTCAACTAGTGGTGGTACCGCCAGTGCCAAGTGGTGGTATTGCTAGTACCCAAAAATCCGGGATGTGACTCTTTTTTGCTCCAATTCTGAAGTCAATTGAGTCTATAACTACCCCTCTCTTCTCAACTAGCTAAGGACAATTGAGAAGTGATAAAAACTTAGTCTAAGCTATAGCAAAATCGTGTTCGATAGCTTGAGTGTTCACCTCCCACATTTTTACTTTGCCAAAACTCTATAAGAGTGTGAACCACTTATAAAAAGTTTATAAGAAGGGTGCCTGGTCCTTCTCCTTTAGGAAGATTTGATAGTGGAAGTTGGGAACCTCATCGGAGGAGGTTTCGGAAGTGGACATAGGTCATTTGACTGAACCACTATACATCGCTACGTACTACTCTGAATGTGTGAGTTTTAATTGCTGTATCTTGTTCTTTACTTAGTTACAAATCTTTTAATCTTCTTCTCTCTACTCTCAATTGCATTCTCATGAATCACTTTGCTCAAATCTCATTTGTCGAACCAAAATTTCTATACAAATAATTCTTTCTGAAATCATTTCAAATTTATGGGTTTTATCCACTACACTAATTCACCCTCCACCCCCTCTTAGTGTCTTTGTCGAGATCCTAACAATAGGTGCCTTACAAGCCAATCACGTGAGTGTTGGCAGTTGTAACATGCTACGTCAATCTCTTTGCTTATGATTACTGATATTTTCTCACATTATCTGGATGTATATTATGATGTCCTTGGATCTATGTAATAGGAATCAGATCGTGATGAGATCACGATAATGATACCGATTCACCTTTAAATACATACCCTAAATAATCCCGATCATTGGTTACTCGAGAGGGATATCGAGATGACCGGACAGACTAGTGTACTGTATACCTATCCATATGATGGAGCTGGCTAGTCTCATAGCTACTCATGTGGGGATATTAAGGGTATAGTATAGGTGCTCATTGGAGAATGAGTTTACTGATTGATCCGCTTACGGAATTATTACGATCCTTTCATTTTTTAAGTTTTGAATAAAGTTTACGGAGTTATTTAGTTTAGTAGGGAGTCAGTTACTGATTCGGTTAGGAGTCGATTACTGATTCGATTAGTGATTTATTTAATATTTATTTATTAATAAGAGTCCAAGTTCTAGTGGACTCTAGGTGGAGCTCTATAAATAGGGATGTAACTATTTCTTTCAAACAATGAGAAAGGAATGAAGAATTATTTAGTCTTTTGGCTAGACTAAGGAGGTCAATCCGCTCGAAGTAATCAAAAGAGGCCGATCCCCTCAAAGTGATCAAGGAGGCCGATCTCCTCGAAGCGATCATTATCCCCTTTTCTTCCATTTCTTCCGCTTCTCCTCCGTTTCTTTCATCTTTTCCACGATAAAACCCTAAGGGGTCTTATCATTTAGTATCAGAGTCTTACCATTTGGTATCAAAGCAGTGATCCTCTGCATTTTTGCTATAACTTCACATCACTTTGCCGTAGCCACCATCACCAAAAAAAAAAAAGAGAGAAAAGAAGAGAACGCATAAGGTTGAAGTCGACAGCCCTCGCCGACCATCGCAAGCTGCTTCTTGGCAGCGACCATCATGTCGCTGCCCCCTTGGCCAGCAACCATCATCGCTAGCTGACGAAGCCCAGTCGTGCACCTCCCAACCAAGAGTAACGTGAGGGCAGCCCTTGCCGACCATTGCACATTGCTTCTTAGCTACGACCATCGCATTGTTGCCCCCTCGGCCAACAACCGTTGCCGCCAGCTGACGAAGCCCAGCCGTGTGCCTCCTAACCAAGAGCACCATGAGGGTAGTGCTCCCCATCCTGCTCAAGCGAGAAAGGGCTGTTGCCATGTTTTCCAGCGGCAGTCATGCATGTTAGGGATCGAGCGGCACTAAGAGGGGGAGTGAATTAGTGTAGCAGATAAAACGATAGATTTTTTTTTGGCGATTTAAATCAAGCTTCGGAAACTTCGTACGATGAAAGCAATATTTCGTTTGAAACCGATTTGATTGCGTTCTAACTTTAAAGCATGCGTACGAAGATGAAAAGGAAGTGGAGCAAGTAAAGTAAAGGCTTGCAGCAAGGTAAAGAGATAAAACAGAAATTTAAACACTCACACAATCAAGACGCAGTGATGTATAGTGGTTTGGTCAAAGTGACCTACATCCACTTCCGAAGCCTTCTCCGATGAGGCTCCCTTCTTCCACTACCAAATCCTTTGAAGGGGAAGGATCAAATACCCCTCTTACAACCCTTTACAAGTGGTTCACACTATTACAAGATTTCACAAGAAGAATGAGGTGAACACTTAAGCAAAATAAAGAACAAGACTTTCCCAAGACTTATTTTCAAAATCTAACTCTCCAAGGGTTCACTTTCAGCTGAGAAAGAGGGGGTATTTATAGATCCAAAATGGTTTCAAATTTGGGCCCCAAATTTAAAATCAAATTGGTGTTTCCCGGTGCCAGGTGGTGCTACCGCCTGTCAGAGGTGGTGCTACACGCAGCATAGTGTCGATCGACACAAGAAGAATCAGGCGGTGCTACCGCCTTTGCTCATAAGAGTAGTACGCATGCTACAGTAGCCAGGCGGTGCTACCGCCTGGCCTGCAGACTGCAGGCCGGTGCTACCGCCCCAGCACACTAGTTGCTGGGCGGTGCCACCGCCCAGCACCTAATCCTAACCCAAATTGATGTGATAACTATGAAATTAAAGACATTCCTAAGCTATTACAAAGTCCGCAAGTCAAGTCTTCTTCCGACAAGCTTCCAACGAACTTCCGACGGTCTTCCAACGATCCCTCAGAAACCATCCTGCGGACTCCCGACAACCTCTCGGACTTCACGATGATTTTGGCGAGTTCCCCCGAGCTTCTTTGGCAAGCTCCAATCTTTCTTGGCAAGCTCCGTGAACTTTCGACGAATCTTCGGACTTCCGTCAAACTCTCGAACTCCCAACAATCCATCGCACTTGACTTCGGCCCTTAGTTTCGCTTTACATCTTCATCCCTTTCGTAGTTACTCCTGCACAAACAAACACCAAACACTCTACTTCGATCTAGACAGTTATTACAACATGAATTGACATTCAGTTGCCCGGCACATCATTGGTCGGCGCTTCGTCCGATTCTTCGGCACATCACCCTCTCTAGCGGCTTGTTGCCCAATCAGTGGTTGACCTCTGCAACCCCGATATCCATGGCGCAACTGCGCACTTCTTGGCCCGATGCTCGACGTACGAAGCCTCCTGTCGATAGTCGATCGAACCTCCGGCTCGACATCCAATATCTTGACGTGATCACTTTCGGCACAACGTCAATTCCTCTAGCGTCAACTGACTAATCCTGATCGATAGTAGACCTGCGTAACTCAACACGCAATTAAACAATAAAACACACTTAATTAGTTTCATCATCAAAATCCGAGATTCAACAATCTCCCCCTTTTTGATGATGACAACTAATTGATGACTGATAGAGTTATCCATAACTCCTCGGAGTTTAACACAAACTCCCCCTATCAATATGCCATTGATAGATCACTTGGATTATCCCAAATCCAAGCAACATTCATCACAATGTTATGAGAATTTTCAAACCATCATGCAAATATATAAAATATTCAAGCATCATTACATTGCATGAAGTCATCAATCTACTTCTCCCCCTATGTCATCAACAAAAAGGAGAAGTAGCATTATAGCTAGTTTTCAAGAATATGTAAATATTACAAACATACTAGCTATTAATCACATCATTCAACATTTAGGCATCGCAAGTTTATCATAATAGGCAAGATAGCACTTATCCTGATGATAACAAGTTTTTCTATGTTCCTTTGTGTATTTTCTTGACTTCTTTTGCGATATGCATGCAATTTTTTAATTTATTTCTTTTCTTTTGAGAAGAGCAAGCTTGCAAGTTTTGCTTTCTTTGCATACTAGGTCTTTTGCATTTATTTGTGATATGCAATCTAGCAAAAGCCTTCTCCCCCTTTATCAATATCAAAAAGAAAGGGAGGATTAATACTACAAATAATCTTGCATAAGATTCAATAATAATTTGTAACAAAGATGCAAGCAATTTTGTCGAAAAAAGTGAAGTTGAGCAAGATTTTTGCCTCTCTTGAGATAGGAACTTTTTGCTTCTCAATGTTTAAGCTAGCAAATTTTTCTCTTTTGATACACAAGTTAACAATTTTTCTCCCCCTTTATCAATATCGAAAAGAAGGGAGGAACCAATGAGAAATTTGCATCAATCAATATATCAATCATCACATGATGCATACGAGATGATATTGAAACATGAGAAATCATGTCATGAAGGATATCAATATGTAAATTCAACAAGAATCAAAACCAAAAGATATCATCCATGATTCATAACTTTTCATTTTAGCAAGATCTAGATTCATATTTATCAATTTTTAATTCAAGATAAATGTCATACAACCAAGAATCATGATATATAAAAGCATATCAATATTAAGGATCAAATCATGATTACAAGTGCTAACATATTTTCTTTTCATTCATTTTTAAGCCATGATAAATGATTCAAATATTAAGCACAAATTCTTTTTCATCAAATTTTCAATCATCACATAAGGCATTCAAGGAAGTATTGAAATAATAAAAAAAAATCAATTTTAGCATATAATGTTTCAATCTTCAATCTTGAGTCATGAATCCAAAAGTCATAAATCAAAAGACAAGTTATATTGACAGAAGGAGCATGGTAAAAGATCTTGATTTATAAAGAGCTTCAAGTCATAGTTGTCAAGATCATGATTTCAATAAAATTTCTTTATAGCAAAATGAAATCTTTTAGAACTTGATTCAAGCATTAAATATGTCTTAACAAGTCATAATTCCAAAAGATTCAAGAATCATTAAAAGAAAAATCATTCAAGCTCAATTTATCAACTTAAGACTCATAATCAAATTATTACTTTTGAGATTAATAACATGAATAAAGTCATTACCGTATCATCAAAATCTCATTCATAATTCTAGTGATTTATAAAATATCATAAATGAATTTATCACTTGCCTTTCATCAAAAATTGAAAATCAAACTTTATCATAAAAATTGTCAAGGCATAAATGCAATATATTATTCTAAGACATGAGATTCAATTTATCATGATAATATGTTTCATGTTTTAAAAGATGAGTATCAAATTTTACAACCGAAACATGAGTTTGTCATCAAGATATAATGCCTTTAAATACTCATGATATCATAAAATCATTAAGCATGACAACCAACTATTATTGTCAATGATGATTACATAAGGTATGTCCAATTATTTATATAAAAGTCATCATTTTATTACTTTGAAATACAAGTTATCATTTAGCTCATTAAGATCAAAAGCATTACACGTAAAGCATCATGATAGTGCAATTTCTCATTTTTATGAGTTTCAATTTAAGTGATTTGATCTTTCATAAGAATGATCAATGTCATGCATCATATTTAAACATGAGAGCATCATCATATTTAGAAGTGAATTTATTATTAAAATCATTTCACTTCTTTCTTTCATTTGTTATAACAAGATGATCAATGCTCAAACTTTTGCTAAAATCATACATCATTTTAAAAATCTAAAAAATAACTTTCGTCATGAAACCCATTAAGTCCAAATATAACACAAGGGAACATCAAAGCCATATTTCTTTCATTTTGAAAATTTGTGGGTTGGGTCTTTATAATTGATTTCATGAAGACATGTATCAATAAAAATTTCATCATAAAAAGGGTTAAAACCCATTAATCCAAGATAGAAGTTTTTAAATCAACATCACTTCAACAACTCATGCATGATATAAAATCATCAAGCATCATGTTTTGAGACAATGTAAACCATCAAGATACTCATGCATGGGTTGATTCTATTAGGTGTCTAAACATTATCACAAATCATACAATCATCATTCATATTTTTACTTTTCAAAAATACTATAAAGAAAAGCATAGTAAATTTTTAAAATATTTTTTTTAATTTCTAAAATCACAAGAAAAGCATGAAAAAAAAATTCCTACTAACTAAGTTAAGCATTCATGGAAAGCATCATGTAATTTCAAAATAAGGTAGAAGCAAATTGGGTGAGTTTCTTACCTCATTGTCGAAAACCATCAAAGCCCATTTTGCCTCTTCTTTACTTGATTCTTCTTTGCAAGCCTTCTTCCTCCGTTCAAGTTCATTGTCTATTTTAGATTTTTGTTTAATGAACTTATTAAGATTCATTAAAAGTTTAATGTCCTCATTGTCCTCATCACTTGAATCATCACTCAAGTGGCATTTCATAGTCCGAAGTGCCAAAACCTTCTCGTTCTTTAGAAGGTGGTTCATATGTTCATCATGTTTAAGATGTTCTAGGAGGCTCATTTCATATGTCATTAGTGAGCCAATTAGTTCTTCAATCGGAAGGTCATTTAGATTTCTAGCTTATTGTATTGCGGTTACTTTAGGATCCCACCTTTTTGGAATGGATCTTAAGATCTTGCTTACGAGTTCAAAGTCCGAAAAAGATTTACCAAGACTTTTCAAGCTATTGACGACATCCGTGAAGCGGGTGTACATATCGCTGATAGTTTCACTTGGTGTCATTCGGAAGAGCTAAAAATCATGCAATAAGAAGTTTACTTTCGAGTCTTTAACTCTACTAGTTCCCTCGTTCGTGATTTCAAGTGTTCACCAAATATTGAAAGCCATTTCGCACATTGAAATCCGATTGAACTCGTTCTTATCTAAAGCGCAAAATAAGGCATTCATAGCCTTTGCGTTCAAGGAAAAAGATTTTCTCTCTAAGTCCGACCATTCGTTCGTCGGTTTAGAGGGAAGTTGAAAACCGTTTTCAATAATGTTCCATAAATCTAAGTCCATTGAAAGCATGAAAACTCTTATTCGAGTTTTCCAATAAGTGTAGTCCGATCCGTTAAAGAACGGTGGACAAAAAACCGAAAAGCCCTCTTGAAAACTATTTAGAGCCATTTCTCACGGGTGTAAATCCGAAAGAGAAAGAACGTGGCTCTGATACCAATTGTTAGGGTTCGAGCGGCACTAAGAGGGGGGGGGGGTGAATTAGTGCAGCAGATAAAACGATAGATTTTTTTTTGGCGATTTAAATCAAGCTTTGGAAACTTCGTACGATGAAAGCAACGTTTCGTTTGAAACCGATTTGATTGAGTTCTAACTTTAAAGCATGCGTACGAAGATGAAAAGGAAGTGGAGCAAGTAAAGTAAAGGCTTGCAGCAAGGTAAAGAGATAAAACAAAAATTTTAACACACACAATCAAGACGCAGCGATGTATAGTGGTTCGGTCAAAGTGACCTACATCCACTTCCGAAGCCTTCTCCGATGAGGCTCCCTTCTTCCACTACCAAATCCTTTGAAGGGGAAGGATCAAATACCCCTCTTACAACCCTTTATAAGTGGTTCACACTATTACAAGATTTCACAAGAAGAATGAGGTGAACACTTAAGCAAAATGAAGAACAAGACTTTCCCAAGACTTATTTTCAAAATCTAACTCTCCAAGGGTTCACTTTCAGCTGAGAAAGAGGGGGTATTTATAGATCCAAAATGGTTTCAAAATTGGGCTCCAAATTTGAAATCAAATTGGTGTTTCCCAGTGCCAGGCGGTGCTACCGCCTATTAGAGGCGGTGCTACCGCCTGCACAATGTCGATCGACACAAGAAGAATGCAAGCGGTGCTACTTGCCCACCAGCGATGCTACGCACACTAAAGATGCAAAGACGCATGCTACAAGAGTGGCAGGCGGTGCTACCGCCTAGCTCAGATATTGGGGCGGTGCTACCACCCCAACACACAAGTTACTGGGCGATGCCACCGCCCAGCACAAATCTACGTTTGGTTTGGGCCAAAAACTCGGCCTAAACCGGTCCCGAACAAGGCCCAATGGGCCCATACTTGGGTTAAAGGATTAACCCCTAATCCTAACCTAAATTGATGTGCTAACTATGAAATTAAAGACATTCCTAAGCTATTACAAAGTCCGCAAGTCAAGTCTTCTTCCGGCGAGCTTCCGACGAACTTTCGGCGGTCTTCCGACAATCCCTCAAAAACCATCCTGCGGACTCCCGGCAACCTCTCGGACTCCACGATGATTTTGGTGAGTTCCCCCGAGCTTCTTTGGCAAGCTCCGATCTTTCTTGGCAAGCTCCGCAAACTTCCGACGAATCTTCGGACTTCTGTCAAACTCTCGAACTCCCAACAATCCATCGCACTTGACTTCGGCCCTTGGTTTCGCTTTACGTCTTCATCCCTTTCGTAGTTACTCCTACACAAACAAACACCAAACACTCTACTTCGATCTAGATAGTTATTACAATGTGAATTGACATTCAGTTGCCCGGCACATCATTGGTCGGCGCTTCGTCCGATCTTCGACACATCGCCCTCTCTAGTGGCTTGTTGCCCAATCGGCAGTTGACCTCCGCAACCCCAATATCCATGGCGCAACTCCGCACTTCTTGGCCTGCTGCCCGACGTACGAAGCCTCCTGTCGATAGTCGACCGAACCTCCGGCTCGACATCCAATATCCTAACGTGATCACTTCCGGAGCAACGTCAATTCCTCCAGCGTCAATTGACTAAACCTGATCAATAGTAGACCTGTGTAACTCAACACATAGTTAAACAACAAAACACACTCAATTAGTTTCATCATCAAAATCTGAGATTCAACAATGCAAGGGGTGGAACTTCCCCCACCCCCCCTCTTTCCCCCCGCTACTCACTTGCTTCTCGGCCATGACAATAGTCATCGCTGCCCTCTCAGCTTGCAACCGCCACTGCCACTACTCCTTGGTCATGACTCCCTCAGCCCCTACTTCAATCGGCAGCCACGCACCCACGCCACTCTTGCTTCAACCGCCCGTCGTTGTTGCTTCAATTGGCGGCCTCGCATCTGGACCATCACTGCTCTCTGACCCGCAGCCCCGTCCATCCCGATCGCAATCACCACCGCCGCAACCTCCAGCTAGTGACCACCTCCCCACCTACTATAGTAGGAGAGGGGGCCGCCGTCACTGCTCCATGGCCAGCGGACCACTTAGCCTTGTTACTCCCTCAGCAACTCCATCTCCAACCACCTGCGACATCGCTGCTTTCACCCACGAAATCACTACTTTAGCCCCACAATGTTGTTGCCTTCTAACAACCCCTATTTTGTGGTAAAAAAGAGCTCTTCCCATGATCGCCGCAAGCACCAGCTGCCACTACAAACTCCTCAACTGCCACGACTGCGATAACCGCCAATGACTAGTACCAACTTCCCATGACGCTGCTGCCTTCTCCCTATGATGCTACGACCTTCTTCCCATGAATGTTGCCTTCCAACATCGACGTTGCCATCATCTAGCCCTTGGCACCTACAGTAATACCGCATACAGCGACAGAAATAGGGAATGGCTACCGACAACCCAATTAAGGCCAAAATTGAAGCATTTGAAATCAGAATTAAAAATCGACTGCAGGAGACCCTTAACAAATTCAAAAGAAGCCTGCTGGAGAACTTTAGTAAGTTTCAACAAGATGGATAGCTCGCTAAAATTCATCAGACTTTTATAGTGTTAGAATATCAAGACAGATTCCAACAATTATCAAATCAAGCCACAAATTGGTTTGAATGGCTAGTGGAAACCTTTATTGAAGGGCTTAATCCAGATATCAGATATGAAGTTAAGGCTTGATAGCCCTGCACTATGATAGCTCAATTTCATTTGTATGTCTTTATGAGGAAAAAATCAGTCGAGAAAATCGTCGACATAGAAGTGACTACAAACAAATGATCAACGAGCCACCTAGTAAGGAGCACCAATGTAAACAAGAGCAACCTCTAATGATTGAACCAATTAGAGAGGAACCAGAAGCTGATAAAGTTGACTTTGATAATGAAGGTATGAATTTTAATAAAGATGTTGAACCTATTACATATATAGTGCATTCATTAGCTGACTATTCTAACCCACAAACTATGAAAGCTGAAGGAATTTTGGAACATCAACCTATTATAGTTTTGATTGATACCGGTAGTACTAACAATTTCATGGACAGTAAGGTTGCTGATCAATTAGCCTATCATATTGAAGACTATGACAAATTTGAAGTAAAGGTCACTGATGAACGAACTTTGACTTGTGACATCAAATGTTCAAAGATAAAATTATTTATATAGGGCCACAAATTATTATGGGATTTCTTTATGATACCCTTATAAGACTTCGAAATGGTGGTCCTAAAGGGAAGATAAAGAAGTAAGGCCACAGCTGCTACTAACCATTGGATGAAGAGGGATCTCCAAAAGACTTTAAAGACTACTACACTAAAGGTCGACCTATTGATCACACCATCAAGTGGAGGTTTGTTAGGACTCTAGCTATGAGAGTCCTAATTTAGTTTCATTGATAAGGGTATTCATGTAAATCCTATCTAGTCGACCCTTATTAAAGAGGTGAAGAGGCCGACTAGGTTAGGGTTAGGTTACAGCAGGTTTGATGTTAAAGTCACAGATGGACGAATTTTGAAGTGTGATCGTAAGTGCCCATGGGTGAAACTATTGCTACAGGACCAAGAGATAATTACAGATTTTTTCCTTCTCTCTCTCGATGATTATGAGGCCGTGCTTGGCATCGAATGGTTGATGACATTAGGTGATATTTCCTAGAATTTTTTGAAATTAATTATGAAATTTTACAGCAAGGGGAAACAAGTGATACTCAGTCACGGAAACGTGGGGCGACGTGAACGACAATTTGCACACAATGAATGGAGAAAGTTTTGCACAAAGCATGCAGCAGCTTTTTGGTACAACTTGAGCAACAATCTAAGGGAGAGCCAACCAAATTTGAAGATCCAAACCTACTTCCCTTGCTTGCTGAATTTTCAGATATATTTGACGAACCACGCAGCCTACCTCCTAACCGCCAGCACGATCATCGTATACCGATTCTTTCAGGGAAACCTCCAGCAAATACTTGACCATATCGGTGTCCACATCTCCAAAAAGATGAAATAGAAAGGATTGTAAAAGAAATGCTTGAAACAGGAGTTATTCGGCCAAGTTGCAGCCCCTACTCTTTACCAGTGCTTCTCGTACGAAAGAAAGTCGGAACATAGCGAATGTGTTGGTTTGGCAAGTCCTTTAGTCCCACATCTCTAATTTCTATTTTGCTATCCCCTATTGTGCTATAAAAAGGGGTCTAGGCTTTCTAGGTAGAGGCACTACAGGCACCACAAGAAAAGCTGCTTTGGATTTAATTTTCATTAAGTCCATATTAAATATTTTGGGCTTTTCTTGTTTAGTAGTTTCAGGTGTTTTTAGCCTAGGAACAATTTCCTAAGGCATTTGTAATTGTCTTATTGTTATTTGTTGATTTGCTCCTCCTTTCGTCCGTGGACGTAGGTCAATTGACCGAACCACGTAAATCTGGTGTCCTTGTCTCCTCTTTTATTTTTCTGTTTATTGTATTTATTGGGTTATCAAAATTACCCTTTGGTAATTTCCTGGGGCTAGCTCTAACAAACTGATATCAGAGCCTGGTTTTGGGATCTTTTGGCAACAATGACAATAACAAAGATTGTTGTCGAGAAATTCGATGGAAATGTCAACTTCGGCATATGGCAGCTCAAGATAGAGGCTATTCTGGTTCAAGACGGAGTTGATTTGGCACTACAGGGAGCTGAGAAAATTTCAGATGGCATGTCAGAGGAAGATTTTGTAGGTATAGATAAGAAGGCTCGATCTAGCATTATTCTAAATCTTTCTGACGAGGTTTTACGGGAGGTAGCTACGGAGACTACGGCTAAGAGCATGTGGGACAAGCTAAAAGCCTTGTATATGAAGAAAATAGTGGAGAACCGTCTTTACTTAAAGCAGAGTTTATATATGCTTCGGATGATTAAAGGTACATCTATACTCTCACATCTTGATAAATTTGATTCATTAGTTATGGATTTGGAGAATATAGATCCAAAGATTGATGATGAGGATAAGGCCCTATTACTTTTGTGTTCTCTCCCCCAATCCTTCAAGTATTTCCGTGATACTATGATTTATGGAATAGAAACAATTTCATATCAGGAAATTAAATCTGCATTAAAATCTAAGGAGCAGATTGATAGGGATATCACTGGGGAGAATAGAGAAAATCAGGCCGAGGGACTGGTTGTTAGGGGTAGAACTGATAAAAGAGAATTTGACAGTAGTACATCTAAATCTAGATCTAAATTAAGATATAGAAATTTGGAATACAGATATTGTCATAAAATGGGGCATATTAAGGCTGATTGCTTTAAATTGAAAAATAAATTAAAGCAAAAGGAAAATTTTGTTGAGAAAACTATTGAGTCCGCTGAAGCTAGTGTTGTAGCTGATGAGAATTTTGGAAATATTTTCTTTGCTACTGATGACAGGACAAGGTCTAAAAATGAATGGATTTTAGATTCGGGTTGTTCTTATCACGTGTCCCAATAGGGATTTGTTTTCCACATATGAATTTTATAACGGTGGAATTGTTTTGATGGGTAATAATGCCGCATGTGATGTTATTGGTAGAGGCACAATCCGAATTAAAATGCATGATAGTATTGTGAGGACGCTCACTAATGTTAGACATGTTCCTGATTTGAAAAAGAATCTTATCTCTTTAGGCACCCTAGAGGCTCTTGGGTGTAAATACACAACTGAAGGTGGAGTTATGAAAGTTTCTAGAGGTTCCCTTATTGTTATGAAAGCTTGTAGGTCTGGTAGCTTGTATATTTTGCAGGGAACTACTGTCACAGGCTCAATTGCAGTCTCGTCATCATCATTGTCTGATTCTGACATCACCAAATTATGGCATATGCGTTTGGGTCATATGAGCGAAAAAGGTTTGAGTATATTGAGCAAAAGAGGTCTTCTTTGCGGACAGAGTACTGGGCCACTAGATTTTTGTGAACATTGCATTTTTGGAAAGCAGAAAAGTGTTAGCTTTTATTCTCCGGCAGTTCACAAAACAAAAGGTACTCTTGACTATATTCATTCAGACCTTTGGGGTCCAAATTCCTTCGCCTAAGGGTGGTGCTGTATATGTTGACTTTCATTGACGATTATTCCAGAAAGTTTGGGTTTATTTTCTCAAGCATAAAAATGATGTTTTTCTAACCTTTAAACAATGGAAGGCTTTGATTGAGAAGCAAACAGGTAAACATATTAAGCGGCTTGAATGTATAATGGCATGAAATTTTGTGAAAGTGACTTTGATAAATTCTGCAAAAATGAAGGAATTGTTCGGATCGATCGTTAGGATGACACCTCAAAAAATGGTGTGGCCGAACGTATAAACAGAACACTCTTAGAAAGAGCAAGGTGTATGATGTCAAATGCGGGTTGACAAAAGACTTTTGGGCGAGGCGATTAATATGGCTCATTACGTTGTCAACCGTGCTCTTCTACGCAAGACTTAATTTTAAAAATCCAGAGGAAGTTTGGTCGTACTCTATTGATTACTCTGCTTTTAAAATCTTTGGGTGTCCAAAGATACATGTATGTAAATGAAGGAAAATTAGAATCTCAAGCTAAAAAGTGTATTTTCCTTGGGTATGCTTTTGGGGTGAAAGGATACAGATTATGGTGTCCTGATCCCAAATCCCCAAAATTTATAATCAGTAGAGATGTTACTTTTGATAAATTATCTATGTTATCTTCCAAAGAGGAATTTACTAGTTGTACAAACGATAGTGCGCAGAAGTAGGTGGAGCTTGAGATTGGTAGTTCTGAATCTCTTCAGTCAAACTCTTCTACTCATTGACTAGTTGTACAAAGAGGAAATTACTAGTTGTACAAAGAATGCTAGTAGACGATCACGAGTCTACTGACGAAGATATTTCAGAGGAAGAGTAATATTCCATAGCCAAGGATAGACCACGGAGAAATATTCGACCACCACAAAGATATGCAAATTTAGTTGCATATACTTTGTCTGTTGCAGAAGAAACTAGTGGAGTTAGTGAGCCTACTACCTACTCAAATGCAGTTTGTTGTGATGATACCATTGCTGAAGGAAAGGTCCTTGTTCAGAAAATTCATATGAAGGACAATCCAGCTGATATGCTTACAAAGCCTCTTCCAGTGTACAAGTTCAAGCAGTGCTTGGACTTGGTATTCATTGTTGGTGATTGCCCGTTGGGGCTTTTGTGAAGAAGGTGGAGCAAGTTTTCCTAATTGTTAATGTTGGGGCATGCTAAGGTGGAGATTTGTTAGTTTAGCAAGTCCTTTAATCCCACATCTCTAATTTCTATTTTGCTATCCCCTATTGATGCTATAAAAAGGGGTCTAGGCTTTCTAGGTAGAGGCACCACAAGCATCACAAGAAAAGCCACTTTGGATTTAATTTCCATTAAGTCCATATTAAATATTTTGGGCTTTTCTTGTTTAGTAATTTCAAGTGTTTTTGGCCTAGGAACAATTTCCTAATGCATTTGTAATTGTCTCATTGTTTTTTGTTGATTTGCTCCTCCTTTCGTCCGTGGACATAGGTCAATTGACCGAACCACGTAAATCTGGTGTCCTTGTCTCCTCTTTTATTTTTCTGTTTATTGTCTTTATTGGGTTATCAAAATTACCCTTTGGTAATTTCCTAGGGCTAGCTCTAACAGAATGTGCATTGATTACCAAGCTCTCAATGACATAACCGTCAAGGACAAGTATCCTATTCCAGTAGTAGATGAATTGCTTGATGAATTAAAGGGAGCACGAGTCTTCACAAAGTTGGACCTTCGATCCGGGTATCATCAAATACGAGTGTGCAAAAAAGATATACCAAAAACTGCCTTTCGAACGCACAACGGTCACTATGAATTTTTGGTAATGCCCTTTGGTCTCACCAATGCTCCCTCTACCTTCCAGAGCCTTATGAATGATATTTTCCGAAGTTATCTTCGAAAGTTATGCTAGTTTTCTTTGACGATATCCTTACTTACAGCCCTTCTCCTGAAAGTCATATTCAGCACTTACGACTTGTTTTGATAATTTTGCGAGAACATGTTCTTTTTGTCAAAAAAATGAAGTGTAGCTTTCTTCAACAAAAGGTGAAATATCTTGGGCATATCATATCAAAGGAAGGGGTGGCAGTGGACTCCTCCAAAATTGAAGCAATGCAGAACTGGCCAACCCCGAGGAACATAAAATCACTGCGTGGCTTTCTCGGTTTAACAGGTTACTACCGTAAGTTCGTGAAAGACTATGGAAAGATCAGTGCACCCCTTACTTCCTTGCTGAAAAAAGATGCTTTCCAATGGTCGGACAGCCACCACCACCTTCGACAAACTTAAAGTCACAATGATAACAATGCCAGTACTAGCATTACCCGACTTTAATAAGACTTTTATTATTGAAGCTGATGCCTCCGGAGTAGGAATTGGTGCTATACTAATGCAAGATGGCTGACCCCTCGCTTATACTAGTAAGGTGTTATCTCCTTCTCATCTCAAGATAACTATTTACGACAAGGAGATGCTCGCGATTGTGCATGCGGTGTCCAAATGGAGACCGTACTTAATTGGGCGACGCTTTCACATCAAGACCAACCATAAAAGCCTAAAATATTTCTTGGAGCACATCGGAGCAGTAGCATACAAATTGGACTTACCCGTCAGCTCCCAAATCCATCCAATTTTCCATGTATCATGTTTGAAGCTCAAGTTGGGACAACACGAGACAGCCCAAAGCCATCTACCAAATATAACTACCCAAGGAGAGCTCCAGACCCAACCAAGTTCCATTATTGATCGACGGATCGTGACTCGACGACGACGACCTGCTATTGAAGTGTTAATACAGTGGACAAACCTACCAGCAGAAGATGCCACTTGGGAGAACTACGATGACTTGAAGATCAAATTTCCAGAATTCATGGAACGTCAGCCTCGAGGACAAGGCTGATTTGAAGAGGGCGGGTCTGTTATGACTCTAGCTATTAGAGTTCTAATTTAGTTTCATTGATAAGGGCATTCATGTAAATCCTATCTAGCCGACCCCTATTAAAGAGGTGAAGAGGTGATAGAACCCCAGAGGAATTCTATAGAGATTGATCTTTGAGGGGGATCAACCCTTGGAACGCTATAGGGGTTCCACCCTCCAAGTAGCCTAGTGGCTGCAATTGTAGATTGATCTTTCTTATTCCAAAGAGGTGGAGGCTATAAGCTTATATAGAGCTCCAAACCCTAGCCCTAGGGGCTGCTTCCTAAGTGAATTACCCAATTTGCCCTCAACCTTAGCGGGCCGGCCCAGTAACAAGGGGGGCGGTGGCTAAGAAGCCCAAAGACCCAAATATAAACCCTATCCTCTCTTCTTTATAGGATAGAGGTGGCTAGGTGGGGTTTATTACATTCTCACAGGGTTTTTATTAGCTGCTACATGGTTGAGTAGGACCTAACCCTGCTAGGGTCCTATCAAGCCCGCCCTCTTCAAATCAGCCTTGTCCTCAAGGCTGGGGTTCCATGAACTCAAGGAACCGGGACTTCAGCTCCTCATACGATTCCCATGTGGCATCTTCGAGTGGTTAATTAGTCCAATGTACTAGTACTTTAGTTGAGGGATATCGACGACGCATCACGACTTTGCGGTCGAGGATGGCTTGTGGTTGGGCTTGAATATTTCCATCATCAGTGGTGTTGGGCAGTTGGATCTGGGGTGTCTTATGTTCTCCCAACTTGGGCTTCAAGCATGACATGTGGAAGATAGGGTGAATTTTGGCATCTTCAGGTAATTTAAGTCTATACGCCACAGCTCCAATATGCTCTATGATCTGATATGACCCATGAAAACGTGGAGATAGCTTCATGGAGGCTCGTGTGTTGATGGATAGTTGCTTGTATGGTTGTAGGCGAAGATAAACCCAGTCTCCTACTAAAAATTCTCTTTCACTTCTTCGTGTGTCAGCTTGCTGCTTCATTCTAGCTTGAGTAGTAGAGAGATTATCCTTTAGCAGTTGTAGGAGTTTGTCCCTGTCAATTAAATCTTTGTCGACCTGATCTACCTTAGCCAAGCCAATTACATACTTTGGAATCACAAGAGCCGGCCGACCATATAATGCTTCCTATGGGGTACATTTTGTAGATGAATGATATGTAGTATTGTACCACCATTCGGCCCAGGGGAGCTATTTCGGCCACTTCCTTGGTCGATCACTAGTGAAACACCGAAGGTATGTCTCTAAACATCTATTCACCACTTCTGTTTGGCCGTCAGTTTGTGGATGATATGCAGTGCTCATCTTGAGTTTGGTGCCTCAGAATCAAATAACTCGGTCCAAAATTTACTAGTGAAGATCTTGTCACGATCACTTACAATGGACCTTGGCATCCTATGCAGTTTAACAATATTTTCTATAAAAATCTGAGCAATACTAACAGTAGTGTAGGGATTTCGCACAGCACAAAAATGAGCATATTTCGTAAGTCGATCAACCACCATAAGGATTGTGCTTTTACCTTTGGAAGGTGGCAGCCCTTTGATGAAGTTCATGGAGATGTCAGTCCAAACCGAGTCTGGTATGGGTAGTGGTTGTAGTTTCCTGACTCGCCAACTGTTTCACCTTTTGTCTTTGTTGACATACATCACATTGTGCTACGTATTCAGAAATAATTTTTTTCATCCCTTTCCAATAAAAGTTTTGCTTCACTCTTTTGTAGGTTCTTAGAAATCCGAAGTGCCCTGCTGAAGGTGTAGAGTGCATTTCATGCAGAATGACTTTGATGCAAGGGGAGTTTGGTATAAGCACAATACGACCTTTATAGCATAGATCCCTCGAATCCCGAGTATAGTGAGCTATTGCACTTGGATCCTCCTCCAATTTTTTGATGATGTTGCTGGTTTCTAGATCTTTCTTCCATTCCTCCCTAATGC
Organism: Musa beccarii; assembly: GCA_024322285.1. NCBI lineage: Eukaryota > Viridiplantae > Streptophyta > Magnoliopsida > Zingiberales > Musaceae > Musa > Musa beccarii. Next base: position 25,149,026 of record CM044395.1, on the reverse strand, counting down.
CCTCGAGGAAGCCGGTGGTAGGAAGAGAGATAGCTGAAACTTCAGCTTGCTGAGGAACCCGTGAGAGTGCATCTACAATAATGTTTTCTTTCCCCTTTTTATAAATAATTTCATAATCAAATCCTAGAAGTTTGGTTACCCTTTTTACTGCTCTGGGGATGATATCTTCTGCCAAGTTCTGTCTTTCTTGCGCAAAGTAGCACCGGTGAGGAGTAGGGGATGCAGCTTGGTTGAATCACCCCTGTTTCGAGCATTTCCTTCACGATTTTCTCAATTTCATCTTTTTGGACATGAGGATAGCGGTAAGGCCGAGTGTTTGCTGGTGGTTTGCCTAGAAGGATTGGAATCCGGTGGTCATGTTGCCGAGTAGGAGGAAGACCACGTGGTTCAGAAAAAATATCATCAAATTCAACAAGTAGTTGGGTGATATTTTGATTTTTAATTTCTGTTTTCTCCCCCTCTGGTTGTTGCTGGAGATGCATTAGAAAGCCACCATTTATCTTGTGTAAAACTTTCTCCATTCGTTGGGTTGAAACGGTGGTTACGTTGCTTCCGCGCTTCCCGCGTAGGGTGACCTGTTTACCTTTGCAATAGAATTTCATAATCAATTTAAAAAAGTTCCAAGAGACATCACCTAGTGTCGTTAGCCATTCTATGCCCAGCACAGCCTCATAATCATCAATTGGTAGGAGGAAGAAGTCGGCAACAATTTCTTGGTCCTGTAGTAATAGTTTCACCTGCGGCATCTTTGGTCGCATTTTAGGATTCGACCGTCGGCGACCTTTACGTCAAACTTGTTGCAACCTTACTGTTTAGAAAGTTATTAGTGCTGCCTGTATCGATGAGAATGGTGATCGGTTGTTGTTTGAGCAGGCCTCTAACTTTCATCGTTTGCGGATTTGAGTAACCGGTTAGTGCATATACCATAAAGTCGACCGATTGTGGCTCTTCTTCCACATCTTCATCCTCATGTTCAATACTCTCTTCTAGCTGTTCACTGATCTCTTCTTCCATTGATTCAATCACAAGAAGTCTCCCCTTTTTACAGCGATGCTCGCGGCTCCATGGCTCGTCACAATGCCAACATAATCCCTTGGCAGATCGGTCTCGAAGCTCTTCTCTTATCAACCTTTTTGGTGCAGGAGCTTGGCAGATAGTAGGAGGGGCTGAGGGCTTCAATATTGCTGGTCGGGGAGTGACCCTAGTCCTCTGGGCTTCGTGGTTTAATCGCTCCTCCTGAAGTCGTGCGAAAGAGATGGCTGCCATAAGCGTGTACGGTTATCGTGCTTTAACTTCTCCCCGAATCTCTGGCTTCAAGCCCTCAATAAATGTCCCCAATAACTATTTTTCAGACCAATCATGAGTTTTATTAGATAATCTTTCAAACCTGGTTTGATACTCCTGGATGGTGGAGGTTTGTCGGATCTTTGCTAGTTGACCGTCGATGTTCTCGTAATCGGTTGGTCCAAAGCGGATCAGCAGTCCTTCTTTGAATTGTCGCCATGAGAGGACTCCATGAGTGTGTTCAAACCAATCAAACCATTGTATGGCATCCCCTTCAAGATGTATAGCTGCAATATCCACCATAGATGTGTCCGCAGTTTTGTGATACCGAAAATATCACTCCGCACGCGAGATCCAACCAATCGGGTCTCCTTCTTCCCATCTAGGGAAGTCCACCCTCATGCGTGGATAGTAGGGATCAGTCATAGAGCCTCCCTTCTCTTGGGAGTCATCTCTTCGGCCAGAGCTCTTTCCTTGATAAGATTTCTTTGGGCTCGGTGATCGACCCAAACTGAATTCGACAAAGAGAGCCTGAATCTTATCCTCCATTCGCATCTCGAAGGCTTTGAATTTAGCATTTATCGCCTCCTCGGATGCCATAGTATATGCCTCTAGATCTATAATATTAAGATCTCTCTTTTGTTGCTGGGTTAAAGGCATGAATTGTTTGAAGGAAGTGGTGGCCGAAAGGGTTTGTGGATTGGTGGATGTAGGCTGCGGTTTAGGCTTGTTTTATGGTTGGTTTGGGTGCTGTTTGGGGTTGCGATTTGATGGAGTTTTGGGCTGAGATGGTAGTGGATGAAGGCTAGGGAAGAGGGTTTTAGATTTGTGGTAGATCGTAGCAAAGATTTGATAAAAAAATCAGTAGAAATTGCTGCCTATATGCGCTGTCTCATAAGAGCAGAATTGTCATCAAAGAAATAGCGATTTCTCGATGAAATTTCTAGCGAAAACTCAGGGGTTTGAGGAGGGGGTTTGATGGTAGAATCTTAGTTTAGATAGCAACAAGGATAACAAATTGGATCAAGAAATTTCGACAGCAAAGCAGTAAAGAAATCGGTGCAAGTTGCGATAGCAGAATTCTCGTTAAAAAATTTCATCAGTTTGCGAGGAGACATTACAGCAACACACGAATTTTTTTTTTGATGAATTCCACAATATATCAATCACGGATGGTAGCCAAGATGATCTATGAGGTGCACAAAAAATTTCGTTCACAAAGGATAACAATTAGATCGATTAAAGGCAGCAACACACGGTTGAAATTTTTCAGAATGATCCTTCGTCGCAAAGATGGTAACTTTTGCGACGCAAGGAATTCGCAGGCAAGGGATCGATAGAAAAACTTCTTTTTGATATTTTAGATGAAAAATTACAGCAGCAAAAGGTATTGGTGGTAGAAAAATACCAGATCTCTGATGCAATTGGAGGTGGTGACAGTAGATTAATTTGATCTACGTCAGGAGATGACGGTGGAGATGATGATGTCAAGAGCAATTATGGGAATTGCTTGGCTGATGGTGGGCGGCAGGGATGGCAGCAAATGCAGCAAGATCGCTACTATGATACCAGATGATAGAACCCCAGAGGAATTCTATTGAGATTGATCTTTGAGGGGGATCAACCCTTGGAACGCTATAGGGGTTCCACCCTCCAAGTAGCCTAGTGGCTGCAATTATAGATTGATCTTTCTTATTCCAAAGAGGTGAAGGCTACAAGCTTATATAGAGCTCCAAACCCTAGCCCTAGGGGCTGCTTCCTAAGTGAACTATCCAATTTGCCCTCAACCTTAGCGGGCCGGCCCAGTAACAAGGGGGGCGGCGGCTAAGAAGCTCAAAGACCCAAATATAAACCCTAGCCTCTCTTCTTTATAGGATAGAGGTGGCTAGGTGGGGTTTATTACATTCTCACAAGGTTTTTATTAGCTGCTACATGGTTGAATAGGACCTAACCCTGCTAGGGTCCTATCAAGAGGCTGGCTAGGTTACGGTTAGGTTGCTTCTTAGAAAAGGAGTCATATTAGAGAAAGAGTCCTATTAGAAGTAAGAGTTCTATAAGGAAAAGAGTCCTATTAGAAGTAGGAGTCCTATTACGAAAAGAGTCCTATTAGAAGTAGGAGTCCTATTAGGAAAAGAGTCCTATTAGAAGTAGAAGTCCTATTAGGGAAAAAGTCCTATTAGAATTAGGAATCCTACTAGAGAAGGAGTCATAATTAGAAGTTGGTTAGAAGTAGGAGTCTTGAGTAAGAGCCCTATTAGGAGTTGGGGCTTAGAAGCCCTATAAATAGCCATGTATTTATCCTCTTTTAATCAATGAATAGATTAATCTTTTAGCAGCATTTGAGCAACAACTTGGAGGAAGGAACCCCTATAGAGTTCCAAGGAGGCCGATCCCCTTTAGAGATCAACCCCAAGCTCCGAATCCACGGAGGGTTCTAACAAGGTTGTACTTACTTGATCAGCGAGTTGTGATGCGCCGTAAATACCTTTTGCCGAATTTGATGCCGCTCAACCTTGAGGACAAGGCTGATTTGAAGGAGACGAAACTATTACGATCTTTTTATTTTCTAAGCTTTGAATAAAGTTTATGGAGTTATTTAGTTTAGTAGGGAGTCGATTACTGAATCAGTTAGGAGTCGATTACTGATTCAGTTAATGATTTATTTAATATTTATTTATTAATAAGAGTCCAAGTCCTAGTGGACTCTAGGTGGAGCTCTATAAATAGGGATGTAACTATTTCTTTCAGACAATAAGAAAGGAATGAAGAATTATTTAGTCTTTTGGCTAAACTAAGGAGACTAATCCCCTCGAAGCGATCAAGGAGGCTGATCCCCTCAAAGCGATCATTTATCCCTTTTTCTTCCACTTCTTCCGCTTTTCTTCTACTTCTTTCGCTTCTTCCACGATAAAACCCTAAGGGGTCTTATCAGGAATACTGGATGGTTTTTGATACCTCACATTAGATAGTGATTCCGTAGTCTTAGTAGTATATCTGGTCCTTAGACTTGAGACATGAAAGATGCCTTATATGAGTACTCTATTCTTTGACATTGGACTTATAGGTTTGGAAAATTCTAGATCTGGTATAGTCAGTTCTCGAGAATAGTAGTCAATCTTACAAAGGTAATTAAGTGGCAATAGAGGATCATCCACTCTCGGTATCATGAGAGGAATATCCCATGTGTTCTTGCTCAAGCAAATCCCTAGCTAGGATCATTTGAATTGAGAGAGAAAGAGTTCTCTAGGAGAATCCGATTAAAGGAGTACTCTAGGAGAATCCGATTAGAACAAGACTTGAGTGGAAACCGTATGGGCCTGACAACACCATGCCCAATATATGGTCTCTAGAATATTAGATGGATGAGGGACTATAGGTACACAACAAATGAGGACAGATAGGTCTAAAGGATTGGATTCCCTTGTATCCTCCAGAGATTGCGGCGTAGTGGCCTAGTACGTCTGAAGTTGATGAGTCGAGTGAATTAATTATGGAGATAATAATTCACTAAGTAAGAAGGAGTTTGTTAGGACTCTAGCTATGAGAGTCCTAATTTAGTTTCATTGATAAGGGCATTCATGTAAATCCTATCTAGCCGACCCCTATTAAAGAGGTGAAGAGGCCGGCTAGGTTAGGGTTAGGTTGCTTCTTAGGAAAGGAGTCCTATTATAAGTAGGAGTTCTATTAGGAAAAGAGTCCTATTAGAAGTAGAAGTCCTATTAGGAAAGGAGTCCTATTATAAGTAAGAGTTTTATTAGGAAAAGAGTCCTATTAGAAGTAGAAGTCCTATTAGGAAGAGAGTCCTATTAGAAGTAGAAGTCCTATTTGGAAGAGAGTCCTATTAGAAGTAGAAGTCCTATTAGGAAGAGAGTCCTATTAGAAGTAGAAGTCCTATTTGGAAGAGAGTCCTATTAGAAGTAGAAGTCCAACTAGAGAAGGAGTCCTAATTAGAAGTTGGTTAGAAGTAGGAATCTTAAGTAAGAGTCCTATTAGGAGTTGGGGCTTAGAAGCCCTATAAATAGCCATGTATTCATCCTCTTTAATCAATGAATAGATCAATCTTTTAGCAGCCTTTGTGCAGCAACTTGGAGGAAGGAACTCCTATAGAGTTCCAAGGAGGCCGATCCCCTATAGAGATCAACCCCAAGCTTAGAATCCGCGGAGGGTTCTAACACTTGGTATCAGAGCAGCGTTCTTGGCATCTCGCTGCCCTTCCACAGCCATCCACCAGCCCTCCACAACCACGCAAAGCAATTCCCACAATTGCTTAGAAGATTATCGCTGAATTCCGCCGTCATCTCCACCACCGTAGATCATCCTTGGATCTTCCCGTGAATTGCAACAGGTTCTGGTTATCTACCCTACTGCTACTGCAATTTAGTTATCCTTATTCAAAAACTCCAAAAAAATTCGTTCCTATAATTGCTGCATAAAACTTTCATCGTAAAGTTTTCATCTCTACAACGAAAGTCGCACTGCAGAATTTCAGCCGCATAGCACTACCTTTTTGATCTTGCCACTGCGTTTTTTCTATCCAAATCTCTATGAAATTTTTACGACGGCTTTGACACTTCCTAATAGTGGTTTTCCCTTTGGTTTTGTCGAAAAATTCTCAATAAAAACCACTTATCTTTTACGTCCAATCTGCTGTACTTTAGACGTACAAATCTGCTATAATACCTCTCCGTGATTCTTAATTTTGCTAAACCTCTTGTTGTCGTTTCTTCCTACGAAATTTTTTACAGTATTATCTCTTCCTTATCAGTAGATCCCCTTTGAGTTTTACTTGAATCTCTTTTGAAAATATCTGGAAAAATTACATCTTTACTGTTGGAATTTTTAGTGAAAAATCTGGTATTGCACCTTTGTCCTTTTTCTTCTCCGTAACCTACCAAACCCTAGCCACCTTGCTGCCACAAACCAAGACGTCTTTAGGGAATCCCGCTAGCCTCAAGATGCAGCCATCATAACCTAGTTTTAAAACCCTAACAGCATAAAAACCACAGCCCAAAACAAGAAACCATTACAATTGAACCCTTCAATCACCGATCCATTGTCCTGAACCTTCCACCACCCCATGCCATTAACCCGTCAACAGAAAAAAAGACAAGGGCATCTCTGATCTACAGACATATGCTATGGCTTCCCAAGATCCAATTGATGCCAAATTTGAAGCATGGGAATCTCGGATTGAATCACGGCTTGAATCGCGCTTGGAAGACAAATTGCGTGCTTTGTTTGCAGAATTCAGAATTGGACAACCATCGAGTCCAACCAAACTACAGCAAGGAGAGAATTTAGAAAGGACCCCAGAGAAGGAGGGACAGCCCTCGGACATGCTACAGCCACGCATGAGGGTGGACTTCCCACGATGGGAAGAAGGAGACCCGGCGGGGTGGATTTCGCACGCAGAATGTTACTTTCGCTACTACCGAACGTCGGATAATGCTATGGTGGAGATTGCTATAATCCACCTTGAAGGAGATGCTATTCAATGGTACAATTGGCTGGAATATAACCAGGGGGCTCCGACATGGAATCAATTTAAGAATGCAATCCTTTGCTGAACTGCTTTGGACCTACGAGTATGAAAATATCGACGCCAACTCGCAAAGATTCGACAAACCTCTACGATTCAAGAGTACCAAACCAGGTTTGAGAAGCTATCTTACCTTGCTCATGATTGGACTGATCGTCAATTGTTAGGAACATTTATCGAAGGACTCAAGCCAGAGATAAAAGGGGAAGTTAAGGCACGACAGCCCCGTACCGTGATGGCTGCGATTTCTTTTGCCCGAATACAAGAAGAACGACTCAACCAAGATTCTCGAAGGATGAGAACCACTCCTAGAACCTCAACATATAAACCCCCTTCTGCTTCCAACCATCCTTCGCTGCCCAAAAAATTGACAAGAGAAGAACTACGTGATCGATCAGCAAAGGGTCTTTGTTGGCATTGCGATGAGCCGTGGAACCGCGATCATCGCTGCAAAAGGGGCCACCTCCTATTGATTGAACCTCTTGAAGACAGGGAGGAGGAGGTCCAGGATCATGAGGAAGAGATCACGGATGAAGAACAGCAGTCAATTGATATTATGATGCATGCCCTTGCCGGTTACGCAAACCCGCAAACAATGAAAGTGGGAGGATTTCTAAAGCAACAACCAATCACCGTTCTTATTGACACCGGGAGCACTAATAATTTTATGAACAGCAAGGTTGCTGTCCGGATGGCCTTACCTATTGAGAATTGCAGCAGGTTCGATGTTAAAGTCGCAGATGGACGAATTTTGAAGTGTGATCGTAAATGCCCCGGTGAAATCATATTCTGCAGGACCAAGAGATAATTGCATATTTTTCCTTCTCTCTCGATGATTATGAGGCCGTGCTTGGCATCGAATGGTTGATGACATTAGGTGATGTTTCCTGGAATTTTTTGAAATTAATTATGAAATTTTACAGCAAGGGGAAACAGGTGATACTGTACGGGAAACGTGGGGGCGACGTAACAACAATTTGCACACAACGAATGGAGAAAGTTTTGCACAAAGCATGCAGCGGCTTTTTGGTACAACTTGAGCAGCAACCTAAGGGAGAGCCAACCAAATTTGAAGATCCAAACCTACTTCCCTTGCTTGCTGAATTTTTAGATATATTTGACGAACCACGCAGCCTACCTCCTAATCGCCGGCACGATCATCGTATACCGATTCTTCCAGGGAAACCTCCTGCAAATACTCGACCATATCGGTATCCACATCTCCAAAAAGATGAAATAGAAAGGATTGTAAAAGAGATGCTTGAAACAGGAGTTATTCGGCCAAGTTGCAGCCCCTACTCTTCACCAAAGGTGCTCCTCGTGACGAAAGAAAGACTTAACATGGCGAATGTGCGTTGATTACCGAGCTCTCAATGACATAACCGTCAAGGACAAGTATCCTATTCCAGTAGTAGATGAATTGCTTGATGAATTAAAAGGAGCACGAGTCTTCACAAAGTTGGACCTTCGATTCGGTATCATCAAATACGAGTGTCGAAGAAGACATACCTAAAACTACCTTTCGAACGCACAACGGTCACTATGAATTTCTGGTAATGCCCTTTGGTCTCACCAATGCTCCCTCCACCTTCCAGAGCCTTATGAATGATATTTTCCGGAGTTATCTTCGAAAGTTTGTGCTAGTTTTCTTTGACGATATCCTTATTTACAGCCCTTCTCTTGAAAGTCATATTCAAAGACTTAAGACTTGTTTTGACAATTTTATGAGAACATGTTCTTTTTGTCAAAAACGAAGTGTAGCTTTCTTCAACAAAAAGTGGAATATCTTGGGCATATCATATCAGAGGAAGGTGTGGCAGTGGACCCTCCAAAATTGAAGCAATGTAGAACTCACCAACCCTCAAAAAACATAAAATCACTACGCGACTTTCTTGGTTTAACAGGTTACTACAGTAAGTTCGTGAAAGACTATGGAAAGATCAGTGCACCCCTTACTTCCTTGCTAAAAAGATGCTTTCCAGTGGTCGGACAAAGCCACCACCGCCTTCGACGAACTTAAAGTCGCAATGATAACAACACCAAGTACTAGCATTACCCGACTTCGATAAGACTTTTATTATTGAAGCCGATGCCTCGGAGCGAGGAATTGGTGCTGTACTAATGCAAGATGGCCGACCCCTCGCGTATACTAGTAAGGCGTTATCTCCTTCCCACCTCAAGATGACTATTTACGACAAGGAGATGCTCGCGATTGTGCAGTATGCGGTGTCCAAATGGAGACCGTGCTTAATTAATTAGGCGACGCTTTCACATCAAGACCGACCATAAAAGCCTAAAATATTTCTTGGAGTAAAAATATCTTCCCTGAGCAGCAAAAATGGGTAACAAAGCTTCTTGGATATGATTATGAAATAACTTACAAAAAGGAAAGATAATGTTGTTGCAGATGCTCTTTCACTGGCTACCCGAGCAAGTTGAATTTTTGGTTGTTTCACTTCCGACCAGAACTTCCTTGAGGATATTAGGAGGGAATGGCAAGATAATCCAGAAACAAGTAAAATCATAAAAATTAAAGGAAGCACCAAGCTCTATGGCTCATTATAGTTGGGACTCAAAAGACTTGCGATATAAAGGACGTATTGTGCTTGTGCCAAATTCTACTTGCATAAAGACCATCCTTCAAGAGATGCATTCCACACTGCTGGCCGGGCACTCCGGGTTCCTTAGAACCTATAAAAGAATTAAGCAAAATTTTTATTGGATAGGGATGAAAAATATTATTGCTGAATTTGTAGCACAATGTGATATATGTCAACGACAAAGGTGAGACAGTGGCAAGTCCCTAAAGTTACAACCTCTACCCATCCCGGAATCAATATGGACTGATATATCAATGGATTTCATCGAAGGGCTTCCCTCATCACAAGGAAAAGGTACAATTTTTGTCGTGGTTGATCGCCTTACAAAGTATGCTCACTTTTGTGCCATCCGTAATCCCTACACTGCTTCTAGTATTGCTCGAACCTTTATGGAGAATATTATAAAATTACATGGGATGCCGAGATCTATTGTAAGTGATCGTGATAGGGTCTTCACGAGCAAATTTTGGACAGAGTTATTCCAGATGCAAGGCACTAAATTAAAGATGAGTACGGCATATCACCCACAAACCGACTGGCCAAACCGAAGTGGTGAACAGTGTTTGGAGATATACCTTAGATGCTTCACCAAGGACCGACCAAAAGAATGGACAAAGTGGCTTCCTGGGCCGAGTGGTGGTATAATACAACTTATCATTCCTCCACAAAATGTACTCCCTGAGGGCCATGTATGGCCGACCCCCTGTAATTCCAAAATATGTGTTGGGCACCTCTAAAGTAGAACAAGTAGACAGGAACTATAAGATAGAGACAAAATGCTGAAGTTGCTAAAAGATAATCTCACTGCAGACAAGCAAGGATGAAACAGCAATATGATCAACACAGAGGCGAAAGAGAATTTTCAGTAGGAGATTGGGTCTTCCTACGGCTCCAGCCATACAAGCAAACATTAATCCAAATCAGAGCGTCCATGAAGCATTCACCTTGGTTCTATGGACCCTACCAGATTTTGGAGCGCATCGGAGCAGTAGCATACATATTGGACTTACCCACTGGCTCCCGAATCTATCCAATCTTTCATGTATCATGTTTGAAGCTCAAGTTGGGACAACACGAGATAGCCCAAAGCCATCTACCAAATATAACTACCCAAGGAGAGCTCCAGACCCAACCAAGTGCCATTATTGATCGACGAATCGTGACTCGACGACGACGACCTACTACTGAAGTGTTAATACAGTGGGCAAACCTACCAGCAGAAGATGCCACTTGGGAGAACTATGACGACTTGAAGATCAAATTCTCAAAATTTATGGAACGGCAGCCTCGAGGACAAGGCTGATTTGAAGAGGGCGGGTCTGTTAGGACTCTAGCTATGAGAGTCCTAATTTAGTTTCATTGATAAGGGCATTCATGTAAATCCTATCTAGTCGCCCCTTATTAAAGAGGTGAAGAGGCCGGCTAGGTTAGGGTTAGGTTGCTTCTTAGGAAAGGAGTCCTATTATAAGTAGGAGTTCTATTAGGAAAAGAGTCCTATTAGAAGTAGAAGTCCTATTAGGAAAGGAGTCCTATTATAAGTAAGAGTTTTATTAGGAAAAGAGTCCTATTAGAAGTAGAAGACCTATTAGGAAGAGAGTCCTATTAGAAGTAGAAGTCCTATTTGGAAGAGAGTCCTATTAGAAGTAGAAGTCCAACTATAGAAGGAGTCCTAATTAGAAGTTGGTTAGAAGTAGGAGTCTTAAGTAAGAGTCCTATTAGGAGTTGGGGCTTAGAAGCCCTATAAATAGCCATGTATTCATCCTCTTTAATCAATAAATAGATCAATCTTTTAGCAGCCTTTGTGCAGCAACTTGGAGGAAGGAACCCCTATAGAGTTCCAAGGAGGCCGATCCCCAATAGAGATCAACCCCAAGCTTAGAATCCACGGAGGGTTCTAACAGAGTTCTGATAGGTATGACTCAAGGCCAACTCGATATTAGGCCTAGAGGGTCACACATACGGTAGGTGTTATGACGAGTAGAGGTTCGGATATGAGATATCCGCCGGAGCCCCTACTTATTGGATATCCAATAAGCCCTTGTATTATGTTAGGACTCTAGCTATGAGAGTCCTAATTTAGTTTCATTGATAAGGACATTCATGTAAATCCTATCTAGCCGACCCTTATTAAATAGGTGAAGAGGCCGGCTAGGTTAGGGTTAGGTTACTTCTTAGGAAAAGAGTCCTATTAGAAGTAGGAGTCCTATTAGGAAAAGAGTCCTATTAGAAGTAGGAGTCCTATTAGGAAAAGAGTCCTATTAGAAGTAGGAGTCCTATTAGGAAAAGAGTCCTATTAGAAGTAGAAGTCCTATTAGGGAAAGAGTCCTATTAGAAATAGGAATCCTACTAGAGAAGGAGTCATAATTAGAAGTTGGTTAGAAGTAGGAGTCTTGAGTAAGAGTCCTATTAGGAGTTGGGGCTTAGAAGCCCTATAAATAACCATGTATTCATCCTATTTTAATCAATGAATAGATTATCCTTTAGCAACCTTTGTGTAGCAACTTAGAGGAAGGAACCCCTATAGAGTTCCAAGGAGGCCGATCCCCTATAGAGATCAACCCCAAGATTAGAATCCACGGAGGGTTCTAACACTTGGTATCAGAGCAGCGTTCTTGGTGTCTCACTACCCTTCCACAGCCATCCACCAGCCCTCCACAACCGCGCAAAGCAATTCCCACAATTGCTTAGAAGATCATCGCTGAATTCGCCGTCATCTCCACCACCGTAGATCATCCTTTGATCTTCCCGTGAATTGCAACAGGTTCTGGTTATCTACCCTACTGCTTCTGCAATTTAGTTATCCTTATTCAAAAAATCCAAAAAATTTCGTTCCTATAATTGCTGCATAAACTTTTCGTCGCAAAGTTTTCATCTCTACAACGAAAGTCGCACTACAGAATTTCAACCGCATAGCACTGCCTTTTTAATCTTGCTACTACATTTTTTCTATCCAAATCTCTATGGAATTTCTATGGAGGCTTTGACACTTCCTAACAGTGATTTTCCCTTTGGTTTTATCGAAAAATTCTCAATAAAAAACCACTTATCTTTTACGTCCAATCTGCTGCACTTTAGATGTAAAAATCTGCTATAATACCTCTCCGTGATTCTCAATTTTGCCAAACCTCTTGCTCTCGTTTCTTCCTACGAAATTTTTTATAGTATTACCTCTTCCTTATCAGTAGATCCCCTTTAAGTTTTACTTGAATCTCTTTTGAAAATTTCTGAAAAAATTACATCTTTACTGCTGGAATTTTTTCGGCGAAAAATCTGGTATTGCACCTTGGTCCTTTTTTCTTCTCCATAACCTACCAAACCCTAGCCACCTTGCTGCCACAAACCAAGACGTCTTTAGGGCATCCCTCTAGCCTCAAGATGCAGCCATCATAACCTAGTTTCATAACCCTAATAGCATCAAAAACCACAGCCCAAGACAGTAAACCATTACAGCTAAACCCTTCAATCACCGATCTATTGTCCGAACCTTCCACCACCCCATGCCATTAACCCGTCAACAGAAAAAAGACAAGGGCATCTCTAATCTACAGACATATGCTATGGCTTCCCAAGATCCAATTGATGCCAAATTTGAAGCATGAGAATCTCGGATTGAATCACGGCTTGAATCGCGCTTGGAAGATAAATTACGTGCTTTGTTCGCAGAATTCAGAATTGGACAACCATCGAGTCCAACCAAACTGCAGCAAGGAGAGAATTTAGAAAGGACCCCAGAGAAGGAGGGACAGCCCTCGAACATGCTTCAGCCAGGCATGAGGGTGGACTTCCCACGATGGGAAGAACGAGACCTAGCGGAGTGGATTTCGCGCGCAGAACGTTACTTTCGCTACTACCGAACGTCGGATAATGCTATGGTGGAGATTGCTGTCATCCACCTTGAAGGAGATGCTATTCAATGGTAAAATTGGCTGGAATATAATCATGGGGCTCCGACATGGAATTAATTTAAGAATGCACTTTGCTGAACCGCTTTGGACCTACGAGTATGAAAATATCGACGCCAACTCGCAAAGATTCGACAAACCTCTACGATTCAAGAGTACCAAACCAGGTTTGAGAAGCTATCTTACCTTGCTTGTGATTGGACTAACCATCAATTGTTAAGAACATTTATCGAAGGACTCAAGCCAGAGATAAAAGGGGAAGTTAAGGCACGACAGCCCCGTACCGTGATGGCTGCGATTTCTTTTGTCCGAATACAAGAAGAACGACTCAACCAAGATTCTCGAAGGATGAGAACCACTCCTAGAACCTCAACATATAAACCCCCTTCTGCTTCCAGCCATCCTTCGCTGCCCAAAAAATTGATAAGAGAAGAACTACGTGATCGATCAGCAAAGGGTCTTTGTTGGCATTGCGACGAGCCGTGGAACCGCGATCATCGCTGCAAAAGGGGCCACCTCCTATTGATTGAACCTCTTGAAGACAGGGAGGAGGAGGTCCAGGAGCATGAGGAAGAGGTCACGGATGAAGAACAGCAGCCAATTGATATTACGATGCATGCCCTTGCCGGTTATGCGAACCCACAAACAATGAAGGTGGGAGGATTTCTGAAGCAACAACCAATCACCATTCTTATTGACACCAGGAGCACTAATAATTTTATGAATAGCAAGGTTGCTGTCCAGATGGCCTTACCTATTGAGAATTGTAGTAGGTTCAATGTTAAATTCATATATGGACGAATTTTGAAGTGTGATCGTAAGTGCCCACAGGTGAAACTATTGCTGCAGGACCAAGAGATAATTGCAGATTTTTTCCTCCTCTCTCTCGATGATTATGAGGCCATGCTTGGCATCGAATGGTTGATGACATTAGGTGATGTTTCCTAGAATTTTTTGAAATTAATTATGAAATTTTACAGCAAGGGAAAACAGGTGGATACTATACGGGAAACGTGGGGGCGACGTAACGACAATTTACACACAACGAATGGAGAAAGTTGTGCACAAAGCATGCAGCGGTTTTTTGGTACAACTTAAGCAGCAAAAATGGGTAACAAAGCTTCTTGGATATGATTATGAAATAACTTACAAAAAAGGGAAAGATAATGTTGTTGCAGATGCGCTTTCACGGCTACCTAAGCAAGCTGAATTTTTGGCTATTTCATTTCTGACCAGCGACTTTCTTGAGGATATTAGGAGGGAATGGCAAGATAATCCGGAAATGAGTAAAATCATAAAAAAATTAAAGGAAGCACCAAGCTCTATGGCTCATTACAGTTGGGACTCAAAGGACTTACGATATAAAGGACGCATTGTGCTTGTGCCAAGTTCTACTTGCGTAAAAACCATCCTTCAAGAGATGCATTCCACACCTACGGCCGGGCACTCTGGGTTCCTTAGAACCTATAAAAGAATTAAGTAAAATTTTTATTGGATAGGGATGAAAAATGTTATTGCTGAATTTGTAGCACAATGTGATATATGTCAACGACACAAAGGTGAGACAGTGGCAAGTCCTGGAAAGTTACAACCTCTACCCATCCTAGAATCAATATGGACTGATATATCAATGGATTTCATTGAAGCGCTTCCCTCATCACAAGGAAAAGGTACAATTTTTGTCGTGGTTGATCGCCTTACAAAGTATGCTCACTTTTGTGCCATCCGTAATCCCTACACTGCTTCTAGTATTGCTCGAATCTTTATGGAGAATATTATAAAATTACATGGGATGCCGAGATCTATTGTAAGTGATCGTGATAGGGTCTTCACGAGCAAATTTTGGATAGAGTTATTCCAGATGCAAGGCACTAAATTAAAGATGAGTACGGTATATCACCCACAAACCGACGGCCAAACTGAAGTGGTGAACAGGTGCTTGGAGACATACCTTAGGTGCTTCACCAGTGACCGACCAAAAGAATGGACAGAGTGGCTTCCTTGGGCCGAGTGGTGGTATAATACAACTTATCATTCCTCCACAAAATGTACTCCCTATGAGTCCATGTATGGCCGACCCCTCCTATAATTCCAAAATATGTGTTGGGCACCTCTAAAGTAGAACAAGTAGACAGGGAACTACAAGATAGAGACAAAATGCTGAAGTTGCTAAAAGATAATCTCACTGCAGCACAAGCAAGGATGAAACAGCAATATGATCAACACAGAGGCGAAAGAGAATTTTCAGAGGAGATTGGGTCTTCCTACGGCTCCAGCCATACAAGCAAACATTAATCCAAATCAGAGCGTCCATGAAGCATTCACCTTGGTTCTATGGACCCTACCAGATTTTGGAGCGCATCGGAGCAGTAGCATACAGATTGGACTTACCCACTGGCTCCCGAATCTATCCAATCTTTCATGTATCATGTTTGAAGCTCAAGTTGGGACAACACGAGATAGCCCAAAGCCATCTACCAAATATAACTACCCAAGGAGAGCTCCAGACCCAACCAAGTGCCATTATTGATCGACGAATCGTGACTCGACGACGGCGACCTACTCCATCAAGTGTTAATACAAGGGGCAAACCTACCAGCAGAAGATGCCACTTGGGAGAACTACGACGACTTGAAGATCAAATTCTCGAATTTATGGAACGCAAACCTCGAGGATAAGGCTGATTTGAAGAGGGCGGGTCCATAGTTAGGACTCTAGCTATGAGAATCCTAATTTAGTTTCATTGATAAGGGCATTCATGTAAATCCTATCTAGCCGACCCTTATTAAACAAGTGAAGAGGCCGGCTAGGTTAGGGTTATGTTACTTCTTAGGAAAAGAGTCCTATTAGAAGTAGGAGTCCTATTAGGAAAAGAGTCCTATTAGAAGTTGGAGTCCTATTAGGAAAAGAGTCCTATTAGAAGTAGGAGTCCTATTAGGAAAAGAGTCCTATTAGAAGTAGAAGTCCTATTAGAGAAAGAGTCCTATTAGAAGTAGGAATCCTACTAGAGAAGGAGTCCTAATTAGAAGTTGGTTAGAAGTAGGAGTCTTGAGTAAGAGTCCTATTAGGAGTTGGGGCTTAGAAGCCCTATAAATAACCATGTATTCATCCTCTTTTAATCAATAAATAGATCATCCTTTAGCAGCCTTTGTGCAGCAACTTAGAGGAAGGAACCCCTATAGAGTTCCAAGGAGGCCGATCCCCTATAGAGATCAACCCCAAGCTTAGAATCCGCGGAGGGTTCTAACATATTATTGGATCCCATGGATGATATCCAATAAGAGCTAGATTATTGGGTAGAGACCCATTAATCTAAGAGGCTTCAGTAATTGGATAAAGATCCAATACCTAATAGGGCTAGAACCATTAGGGTTAACAGGGGGCCTCTATAAATAGGAGAGAACCAAAGGCCCATAGGCTGAGGTTTTTTTTGGTGGCCACCTCTTGTTCTCCTCTCTCCAGAGAGGAGCATCATCATAGTCCCTACCGTGTGGATGCTTGACCTTCTTCATCCTCCCCCATGAATCTATAGGAATTTAAGGATATATGATCTCCTTGTGTATTATCTTCTTACATATGTAATTTTTGGATTTGTAAATTTGTTTTTACACACCGATCTTCGGACGATAACGAAATCGTTTTACGAAAATCTAAGATTTTTATTTTCTATTCTTCCGTTGTGCATGTGATGTAGCCCTTAGATTTTCCGACAACTACCGCCTATGTTGGACAATATCCCATGTCTCATCTGTATAAGACCTCTCTTAGAATTTTTTATGCCAAACCTTTTGACAATGATGTCTATATACCTGACTGAGATAAGCCAAGCATCATCTTAAATCTATCTCTATAGTTTCGAATCTCCAAGATATAGGATGCTTCTCCTAAATGCTTCATAGAGAAGTGTTTAGATAGCTAAGCTTTTATTGTAGAGAGTATTCCTACATCATTCTCAATGATCAGGATATCATCCACATTTAACACCAAGATAATAGTACTCTCACTTACCTTCTTGTATATACAAGGCTCATCTTCATTCTAAAAGAAGTTATAAGATCTGACTACCTCATCAAATCATATATTCCAACTTCAAAAAGCTTGCTTTAGTCCATAAATAGCCTTAAGCAACTTGCACACCTTATCTGGACTTTTTTTGGACACGAATCTCTTAAGTTGTATCATATACAACTTCTCCTCAAAGTTGCCATTGAGGAATATTATTTTTATGTCTATTTGTCAAATCTCATAATCATAGTATACTACAATAGCCAACAAAATTTCGATGAATTTTAGCATGGCTACGGGTGAGAAAGTTTCGTCATAGTCATTTCTGTGCCTTTGACGATATCCCTTAGCCACTAGTATTGCTTCATAGGTCTCCACCTTTCCATCTACTCCGATCTTCTTTTTGAAGATCTACTTACAACCAATGGGTCTGATACCCTCAAGTGCATCAACTCGGTTCCAAACCTTATTGGAGTACATGGAATCCATCTTAGAATTCATGGCTTCTTATTATTTCCTGGAGTCTATACTTATAATAGCCTCTGTATAGGTCTAAGGATCAATCTCCTCAATATCTTTAATATCCTCTCTTCTGAATTAGTGCAGTGATAAAAAGACATTTACGATTTATGAAAACTTTGTTTCAATAAAAAACTTCATTCAATGAAAACTAATATAAAGTATGCTTTAACATGAAAAGATTCGTAAGTGAATAAGGGCAGTGATGAAAAGCATGAAATGGAAATTGTAAATAGTAGAATATAAGAGAGCACAAAAGATATCACACTAGATTTTATAGTGGTTCATATTGAATCTTGGATTTTGATAATGAAACCAATTGATAGTAATTAAGATCTAATCTACATTTTGAGTGATGTAGGTAGCTTCGAACAGGAATAGATAATTGAAGCAGAAAAAATCAACATTAGGCCGGAGGAGAACATGTCAAAAGATTGGACATCGAGCTGAAGGATCGGTCGATGTATTGGTAGAAGGCTTTAGACGATGGGTTTGGACATCGAGCCAAGAAGAGTGGAATTGTGCCAAAGAGATCGAAGTTGGCCGATTGGGTAGTCGGTGCAAGAGAGGATGATACATCGAAAAATCGAATAAAGCGTTGGATGAACCAATGATATGCCGGACAATATTCGATTAAGCTTTGTAATAATTATCTAGATCAAAGTAGGTTTTAGGTCTAATAAGGTTGGAACTGGGCCAACTCAATTGGGGGCCAAATGTGCCCAAGTTTGGGCTATGTTGGGCTAAGTGAAAGGTCCAAACAATGACCCAAGAAGCAAGTCAAGTGGTGGCATTGCCAGAATAGGTGGTGGAACCACTGGTGGCTTGGTCTCCAAGACAGTCTCTAAGACTGCGTTAGGCGGTGGTACCGCTAGACTGGGCGATGGTACCACCTAGTGCCAAGTGGTGGTACCACCCAGTGTTAGAGTAGACTTGGGGGTGGTACCGCCTAATACTAGCGGCGGAACTACCAATACCCTGAAGACCAGGGTGATTCAAATTTTGGCTGCAAGTTTGAATCTCCTTGAGGTCTATAAATATCCCTCTCATCCCTGGTTAGGACACACCAACTGAAAACAAAAAAGAGGAAAAATTATGTTGTAATCACTTGAGAAATCCTCCCCTCTAGCTCTAAGTCCTAGTCAAGTTTAAGAGAGAGGTGAGTGAGCTTGTAAGAGGTTAACTCTTGAACCTATTAAAAGAAAAAGAGAGCTGTAAGGGTGGTTGGTCTTCGTTTATTGAAGAAAGACTAATAGTGAAAGCCAATGGCCTCGACGAAGGAGGAATCAGGAGTGGACGTAGGTCGAATGACCGAACCACTATAAAAATCCGGTGTATTCTATGGTTTGCTTGTTTACTTATCTTGCAAGTGTCTTACCTACTTATTCCATCTTATACTTACTTTAATTCCAAGCATAATCGAAATTGGTTTTCACTGATAAGGCTTTTATCGTGTGAAACAGTTTTCTAAAAATCAAACATTTTTATCATTGCACTAATTCACCACCCCCCCCCTTCCTCTTAGTGCCTATTGATGCTAGCAATTGGTATTAGAGCCTCATTATTTCTTATTTGCTTGCACACCCAAGAGAAATGGCTTTTTTTGGCTTTTAAGAGGGTCATTTTATCTTTCGTTCTCCCATGTTCAATGGGACGGACTACACATATAGGAAAACTTGAATGAGAAGTTTGTTACTTTCCTTAAATCTTGATTTATGGAATATTATCAAATACGATTTTCAACAACCCTCAAAACCTATGAATGAATAGACGGATTTTGAGAAAAAAATTATTTTCTTTAAATGCAAAGGCTATGAATGCCTTGTTTTGTGCCGTTGACAAAAATGAGTTTAATCAGATTTGTATTTGTAAAACAGCTTATGACATTTGGCATACTCTTGAAGTCACACACGAAGGCACTGTTGGGTTGATGAAACTAATTGATTGTGTTTTATTATCTAACTGTGTTTTGAGTTATACAGGTCTACTCGATCAAGATTAAATAGTTGACGTAGGAGGAATTGACATTGCGTCGAAGAAAATCACATCAGGATATTGGACGTTGAGCCAGAGGTCCGATCGATAATCGGTAGAAGGCTTCGGACATTGGGCATCAGGCCAAGAAGAGTGGTGTTGCGCCAAGGATATCGGGGTTACGGAGGTCAACCATTAATTAGGTAACAGGCCGTAAGAGAGGATGATATACCGAAAAAGCAGACGAAGCACCGACCAATGACGTGTTGGGTAACAGAATGTCAATTCAATTGTAATAACTATTTAGATTGAAGTAGGGTTAAGGTTTATATATGTAGGATTAACTATAACAATGATAAAGACATAAAGTGAAGCAAGGTGCCGAAGTCAAGTGCGATGGATTCGTTGGGAGTTTGAGAGTTCGCTGGGTGTCCGAAGATTCATCAGAGTGCTGTCGGAACTAGCCGAGAATGACTAGGGAGCTTGCCGAAGAGTTTTCAAAAGTTCACTGGAAGGTTCGTCGGAAGTTTGCGGAGCTCGTTGAGAAAGATCGGAGCTTGCCGAAGAAGCTCATCGGAACTCGCCAAGATCAATCGTGAAGTCCAGGAACTTGTCGGGAGTCCGTAGAATGGTATTCGAGGGTTCATCAGAAGACCGCCGGAAGTTCATCGGAATTTTGTTGTAATAGTGTCAAAATCTTCCCTCTAAGCTTTAGGTGTGATCTAGTCCAAGATAGGGGTAAGAGGCTTTGTAAGGGTTATCTCCTAAGCCCATCAAAAGGAGAGAGCTATAAGGGAACTTGTCTTCACTCATTGGAAGAAGGATAGCTAGTGGAAAGCCAGTGGCCTCAAGAGAAGAGGAATCGAGAGTGGACATAGGTCGTATGATCGAGCCAATATAAAATCAAGTTTACATTTTTTTATTGTCATTTACATTGCTGTAAGCCTTTACTTTACTTGCTCCACTTCCACTTCATCATCTTACGCATGAGTTCAAGTTAAACGTAATCGAAATACTTTTAATCGAAACATTACTTTGAATCGTACGAAGTTTCCAAACTTATTTTAAATCATCAAAATTTATCATCTTTATCCGTTGCACTAATTCAGCCCCCTTCTTAGTGCCGCTCTCGATCCCAACAATTGGTATCAGATCCTTGTTATTTCTTTTTTGGATTCACACTCATGAGAAATGGCTCTTCACGACTTTCAATAGGGTCTTTCGATTGTTCGTCCTTTGTTGTTTAACGGTTCAGACTACACATATTAAAAAACTCGAATGAGAGTTTTCTTAATTTATCTCCATTTAAACTTGTGGAATATTATTGAAAACATCTTTCAACTTCCCTCTAAACTGACAAACGAATGGTCAGATTTAGAGAGGAAGTCTTTTTCTTTAAATGCAAAGGCTATGAATGCCTTATATTGTTCTTTAGATAAAATTGAGTTTAATCGGATTTCTATATGTGAAATGGCTTTGGATATTTAGCACACACTTGAAGTCACACACAAAAGAATGAGTAGAGTCAAAGACTCGAAAGTTAACATTTTGATGCATGATTTTGAGCTTTTTTAAATGGAACCAAGCGAGACTATCGATAGCATATTCTCCCATTTCTTGGATGTCATTAATTGTCTAAGAGTACTTGATAAATGTTTCTCGGATTCTGAACTCATTAACAAGATTTTAACATCCCTTCCAAAAAGGTGGGATCCTAAAGTAATGTCGATATAAGAAACTAAAAATCTAAATGAATTTTCATTGGAAGAACTAATCGAGTCATTAATGACCTATGAAATGAGTTCCCTTATAACTAATGAACACATGAACCACCTTCCAAAGAATAGGAAGGATTTGGAACTCCGGACTATAAAATGCCACTTGAGTGATGCCTCAAGTGATGAGGACAATGAAGAGGACATTAAACTTTTAATCAATTTTAATAAGTTCATTAAACAAAAATCTAAAATTAAAAATGAACTTGAACGGAGGAAGAGGACAAAAAAAAGGAAGACACCCAAGGACGAATCAAGAACTTCCGAAAGGCAAATGGTAAATTATGCTTTGATGGGCTTCAACTACAAGGTAAGCAACTTAACTCTGTTGAACTATTTTGAAATTACATGATGTTTTTCATGAGTGCCTAATTTAGATAGTAGGAAATAAATAAATTATTTTCAAAAATTATATCATATTTTTCTTTCTAGCATTTTTGAAAAGTAAAAATTAAAATGATACTTGTATGATTTGTAATAATACATGCACTCCTAATAGGATTAATCCATGCATGTATATCTTGATGTTTTATATTGTTTTTCATCTCTAAACATGATGCTTGACAATTTTATATCATGCATGAGTTTTTGAAGTGATGTTGATTTGAAACTCTATGTTTTGAATTAACGTGTTTTTGGTCTAATTGTTTTCATGACGAATTAAGATGATGTTTTAAGATGACGTAATTACATGTATACTTTCCATATTGATTTTCGGTTTTAAACATGATACATATCTAAGTATGAATTTCTTGAAAGTCTTTGATGATAGATGTGTGTATTATGCTTATAATTTGAAAACATCCATCTTGGATTAATGGGTCTTGATCATTTTTTATGTTGAAATTTTTAGATGATGCATGTCTACATAAAATAAATTGCAAAACTAAAAGACCCAACCCACATTGCTATCAACAAATTTTTCAAATGAAAGAAACATGGCTTTGATAATGATTTTGAATTTATATGATGCTTGGCTTTTGTGTGAAAATGTGAACATGCTTTTGTGAGATCAATCAATTTAAAGTGAAACACATAAAAATAAAAAATACACTATGAGGATGTTTTATGGTATCATGCTTGATGCCTGAGGATTTGAAGTAATAACTTGAAATCTCACATTTTGAAACAATGTGTTTGGTCTTGACAGTTTTATGATGAAACTTATGTTTCATTTTTAAATGTTGATACATGTTTTCGTAAAAGACTTGAACATGCTCACATGAAATCAATTGCATGAAATGGAAATACATTTTCTATTCTATTGAGATTAATGAATTCATTTTACCAATCTTGTGAATCTCATGAAAATAAACTTAATGAATATTTTAAAAATAAATGTGTATCAAGTGTTTAGTCTTAATGATTTCTTTTGAAACTTACTTTTCGGATCTATACGATGATACATGAATCTAGTAGAAAAAGACAAGAGCATGCTTACATGTAAACTATCTCCATTGCTCTTGATTAAATTTTCGAATGAAAGATTTTGATGCATTTGATCTTGATGACTTTAATGTCAAAACTTGCATTTCGAATTTATACAATGATGGCTTCCATTGAACATACTTTATGAAATCATCATTGATAATGATGAAATGAAAATATTAAAAGTTTATTATCATACTTAATGTGTTTCAACTTAATGATTTTTAAGATGAAATTCGCCTTTTTGTCTTAAATGTTGACACTTGTTTTATTAAAGATAAAGGCAAGCTTATAAGAAGTAAATCACATGAATAAAAATTTATGGGTTTCAAGTTGTCAAATTGGTTTGAATGAGATTTTTGTTTCAAGCGAATCATGAACTCTCTTTTAATTTCTTGACTTGAAATATTTTTTTTATGTAAATTAAAATACTTTCCCTCTATGACTCATTCATTCTATCATTTGGTAAAGAGAAAAACAATCCAAGTCTTGATATATCGATAGTTGATACTTAAAATTATTTCTTATGATTCATGATAAATTTAGAAATATAATGTATATATCGTAATCTGTTCTTTAGTTTCCTAAGATCTTTTGCTATTTACAAAAGAAGAGACATATTGAAATGAATCATGAATTAATCATTGATATTGATATCTTGATTCTTTATATTGGTTGTCATGATTTGAAGATTGATGTAGAATATTAATTGATGCAAATTTATAATTGATGTAAAAGTCTATATCATTGGTTCCTCCCATCTTTTCGATAATGATAAAGGCGGAGTTAGATTGCTAGCTTATGCATTAAAAATTGCTAGCTTATGCATCAAAAGTTGCTAGCTTGAACATTGAGAAGCAAAAAGTTGCTATCTTAAGAGAGGCAAAAATTTTGTTAAACTTCACTCTTTCAACAAAATTGCTTGCATTTTTGTTACCAATTGTTGAATCTCATCCAAGATTATTTGAAGTATTAATCCTCCCATTCTTTTTTACATTAACAAAGGGAGAGAAGGGTTTGCTAGCTTGCACATTGAAAATGAAAGAAAAATTGCTAGCATACTAAGGAAGCAAAACTTGCAAGCTTATACTTCTCAAAAAGAGAAGAAAAATCTTACCTATCGAAAAAACAAAAAGTGCAAAACTTAGAAAATTTATAATCTTACACTTGCCATGCTTCTATCCTTGTATGTTATAATAAAAATTTAGCTTGCATGTTTGAAATGATGAAAATTTTATAAAATTGCTAGTTCATTGCAAACAAGAAGTTGCTAGCTTAAGGCAAATGCTTGCTAGCTTATGCATCACAAGAGAAAGAAGTTTGCTAGAACAAGCAAAAATTACTTGCATCTTAAAAGAGTACCTTAAGTGTTAGCTTAAATTGGTATTCTTAACTTGATTTTGATGATAGAATTCTTAACTTGGGCTTCATAAATTGATTTAGAATCATGAATGTAAATTTTTGATACTCTTGATAAATAAATATATATATATATATGTATCTTTGTTGATTGTTATAATTTCAAAATTCATATAAAGGAAAAAGAATTGTACTCTTCCCTTATTTTTGACAAAAACAAAGGGGGAGAAAGTTTATTGCTAGCTTGCACACTTGAATGAAAAATTTTCTAGCTCGATCATTGTAATGAAGGAACTTGCTATATTAAACATCACAAATATTGCCTATTGTGAGAAACTAAGTGCAAACTTGCATATCTCAAGAAGCAAGTAAAAATTGTCATGCTTAATCTTATAAACTTGCTATGATTGAATCTTGCTAGTGTGTTGTAAAATTTGGACATCCTTAAAACTAGCTAAGATGCAACTTCTCCTTTTTGTTGATAACAAAAGGGGAGAAGTAGATTGATTATTTCATGCAATGAATAAAGTATTGAATATTTTATATGTTTGCATGATGTTTTGATATTTCTTATAACATTTGATACATGTTGCTTAGATTTAGCATAATCCAAGTGTTCTATCAATAGCATATTGATAGGGCGAGTTTGGTTAAACTCCGGGAGTTAAAGTTAACTTCGTCATCAATTAGTTATCATCATCAA
Organism: Musa beccarii; assembly: GCA_024322285.1. Taxonomy (NCBI): domain Eukaryota; kingdom Viridiplantae; phylum Streptophyta; class Magnoliopsida; order Zingiberales; family Musaceae; genus Musa; species Musa beccarii. The sequence continues at coordinate 25,123,938 of CM044395.1, read as the reverse complement.
AAAGGGAGAGACTATTGAGTCTCGGATTTTGATGATGAAATTAATTGATTAGGTTTTATTGTCTACTGCGTTTTGAGTGATGCAGGTCTACTCAATTAGGATTAGACAGTTAATGCAGGAGGAATTGATGTTGTATTGGAGAAAATCATATTAGGATAATGGACGTCGAGCCAGAGGTCCAGTCGATAATCGACAAAAGGCTTCGGACGTCGGGCATCGGGCCAAGAAGAGTGGTGTTGCACCAAGGATATCGGGGTTGCAGAGGTCAACCACCAATTGGGTAACAGGTCACAAGAGAGGACGATGCGTCGAAGAAGCGATCGAACCACCGACCAATGATGTGCTGGGCAACAGAATATCAATTCACATTATAATAACTATTTAGATCAAAGTAGAGTTAAGGTTTATGTGTGTAAGATTAACTACAATAACGATGAAGACATAAAGTGAAGCAAGGTACCGGAGTCAAGTGCGATGGATTCGTTGGGAGTTCAAGAGTTCACCGGGAGTTCGAAGATTCATCGGACTGGCCGAGAACGATTAGGGAGCTTGCCAAAGAGTTTTCAAAAGTTCATCGGAAGGTTCGTCGGAAGTTCACGAAGCTCACTGAGAAAGATCAGAGCTTGCCGAAGAAGCTTATCGGAACTCGCCAAGATCAATCGTGAAGTCCAGGAGCTTGTTAGGAGTCCGTAGAATGGTATCTGAGGGTTCGTCGGAAGATCGCCGGAAGTTCACCGGAAGCTCACTGGAAGAAGTCTTGACTTTTCGAACTTTGTAATACTTAGGAAATATCTTTAATTTCATAGTTAGCATATAATTAGAGTTAGAATTAGGTGTTAATCCTTTAACTCTATTAGGGGCCAATTGGGCCTAGTATTGGATCGGTTTGAGCCTGGTTTAAGGCCCAACTAGGAGTGCTAGATAATGTCTGGCGGTGGCACCACCTAGATCCAGCTTCCCAGGTAGTCTGGGGTGATGGTACCGCCCAGATTGGGCGATGGTATTGCCATAGGGCAGAGTGCCTGGGCGGTGGCAACGTTGGTTGGGCGGTGGTACCACCCAGGACATTGACTGTGTTAGTGTGTCAAGTGGTGGTACCGCCCAGTACACTGACAGAACCAAAGTGTTAAGCGGTGGTATCGTTAGTGTCAGGTGGTAGTACCACCAACACCTAGAAATCCGAGATGATTCAAATTTGGACTCCAAATTTGAATCATATTGAGGCCTATAAATATCCCTCTCATCCATGGTTTAAACGCACACAAAACCTGAGAAAGATAAAGGGAAAACTTTGTTGTAATAGTGTCAAAATATTTTCTCTAAGCTTTAAGTGTGATCTAGTCCAAGAGAGGGGTGAAAGACTTTGTAAGGGTTACCTCCTAAGCCTATCAAAAGGAGAAAGCTGTAAGGGAACTTGTCCTCGCCCGTTGGAAAGAGGATAGCTAATGGAAAGCTGGTGGCCTTAAGAGAAGAGGAATCAGGAATGAACGTAGGTCGTATAACCGAACCACTATAAAATCAGGTTTGTATTTTCTTATTATCATTTACATTGCTGCAAGCTTTTACTTGCTCCACTTCCACTTCATCATCTTACATATATGTTCAAGTTAAACACAATCGAAATGCTTTTAATCTAAACATTACTTTGCATCGTATAAAGTTTCCGAACTTATTTTAAATCACCAAAATTTGTCATCTTTATCCGTTGCACTAATTCACCTTGACCCCCCTTCTTAGTGCTGCTCTTGATCCCAACAAACACTAGTAGAGTTAAAGACATGAAGAAAAATCTTTTGATGCATGATTTTGAATTATTTCAAATGGCACCAAGTAAAACTATTGGTAACATGTATACCCGTTTTAGAGATGTCGTCAATAGTTTTAAAAAGTCTTAACAAATGTTTTTCTAATTTTGATCTTGTTAACAAGATTTTAAGATCCCTTTCAAAGAGTTGGAATCCAAAAGTAATAGCTATACAAGAAACCAAGGACTTGAACAACTTTTCACTTGAAGAACTTATTAGGTCTTTGATGACCTATAAAATGACTTTCTTAGCACAATATGAACATGAGAATAACCTTCCAAAGAACAGAAAGCATTTGGGACTTCGAACAATAGAATATCACTTGAGTGATAACTCAAGTGATGATGATAATGATGATGATGACGACCTTGAACTTTTGACTATAAAATTTAAAAAATTCATAAAACATGAATTAAATAATAAAAATAAACTTAAAAAGAAGAAGGTGTCAAAGAAGAAGAAAAAACTCAAGGACAAATCGAGTACATCCGAAGACGATGACACGAACTACGCCTTGATAGCTCATAACGGTAAGGTATGTGACTCACCTGAAATATTTTTACCTTATTATGAAATTCCTTAATCTTTTTATGAATTGCTTGATTTAGTTTGTAAGAAATAAAAAAATTTTGTAAAAAAACTCATGCTTTTCTTTCTAGTGATTTTGAAAATTAAAAATTTTGAGCATGACTATTGCATATTGATTTCTTGCACTAAGTTAGATTAATTTAAGAAGAAAAATGTCTTGTTATAACTAACAATAATAAAAGAAAGAACTTTGGGATTAAAATACTTTTGACGATGCTTTACGGTATCATGCTTGATGACTTTATATTATGTATGAAGATTTGAAGTAATGATCTTATGTTTTAAAATAATGTGTTATATTTTTAGTCTTGATGACAAAACTTGTGTTTTGATTTTAAACATGATGCATGTCTTTTATATGAAAAATTTGAACATGCTAATATAAGATCAATCAAATAAAATAAAACACATAAAAAAGGAAAAATGTACTATCATGATGAATCAAATCTTTCGTTTGAAGATGTCTTACGTTTAATGTGCTATATTTTTTTTTGGCCTTGATGATCTTTATGATAAAATTTGTCTTTCGGTCTTAAATGTTGATGCTTGTTTTTATTTAGCATTAATGGCAAAAGCATGCTTATAAGAATGAAATCACAAAACTTGAAGCACATAAAATGAAATACATTTTCTATCTTATCGAGATTAATGAATTCATTTATGATATTTTATGAATCTCATGAATCTCTAAAAAGTGATTTTGATGATTTGATAATTTGAATTTGAATGAGTTCTTATCGAAATCATGATCTTGATTCTTTCGAGACTTATAACATTAAATCCTTTATGAATCAAGATCGTTTACCATAATTTCTCCATTTTATCAAAAGAGATTTTTTTTTTCAAATGATTTATGACTCTTCTCTGGATCTCTCGGATTTTAATGATGGTGAATTAAGATTTTCTATTGAATGAATCAAGTTGTTTTTTCTATTATTTACTACCGAATGAATCATGAATGGTATCATTGCCATTTTATCTCCTATATTTCATTTTGTAGAGAAAATATTTATGAATCATGAACTTGATTTCTCATAATTATAATTTAAATTTTTCTATTGATTGAATCAAGATTGTTGTCTATTTAAAAGGAGGTGTCAAGAGTGATTCATGTCTTTTGGTAATCATGAATTGATCTTTATTGATTTTTCATATTAATAACTTTCGTGATTCCCTTGTATTTAGGATTTATATACCTCATATGATGATTTAAAAATTGATGTAAAGGAAAAAAAAATTTACTATTGTATTCTTCCCTTCGTTTTGACAATGATAAAGGGAGAGAAGATCTTGTGCATCATAAAGAAAACAAATTGCTAGCCTATAAAAAAGAAGAAAACTTACTAGCCTAAACATCGAGAAGCAAAAAGTTGCTATCTTAACAAAGGCAAAAATTTTGCTCAACTTCACTTTCTCAAAAACTTGCTAACTTGCAAATCTCAAGCAAAATCGCTAGCTTGCACTTCTCAAAAGAGAAGAAAGAACTTGCCATCTTGAACATCATCAAGAAGTGCAAACTTGCATAAGAAGCAAGTGATAAATTACTATGCTTGCACATCTTTAAAACTTGCTATGCTTGCATGTTGTAATGTAAAGTGATTGCTAGCTGGAATGTTATAAAACTTGCATATCTTAAAAACTTGCTAGATGAAATTCTCCTTTTTGTTGATAACCAAGGGGGAGAAGTATGATGAAAGTATAATCATACATGGGATGAATGCTTTATTTTTATGATTCATACAATGATGTGATCAAATAGATATTTTTAATACTTATGATGCATGCAATGTTAAAATACTATGATTTCAAAGAATCTATCAATATGACAATATTGATAGGGGAAGTTAAGATTAACTCCATCATCAATTAGTTGTCATCATCAAAAAGGGGGAGATTGTTGAATCTCGGATTTTGATAATGAAACCAATTGATAGTGATTAAGATCTAATCTACGTTTTAAGTGAGGTAGGTAGCTTCGATCAAGAATAGACAATTGAAGTAGGAAGAATCGACATTGGGCCGAAGGAGAACATGTCAAAAGATTGGACACCAAGCCGAAGGATCGGTCAATGTATCGGCAGAAGTCTTTGGACGATATGTTCGAGTATCGAGCCAAGAAAAGCAGAATTGCACCAAGGAGATCGGAGTTGGCTGATTAGGCAATAGGCCCCAAGAGTGGATGATGCGTCGAAGAATCGAATGAAGCGTCGGTTGAACCAATGACATGTCAAAAAACATTTGTTTAAGCTTTATAATAATTATTTAGATTGAAGTAGGTTTTATGTCTAATTAGGTTGGAATTGGGCTAACTCAATTAGGAGTCAATTGGTCCCCAGTTTAGGCTGTGTTGGGCCAAGTGAAAGGCCCAAATAGTGACCCAAGAAGTAGGTCAAGCGGTGGCACCACCAAAACAAACGGTGGAACCACTGATGGCTCGGTCTCCAAGACACAGTCTCCGAGACTATGTCAGGCGATGGTACCGCTTAGTACTAGGTGATGGTACTGCCAGACTAAGCGGTGGTACCACCCAGTGTCAGGGCAGACTAAGTGGTGGTACCACCCAGTACCCTAAAGACCGGGGTAATTCAAATTTTGGCAACAAGTTTCAATCCTCTTGAGGCCTATAAATACCTCTCTCATCCCTGGTTAGAACACACTAACTAAGAACAAAAAAGAGAGAAAATTTTATTGTAATCACTTGAGAAATCCTTTCCTCTAGCTCTAAGTCCTAGTCAAGTTTAAGAGAGGGTTGAGTGGGCTTGTAAGAGGTTAACTCCTGAACCTGTTAAAAGGAGAAGAGAGCTATAAGGGTGGTTAGTCTTCGCCCATTGAAGGAAGACCGATAGTGAAAGCCAGTGGCCTTGACGAAGGAGGAATCGGGAGTGGATATTAGTCAAACGATCGAACCACTATTAAAATCCAGTGTGTTCCGTGCTTTACTTGTTTACTTATCTTGTAAGTGTTTTACCAACTTATTCCATCTTCCACTTTCTTTAATTCCAAGCACAATCGAAATTGGTTTTCATCGATAAGGTTTTCATCATACGAAATGGTTTTTCGAAATTGAACATTTTTTATCATTGCACTAATTGCCCCCTCTAAGTGCTTATTGATTCTAACAGTTCGATCATTTGACCTATATCCACTCACGATTCCTCTTTCATCGAAACCACTGACATCCACTAACGGTCTTCTTTCAATGGACGAAGACCAATCACCCTTTTACAACCCTCTTTTACAAGGTTTTCCTCATACTCTTTCTTATAATTCTCTCTATGCTTAAAGAGGAGGGACTCTATAATTTTACAAGTGTTTCAAACTTAAATTCATAAAGTTTTTGCTTTCTTTTCTTTCACAAATCTTGCTTTCCCAAGCAAGAATAGTTGGGGTATTTATAGATCCCAAGTGGCTTTAAAACTTGGAGCTAAAATTCAAACACCCCAAGATTTCGGGGTACTGGCGGTACTCTACCGGTATTGTGCCATCGCCTAACGTGACTCCAGGTCACCATTTGGGCCTTCCATCCAGCCCAACATAGCCCTAATTCAGACCCAATTAGCCCCTAATTGAGTTAGTCCAATTTCAATCTAATTATAATTAAAACCTATTTCAATCTAGATAATTATTACAATGTTTAATCAAATGTTGTCCAACATGTCATTGGTTCATCCGGTGCTTCATCCGATTCTTCAATGAATCATCCTCTTTTGCAACCTATTGCCCAATCGGCCAACTCTGATCTCCTCAATGCAATATCCACTCTTCTTGGCTCAATGCCCAAACTCATCATCTGAAGCCTACTATCGATACGTCAATCGATCCTCTAGCTCGACGTCTAATCTACTAACATATTCCACTCTGGCCCAACATGGATTCTTCCAGCTTTAATTGTCTCTCCCTAATTGAAGCTTCTTGTGTCACTCAAAATGCAAATTAGATCATAAACACTATCAATTGGTTTCATCATCAAAATCTGAGATTCAATAATCTTTCCCTTTTTGATGATGACAACTAATTGATGACGGAGTTAACCTTAACTCCCCCTATCAATATGCCATATTGATCAAAAATTTTAAATTCAAAAAATTTTGAATATTATTATAAAATCATGCATAATCAAAATGTTCAATACATCAAATAATGCATGAAATCATCATCATAGTTCTCCCCCTTCGTCATCAATAAAAAGGAGAAGTACATCTAGTAAGTGTTTGAGATATATAAATTTTACAATATTCAAGCTAGCAATCACTTTACAACATGCAATGATCACCAAATCATCATTAGTTTTAAGATTGTGCAAGATTGTAAATTTTGCTTCTTGAGATTTTCAAGTTTGCACTTTTGCTTCTTGAGTTTGCAAGCTAGCAATTCTTGGTGATGTTCAAGATGGCAAGTTCTTTTTTCTCTTTTGAGAAATGCAAGCTAGCAAGTTTTACCTTTCTAGCAATTTTTCCTTTCAAGCTAGTAATTTTGGTTCCTTTACAATATTCAAGCTAGCAAGTCTTTCTCCCCCTTCGTCATTGTCAAAAAGAAGGGAAGAGTATTATTTTTCTTTTACATTAATGCACTAATCATGATAAAAATTAATAACAAAGATAAATCAATGATTCAATCATATCATGAGGTATATAAATTATAAACACAAAGGAATCATATCACGAAAGATATTAACATGAAGAATCAATAAATATCAATTTGTGAATATCAAATGATCATGAATCATGTTGACAATTTTTTTTTTGTAAATGGTAAGAAGAAGGACACAATCTTGATTTAAAAATAAAACTCATCATATAAATCAAGTAATTAAGATAATGATCCAAAAATTATATAAGAAGAATTTATGCATTTGAGAGATCTAACATGCCTAAGTTTAACATTCAAGGTAGCACTTAAGGTTCTTTTTGAGATGCTAGCAAATAGCAAAAGGAAATCTCAAGTTCACGATTCATAAAAAATAAAGTTATGATTCCAAGAAAAGTCATGACTCATTTGGAGAAATCTCATTCAAATTCAATTCATCAACTCCAAACTCATCATCAAATTCACTTTCATAGATTCATAAATAACATAAATAGATTTTGGATAAAAACTAATTATCAAATCATCAAAATCACTTTTATAATTCAAGAGATTCACAAAACATAATATACATGGATTCATTAATCTTTTATTAAAAAATAGATAAGATAGAGATAGAAAATGCATTCCCTTTTTATGTGTTTTAATTTAAGTGATTTATTTCATATAAGTATGCCTTGTCTTTTTATGCTAAATAAAACTATGCATCAACGTTTAGGACCGAAAAACAATTTTTGTCAAAAAAACCATCAAGACCAAATACATTAAACATAATGCATCTTCAACAAATGATTTGATTCATCATGATAATACATTTTTCCTTTTTTATATGTTTCATTTTATGTGATTGATCTCACATAAGTATGCTCAAGTTTTTCGTATAAAAGACATCCATTATGTTTAAAATCATCAAGATACACATAATTGCTACTTAAAATATATATATATATAATTAATCTTATTTAGTGTGCAAGCATTATCATAAAACATGTAATTATCAATTTTTTTGTGTGAAAACCATGCATCATGTTTAAAACCAAAAACTGATACGAAAATCATAAATATACATGGAATTGTATTTGATGTACAATCATTAGATTTAAATCTAATATTTTGTTCCTTTATCATAAAACATATAATTTTCATGATCAAAATTTTAATTTTTCAAAATCACTAGAAAGAAAAGCATGATATATTTTTGTAATTTTTTTATTTCTTATAAACTAAATGAAGCAACTCATGAAAAGCATCAAGGAATTTCATAATAAAGTAAAGGGGTTTTGGTTGAGTTTCTTACCTTGTTGTCGAAAGCCGTCAAATCGTAGTTCACTATCTTGCCTTCGAATATACTCGATTTGTCCCATGTCGCCTTGAGTCTTTTCTTTTTCTTTTGTAGCCTCCTCTTTTTAGATTCTTGTTTTATAAATTTTTTAAATTTTTTAAATTTAATAGTGAGGAGTTCAAGGTCATCATCATCATTATTACTTTAGTTATCACTCAAGTGATACTGTTTTGTTCAAAGTTCCAAATCCTTTATGTTCTTTAGAAAGTGGTTCTCATGTTCGTCATGTGCCAAATGAGTCATTTTATGGGTCATCAATGACACGATAAGTTCTTCAAGTAAAAAATAATTTAGATCATTTGTCTCTTGTATTACGGTTACTTTCAAATTTCAATTTTTTGGAAGGAATCTTAAAATCTTATTAATAAGTTCAAAATTAGAAAAATCTTTATCAAGACTTTTAAACTATTGATGATATCCATAAAACAAGTGTACATGTCACCAATAGTTTTGCTTGGTTCCATTCAAAATAATTTAAAATCATGCATCAAAAGATTTATTTTCAAGTCTTTGACTCTACTAGTGCCTTCGTGTATGATTTCAAGTGTGTGTCAAATGTCATGGCAGTTTCTCAAATCGAAATCCGATTAAATTCATTTTTACCCAAGGCACAAAGTAAAGCATTCATATCTTTTGCATTTAAAGAAAAAGTTTTCTTCTCCAAATCATTTTAATCATTCATTAGTTTAGAAGACTTTTAAAAATTATTTTCAATTATATTTTATAAGTTTAAATCTAAGAAAATTAAGAAAACTCTCACTCGAGTTTTTCAATATGTGTAGTCCGTCCCATTGAACATGGGAGAATGAACGATAGAAAAATCCTCTTAAAAGTCGAAAAGAGCCATTTCTTTTGAGTGTTAAACCAAATGAGAAATAACGAGGCTCTAATACTAACTATTAGGATCACAGTCGGCAATAAGAGGGGTAAATTAGTGTAGTGATAAAAAGACATTTATAATTTATGAAAACTTTATTTCAATGAAAAGCTTCATTCAATGAAAACCAATATCGAGTGTGCTTTAACTTGAAAAGATTCGTAAGTGAATGAGGGCAGTGATGAAAAGTATGAAATGGAAATTATAAAGAGTAGAACAGAAGAGAGCACAAAAGAGATCACACCAGATTTTATAGTGGTTCGATCATCTAACCTATGTCCACTCCCAATTCCTCCTTCGTCGAGACCACCAGCATCCACTAGTGGTCTTCCTTCAATAGGCGAAGACCAATCATCCTTTTAGAACCCTCTTTTACAAGATTTTCCTCACACTCTTCCTTGGAATACTCTTTATGCTTAAGGAGAAAGGACTCTATACTTTTACAAGGGTTTCAACCTTAAATTCATAGAGTTTTTACTCTCTTTTCTTTCATAATTCTTGCTTTCCCAAGCAAGAATAGCTGGGGTATTTATAAACCCCAAGTGGCTTCAAAACTTAGAGCCAAAATTCAAACACCTTGAGATTTCGAGGTACTAGCAGTACCACCACCTATGCTGGGCGGTACCATCGCCTAGTACACTTTGATACTAGGCAGTACCACTGCCTAATTTGGCGGTAACACCGCTTGTTACAATCTGGGAGATTGTATTTGGGTGATACCACCGCTTAGTCTGGCAGTACCACCAGTTGACATTAGGCAGTACCACAGCCCAAACTCAGCCTGAGAGATTGAGCCTTCAAGCGGTTCCACCGCCAACCCTATTGGTGCCACCGTTTGACTGACTCTATGTCACTATTTGGGCCTTCCATCCAGCCCAAAACAGCCCTGATTCGGACCTAATTGGCCCCTAATTGAGTTGACCTAATTCCATCTTAATTATAATTAAAATCTACTTCGATCTAGATAATGATTACAAAGCTTAATCAAATATTATCTGTCATGTTATTGGTTCATCCGGCACTTCGTCTGATTCTTCAGCACATCATCTTCTCTTGTAGCCTATTGTCTAATCAGCCAAATCTGATCTCTTTGGTGCAATATCCGCTCTTCTTGGCCCGATGCCCGAACTCATCGTCCGAAGCCTACTACCGATACATCAATCGATCCTTTGGCCCAATCTTCTGACATATTCTACTCAAGCCCAACATGAATTCTTCTAGATTTAATTATCTCTCCCTGATCGAAGCTTCCTGCGTCACTCAAAATATATATTAGATCATAAATATTATCAATTGGTTTTATCATCAAAATCTGAGATTCAACATGTCACACATATCTCTCAAGAGGATGAGGTACTCTACCAGATTAACGTGAAATTGAAACTTGCGTGCTAGGTACCTGAACAGACTTTGGTTGTGGAATGGTTCCTGAGCTAGGTTCTCTAACCTCATCAATTCTATCATGCTTCCATTGTCTCCACCAAGAATGTGTTCCTTCTCAAGGAACACTACTCTCTTAGCTATAAAGATCTTTTGGTCCTCAAGGTGATAGAAATAATGCTCGCAAGTTTTCTTGGGGTACCCCATAAACTTGTATCGTTCCATCCTAGAATCTAACTTATCGAGATTGTGTCTCTTAACATAGGCAGAGCAACCCCAAATCTTAACAATCTTAAGATTAAGGTTCTTCCCTTTCCATATCTCATATGGTGTCGACACTATCAACTTAGTTGGAACTCTGTTCAGAAAACAAGCTACAGATTTGAGAGTGTAATTCTAGAATAAGACGGGTAGATCGGTGAAACTCATCATAGACTACACATATCTAACATGGTACAATTTCTCCTTTTGGATACACTATTGAGTTGAGGTGTGTAAGGAGGTATCCGCTATAATAGAATCTCATGGTCCTTAAGGAATTGGGTGAACTTTGTACTCAAGTACTCACCTCTTCGATCTGATCGAAGAGTCTTGATACTCTTTTTAGTCTGGTCCTTTACCTAATTTTTATATTCCCTAAATTTCTCGAAAGCCTTAAACTTGTACTGCATCAAGTACACATGTTCATACCTAAAGAAGTCATTAGTGAATGTAATGAAGTAAGAATAACCTCCTATAGCTTAAGTTGGCATAGAACCACATACATCACTATGTATGAGTCCAACAACTTAGTGGCTCTCTCTCCAGTTCTACTAAATGGAGAGTTGATCAACTTTCTATAAAGGTAAGGCTCACAAGTTATATATAACTCATATTCGAATGGATCTAAGTATTCATCATTCAGTAATTTTTGAATCCTTCCCTTATGAATATAACCTAGCCTATAGTGTCACAAGTATGCATTGTTCACCTCATCTCATTTCTTCTTGGACACACTTACATTCATGATATATGGAGCAATATCTAGCATAAATAAACCATTATACAATGTTCTTCTTATCATCCAATATTATTGAACAACCATTATTCTCAAAAACTAATTTATATCTACTAACTATCAAACATAAAATAGGAATAATATTTTTGATAATAGAAAGAACAAAATAACATACATCTAATGCAATAGTAGCCCCACCAAGTAGATGTAGGGTGACCTCACCAATAGCCACTACAATAACTTTTGCTCCATTACCCATCTTGAGGTCCATCTTACCTCTCACCAATCTTCTAGGTCTTGCCAAAACCTATAATAAATTACAGATATGATAAAAACTACTGATACCTAATACCCATATGTTATCATAAGAGTCTGACAAATAGAGGCTGATCATGAATGTACCTGAAACTTCTCTAAGGTTCTATTTTGCCTTCTCTATAAGATACTCTTTGTAGTTCGTCTTCCAATGCCTATCTTTATAATAGTGGAAGCATTAGCCTTTCTCCTTTATTGAGTCCTTCTTAACAATCTTTCCTTTACCTGGTTTGCCCTTGCCCTTGCCCTTCTTAAGAGACTTCCCTACTTTCCTTTTATTTCTGGTCTCACCAATAAAAAGAACTGGCTTCTCTTTCTTGATAGTGCTCTTAGCCTCCCTCAACATATCCAGGAGCTCAAGGAGAGTTACCTCAAGCTTATTCATATTAAATTCATAATAAGCTGAGAAAAAAAATCTAGTAGGGACTAAAGCACAAAATCCATACACAGGTTATTCTCTAGGACCATTCCTAGACCCATGAGCTTCTCTATCCACTCAATCATCTTAAGGACATGGTTTTGAATCGATATCCCCTTAGTCATCCTAGCATAGAAGAGACTCTTGGATATCTCAAATCGTTGAGTTCTCCCTTATTCCTCAGACAATTTACGAAGATGTAAAAGAATGGATCTAGCATCTATCTTTTCATGCTGCCTTTGTAATTCGAGAGTCATAGAGCCCAATATGTAGTACTGAGCAAAAGTGAAGTCATCTATGTATTTCATATAGCAAGCGATCTCATCCTCACTTGCCCCTTCCTCAGGTATAGGCATTATTATGTTAAGAATGTTCATGATTTTATTCTCAAGTTGCAGAGCTAATCCGTGTAATTTGGACCAGTGAGGTAGTTGACATCAAGTATGCCACGTAAGAGATTTGAAAGTGATATTTTCTAAAAATAAAGATGTAGTAAAAATAAATAACATATAGATTTTACAAAAATAAATCAGTAAGATATGGTCTTCTCGTCCTGTTCAACCTACGAACTATCATAGTCTCAAGGGACTCGACCAACTATGACATTCGGTTAAGACATTACCATCATTACAAGACGAGTCTGATTTGATAATATACCCTCGAGGGACTCGATCAACCATACCATGTCCTCAGGTCACCGGTGACATCTCTATGTTGTAGCCAAGATCTCGAATCACAATACAAGTGAGTCTCGAGGGACTAGACCAACTCAACCTACATTGAGAATTGATTTATCCTTATAATGATGGAAGGCCACGAGGGTCAATATAATTGCTTCATGTTTATCAACTTAATATTATCGAGAGAGGAAATTTTTAATTCGATCTCCTAATATGATATGTTACACATATACATATTTAATATATATCTACATTGTATACATATATATATATATGTGTGTGTGTGTGTATCTAGTAAGTGCATAAGCAATCACATATCACATGAGCAAACATCCCAGATAATCATGGACCATAGCCTAATGTGATCAGGCCCAAGCTAGTAGGCCCAATCACTCACATCACAATCTATGTGTGCATCGGTGTATCTCCATGCCCTGTGATCGTTTATCTTGTCTTTGTCAGTTTCATCAACATCTCGGTGCATTTTCATGCGTCACAATCGTTCATCTCGGTCTTGTCGGTCCCGTTGTCACTTCCATGCTCCTACCATGCCTCCTCGTGTAATTACCACATAATCACAAGCACGTACGCTCAACAATAAATAAGAAAAAAAATTAAAGGCTCAGGCCTCAATGATAATAATAACCACATCACATGTATGTTGGGAAATCTAGGGGCAATATCATATGTATAATGAAAGAACAAAAAAATAAAATCCTAGATTTTCACAAAAAAGGCTTTGTCATTATATGAAGATTGGTGCACAAAAACCCATGAAATAAAAACTACGTATAAGAAAGATAATACATAAGGAGATCATATATCCTTGAATTCCTACAAATTTGGGGAGAGGATGAAGGAGGTTAAGCGTCCTCCTCTCTAGTGATGATCCACACGGTATGGACTACAAAGATGCTCCTTAAAAGAAGAGAAGAATAGGAGGTGGCAACCAAGAAAACCCTAGCCTATGGGCCTTTGGTTCCCTCTTATTTATAAAGGCCCCCTATCAACTTAACCCTAATGGATCCTACCCTATTGGGTATTGGATCTCTATCCAATTACCCAAGCCTCTTAGATTAGTGGGTCTCTACCTAATAATCTCTTATTAGCTCTTATTGGATCTCATCCATCGGATCCAATAATTCAAGGGCTTATTGGATATCTAATAAGATAAGGGCTTCAACGGATATCTCATATTCAAACCTCTACTCGTCATCACATCTATCATATATGTGTGATCCTCTAGGCCCAATATCAAGCTGGTCGTAAGTCATACCTCTTAGAACTCCTTCTGGCTTAGTGAATTATTATCTCCATAATAATTTACTCGACTCATCGATTGTAGACGTACTAGGCCACTATGTCGTAGTCCCCGAATGATACAGGGGAATTCATTCCTTTGGACCTATCTATCCTTAGTTATTGTATACCTATAGTCTCTCATCTATCTAACATTCTAAAGGCCGTATACCAGGCATGGTGTTATCAGGCCTATACAATTTTCACTTGAGTTTCACTCTAATCGGATTCTCTTGGAGAACTCTTTCTCTCTCAATCTGAACAACCTTGGCTAGGGATTTGTTTGAGTAAAAACACCTTAGATATTCCTCTCACGATACCGATAGTAGATGATCCTCTATTAATACTCAATTACCTTCATAAAGTTGATAACTATTCTCAAGAACTGGTTGTACCAGATCTGGAACTTCTAAACCTATAAGTCCGGCATCAAAGAATGGAGTACCATATAATGCATCTTTGGTATCTCAAGTCTAAGGACTATTGAATCTCAAATTTTGATAATGAAGCCAATTGATAGGTTATTTGATCTAATCCATATTATTGAGAAAAGTGTTTAGGATTAACTACGATAGTGATGAAGATGTAAAGCAAAACCCAAAATCAAGTGCGATCAAATCCTTGGAAGTTCGAGAGTCTATCGAAAGTCCGAAGATTCATCGGAAGTGCTGCAGGAACTGGCCGAGAATAAATTGGGGGCTTACTGATGGGTTGTTAGAAGTTCGTCGGAAGGCTCGTTAGAAGTTCATGGAGTCCACCGAGAAAGATCCAAGCTTGCCAAAGAAGACTCATCAAAACTCACCAAGGTTGTTGTAAAGTCGGAGGGTTCATCGAAGTCCATCAGAAGTTCGTCGGAAGTGTTAGGATAAGATAGGCACTAAGAGGGGGGGTGAATTAGTGCAGCGGATTAAAACCATAAGTTTGAAACCGATTTCGGTAAAATAGTTAGTTCATGTGAAAACTTCGATCCGATGAAAAATGACTTGGTTGAAGTAGCTTGAGCAAGGGTAATGAAAAACTAAATGGTTTGCAGCCAAGTAAAAGGATGAAATAGAAATTTAAACACTCACACATTCAAGAATGTGAAGATGTATAGTGGTTTGGTCAAAGTGACCTACATCCACTTCCGAAGCCTTCTCCGATGAGGCTCCCAACTTCCACTAGCAAATCCTTTTGAAGGGGAAGGACCAAACACCCCTCTTACAACCCTTTTACAAGAAGTTCAGACTCTTATAGATTTTCTAAAGTGAAAGAAGGAGGTGAACACAAGCTATTAAAAATAAGACTTTTGCAAGACTTTAGCTCAATTTCTAACTCTCAAAAGGGTGCCCTTTCAGCTGAGAAAGGAGGGGTATTTATAGATCCAAAGTGGATTCAAATTTAGGCTCCAAATTTGAAATCAATTTGGATTTCCCGGTGCTGGTGGTGCTACCGCCTGTCAAGGGCGGTGCTACCGCTTGTCAATCGTCAGACTGATAGTGCACAAGAGGTACTACCGCCCAAGGCAGGCAATACTACCATCGCTGCACACTAGTGCTGGGCGGTACTATCGCCCCAAGCTGGGCGGTAGTACCGCCCAGCATTCGGCTGCCAGGCGGTTCTACCGCCTGGACCATTCAGCATTGCTGAATGGGCCTTGTTCAAGGCCCAAAAAGGCCTAGGAAGAGCCCGATTGGCCCTTACCAGATTTGAGCAAGATTAATTCAAAATCCTTGCCCTAAGTACGTGCCAACTACAAAATTGAAACATAATTAATAGTGATTTAAACTGAAATTCTTCAAGTCTTATTCCGGCGAGCTTTACGATAAGACTTCGGCGGTCTTCCGATACTTCCCTCGAATTTCTTGCGGTGGATTCCCAACATGCTCCCGGCTTGTATGGCGCGCTCAACGAGTCTTCGACAAGCTTCCAAACCTTCTCGGTAAACTCCGCGAATCCTTCGACGATCTTTGCAATGAACTTCTGAAAACTTCGATAAGTCCCTGATTCGATCTTGGTTGGTTCCGGCAACACCTCCGACGATCCTTCGAACTTCTGATGAACTCTTGAACACCCGACGAACTTGACCTTGGCAAATTGCTTTATGTTTCTAACCCATCGTAGTTAATCCTGCACACTTATCTTTGATAATATAGATTAGAACAAATATTTCACCAATTGATTTCATCATCAAAATCCGAGATTCAACAATCTCCCCCTTTTTGATGATGACAATCAATTGATGATGGAGTTACTCTTAACTCCCCCTATCTATATGTCATATCATTAGAAGGTAAAAGCACTTGAATTCAATCTTTTGAATTCAAGCCAAATCCAATAGATTTCATTTAACATAAAGCTTAATAAACAAGCTTAGGCATAAATATGAAAACTTCATATTTTAAACAATGTCAAGGTATTTACACCTATAATAACAAGAAATATTAATTCCAATATGATAAGGATCAAGTAATATCCAAAAGAGTGTTTCAATATTAAGACATGATATCAAATGAAAAAGTAGCTTATCTCAAGAATAAGAATTTTTAAGTATTTACGATGCGATACAATTGATTCATATTTCACTTTAAGCATTTACTCCAACATAACAATAATTACTCCATCATAGCAATTTACATTTTTCTCTCTCTTTGTCATCAACAAAAATAATGGAGGTGGAGAAACCATTTATTACTTCATAGAAGAAAAGAAAAAACCTCATTTATCAGGCCATGAGAGGGAGAATACAAAAGTCGATCAATTATTGAGCCATGGAGGGAGCATGAAATCATTCAAGGAGGATACCAAGTCATAAAGTAATATGAAAGTGTCATCCAAAAATTACGATCGAACCGAAAAAAAAATTCATTCAAAAGCTAATTAGATGAAATAAAAATAACATCATGCAATATCATCCATAGTAGTCATAAGCATAACAGAACAAGTGTCTAAAAAGAGAACAACAACTATTCCGGAGGGAGAACGCCAAAATGCCTATACAAGTGATCTATTTTGCGGTTCATTTGTTGTACTTCCTTCAAAATTTCAGCTTGCTGCATGTTGATTTGAGTTAAAGCAAGCATGATCGGATCGTTAGTAGATGGAGCAGGAGTTGGCTCATATGGTGCTGGATCAACGGGACTAGGCGGAGGAGATTCACTTCCCCTAAAAATTAGTGTTTCAGATCGTTCTACTGGTGGGGGTACTAGATCAAACCTTCTAGGTTGCCTAATCCATAGGCCATCTCTAAAGGTGCATCTAAGTCGCTTTAGAAGACTTCTGTTTATTGTGTTATATCTATCAATCTGCATTATTTCCTCATCGAGTGACATACAAATGTTATGGGCAAAAATGAATCTAGTGATCAACCTGCCATATGATAACATTGAGTCTCTAGAGAAAATTTCTATCATGTGTTATCTAATCAAATAACCAAAGTAGTTGTTTTGTCTAGTTATGATCCAATACATCATACTTAGTTCTAACATACTAATCTCATCAAGGTGAAACTGCTTCGGAAGTAGAATGCTTATAATGATGTGATGAAGTAATTTCGAATTAAAAGGTAATAAGTACTCGCAGCTTTTAGGAATGATGCCTAGGTTAGGATTAGCAATGATTGTCTCTAAGGCTTCGGAGTGGGTTGCTCCGATTGCATCCATATCCCATTGCCCTCTAAAATAACATCCTCTATTATTTTCTTCAATTCCAAGTAGCTTACATATGGTACGATCAGAAATCTGAATTGTGGTTCCTAACATATAGGTAGTCAAAACATCATCTTCAATATTCATGTTAGCATAAAATAGCTTAACCAACCTAGGGTAGATTGGTTCATTAATTTGCAAGATAGGTAGAGTATTTAGATTGGCAAACCATCTAATAGGTTCTAGGTTTTCTAGTTCACCTAGATCAATATGTTTACCTTTATGTATGACTTTAAAATCAAAATTTGGGTATCTTAAGGCTACCTCATTAGATCTAAAAAGGGTTGGGTCAAATGAATCTCCTTCCAACCTTTTTCCTTTGCCTCTTGATAATTTCTTAGGAGCCATATCTATTCATGATAAAGAAACAAAAGGAAACAATAAGAAAAAGACAAGCAAATGTGAAGAGAAGAGAAAATTACAGATTTTACCTTCTTTGAGTTTCCTAGGGAGGTGAGGAGCTTGAATCAAGAAAAAGCCTTTGTTAGTCCTTTGTTAGCCCTTTAAATGGAGAGGAGAGAGTTTGGAGGAGCTTAGGAGGAAGAGGGCTGAATGGGTGGGTGTTTCGGTCGGTTCTATCGCCGACCCTAACACCCCTTTTAATATGGGGGTGTTCGGGCGGTACTACACCAACTGACGATGCTACCGCCTAAGAGAAGTACCAGCGGTACTACCACCGAGATAGCGGTGCTACTCTGCTTTAATTTTTTTTTAATTTATTTTCTAGTGTTGAAATAAGATGATATGTAATCATTGATCACTCCTTGAGATATAGAATTAAATTGAGAGAGGCAAATCCGCAAGAGCCGAGTTTTCATAAAAATCATGAAAGCCGAAAGAAAAAATATATATATATATAATGCTGCTCATACACAAGGACAATTTAACATGCCTATTTCCCTCCTAATGAAGTCAAATTGTTCTTCATTTAAAGGTTTCATAAAGATGTCCGCTAATTAATATTTTGTATCGATAAATTCAAGAGTGACATTGTTACTGTTAACATGATCTCGTATAAAGTAATGTCTTATGTCAATATGCTTAGTTCTAGAGTGTTGAATAGGATTTTTGGTTAGACAAATAGTACTTGTATTATCACATTTTATGGGAATGTTATTTAAATGAATTCTATAGTCTTCTAGTGTATTTTTCATCTAAATAACTTGAGCACAAGATGCACTTGCGGCTATGTATTCAGCTTCCGCCATAGATAGTGCAATCGAAATTTGTTTCTTGGAAGTCCAAGAAACAAGTGCATGTCCTAAAAATTGGTATATTTCGGATGTGCTCTTTCTATCTATTGTACATCCACCAAAATCCGCATCTGTATAGGTTTTTAAATTAAAGTTATTAGATTTTGGATACCATAATCCTATATTAGGAGTACCTTTAAGGTATCTAAGAATTCTTTTAACGGCTTTAAGGTGAGATAACTTAGGATTAGCTTGAAACATCGCACAAAGTCCTACGCTAAACATGATATCTGGTCTGGTTGCGCTAAGATAGAGCAAGCTACCTATCATTCCCCTATATGTCTTTTGATCAAAACTTTCTCCACTTTCATCCAAGTCTAACTTGGTGGAAGTACTCATTGGAGTGTTGATAGCTTTTGAACCATCCATATTAAATCGTTTTAACAATTCTAATGTGTATTTGGATTGATTAAGGAATATGCCATTACTAAGTTCTTTAATTTATAAACCAAGAAAGAAGGTTAATTATCCATTAAACTCATCTTAAATTCATGACTCATACACTTGGCAAAAGATTCACATAGTGATTCATCCGAAGAACCAAAAATAATGTCATCAACATAAATTTGAACAATAAGAAAATTATTTTTAAAATGTTTGATAAACAATGTAGTATCAACCTTGTCTTTTGTAAAATTATTTGAAATAAGAAGGAGCTAAGCCTTTCATACTAAGCTCTAGGAGCTTGTTTTAGTCCATAGAGAGCCTTGGTTAATTTAAACACATGATTAGGAAGAAGAGAATTTTCGAATCCGGATGGTTGTTCAACATATACTTCTTCGGAAATAAAGCCATTTAAAAAAGTACTTTTAACTTCCATTTGAAATAGTTTGAAATAATTACTACTAGCATAGGCAAGGAGCATCCTGATGGCTTCTAATCTTGCCACAAGAGTGAAGGTCTCTTCATAATCAATATCTTCTTCTTGGTTGAAACCTTTGACCACTAATCTAGCCTTGTTTCTAACCATAATACCGTATTCATCTTGCTTATTTCTAAAGACTCATTTAGTACCAATAACTAAATGGTCATTAGGTCTAGGAACAAACTTCCATACCTCATTCCTCTCAAATTGATTTAACTCTTCTTACATTGTGATGACCCAAGAATCATCTTTCAAGGCATCATCAATGCACTTTGGTTCAATTTGAGAAAGAAAAGCGGCATGGGCACAAAAAATTTTAAAGGAAGAATAAGTTTGAACCCCTTTAGATGTTTCTTCTATAATTAACTCCTTGAGATAGGCATCTACATACTTCCATTCTTTAGGTAAGGAAATTTGGGAAGAAGATGCATCCAAGTTATCATTTTGAGGAGAGGGTTCATTCAAATTCAAATCATTGAAACCAAGATCATCATCAAAATCTTTTTTCTTAGATTCGGAAAATTCATTAAAAACCACATGAATAGATTCTTCTATAACTAAAGTTCTTTTGTTAAAAACCTGAAAAGCTTTAGAAATAAAAGAGTAACCAAGAAAGATGCCCTCATCGGATTTAGCATCGAATTTTTCAAAGGCATCCTTTTCATTTAAAATGAAGCATTTGCAACCGAAAACTTTAAAGTAAGAGACATTGGGTTTTTATTATTTCATAATTCATATTGAGTCTTAGATAGGGATGGTCTTACTAGAACTCTATTCATAACATAGCAAGCCGTGTTTACGGCTTCGGCCCAAAAATATTTTAGTAAATTATATTCATTTAACATGGTTCTAGCCATTTCTTGTAAATTTCTATTTTCCTTTCCACTACTCCATTTTGTTGAGGATTCCTTGGAGTAGAGAAGTTATGGTTATATCCATTGATTTCACAAAAATTTTGGAAGTCATGGTTTTGAAATTCACTACCATGATTGCTTCGAATTGATGAAATCATGAATCCTTTTTTATTTTGAGTAAATTTACAAAATTTTGAGAAATATTTAAAACAATCGCTTTTGTGAGTCAAGAAATAGGTCCAAGTGTATCTACTATAATCATCCACAATTACGAAAGCGAATTTGCTACCTCCTAAGCTTGTTATATCAATTGGTCCAAATAAGTCCAAATGGATCAATTATAATGGTCTAGTGGTGCTAATTTGATTTTTTTGGTTTGAAGCTAGTTTTTATTTATTTTCCTAGTTGACACACATCACATACTTTGTCCTTGACAAACTTCATATTGGGAATTCCTCGTACTAATTCTCTAGATGAAATCTTAAATATTAGTTTCATGCTTACATGGCCTAATCTCCTATGCCAAAGCCAAGCATCATCATTCAAAACCGAAAAACACATTTCATTACTTAATTCATCAATATTTATGGTGTAGACATTGTTTTGTTTTAAACCAATCATGGATATGTCATTGTTTGGTTTTTCAATGATGCAAACATTAGATTCAAATCTAACAACATAACCTTTATCGTATAATTGACTAATGCTTAAAAGATTATGTTTTAAACCATTAACTAGCAACACATCATCAATTGAAAAACTTGATTTGTTACCTATGGTTCCCTTGCCAATGATTTTGCCCTTGTTGTTGCCTCCGAAGGTGGCATACCCTTCTTCTTTGCTAGTGAGTATAGAGAAATGAGATGGATCTCCGGTCATGTGCCTTGAGCATCTACTATCAAGATACCATCTCTTGCTCCTAGCTTGTGAGTTTGTCTACAAAAGAGGATGGTTTTTAGGTACCCATTTGATTTTGGGTACCTCATAAATTGATCTATTTATTTTGTAATTCAACATTGAATTGTTTATGGTTCCTTTAGGAACCCATACCAATTTATGTGGACTAATTTTCTTGAATGGACATTTGTAGACAACATGTCTAGTTTTACCATAAAAATTACATTTCAAATGGGGTGATACATGCAATGTGGGTCCTTTAATGAAGGTGGTGGGATTTCGGTAAGATCCACTCACAAATCCGATTCCACTTCTATTTCCGACATGACCCTTGTTACCAAGGATCATGTCCAAGCCCTTGCTACCAACCTTAAACTTGTTTAGGGTCTTTTTGAGTAGCAAATTCTCGTTTTTTATTGCTTCTAAGTGTTTACTCTTAGAGCAAGGGGGTAGAGAAGGAGTTTGGAGACTATTGAACTTATTTTGTAATAAAGCATGCTCTTTCTTTAGTAAATTAAACTTCTTGCTAATAGTTCTGCATTCATCAAATAACTCATAAAAAGTGATAGAAAGTTCATCAAAAGATAATTCTTTATTAAATAACTCACTAACCTCTTCTCCTAAGGCCATTAGCACGAAGTTAGCCTCCTCTTTGTTGCTTGCTTCTTCAACCTCGGAGTCACTTGAATCATCCCATGTATCCTTCAATACTTTCTTCTTCTTGGGTTGCTTCTTCTTGGCTTAGGGGCATTCATATTTGAAGTGGCCCGACTTCTTGTACTCGTAGCAAATAACTTGGTCCTTTTTATGTTAAAGTTTATTTTTTATGTCATTTTTAAATTTGTTCTTTCTTATAAACTTTTTGAATTTATGAGTTAAAAGTACAATGTCATTGTCATTGTCCTCATCACTTGATATTCCTTTCAAGTGGTCTTCTTGTGTTCTTAGTGTCATATCCTTCCTGTACTTTGGAAGGGGGTTCTCGAGCTCTTCATGAGCATGGCACGTCATTTCGTAGGTCATTAGAGACCCAATAAGTTCTTCAAGAGGAAAAGTCTTAAGGTCCTTGGCCTCTTGAATGGCCGTAACTTTTGGATCCCAACTCTTTGGAAGGGATCTTAAAATCTTAGTTACAAGTTCAAAGTTAGAAAAACCTTTACCAAGTGCCTTAAGTCCATTGATGACATCCGTAAAGCGGGTGTACATGTCTCCAATGGACTCACTTGGTTTTATTCGGAAAAGTTCGTAAGAATGCACAAGAATATTGATTTTGGACTCTTTCACTCGGCTAGTGCCTTCATGAGTGATCTCAAGAGTACGTCAAATATCAAAGGTCAATTCACAAATTGATACGCGATTAAATTCGTTTTTGTCTAGTGCACAAAATAAGACATTCATAGCCTTTGCGTTTAAAGCAAAAATCTTCTTCTCCGATTTATTCCAATCGCTTATCGGAAGAGAAGATTTTTGAAAACCATTCTCAACTTCTCAACGATATTCCAAAGCTCAAAATCCATAGAAATATGAAAGATCCTCATACAGGTCTTACAATACGTATAATCCGACTCATTAAACATAGGCGGACGTGTAATGGAATGACCTTCTTGCATACCGGAATAGGCCATCTCTCTTAGGTTTTCAACCAAAAAGAGAGTGAACCCACTCTGATACCAATTGTTAGGATCGGATAGGCACTAAGAGGGGGGGTGGATTAGTGCAGTGGATTAAAATCGTAAGTTTGAAACCGATTTCGGTAAAATAGTTAGTTCATATGAAAACTTTGATCCGACGAAAAATAACTTAGTTGAAGTAGCTTGAGCAAGGGTAATGAAAAACTAAATGGTTTGTAGCCAAGTAAAAGGATGAAATAGAAATTTAAACACTCACACATTCAAGAATGCGAAGATGTATAGTGGTTCAATCAAAGTGACCTACATCCACTTCCGAAGCCTTCTCCGATGAGGCTCCCAACTTCAACTAGCAAATCCTTTTGAAGGGAAAGGACCAAACACCCCTCTTACAACCATTTTACAAGAAGTTCACACTCTTACAGATTTTCCAAAGTGAAAGAAGGAGGTGAACACAAGCTATTGAAAACTAGACTTTTGTAAGACTTTAGCTCAATTTCTAACTCTTAAAAGGGTGCCCTTTTAGTTGAGAAAAGGGGGGTATTTATAAATCCAAAGTGGATTCAAATTTGAGCTCTAAATTTGAAATCAATTTGGATTTCCCGGTGCTGGCGGTGCTACTCTTTGTCAGGCGATGCTACACTTTGTCGAAGCGGTGCTATCGCTGTCGATCGTCAGGCCCGATAATGCATAGGCGGTACTACCGCCCAAGGTAGGCTGTACTACCGCCCAAGGCAGGCGGTACTATCACCACTGCACACTAGTGTTGGGCGGTACTACCACCCAGCATTCGGCTGCTAGGCGATTCTACCGCCTGGCCCATTCAGTAATGCTGAATGGGCCTTGTTCAAGGCCCAAAAAGGCCTAGTAAGAGCCTGATTGGCCCCTACCAAATTTGAGCAGGATTAATTCAAAATTCTTGCCCTAAGTATGTGCCAACTACGAAATTGAAACATAATTAACAGTGATTTGAACCGACATTCTTCAAGTCTTATTCCGACGAGCTTTACGATGAGGCTTCGGCGGTCTTCCGATACTTCCCTCAGATTTCTTCCGACGGATTCCCAAGCATGCTCCCGACTTATATGGTGCACTCAACGAGTCTTCGGCAAGCTTCCGAACCGTCTCGACAAACTCTGTGAATCCTTCGACGATCTTTGCAGCGAACTTCCAAAAACTTTGGTAAATCCCTGATTCGATCTCGGTTGGTTCCGGCAACACTTCCGACGATCCTTCGGACTTTCGATGAACTCTTGAACACCCGACGGACTTGACCTCGGCAAATCGCTTTATGTTTCTAACCCATCATAGTTAATCCTACAAACTTATCTTTGACAATATAGATTAGAACAAATATTTCACTAATTGATTTCATCATCAAAATCCGAGATTTAATAAGAAGCTCACCGGAAGAAGACTTGATGTACCGGTTTAGGTTTTTGCTTTATGTATGTATTTAATGTTGTAGTTAGCATGTAATATGGGTTAGGATCAGGTGTTAATTCTTTTAACCCTGGTAGGGGCCAATTGGGTCCATAAACTAATTGGATTGGGCTGGATCCAAGGCCCATCTGGAAGTGCTGGACCTGTCTGGTGGTGGCACCGCCCTAGGAACAGATTCTCAGGTGCTCTGAGTAGTGGTACCACCCAGGTCAGCGGTGGTACCGTTGGTAGTTATTACTTGCCAAGAGATGGTACCGCCTGACAGGCAATGGTACCACCCCTCCACAGAGCCCGAGACTTTATCAGGCAGTAATACTGCTAGATTAGGTAGTGGTACCCCCAGTACACTGATAGAACCAGGGTCAATTGGCAGTGGTACCGCTAACACCCAAAAATCCGGGATGTGACCTCTTATGGCTCTAATTCTGAAGTCAATTGAGCCTATAAATACCCCTTACTTCTCAGATGGCTAAGCACAATTGAGAAGTGATAAAAACTAAGACAAAACTCTAGTGAAACAGCCTTGGAAAGCTTGAGTGTTCACCTCCCAAAGTCTCACTTGTAAAAGTTCTGTAAAAGAGTGTGAACCACTTGTAAAAGTCTATAAGAGGGGTGTTTGATCCTTTCCCTTCAATAAAGATTGATAGTGAAAGCCGAGAACCTCATCGGAGGAGGTTTCGGAAGTGGACGTAGGTCATTTGACCAAACTACTATAAATTGTTGCATATTTCTCTTGATGTATAAGTTTTAAATTACTGCATTTCAATTTTTACTTAGCTACAATCATTCAATCTCGTTCTCTCAACTCTCTTTCATATTCACTAGAATATTCCTCTTTACCAAAATCTCTTTCGTCAGACAAAACTTTTCAACGCACAATATTTTTCCAGAATTGGTTTTAAATTATTAGCTTTTATCCATTACACTAATTCACTCCCCCCCTCCCCCTCTTAGTGCCGCTCTAGATCCTAACAAGGACCAAATATACAACTAAGACTACAGTATCACTGATGGACAACAAGTATCATTAACCATCTAGCATTCTATTAGCGGATCAATCAATGAACTCATTCTCCAATGAGCACCTGCACTGTATCCTTAATGTTCCCACATGAGCAGCTATAAGACCAATCGTTTCTATCATATGGATGGGTATACAGTGTTGAAAAATCATGAATCGACATCTCATGCATAGCAAAAAACAAAAATAAGACCAGATTTCCCATAGTTACGTACTTGGCCATTGTGCGACGATTGGTGCACAAAAAACTGTAAATTTGAAAATTCACACGTATCATGTTAGAAGTGTTACTTGGGGAGATCTTATATCCCTAAAAATTTCAGATCTGATGAAGAGGATGAAGGAGCACTAGCGTACTCCTCTTTAGCGGTAATCTACACAGCGGACACAACGATGACGCTCCTCAGATCACCGCGGGATCTCTCTCTCCGCTACACCACAAGGCTGCCAGAGCCAAAGAGAAGGAGAGGAGGCTGAGGAGAATAGACGGGACGATTTCCAAGAGCTCTAGCCTATGAACCAAGTAGTTCCTCCTATTTATAGAGGTACAGGAAGCTTATCCTTAACAGATCCTATTCACATTGGATCTCGATCCTGTTCATATTGGATCTCTATCCAATTATCGAGTTGGACCTCTATCCAATTAGATGTCTATCCAATCATCTAATTTGATCTAATCCAATTATCCAATTGGATCTTATCCATAGGATCCAAACTAGGGGCTTCGTAGATATCTCATATCCGTACCTCTACTCATCGCAACATCTACCTAATGTGTGTGACCCTCAAGGCCCGATACCGAGCTAGCTGTAAGTCGCTCCCGTCAAACTCTTTCTGACTTGAAACTCCTTCTAATATAGTAAATTATTATCTCCATAATAATTCACTTGACTCATCGACTATGGACGTACTAGGCCACTATGCTATAGTCCCCAGACGGTATAGGGGGATCTAATCCATCAGACCTGTCTATCCTCAGTTACCATATATCTATAGTTCCTCATCCATCTAATATCCCAGAAACCATATATTGGGCATGGTAATATCAAGCCCATACGGAATCCTGTCTGTCTAATCGGATTCTCTTGGAGAAATCTTTCTCTCTCAATCTGAATGACCTTGGCCATGGATTTTTCCTAAGCAAGCACACGTGGGATATTCCTCTCATAATGTTAGGACTCTAGCTATGAGAGTCCTAATTTAGTTTCATTGATAAGGGCATTCATGTAAATCCTATCTAGCCGCCCCTTATTAAAGAGGTGAAGAGGCCGGCTAGGTTAGGGTTAGGTTGCTTCTTAGGAAAGGAGTCCTATTATAAGTAGGAGTTCTATTAGGAAAAGAGTCCTATTAGAAGTAGAAGTCCTATTAGGAAAGGAGTCCTATTATAAGTAAGAGTTTTATTAGGAAAAGAGTCCTATTAGAAGTAGAAGTCCTATTAGGAAGAGAGTCCTATTAGAAGTAGAAGTCCTATTTGGAAGAGAGTCCTATTAGAAGTAGAAGTCCTGTTGAATCTCGGATTTTGATGATGAAACTAATTGAGTGTGATTTGTGGTCTAACTGCGTTTTGAGTTACGCAGGTCTACTATCGATCAGGATTAGACAGTTGACGCTGGAGGAATTGACGTTGCGCCGGAGGTGATCACGTCAGGATATTGGATGTCGAGCCGGAGGTTCGGTCGACTATCGGCAGGAGGCTTCGTACGTCGGGCATCGGGCCAAGAAGAGCGTGTTGCGCCAAGGATATCGGGATTGCGGAGGTCAACCGTCGATTGGGCAACAAGCCGCTAGAGAGGGCGATGTGCCGAAGGATCGGACGGCGCCACCAATGATGTCTTAGAACATCAATGTCAATTCGCGTTGTAATAACTGCTCTAGATCGAAGTAGAGTTTTTGGTGTTTGTTTGTGCAGGAGTGACTACGATAGGGATGAAGACGTAAAGTGAAACAAAGGGCCAAGACAAGTGTGATGAATCATTGGGAGTTCGAGTGTTCAACGGAAGTCCAAGATTTGTTGGGGCGTTGCTGAACCAAATGAGAACGAGTAGGAGCTTGCCAAGGGTTTTGGAAGTTCATCGGGAGGTTCGTCGGAAGTTCACGAGCTTGCCAAGAAAGATCGGAGCTTGCCGAAGAAGCTCGGGAACTCACCAAGATCATCGTGAAGTCCGAGAGCTTGGTGAGTCCGCGGAATGGTTTCCGAAGGTTCGTCGGAAGACCGTCGGAAGTTGACCGGAAGCTCACCGGAAGAAGTTGTCATGTGGACTTTGTAATAGCTTAGGAAACATCTTTAAAATTCGTAGTTAGCACATATTTTGGATTAGGATTAGATAACCCAAAGTGGGGGCCCATTGGGCCTTGATTAGGATGAGTTTAGGCCAAAATTTTGGCCCAAACCGAACCACCGTTGCATGCATCTTTGGTTACGTGCATATCAGTAGTCTGGCTCATGTAGCGTCCCGCTCTTGAAGCGTCCCGGTTACTATAGCACGCCCG
The DNA here is from genome assembly GCA_024322285.1 of Musa beccarii. Classification (NCBI taxonomy): domain Eukaryota; kingdom Viridiplantae; phylum Streptophyta; class Magnoliopsida; order Zingiberales; family Musaceae; genus Musa; species Musa beccarii. The sequence continues at coordinate 25,095,516 of CM044395.1, read as the reverse complement.
AAGACTCATCGTAGCGGCGTAGTACCGCTGGTGGGCGGTAGTACCGCTGGTGCGTGGAAAGCCAGCGGTAGCACCGCTTTGGTCGATAGAATCGCTGGTGTGTCGATCTGCCGGGGTGAACAACAAAAAACTCAAAAGATTCAAATCTTTGGCTCCAAGTTTTGGAGCCCAAATTTGAATCCTCTTGAGTTTAAAATTTCCCTCTCTTGCAGGTTTAAAGTGCAGCAAGAAGAGTGAAAATCTTGAGGGAAAACTCTGCTCAAATAGTGTCAAAACTTCCTCTTACTCTTAAGTGTTTTCTTGTTCAAGAGAGGGTAAGAGCTTTGTAAGGGTTATCTTCTAAGCCCATCAAAAGAAGAGGTGTTACAAGGAGTTCTTCCTCGCCCATTGGAAGGAGGAAAGCTAGTGGAAAGCCGGTGTCCTCAAGCGAAGAGGAATCGGAAGTGGATGTAGGTCGGATGACCGAACCACTATAAAAATCTGGTTTGCATTTACGTTCTTGCTATTTACTTTGCTGCAAACCATTTTTACTTGCTACCTTATTTACACAATATCATCTTCATCTTATTACACATGCTTTCATGTTAAAACGTAATCTTTCCGGGTTCAAACGAAACATTGCATTCATTCGCATTTAAGTTTCGAACTTGCTTTAAATCGCTGAAAAGTTATCGTTTTATCCGCTGCACTAATTCACCCCCCCCCCCCTCTTAGTGCCGCTCGATCCCTAACAAGTCCAACTAGAGAAGGAGTCCTAATTAGAAGTTGGTTAGAAGTAGGAGTCTTAAGCAAGAGTCCTATTAGGAGTTGGGGCTTAGAAGCCCTATAAATAGCCATGTATTCATCCTCTTTAATCAATGAATAGATCAATCTTTTAGCAGCCTTTGTGCAGCAACTTGGAGGAAGGAACCCCTATAGAGTTCCAAGGAGGCCGATCCCCTATAGAGATCAACCCCAAGCTTAGAATCCGGAGGGTTCTAACACTTGGTATCAGAGCAGCGTTCTTGGCATCTCGCTGCCCTTCCATAGCCATCCACCAGCCCTCCACAACCACGCAAAGCAATTCCCACAATTGCTTAGAAGATCATCGCTGAATTCCGCCGTCATCTCCACCACCGTAGATCATCTTTTGATCTTCCCGTGAATTGCAACAGGTTCTGGTTATCTACCCTACTGCTGCTGCAATTTAGTTATCCTTATTCAAAAACTCTAAAAAAATTCGTTCCTATAATTGCTGCATAAAACTTTTCGTCGTAAAGTTTTCATCTCTACAACGAAAGTCGCACTGCAGAATTTCAGCCGCATAGCACTGCCTTTTTGATCTTGCTACTACGTTTTTTCTATCCAAATCTCTATGAAATTTTTACGACGGATTTGACACTTCCTAATAGTGGTTTTCCCTTGGTTTTGTCGAAAATTCTCAATAAAACCACTTATCTTTTACGTCCAATCTGCTACACTTTAGACGTAAAATCTGCTATAATACCTCTCCGTGATTCTCAATTTTGCCAAACCTCTTGTTGTTGTTTCTTCCTACGAAATTTTTACAGTATTACCTCTTCCTTATCAGTAGATCCCTTTGAGTTTTACTTGAATCTCTTTTGAAAATTTCTGGAAAAAATTATATCTTTACTGCTGGAATTTTTTCGCTAAAAATCTGGTATTGCACCTTTGTCCTTTTTTTCTTCTCCGTAACCTACCAAACCCTAGCCACCTTGCTGCCACAAACCAAGACGTCTTTAGGGCATCCCGCTAGCCTCAAGATGCAGCCATCATAACCTAGTTTTATAACCCTAACAGCATAAAAACCACAGCCCAAAATAGTAAACCATTACAAATTTGAACCCTTCAATCACCGATCCATTGTCCGAACCTTCCACCACCCCATGCCATTAACCCGTCAATAGAAAAAAGACAAGGGCATCTCTGATCTACAGACATATGCTATGGCTTCCCAAGATCCAATTGATGCCAAATTTGAAGCATGGGAATCTCGGATTGAATCACGGCTTGAATCGTGCTTGGAAGACAAATTATGCGCTTTGTTTGCAGAATTCAGAATTGGACAACCATCGAGTCCAACCAAACTACAGCAAGGAGAGAATTTAGAAAGGACCCCAGAGAAGGAGGGACAGCCCTTGGACATGCTACAGCCATGCATGAGGGTGGACTTCCCACGATGGGAAGAAGGAGACCCGGGGTGGATTTCGCGCCTAACGTTACTTTCGCTACTACCGAACGTCGGATAATGCTATGGTGGAGATTGCTATCATCCACCTTGAAGGAGATGCTATTCAATGGTACAATTGGCTGGAATATAATCATGGGGCTCCGACATGGAATCAATTTAAGAATGCACTTTGCTGAACTGCTTTGACCTACGGAGTATGAAAATATCGACGGCCAACTCGCAAAGATTCGACAAACCTCTACGATTCAAGAGTACCAAACCAGGTTTGAGAAGCTATCTTACCTTACTCGTGATTGGACTGACCGTCAATTGTTAGGAACATTTATCAAAGGACTCAAAGCCGTAGATAAAAGGGGAAGTTAAGGCGCGCGATGTACCTGCACTGTGATGGCTGCGATTTCTTTTGCCCGAATACAAGAAGAACGACTTAACCAAGATGCTCGGAGGATGAGAACCACTCATGGAACCTCAACATATAAACCTCCTTCTGCTCCCAACCATCCTTCGCTACCCACAAAATTGACAAGAGAAGAACTACGCGACCGATCAGCAAAGGGTCTTTGTTGGCATTGCGACGAGCCATGGAACCGCGATCATCGCTGCAAAAGGGGCCACCTCCTATTGATTGAACCTCTTGAAGACATGGAGGAGGAGGTCCAGAAGTATGAGGAAGAGGTCACGGATGAAGAACAGCAGCCAATTGATATTACGATGCATGCCCTTGCCGGTTATGCGAACCCGCAAACAATGAAAGTGGGAGGATTTCTGAAGCAACAACCAATCACCGTTCTTATTGACACCGGGAGCACTAATAATTTTATGAACAGCAAGGTTGCTGTCCGGATGGTCTTACCTATTGAGAATTGCAGCAGGTTCGATGTTAAAGTCGCAGATGGATGAATTTTGAAGTGTGATCGTAAGTACCCACGGGTGAAATGAAACTGTCGCAGACCAAGAGATAATTGCAAATTTTTCCTCCTCTCTCTCGATGATTATGAGGCCGTGCTTGGCATCGAATGGTTGATGACATTAGGTGATGTTTCCTGGAATTTTTGAAACTAATTATGAAATTTTACAGCAAGGGGAAACAGTGATATTGTACGGAAACGTGGGGCGTAACGATAATTTGCACAACGAATGGAGAAAGTTTTGCACAAAGCATGCAGCGGCTTTTTGGTACAACTTGAGCAGCAACCTAAGGGAGAGCCAACCAAATTTGAAGATCCAAACCTACTTCCTTGCTTGCTGAATTTTCAGATATATTTGACAAACCACGCAGCCTACCTCCTAACACGACACGATCATCGTGATACCGATTCTTCCAGGAAACCTCCAGCAAATACTCGACCATATTGGTATCCACATCTCCAAAAAGATGAAATAGAAAGGATTGTAAAAGAGATGCTTGAAACAGGAGTTATTCGGCCAAGTTGCAGCCCCTACTCTTCACCAAAGGCTCCTCGTGACGAAAGAAAGACGAACATGGCGAATGTGCGTTGATTACCAAGCTCTCGGCGACATAACCGTCAAGGACAAGTATCCTATTCCAGTAGTAGATGAATTGCTTGATGAATTAAAGGAGCACGAGTCTTCACAAAGTTGGACCTTCGATCCGGGTATCATCAAATACGAGGATAAGAAGACATGCGAAGAAGGCATACCAAAACTCACTTCCTTTCCGAGCCTTATGCTGATATTTTCTCGAATCTTCAAAGTCACTATGAATTTCTGCTTTCTTCAACAAAAGATAGAATATCTTGGGCATATCATATCAGAGGAATGGGTGATAGTGGACCCCTCCAAAATTGAAGCAATGCAGAATCGGCCAACCCCGAGGAACATAAAATCAACTGCGCGGCTTTCTTGGTTTAACAGGTTACTATCGTAAGTTCGTGAAAGACTATGGAAAGATCAGCACCCCTTACTTCCTTGCTGAAAAAGATGCTTTCCAGGTGGTTGGACAAAGCCACCACCGCCTTCGACGAACTTAAAGTCGCAATGATAACAACACCAATACTAGCATTACCCGACTTCGATGAGACTTTTATTATTGAAGTGATGCCTCCGGAGCGGAATTGGTGTTGTACTAATGCAAGATGGCCGACCCTCGCTTATACTAGTAAATGGCGTTATCTCCTTCCCACCTCAAGATGACTATTTACGACAAGGAGATGCTCGCGATTGTGCATCGATGTCCAAATGGAGACCGTAGCTTAATTGGGCGACGCTTTCACATCAAGACCGACCATAAAAGCCTAAAATATTTCTTGGAGCGCATCGGAGCAGAGCATACAGATTGGACTTACCCGCCACTCCCGAATCCATCCAGTCTTCCATGTATCATGTTTGAAGCTCAAGTTGGGACAACACGAGACACCCAAAGCCATCTACCAAATATAACTACCCAAGGAGAGCTCCAGACCCAACCAAGTGCCATTATTGATCGGCGACGATGACCTGCCATCTGAAGTGTTAATACGAAGGAGAACTACGATGACTTGAAGATCAAATTCCCAGAATTCATGGAACGCGACCTCGAGGACAAGGCTGATTTGAAGAGGGCGGCGGGTCTGTTAGGACTCTAGCTATGAGAGTCCTAATTTAGTTTCATTGATAAGGGCATTCATGTAAATCCTATCTAGTCGCCCCTTATTAAAGAGGTGAAGAGGCCGGCTAGGTTAGGGTTAGGTTGCTTCTTAGGAAAGGAGTCCTATTATAAGTAGGAGTTCTATTAGGAAAAGAGTCCTATTAGAAGTAGAAGTCCTATTAGGAAAGGAGTCCTATTATAAGTAAGAGTTTTATTAGGAAAAGAGTCCTATTAGAAGTAGAAGTCCTATTAGGAAGAGAGTCCTATTAGAAGTAGAAGTCCTATTTGGAAGAGAGTCCTATTAGAAGTAGAAGTCCAACTAGAGAATGAGTCCTAATTAGAAGTTGGTTAGAAGTAGGAGTCTTAAGCAAGAGTCCTATTAGGAGTTGGGGCTTAGAAGCCCTATAAATAGCCATGTATTCATCCTCTTTAATCAATGAATAGATCAATCTTTTAGCAGCCTTTGTGCAGCAACTTGGAGGAAGGAACCCCTATAGAGTTCCAAGGAGGCCGATCCCCTATAGAGATCAACCCCAAGCTTAGAATCCGCGGAGGGTTCTAACATATAATACCAAGAGTAGATGATCCTCTATTGACACTCAATTACCTTCTTAAGGTTGGCTACCATTCCCGATAAACGACTGTACTAGATCTAGAGCTTTCTAAACCTATAAGTTTGGCGTCAAAGAATGGAGTACTCATACAAGGCATCTTTGGTGTCTCAAGTCTAAGGACCAGACACACAAGTGGGACTACGGAATCACTATATGACGTTAGGTATTATTAACCATCCAGTATTTTATAGGTGGATCAATCAGTGAACTCATTCTCCAATAAACACCTACACTGTACCTCTAGTGTCTCCACACAAGTGACTATGAGACCAGGCGCCTCCATCATATAGACAAGTATACAGAACACCAGTCTATCTGGTTATCTCGATGTCCTCATTGAGTAACCTATGACTATGATGATTTAGGATCTGTGTTTAAAGATATATCGGTCTCATTATCATGATCTCATCATGATCTAATTCCCATTGCACAAATCCAAGGACATCACAATATTCATCCAGATAATGTAAGAAAATACCAGTAATAATATGAAAAGAGATCGACGCAGCATGTCACAGGTGCTAGTCATATGTGCCCTACAAGCCAATCACATGAGTGATGGCACTTGTGACTTGATATGCACTCTTTCTCTTTACTTATTATTAGGTATTTTATCACTTTATCTTGCGTGTTGTATATATTGTGATATCCTTGGATCTGTACAATGGGAATCGGATCGTAATGAGATCATGATAATAAGACCAATTCACCTTTAAACACAGACCCTAAATAATCCTAGTCATAGGTTACTCGAGAAGGACATCAAGACAACCGGATAGACTGGTGTGTTGTATATCCATCCATATAATGGAGGTGGCTGGTCTCATAGCTACTCGTATAAGGACACTAAGGGTACAGTGTAGGTGCTTATTGGGGAATGAGTTCACTGATTGATCCGCCTACCGAATGCTAGATGGTTATTGATACCTCACATCAGACAGCAATTCCGTAGTCCTAGTAGTGTATCTGGTCCTTAGACTTGAGACACCAAGGATGTCCTGTATGAGTACTCCACTCTTTGATACCGGACTTATAAGTTTGGAAAGTTCTAAATCTAGTACAACTGGTTATTAAGAGTGGTAGCCAACCTTACGAGGGCTATTGAGTGTCAATAGAGGATCATCCGCTCTTAGTATCATGAGAGGAATATCCTATATATTTTTGCTTGAACAAATCCTTGGCTAAGGTTATTCGGATTGAGAGAGAAAGAGTTCTCCGAGAGAATCCGACAAGAGCAAGACTCGAGGAAAGACCGTATGGGCCTGACAAATATAGGATCTCTAGGATATTAGTTGGATGAGGGACTATAGATACATGGTAACTGAGGACAGATAGGTCCAAAGGATTGGATTCCCCTGTATCATCTGGGGGTCGCGGCATAGTGGCCTGGTACGTCCGCAGTCGATGGGTTGGGTGAATTATTATAGAGATAATAATTCACTAAGTCAGAAGGGTTCTGATAAGTATGACTCACGGCCAGCTCGATATTGGGCCTAGAGGGTCACACACATATGGTAGGTGTTACGACGAGTAGAGGTTTGGATATGAGATATCCGTTGAACCCCCTATCTTATTGGATATCCATTAAGCCCCTAAATTATTGGATCCTAAGATGAGATCCAATAATTGCTAATAAGAGATTATTAGGTAGAGACCCACTAATCCAAGAGACTTGGGTAATTGGATGGAGATCTAATACCAAATAGGGTAAGATCCATTAGGGTTACAAGGGGCCTCTATAAATAGGAGGGAACCAAAGCTCTATAGGCTGGGGGTTTCTTTTGGTAGCCACCTTCTGTTCTCCTCTCCCCATAGAGGTGCACCATCATAGTCCCTGCCATGTGGATACCGCTAAAGAGGAGGACACTTGACCTTCTTCATCCTCTCCTACAGATCTGTAGGGATTCAGGAATATACGATCTCCTTAGGTGTTTTCTTTTACACATGCAGTTTTTGTGGATTTGTTTTGTTGCACCGATCTTCGCATGATGATGGAACCTTTCTATAAGAAATCTATGGTTTTATTTTTTGTTCTTCCACTGTGCATGAGATATCACCCCATAGGATTTTCCAACAGTGGTATCAAAGCTAGGTTATTCATGCGAAGATCGGATCTTAAACTATGTGTGTTGTGATTTAGAATATTTTTTATCATCAAAATCGTTGACACAAAAGGTGAGGAAGGGTAGCAAGTGTTGTAGCCCTTGCTGTGCTCGCACAACGACCGCAAGGCTGCTTGCAGCCTTGTTGCCTGCAACGACAGCGACGGCGATGGTTGCATGCAAGGAGCCCGCAGGCAAGCTGCGAGCGTAATAGGTGGTCGGCCCATCCTGCTCGCAAGATGCAGACAGAGACACCGGCCCCGGGCACGCGTGGTTGCGGTGCTACCCCGCCCGCGTGGCAGAGGCACCGCGGCAAGCCGCCACTGGGGCACCGCGTGCCCGCGAGGTCCCTGCGGGCAGCACCCATGGCGGCAACACTACCTGCAAGGCAGCGACGCTTGCCCATGGGGTAGCGCTGCCTACGAGGCAATGGCACTCGCCCACGAGCAAAAGTGCCCGCTGCGGCGGCGCCCGCAGGTAGTGGCCGCCGCCGGCATGGTGGCGATGGCCACAATGCAACAATGCAGCAAAGGGATTATGGTTTTTGAGTAAAAGATAATTTTACCCCTCAAAATTTTAAAAATTCAGGTTTATGTCCCTTTTGACAAAATGACCAAAATACCCCTTAGAATTTAAAAAATTCTCTGAATATCCCTACTTTCATAATATATATATATTAAATAGTTTAATTAGCTATTATTATTTATCTAGCAGTCCTATAAAATAATATATACATGTGATGTATGATGTGGACAGATGATCATGGACTTATGATGTGATGTGTGTACATGTGATTATTATTACTGAGGCCTACGAGCCTCTATTTTTTTCATTTATTGTCGGGCCTACGTGCCTGTAATTATGTTGTAATTACAAGAGGAGGCGCAGCGGTAGTAGGATCCATGAGGTCGAGACGGACGATTGGATGCATGGAGATGCATTGAGATGACAACAGAACCGACGAAGTGAGAAGGACGATTACAGGGCATGGAGATGCGTCGAAGCATACATAGATCTTGATATGAGTGATTGGGCCCACTAGCTCAAGCCTAATCACATTAGGATGTGGTCCATGATCATTTGGTGTGATTGCTTATGTGATGTATGATTAATTATACACCTACTAGATATGTATATATATTTGCATGCGATGTAGATATATATTAAATATGTATGTGTGTGACACATTATGTTAGGAGACCAAATCAAAAATCCCTTCTATTAATAATATTAAGTCGGTAAAGTGAGGTAATTAGATTGATCCACGTGGCCTTCTATCGTTATACGTAGGAACCGATTCCCGGTGTAGGTTGTGTTGGTCGAGTCCCTCGAGACTCACCTATATCGCGTTTTACTATCTTATCTACGATATAGAGATATCACCGGTGACCTAAGGACATGGTATGCTTGGTCGAGTCCCTCGAGATTATATCATCGAATCAGACTCATCTTATAACGATGGTGATGACCTAACCGAACATCATGATTGGTTGAGTCCCTCGAGGCCATGGTGGTTCAGAGTTTGAATAGGACGGGAATCACAAGTTGTGATTGGCAAGAGTTGCCTACCTTTACGGGCTTAACGTGATTGGTCGAGTCCCTCGAGATTACGTTAAGACGTCGATTGGATCCTGATCCCCACTAGAGATCCGTTGAGGGTCTCCGATTCACATATCGAAAGGTATTGTGTGTCTCGCAAAAAATCAGTGGGAATACATTAAGATAGAAGTTCTTATCTTAACTATTTAATTTTTATAAAGTCTACATGTTATTTATTTCTGCTATATCTTTAATTTTAGAAAAATATCGCTTTCAAATCCTTTACATGACATACTTGATGCCAACCACCTCACTGGTCCAAATTATATGGATTGGCTTTGCAATCTGAGAATCATTCTCACGGTGGAGAAAATCACGTACATCCTTGATATAGTGATCCCTACACCCGACGAAGGGGCAAGCGAGGATGAGATCGCTCGTTATGTAAAGTACATAGATGATTCTGCTCTTGCTTAGTATTATATATTATCCTCTATGACTACTGAGTTACAGAGACAGCATGAAAATATAGATGCTAATTCCATACTCTTGCATCTCTGCAAACTGTTTGAGGAATAGGGAAGAACTCAGCGATATGAGATATCAAAGAGTCTTTTCCATGCCAAGATGACTGAGGGGACACTAGTTCAGAACCTTGTCCTTAGGATGATTGAGTGGATTAAGAAACTCACATGTCTAGGAATGGTCTTAGAGGATAACCTGTGTATGGATCTTATGCTTCAGTCTCTACTAGATTCCTTTTCTTAGTTCATAATGAATTTTAATATGAACAAACTTGAGGTGACCCTCCTAGAGCTCCTCAATATATTGAGAGAAGCAGAGAGCACCATCAAGAAAGAGAAGCTAGTTCTCTATGCTAGTGAGACTAGAAAGAAAAGAAAGGCTGAGAAGTCCCTTAAGAAGGGCAAGGGCAAGGGCAAAATGGATAAGGCAAAGGTTGCCAAGAAAGACCCAACAAAGGACAAAGGCCGGTGCTTCCACTATGGCAAAAATAGGCATTAGAAGAGAAACTGCAAAGAATACCTTATAGAGAGGGTGAAACAGAAGCTTGGAGAAGCTTTAGGTACATTCATGATCAGTCTCCATTTATCAGAATCTTATAATAACACATGAGTATTGGATACCGGGAGTGCTTATCATATCTGCAATTCGTTGCAGGTTCTAGTAGGACCTAGGAGATTGAACAGAGGTGAGATGGACCTTAAGATGGGCAATGGAGCAAAGGTTACTACAGTGACTATTGGCAAAGTCACCTTACATCTGCTTGGTGGAGCTATTATTGCATTAGATGCATGCTATTATGTTCCTTCTATTATCAGAAACATTATTTCCATTTCATGTTTGATAGTTAGTGGATATAAATTAGTTTTTTAGAATAATGATTGTTCAATAATATTAGATGATGAGATCATCATGAGAGGAATATTGCATAATGATTTATTTATGCTAGATACAGCTCCACATATCATGAGTGTAAGTGAGTATAAGAGGAAATGAGAAGAGGTGAATAATGCATATCTGTGGCATTATAGGCTAGGTCACATCCATGAGGGAAGGATTCAAAAGTTATTGAAGAATGGATATCTAGATCCAATTGACTATGAGTCATATGCGACTTGTGAACCTTGCCTTTGGGGAAAGATGACTAACTCTCCATTTAGTAGAACTGGAGAGAGCCACTGAGTTACTAGAACTCATACATAGTGATGTATGTGGTCCCATGTCAACTCATGTCATAGGTGGTTATTCATACTTTATTTCTTTCACTAATGATTTCTTAAGATACAGACATATGTACTTGATGAAGTACAAGTTTAAGGCTTTTGAGAAATTCAGGGAATATAAGAATGAAGTGGAGAACCAGGCAAAAAAGAGTATTAAAACCCTTCGATCATATCGAGGAGGTGAGTACTTAAGTATAGAATTCACCTAGTTCCTTAAAGACCATGGGATTTTATCCCAATGGACTATAGCTTAATAGTATATCAGAAAGGAGGAATCGCATACTGTTAGACATGGTGCGTTCCATGATGAGTTTTGCCGACCTACCCATCTCATTCTAAGGATATGCCCTAGAGACCATAGCTTACCTTCTGAACAGAATTCCACCTAAGTCAGTAATGTCTACTCCATATGAGATATAGAATGGGAAGAAGCCCGATCTTAAGGTTGTTAAGATTTGGGGCTGCCCTACCCACGTCAAGAGATACAACCACGACAAGTTGGAATCCAGGATGGAACGGTGCAAGTTCGTGGGATACCCTAAGGAAACTTGTGAGTATTATTTCTATCACCCTGAGGACCAAAAGGTCTTTATAGCCAAGAGAGCAGTGTTCCTTGAGAAGGAACACATTCTTGGAGGAGACAGTGGGAGCATGATAGAGTTGAGCGAGGTTAGAGAACCTAGCTCAAGCATCATTCCATAGTCAGAATCTGTTCAGATACCTAGCACACAAGTTCCAACTTAAAGTAGGTCCGGTAGAGTATCCCATCCTCCTGAGCAATATATGGGACATATCAAAGGGGAGGATGTTGACGATATTGATCCTCAAACCTACGATGAGGCTATTATAAGCATAGACTCCGGGAAATGGCAATAAGCCATGAATTCAGAAATGGATTCCATGTACTCCAATAAGGTTTGGACTAGTTGATATACCCAAGAGTATTGTACCCATTGGCTACAAGTGGATCTTCAAAAAGAAGATTGGAGCAGATGGAAAGGTAGAGACCTATAAAACAAGGCTAGTGGCTAAGGGGAATCGTCAAAGGCAAGGTGTTAACTATGACGAAACTGATAGAACCCCAGAGGAATTCTATAGAGATTGATCTTTGAGGGGGATCAACCCTTGGAACGCTATAGGGGTTCCACCCTCCAAGTAGCCTGGTGGCTGCAATTGTAGATTGATCTTTCTTATTCCAAAGAGGTAGAGGCTACAAGCTTATATAGAGCTCCAAACCCTAGCCCTGGGGGTTGCTTCCTAAGTGAACTATCCAATTTACCCTCAACCTTAGCGGGCCGGCCCAGTAACAAGGGGGGCGGCGGCTAAGAAGCCCAAAGACCCAAATATAAACCCTAGCCTCTCTTCTTTATAGGATAGAGGTGGCTAGGTGGGGTTTATTACATTCTCACAGGGTTTTTATTAGCTGCTACATGGTTGAGTAGGACCTAACCCTGCTAGGGTCCTATCAAGGGAACCCCTATAGCGTTCCAAGGGTTGATCCCCCTCAAAGATCAATCTCTATAGAATTCCTCTAGGGTTCTATCATTTGGTATCAGAGCAGCGATCTTGCTGCTTTTGCTGCCATCCCTGCCGCCCACCATTAGCCAAGCAATTCCCACAATTGCTCTTGGCGTCGTCGTCTCCACCGTCATCTCTTGGCGTAGATCAAATCAATCTCTGATCGCACCTCCAATTGCATCGAGAGATCTGGTATTTTTCTACCACCAATACCTTTTGCTGCTGCAATTTTTCATCTAAAATATCAAAAGAAGTTTTCTATCGATCCTTGCTGCGAATTCCTTGCGTCGCCAAAAGTTACATCTTTGCAAACGAAGGATTCTTTGCAAAAATTTCAGCCATTTTTGCTACCTTTAACCGATCTAATTGTTATCCTTTTTGAACGAAATTTTTTGTGCACCTCATAGATCATCTTGGCTCCCATACGTGATTGATCTATTGTGGAATTCATCACAAAAACAAATTCGTGTGTTGCTGCAATCTCTCATCACAAACTGCTGAAATTTTTGACGAGATTTACGCTATCGCAACTTGCACCGATTTCTTCTTTGCTTTCTTTGCCGAAATTTCTTGATCCAATTTGTTATCCTTGTTGCTATCTAAACTAAGATTCTACCATCAAAACCCCTCCTCAAATCCCTGAGTTTTAGCTAGAAATTTAGTCGAGAAATCGCTATTTCTTCGACGACAATTCTTCTCTTCTGAGGCAGCGCACATAGGCAGCAATTGCTACTGATTTTGTCAAATCTTTACTGCGATCTACCACAGATCTAAAACCCTCTTCCCTAACCCTTATCCACTACCATCTTAGCCCAAAACTCCATCAAATCGCAGCCCCAAATAGCACCCAAAAATAGCCACAAAACAAGCCTAAACCGTAACCTACATCCACCGATCCACAAACCCTTTCAACCACCACTTCCCTCAAACAATTCATGCCTTTAACCCGGCAACAAAGAGAGATCTTAATGTTACAGATCTAGAGTCATATACTATGGCATCCGAGGAGGCGATAAATGCTAAATTCGAAGCCTTCGAGGCGCGAATGGAGGATAAGATTCTCTCTCTTTGCTTCGAACTCGGCTCAGTAGAACACCGAGCCCAAAGAAATCTCATCAAGGAGAGAGCTCTGACTGAAGAGATGACTCCCAAGAGAAGGGAGGCTCTATGATCGATCCCTACTATCCACGCATGAGGGTGGACTTCCTAGATGGGAAGAAGGAGACCCGATTGGTTGGATCTCATTCGAGCGATATTTTCGGTACCACAAAACCGCAGATGCATCTATGGTAGAAATTGCAGCTATACATCTTGAAGGAGATGCCATACAATGGTTTGATTGGTTTGAACATACTCATGGAGTCCTCTCATGGCGACAATTCAAAGAAGGACTGCTGATCCGTTTGACCAACCGAGTACGAAACATCGACGGACAACTAGCAAAGATCCGACAAACCTCCACCATCCAAGAGTATCAAACCAGGTTTGAAAGGTTATCTAATCAAACTCGTGATTGGTCTGAAAAACAATTATTGGGGACATTTATTGAGGGCTTGAAGCGGAGATCCGGGAGAAGTTAAAGCGCGACAACCGTACACGCTTATGGCAGCCATCTCTTTACGACTTGGGAGGAGCGATTGAACCATGAAGCCCGGAGGACTAGGGTCACTCCCCGACCAGAAATATTGAAGCCCTCAGCCTTGCCTACTATTAGCCGAGCTCCTGCACCAAAAAGGTTGACAAGAGAAGAGCTTCGAGACCGATCTGCTAAGGGGTTATGTTGGCATTGTGACGAGCCGTGGAGCCGCGAGCATCGCTGTAAAAGGGACACTTCTTGTGATTGAACCAGTGGAAGAAGAGATCAGTGAACAGCTAGAAGAGAGTCTTGAACATGAGGATGAAAATGTGGAAGAAGAGCCACAATCGGTCGACTTTATGGTACATGCGCTAGCTGGCTACTCAAATCCGCAAACGATGAAAGTTGGAGGCCTGCTCAAACAACAACCGATCACCGTTCTCATCCATACAGGCAGCACTAATAACTTTCTAAACAGTAAGGTTGCTGCTCGGATGGCACTCCATATCGAAGGTTGCAGCAAGTTCGACGTAAAGGTCGCCGACGGTCGAATCCTAAAATGCGACCAAAGATGCCCGAGTGAAACTATTACTACTGAGGACCAAGAAATTATGTGCCGACTTCTTCCTCCTACCAATTGATGATTATGAGGTGGTGTTGGGCATAGAATGGTGGCGACACTAGGTGATGTCTCTTGGAACTTTTCCAAATTGATTATGAAATTCTATTGCAAAGGTAAACATGTCACCCTATCTTTGAAGCGCGAAGCAACGTAACCACCGTTTCAACCCAACGAATGGAGAAAATTTTACACAAGATAAATGGTGGCTTTCTTATGCATCTCCAGCAGCAACGAGAGGGGAGAAAACAGAAATTAAAAATCAAAAGATCACCCAACTGCTTGTTGAATTTGATGATGTTTTGCTTTGAACCATGCGGTCTTCCTACTACTCGGCAACATGACCACCGGATTCCAATCCTTTCGGGCAAACCACCAGCAAACACTCGGCCTTACCGCTATCCTCATGTCCAGAAGGATCCAGAAACCAGCAACATCATCAAAAAATTGGAGGAGGATCCAAGTGCAATAGCTCACTATACTTGGGATTCGAGGATCTACGCTATAAAAGGTCAGATTGTGCTTATACCAAACTCCCTTGCATCAAAGTTATTCTGCATGAAATGCACTCCACACCTTCAAAGAGGCACTCTGGATTTCTAAGAACCTACAAAAGAGTGAAGCAAAACTTTTATTGGAAAGGGATGAAAAAAATTATTTCGAATACGTAGCATAATGTGATGTATGTCAACGAAAAGGGTGAAACAGTTGGCAAGTCCAGGGAAACTACAACCACTACCCATACCGGACTCGGTGTGGGTGACATCTCCATGGACTTCATCGAAAGGTGTCACCTTCAAAGGTAAAAGCACAATCCTTGTGGTGGTTGATCGACTTACGAAATATGCTCATTTTTGTTTAGTCGTAATCCCTACACTCTTCATTAGTATTGCTCAGATTTTCATAGAAAATATTGTTAAACTACATAGGATGCCAAGGTCCATTGTAAGTGATCGTGACAGATCTTCACTAGTAAATTTTGGACCGAGTTATTTCGATTCTGAGGCACCAAACTCAAGATGAGCACTGCATACCATCCACAAACCGACGACAAAGCAGAAGTGGTGAACAGATGTTTAGAGACATACCTTCGTGTTTCACTAGTGATCGACCAAAGGAGTGGACGAAATGGCTCCCTGGGCCGAATGGTGGTACAATACTACATATCATTCATCTACAAAATGTACCCCATATGAAGCATTATATGGTTGGCGGCTCTTGTGATTCCAAAGTATGTAATTGGCTCGGCTAAGGTAGATTAGGTTGACCAAGATTTAATTGACAGGACAAACTCCTACAATTGCTAAAGGATAATCTCTATATTAAAGCTTCAAGCTAGAATGAAGCAGCAAGTTGACACACGAAGAAGTGAAAGAGAATTTTTAGTAGGAGATTGGGTTTATCTTCGCCTACAACCATACAAGCAACTATCCATCAACACACGAGCCTCCATGAAGCTATCTCCACGTTTTTATGGGCCCTATCGGATCATAGAGCGTATTGGAGCCGTGGGCGTCTGATGACTTAAATTACCCGAAGATGCCAAAATTCACCTGTCTTCCACGTGTCATGCTTGAAGCCTAAGTTGGGAGAACACGAGACACCCTGATCCAAGCGCCCAACACCACTGATGATGGAAATATTCAAGCCCAACCACAAGCTATCCTCGACCAGCAGAGTCGTGATACGTCGTCGACGTCCCTCTCTTGAAGTACTAGTACATTGGACTAATTTACCACTCAAAGATGCCACATGGGAATCATATGAGGAGTCAAGTCCCGGTTCCTAGAGTTCATGGAACCCAACCTTGAGGACAAGGTGATTTAAGAGGGCGGGCTTGATAGGACCCTAGCAGAGGGTTAGGTCCTACTCAACCATGTAGCAGACTAATAAAAACCCAGTGAGAATGTAATAAACCCCACCTAGCCACCTCTATCCTATAAAGAAGAGAGGCTAGGGTTTATATTTGAGTCTTTGGGCTTCTTAGCCGCCGCCCCCTTGTTCTTGGGCCGCCCGCTAAGGTTGAGGAGTAAATTGGGTAGTTCACTTAGAAGCAGCCCCGGGGCTAGGGTTTGGAGCTCTATATAAGCTTGTAGCCTCTACCTCTTTGGAATAAGAAAGATCAATCTACAATTGCAGCCACCAGGCTACTTGGAGGGTGGAACCCCTATAGCGTTCCAAGGGTTGATCCCCCTCAAAGATCAATCTCTATAGAATTCCTCTGGGGTTCTATCAGAAACTTTCTCACCTGTAGCCATGCTAAAATCCATTCGAATTCCATTAGCTATTGTAGGACACTATGATTATGAGATCTGATAGATGAACGTTAAAACAACATTTCTCAATGGCAACCTCGAGGAGGAGGTGTATATGATATAGCCTGAGGGATTCGTGTCTAGGGATAACCCAGATAAGTTGTGCAGGTTACTTAGGTCCATTTATGGACTGAAGCAAGCTTCCCAAAGTTAGAACATAAGATTTGATGAGGCAATCAAATCTTATGACTTCGTTAAGAATGAAGATGAGCCTTATGTATACAAGAAGGTAAGTGGGAGTACTATCACCTTTTTAGTATTATATGTGGAAGACAATTTGATCATTGGGAATGATGTAGGAATGCTCTCCATAGTAAAGGCTTAGCTATCTAGGCACTTCTTTATGAAAGACTTAAAGGAAGCATCCTACGTATTAGGGATACAAATTTATAGAGATAGATCCAAGAGGATACTTGGCTTGTCCCAGTCCAGGTACATAGATATCATTATCTAGGAGTATGTCCCCAAAGACTCCTAAAGAAAGGGCACACATGGATATGATACCATATGTCTCAGTGATAGGATCTATCATATATGCTATGCTATGTACCAAGCCTGATATAGCACATGCTTTGAGTTTTACGAGCAGGTATCAGGTAGATCCAGGCTTGGAGCACTGAAAAAAAGTAAAATATATCCTTAAGTACTTGAGAAGGACTAAGGATCTTTTACTAGTATATGGAGGCAGTAGCCTCAGGGTTGAGGGTTACATGGACAAGAGCTTCGATTTCGATGTCGATGATAGTAAGTCTAATTTAGGGTATGTGTTCACTTTGAATGGAGGAGCAGTATGCTGGAAGAGTTCTAAGCAAGATACTACTACTGACCCAACCACAAAGGCAGAATATATTGCTACAGCAAAGGCAACAAAGGAGAAAGTCTGGATTACGGAGTTTATCACAGATTTGGGACTCATGTCGAGCAGCGAGGATCTGATTCTCTTATATTATGACAACTATGGGGTGATTACTTAAATAAGGGAACCTGGGTCTCATCAGAAGTGTTCTAAGGAGGTTCTAGCTTATTAGAGAGATCGTGGCCCGAAGAGATGTATTAGTGGAAAGAGTTTCATCCGAAGATAACATTGTAGATACACTGACAAAGCCATTGACTCATATTGTCTTTGAGTGTCACAGAGGTCTAATGGGGATCAAACATGTTAGTGATTAGCTTTAGGTCAAGTGGGAGATTGCTAGTCATATGTGCCCTGCAAGCCAATCACATGAGTGATGGCACTTATGACTTGATATGTAGTCTTTCTCTTTGCTTATTATTAGGCATTTTATCACTTTATCTTACGTGTTGCATATATTGTGATGTCCTTGGATCTATGTAATAGGAATCAAATCGTGATAAGAAAACGATAATGAGATCGATTCACCTTTAAGCACAGATCCTAAATAATCATAGTCACAGGTTACTCGAGAGGGACATCGAGACAACCGGATAGACTCATGTACTGTATACCCATCCATATGATGGAGGTGGCTGGTCTCATAGCTACTTGTGTGGGGACACTAAGGGTACAGTGCAGGTGCTCATTAGGGAATGAGTTCACTGATTGATCTACCTACGGAATGCTGCATGGTTATTGGTACCTCACGTCAGATAGTGATTCTATAATCCCAGTAGTGTATCTGGTCCTTAGACTTGAGACACCAAGGATGTCCTGTATGAGTACTCTACTCTTTAATACCGGACTTATAGGTTTAGAAAGTTCCAAATCTAGTACAACCGGTTATTGGGAGTGGTAGCCAACTTTACAAGGGCTATTGAGTGTCAATAGAGGATCAACTGCTCTCGATATCATGAGAAGAATATCCTATATATTCTTGCTTGAACAAATCTTTGGCCAAGGTTATTCAGATTGATAGAGAAAGAGTTCTCCGGGAGAATCCGATAAGAGCAAGACTCGAGGAGAGACCGTATGGGCTTGATAGCACCATGCCCGATATAGGATCTCTAGGATATTAGTTGGATGAGGGACTATAGATACATGGTAACTAAGGACGGATAGGTCCAAAGGATTAGATTCCCCTGTATCATATGGGGACAGTGGCGTAGTGGCCTTGTACGTCCGCAGTCGATGAGTTGGGTGAATTATTATAAAAATAATAATTCACTAAGTCAGAAGGAGTTTTGACAAGTATGACTCATGGCCAGCTCGATATTGGACCTAGAGGGTCACACACATATGGTAGGTATTACGACGAGTAGAGGTTCGGATATGAGATATCCGCTAGAGCCCCTATCTTATTGGATATCTATTAAGCCCCTGAATTATTGGATCCTAAGATGAGATCCAATAATTGCTAATAAGAGATTATTGGGTAGAGACCCACTAATCCAAGAGGCTTGGGTAATTGGATGGAGATCCATACCCAATAGGGAAAGATCCATTAGGGTTTACACGGGGCCTCTATAAATAGGAGGGAACCAAAGCTCCTCAAAGAGGTACATCATCACAGTCCCTGTCATGTAGATACCGCTAGAGAGGATGACACTTGACCTTCTTCATCCTCTCCTATAGATTTGCAAGGATTCAGGGATATACGATCTCCCTAGGTATTTTTTTTTATACATATAGTTTTCACGAATTTGTTTTAATGCACCAATCTTCACACGACGATGGAACCTTTCTACAGGAAATCTATTGTTTTGTTTTTTGTTCTTCCGCTATGCATGAGATATCGTCTCATCGAATTTTCCAACAACAGATGTCATCACTCACGTGATTAACTTATAGGGCACCTATAACTAATAATCTCCTACTTGACCTAAAGTCAATCACCTACATGTTTGATCCTCATCAGACCTCTATGACGCTCAAATATAATCTAAATCAATGGCTTTGTCAGTGGATTTGCAATGTTATTTTCAGATGGAACTCTTTCTACTACTACATCTCCTCAGGCCACGATCTCTCTGATCAGGTGGAACCTCCTCAACGTACTTAGACTTCTAATAAGACCTGGGTTCCTTTGTTGGAGTGATCGCCCTGTTGTTGTCATAATATATGGGAATTGATTCCACGCTATTTGTTACGATTCCCAAGTCTGTGATGAACTTCTTCATCCATACACCCTCTTTTGTTGCTTTTGGCACAATAATGTATTCTACCTCTGTGGTCGAGTCAGTAGTAGTATCTTGTTTAGAACTCTTCTAACTTACTATCGCTCTATTCAGGATAAACACACCCTGAATTCAACTTGCTATTGTCAACATCAAAATGGAAACTTGAGTCTGTATAGCCCTCGATCTGGAGAGTACCTCCTCCATATACTAGTAAAAGATCATTAGTCCTTCTTAAGTACTTAAGGATACACTTTACTACTTTCTAGTTCTCCAAGCCTGGATCTTCCTGATACCTGCTCGTGACACTCAGAGCATGTGCTATATCAGGCCTGGTACATGATAGAACCCTAGAGGAATTCTATGAAGATTGATTTTTGAAGGGGATCAACCCTTGGAACGCTATAGGGGTTCCACCCTCCAAGTAGCCTAGTGGCTGCAATTCTAGATTGATCTTTCTTATTCCAAAGAGGTGGAGGCTACAAGCTTATATAGAGCTCCAAACCCTAGCCCTAGGGGCTGCTTCCTATGTGAACTACCCAATTTGCCCTCAACCTTAGCGGGCCGGCCCCGTAACAAGGGGGGCGGCGGCTAAGAAGCCCAAAGACCCAAATATAAACCCTAGCCTCTCTTCTTTATAGAATAGAGGCGGCTAGGTGGGGTTTATTTCTCTCTCACAGGATTTTTATTAAATCCTACATGGTTGAGTAGGACCCAACCCTGCTAGGGTCCTATCAAGCCCATCCTCTTCGAATCAGCCTTGTCCTCAAGGCTGGGGTTCCATGAACTTAGTGAACCGGGTCTTCAACTCCTCATATGATTCCCATGTGACATCTTCGAGTGGTAAATTAGTCCAATGTACTAGTACTTCAGTAGAGGGACGTCGACGACGCATCACAACTCTGTAGTCGAGGATGGCTTATGGTTGGGCTTGAATATTTCCATCATCAGTGGTGTTGGGCAGTTGGATCTGGGGTGTCTCGTGTTCTCCCAACTTGGGCTTCAAGCATGACACGTGGAAGACAGGGTGAATTTTGGCATCTTTAGGTAATTTAAGTCTATACGCTACAGCTCCAATACGCTCTATGATCTGATAAGGCCCATAAAAATGTGGAGATAGCTTCATGGAGGCTCGTGTACTGATAGATAGTTGTTTGTATGGCTGTAGGCGAAGATAAACCCAATCTCCTACAAAAAATTTTCTTTCGCTTCTTCGTGTGTCAGCTTGTTGCTTCATTCTAGCTTGAGCGGTAGAGAGATTATCCTTTAGCAGTTGTAGGAGTTTGTCCCTGTCAATTAAATCTTGATCGACCTGATCTGCCTTAGCCGAGCCAATTACATACTTTGGAATCACAGGAGCCAGTCGACCATATAATGCTTCATATGGGGTACATTTTGTAGATGAATGATATGTAGTATTGTACCACCATTCGGCCCAGGGGAGCCATTTCGTCCACTCCTTTAGCTGATCACTAGAAAAACACCGAAGGTATGTCTTTAAACACCTATTCATCACTTCTGTTTGGCCGTTAGTTTGTGAATGATATGCAGTGCTCATCTTAAGTTTGGTGCCCTGCAACTAAAATAACTCGGTCCAAAATTTACTAGTGAAGACCCTGTCACAATCACTTACAATGGACCTTGGCATCCCATGCAGTTTAACAATATTTTCTATGAAAACCTGAGCAATACTAACAGCAGTGTAGGGATTTCGCACAGCACAAAAATGAGCATATTTCGTAAGTCGATCAACCACCATAAGGATTGTACTTTTACCTTTGGAAGGTGGCAGCCCTTCGATGAAGTCCATGGAGATGTCAGTCCATACCGAGTCAGGTATGGGTAGTGGTTGTAGTTTCCCTGGACTCGCCACTGTTTCATCTTTTTGCTGTTGACATACATCACATTATGCTACACATTCAGAAATAATTTTTTTCATCCCTTTCTAGTAAAAGTTTTGCTTCACTCTTTTGTAGGTTCTTAGAAATCCGGAGTGCCCTACTGAAAGTGTGGAGTGCATTTCATGCAGAATGACTTTGATGCAAGGGGAGTTTGGTATAAGTACAATACGACCTTTATAGCGTAGATCCCTGGAATCCCAAGTATAGTGAGCTATTGCACTTGGATCCTCCTCTAATTTTTTTATGATGTTGCTAGTTTCTGGATCCTTCTTCCATTCCTCCCTAATGCCCTTGAGGAAGCCGGTGGTAGGAAGAGAGATGGCCAAAAATTCAGCTTGTTGAGGGAGCCGTGAGAGTGCATCTGCAACAACGTTTTCTTTTCCCTTTTTGTAAATAATTTCATAATCAAATCCGAGAAGTTTGGTTACCTATTTTTCTGCCCCAGGGATGATATCTTCTACTCCAAAAAATACTTAAGGCTTCTATGGTTAGTTTTAATCTGAAATCGTCGGCCAATAAGGTAGGGTCTCCACTTTGTTACTGCGTGCACAATGGCGAGCATCTCCTTATCATAGATAGACATTTTTTGATGAGAGGGAGATAACGCCTTGCTAGTGTATGTGAGTGGTCGACCATCTTGTATGAGAACGGCTCCAATTCCAAGTCCCGATGCATCGACCTCAATGATGAAGGGTCGGCTGAAATCTGGTAGCACTAGCACCGGTGTCGTCGTCATGGCTGCCTTAAGTCTGTCGAAGGCAGTGAAGGCTTTGTTCGACCATAAGAAGGCATCTTTTTTAGTAGAGAAGTGAGGGGGGCACTAATCTTCCCATAGTCCTTCACGAATTTTTGGTAGTAGCCCATTAGTCCAAGGAACCCATGCAGCAATTTCACATTTGTAGGTTTCGGCCAGCCTTACATTGCTTCGATTTTTGTTGGGTCTATGGCCACTCCTTCTGATATTATATGCCCAAGGTACTCTACTTTTTGCTGGAGAAAGCTGCACTTTGATAGCTTAACAAAAAGAGTATTCTCCCGAAGAATCGTCAAAACAATTCATAAGTGCAAAAAATGAGTCTCAAGAGAAGGGCTGTAAATGAGAATATCATCAAAAAATACCAGCATAAATTTACGAAGAAAGCTCTGAAAAATATCGTTCATGAGACTTTGGAAGGTTGAAGGAGCATTAGTGAGTCCGAAGGGCATTACCAAGAATTCATAATGGCCGTTATGAGTGCGGAAAGTAGTTTTTGGGATGTCGCCTTCACATACCCGAATTTGGTGGTAACCGGATCGAAGGTCCAACTTCGTGAAGACTCGAGCTCCTTTTAATTCATCAAGAAGTTCATCCACCACTGGTATTGGGTACTTATCCTTGACGGTGATGTCATTTAGAGCTCGGTAGTTGATGCACATCCGTCAAGTTCCGTCTTTCTTGCGCACAAGTAGCACTGGTGAGGAGTAGGGGCTACAGCTTGGTCGAATCACCCCTGTTTCGAACATTTCCTTCACGATCTTCTCAATTTCATCTTTCTGGAGGTGAGGATAGTGGTAAGGCTGAGTGTTTGCTAGTGGTTTGCCCGAAAGGATTGGAATTCGGTGGTCATATTGCCGAGTAGGACGAAGACTGCGCGGTTCAGCAAAAACATCGTCAAATTCAACAAGCAGTTGGGTGATATTTTGATCTTTAATTTCTATTTTCTCCCCCTCTGGTTGCTGTTGGAGATGCATAAGAAAGATACCATCTATCTTGTATAAAACTTTCTCCATTCGTTGAGTTGAAACGGTGGTTACATTGCTTCCATGCTTCCCATGTAGGGTGACCTGTTTGCCTTTGTAATAGAATTTCATAATCAATTTGGAAAAGTTCCAAGAGATATCACCTAGTGTCATCAGCCATTCTATGCCCAGCATAGCCTCATAATCATCAATTGGCAGGAGAAAGAAGTCGGCAATAATTTCTTGGTCCTATAGTAATAGTTTCACTTGCGGGCATCTTTGGTCGCATTATAGGATTCGACCGTTGGCGACCTTTATATCGAACTTGCTACAACCTTCGATGTGGAGCACCATCCAAGCAGCAACCTTACTATTTAGAAAGTTATTAGTGCTGCCTATATCGATGAGAATGGTGATCGGTTGTTGTTTGAGCAGGCCTCCAACTTTCATCGTTTGCGGATTTGAGTAGCCGGCTAGCGCATGTACCGTAAAGTCGGTCGATTGTGACTCTTCTTCTACATCTTCATCCTCATGTTCAAGACTCTCTTCTGGCTATTCACTGATCTCTTCTTCCACTGGTTCAATCACAAGAAGTCTCCCCTTTTTGCAGCGATGCTCGCAGCTCCACAGCTCCACAGCTCGTCACAATACCAACATAACCCCTTGACAGATCGGTCTCGAAGCTCTTCTCTTGTCAACTTTTTTAGTGCAGGAGCTCAGCTTATAGTAGGGGGGGCTGAGGGCTTCGATATTGCTGGTCAGGAGTGACCCTAGTCCTTCGGGCTTCGTGGTTCAATCGCTCCTCCTGAAGTCGTGCGAAAGAGATGGCTACCATAAGCGTGTACGATTATCGTGCTTTAACTTCTCCCCGGATCCTAACTTCAAGCCCTCAATAAATGTCCTCAATAACTATTTTTCAGACCAATCACGAGTTTGATTAGATAACCTTTCAAACCTAGTTTGATACTCCTAGATGGTGGAGGTTTATCGGATCTTTGCTAGTTGTCCGTCGATGTTCTCGTAATCGGTTGGTCCGAAACGGATCAGCAGTCCTTCTTTGAATTGTCGCCATGAGAGGACTCCATGAGTGTGTTCAAACCAATCAAACCATTGTATGGCATCCCCTTCAAGATGTATAGCTGTAATTTCTACCATAGATACGTCCGTGGTTTTGTGATACCGAAAATATCGCTCTGTGCGTGAGATCCAACTAATCGAGTCTCCTTCTTCCCATCTAAGGAAGTCCATCCTCATGCGTGGGTAGTAGGGATCGGTCATAGAGCCTCCCCTCTCCTGGAAGTCATCTCTTCGATCAGAGCTCTCTCCTTAATGTGATTTCTTTAGGCTCGTTGGTTGACCCAAACTGAGTTCGACAAAGTGGATAAAGGTTAGGGAAGAGAATTTTAGATCTGTGGTAGATGGCAGTAGAGATTTGACAGAATTTTGTGGAAGTTGCTACCGATATGCGCTGTCTCGTAAGAGCAGAATTATCGTTAAAGAAATAACAGTTTCTTGACCAAATTTCTAGCGAGAACCCAAAAATTTGAGGAGGGGATTTGACTGCAGAATCTCAGTTTAAATAACAGCAAGGATGACAACTTGGATCAAGAAAAATTTGGCAGCATAACAACAAAGAATTCGGTGCAAGTTACGATAGCAAAATTCTCATCGAAAAATTTCATCGGTTTGTGACGAAAACTTGCAGCAACACAGTAATGTTTTAGAGATGAATTCTATGATAGATCAATCCTAGATGAAAGCCAAGATAATCTATGAGGTGCTCAAGAAATTTTGTTCAAAAAGGATAGCAATAGATTGGTTTAAAGGTAGCAAAATGCGGCTGAAATTTTCTACATCAATCCTTCGTTCGCAAAGATGATAACTTTTACAACGAAAAGAATTCGTAGCAAGGGATAGATAGTAAGACCCTTTTTTTTGGTATTTTAAATGGCAAATTGTAGTAGCAAAAGGTATTAGTGATAGGAGAATACTAGATCTCTGATGCAATTGGAAGCGACGGTATTAGATTGATTTGATCTGCGGTAGAAGATAAAGGTGGAGACGGTGACGTCAAGAGCAATTATGGGAATTGCTTGGTTGATAGTGGGTGGCAAGGATGGCAACAAAAGTAGCAAGATCGCTACTCTGATACCAGATGATAGAACCCCAAAGGAATTCTATGGAGATTAATCTTTGAGGGAGATTAACCCTTAGAACGCTATAGAGGTTTCACCCTCCGTGGTAGTCGGCCAAATGGCTGCAAAGTAGATTGATCTTTTCTTATTCCAAAGAGATGGAGGCTACATGCTTATATAGAGCTCCAAACCCTAGCCCTAGGGGCTGCTTCCTTGAAAGGATCAAAAGGTACTAAGAGGGGGGGGTGAATTAGTGCAGCGGATTAAACTCGTATTCTTGAAACCGATTTATAAAGAAACACAAGTTCGTGGAAGAATTGATTCGACGAAAGAGAACTTGAAAGTAATTGCTTGTGAAAAGGAACTAACTAAGAACTTGCAGCCAAGAAATGAAGTGATTTCAGAAATGTAAACACTCACACATTTAAGGACACAATGATGTATAGTGGTTCGGTCAAATGACCTACATCCACTCTTGAAGCCTTTGCGATGAGGCTCCGCTCTTCCACTAGCAAGTCCTTTGAAGGGAAGGATCAAACACCCCTTTACAACCCTTTACAAGATGTTCACACTTGTACAAGATCTCTCAAGAAGAAGAAAAGGTGAACACTTAGCAAAGAATACAACACTTTTCAAAAACTCTTCAAAAGCTCAAGACTCAAACTTTTTGCTCAAAGGGTAACCCTTTCAGGTGAGAAAGGGGGTATTTATAGATCCAAAAGTGGATTTAAAATTGGGCTCCAAATTCCAAGTGAATTTGGAGTTCCCGGTTTACAGTGGTCAAAGCGGTGCCACCGCCTTTGTCGAAGCGGTGCCACGCTTGTGTCGATCTTTGACGATCTGAAGCGGTGCCACCGCCCAGGCGGTGATGCTACGCTCGATCCGGTGGCCCGGGGCGGTGCCACTTGACCAGCGGTTCCACCACCGTCGATGTATGAAGCGGTGCTACGCCCCAGCAGCGTTCCACCGCTTGTGTGTGTGTGGCGGTGCTACCGCCCGGTGGCGGTTCCACCGCCCCAGGCTTAGCGTTCCACCGCCCCAGGCTTGGCGGTTCCACCTCTTACCCCATTCGGACAGAGTGAATGGGGCTGTTTAGATCTCAACTTGACACAAGATGGTGCCTGGTTGGCTCCTCACTGAATTTTGGGCAGGATTTATTTCTTAAATCCTTTCTCTACTCATGTGCAAATTACGAACATAACATAACGTGATTTGATCGGACACCCTTCAAGTCGACTTAGGCGAGATTCCGGCGAGCCTCCGATGCATCCTCGGATTGCTACCGGGTCTCTCGGCATACTCCAAATGAGCTCAACTAGTCTTGGTGGTTTCGAATCTTCGGAAGTTCCGCGAACCTTCGACGATCTTTGAAATAGACTTTAGAAAACTTCGACAAGTCCCTGATTTGATCTTGGATGGTTCCGGCAACTCTTCCGAAAATCTCTCGGACTTCCGATGAACTCTTGAACCCCCGACGGACTTGGCCTCGGTAAATCACGTTATGTTTTCCATCGTAGTTATTCCTGCACACTCATCTCAACAAAGAGATTAGAACAAATATTTCACCAATTGATTTCATCATCAAAATCCGAGATTTAACAATCTCCCCCTTTTTGATGATGACAATCAATTGGTGGAGTTATTCTTAACTCCCCCTATGTATATGCCATAAAGAAAAATTGCTTGAATTCAATTTTTGAATTCAACATAATTAATTTTAATTTCAAGATTTCAAAATAGATATCAAGGATATCAATGAAGTATACATAATCAAAAAACATGATATCAAGAACCCAACTAAGTTTATTTTGGACAACGCATATCATATGGCAGTACACATATCATTTTGGTATCATATGGCAGTACACATATCATTTTGGTATCATATGGCAGTACACATATCATTTCTCCCCCTTTGTCATCAACAAAAAGGAAACGAGGGAATCATAACAATAAGGAGGGTCGGAAAACATCACAAATGTGGAAAAGGAAATCAGAAAACCGAAAACCATTCCACGGTGGCCGAAAAAGAAGTAAGATAACACAGCATGAAGTTAAGACAACATAGATGTCAAAAGAAGATGTCACGATGTAAGGAATACAACATAAATGTCAACATACAACTCAAGTTTACATCGTTCAAAAAGAAAACACAGCAAGCTACTCCTCAGGAGGAATGCCAAGATGCCTATACATGTGATCGATCTTTAAGTTCATCTTCCGCATTTCCTTCAAAATTTCAATTTGCTGTAGTTTTACTTCATTTAACTCTCTCATGATCGGATCAGTAGAAGATGGGGCAGAAAATGTCACTGATGTAGCTGCAACAAAAGGATCAGGAGGAGGAGATTCATTTCCCCTAAGGACTGGTGTTTCGAGGATGGTCTCACAGGGGAGGTATATCACATCTCCTAGGTTGCCTAACCCCTATTCCATGCTCGACAAGTACATCTAAGTCGTCTCGATAGTTTAACATTAATAACATTAAATTTTTCGATTTGTATTGCTTCTTCATCGGTGGAAAGCAAATGTTATGGGCATGCAATAGTCTAGTTATTAAACCTCCATATGGTAACATTGATCCTTTAGAAAGGACCTCTATCATGTCTTTGCTGATTAGGTAACCAAAACAGAAATGTTGTCTAGTCATGATCCAATATAAGGTACCTAATTCGATGAAACCATCTCATCATGATGAAACTGCTTAGGAATAATAATGCTTATTAGAATGTGATGCAAAATTTTAGAGTTAAAAGGTAATAAATGTTCACAACTCTTGGGAATTATTCCTAAATTTGGGTTTGCAAACACAGTTTCTAAAGCTTGAGTGAGTGGCACCAAGCTGTGTCCATATCCCATTTTCCCGAAAATAACATCCTAGCTCTTTTCAAACAATTCCAATTAATGAGCATATAGTATTATCACATATTTGAATCTCATTACCTAGAAGATAAGTTAACAAGCCATCATCAATCACAGTTAAATTAGCATAGAACAACTTAACTAAATGTGGATAAATAGGTTCAATAATTTGCAGAATAGGTAAAGCCTCTAAGTCTGCAAACCACATGAGAGGTTCTAAGTTTCCTAATTGATTCAAATCAACATACTTTCCTTTGTGAATGGGTCTAGAACCAAATTCAGAAAATCTAAGGAGGCTTCTTGTGATTTAAACAAGGATTGGTCAAATGAATCTACCTCCATCCTTTTCCTTTGTCTCTTGATGTTCTTCTAGGAGCCATTTCTATTCATGAATAATCGAAAATTAATTGAAGAAAGGAATGAAACTTCACAAGAAAATGAAAGAGAAATAATTCTGTTTTACCTTAGATTGGTTCTTTGAGATGTAGGAAGCTTGAATCTCGATTAAAATCTCCTCCTTAGGCTTCTAGATAGGAAGAAATGACACCAATTTGAAGTTTGGAAGAGTTTGGAAGAGTGAGGAGAGCGGTTCACAGATTAGGGAGGCGGTTCTACCCGCGGCCCTAACACAATTTATAGTAGAGTGTTAGGCGGTACTACACCCCGAAAGACGATTCCACACTTTGGGGTGACTACTGAGGCGGTTCCACCGCCATGTAGCAGATGCTACTGCCATTAGCACAAAAACCACTTCGTTTAATGTTTTTCCCCTTTTTTTTTTTTTTTTTAAATCTCAGAGATGGGATGAAGTCAAAAGAAATAAATCCATGGAACAATCCGAATCAAATCGATGGAAATCATAGTTTAAACATAATTTCAAGAAAAGACATCAAAAAAAAGGTTACTTACTTGGACAGTTTAGCATGCCTAATTCCTTCTAATAAAATCAAATTGTTCCTCATTTAAAGGTTTCGTAAAAATGTCCGCTAATTGATGATTTGTATCAACAAAATCAAGAGTGACATTTCTACTACTTACATGATCACGTATAAAGTGATGCACGATGTCAATGTGCTTAGTGCGAGAGTGTTGGATTGGATTTTTAGTTAGACAAATTGCACTCGTGTTATCACACTTTATAGGAATATTTTTTAAGTAGATTCCATAGTCCTCTAGTGTATTTTTCATCCAGATAACTTGTGCACAGCATGCACTAGCAGCTATATATTCAACCTGTTGTAGATAGTGCAACTGGAATTTTGTTTCTTGAAGTCCAAGAAACAAGTGCATGTCCTAGAAATTGGCATGTTCCTGGATGTGCTTTTTCTATCTAGTTTACATCCACCAAAATCCATCTGCATAAGCTTTCAAACTAAAATTTTCAGATTTTGGATACCATAATCCAAGATTAGGGGTCCCTTTAAGATATCTAAGAATCCTCTTGACAGCTTTTAAGTGAGATAGCTTAGGATTAGCTTGGAATCTTGCACATAGCCCTACACTGAACATGATGTCAGGTCTGGTTGCAGTAAGATAAAGCAGGCTACCTATCATGCCCCTATAAGTTTTTTATCAAAACTTTCTCCATTTTCATCCATATCTAATTTAGTGGAGGTGCTCATAGGAGTGCTAATTTCCTTTGATCCATCCATATTAAATCGTTTTAACAATTCCAATGTGTATTTTGATTGATTTAGAAATATACCATTACTTAGTTGCTTGATTTGAAGTCCTAAAAAGAAATTTAGTTCTCCCATTAGGCTCATCTCAAATTCATCACTCATATCCTTAGCAAACAATTCACATAGTGATTTATTACAAGATCCGAAAATGATATCATCAACATAAATTTGAACAATAAGAAAATTATTTTCAAAATGTTTAATAAACAATGTAGTATCAACCTTGCCTTTAGTGAAATTATTTGAAATCAAGAAAGAACTAAGCCTCTCATACCAAGCCCTAGGGGCTTGTTTAAGACCATATAAGGCCTTAGTTAGCTTAAACACATGGTTAGGAAATAGAGAGTTTTCGAATCCGGGTGGTTGTTCAACATAAACTTCTTGGAAATAAAACCATTTAAAACGCACTTTTGACATCCATTTGAAATAATTTAAAATCTTTACTACTAGCATAGGCAAGGAGCATCCTAATGGCTTCCAATCTTGCCACCGGAGCGAAGGTTTCTTCATAATCGATACCTTCTTCTTGGTTGAAACCTTTGGCCACTAGTCTAGCCTTGTTTCTAACCACGATACGCATTCATCTTGCTTGTTTCTATAGACCCACTTAGTACCAATAACTAAGTAGTCATTAGGTCTAGGAACAAGCTTCCATACCTCATTCCTCTCAAATTGATTCAATTCTTCTTGCATTGCGATAACCCAAGAATCATCTTTTAGGGCATCAACAATGCATTTTGGTTCAACTTGAGAAAGAAAGGCAGCATGGGCACAAAAATTTTTGAAAGAAGAGCGAGTTTGAACCCCTTTCGATGCATCTCCTATAATTAACTCCTTGGGATGAGCATCTACATACTTCCATTCCTTTGGTAAGGAAGCTTGGGAAGAAGATGCATCCAAGATGTTATTTTGAGGAGAGGTTCATTCAAATTCAAATCATCAAGACCAAAATCATCATCAAAATCTTTTTTCTTAAATTCGGAAACCTCATTAAAAACCACATGAATAGATTCTTCTATAAGTAAGGTTCTCTTGTTGAAAACACGAAAAGCCTTAGAAACGGAAGAATAACCAAGAAATATGCCTTCATTGGATTTTGCATCGAATTTTCCTAAGGCATCCTTTTCATTCAAAATAAAGCATTTGCAACCAAAAACTTTAAAGTAAGAAACATTGGGTTTTTATCATTCCATAATTCATATGGAGTTTTGGATAGGGATGGTCTCACTAGAACTCTATTCATCACATAGCAAGCCGTATTCACGGCTTCGCCCATTTAAAAATATTTTGGTAAATTATATTCATTTAACATGGTTCTAGCCATTTCTTGCAAACTTCTATTTTTCCTTTCTACTACTCCATTTTGTTGTGGATTTCTTGGAGTAGAGAAGTTATGATTGTATCCGTTTGTTTCACAAAAATTTTGGAAGTCATGATTTTGAAATTCACCTCCATGATCACTTGAATTGATGAGATCATAAAGCCTTTTTCATTTTGAGTGAGTTTACAAAATTTAGAGAAACATTTGAAGCAATCACTTTTATGAGCCAAAAATAGGTCCAAGTGTATCTACTATAGTCATCCACAATTACAAAGGCATATTTGCTACCTCCTAGGCTTGTTATGTCAATTGGTCCAAATAAGTCCAAGTGGATCAATTGCAATGGTCTAGTGGTGCTAATGTGATTTTTGATTTGAAACTAGTCTTTATTTGTTTTCCTAGTTGACATGCATCACATACCTTATCCTTAACAAATTTCGTGTTTGGGATACCTCTTACTAAATCTCTAGATGAAATCTTAGAGATTAGTTTCATGCTTGCATGGCCTAGCCTCTATGCCAAAGCCAAGCGTCATCATTCAAAACCGAAAAACACATTTCATTACTTAATTTATCAATATTTATTGTGTAGACATTGTTTTGTTTTAAAGCAATCATGGATATGTTGTTGTTGGGTTTTTCAATAATGCAAACAATGGATTCAAATCTAACAACATAACCTTTATCACATAGTTGACTAATACTTAAAAGATTATGTTTTAAACCATCAACTAGTAACACATCATCAATTGAAAAACTCGATTTGTTACCTATGGTTCCCTTGCCAATGATTTTACCCTTGTTGTTGTCTCCGAAAGTGACATATCCTTCTTCTTTGCTAGAGAGCATAGAGAAATGAGATGGATCTCGGTCATGTGCCTTGAGCATCCACTATCAAGATACCGTTTCTTGCTCCTAGCTTGTGAGTTTGTCTACAAAAGAGGATTGTTTTTAGGTACCCATTTGATTTTGGGTTCCTTACAAATTGATCTACTTATTTTGTAATTTATCATTGAATTGTTTATGGTTCCTTTAGGAACCCATATCAACTTTTGTGGACTAATTTTCTTGAATGGACATTTGTAGGTAACATGTCCCGTTTGCAACAAAAATTACATTTCAAATGGGGTGATACATGCAATGTAGACCCTTTAACAAAGGTGGTGGGATTTTGGTGAGAACCTCTCACAAATCCGATACCACTTCTATTTCCGACATGACCTTTGTTAGCAAGAATCATGTCTAAGCCCTTGCTACCGACCTTAAACTTGTTTAGGGTCTCTTTGAGTAACAAGTTCTCCTTTTGTTGCATCTAAGTCTTCACACTTAGAGCATGGGGGTAGAGAAGGGTTTTGAAGACTATTGAATTTACTTTGTAATAAAGCATGCTCTTTCTTAAGCAAATTGAACTTCTTACTAATAGTTCTACATTCATCAAACAACTCATGAAAAGCCATAGAAAGTTCATTGAAAGATAACTCTTCATTAAGTAACTCACTAACCTCTTCTCCAAATGTCATTAGAGCGAAGTTTGCCTCCTCTTTGTTGCTAGCCTCTTCAACCTCGGAGTCACTTGAATCATCCCATGTAGCCTTCAAGGCTTTTTCTTCTTGAATTGCTTCTTCTTGGCTTGAGGGCATTCATTCTTGAAGTGTCCCGGCTTCTTGCATTCGTAACAAATGACTTGGTCCTTTTTGTGTTCAAATTTGCTTTTGTGTCATTTTTGAATTTGTTCTTTCTTATGAATTTCTTAAACTTTCGAGTTAGAAGTGCAATGTCATTGTCACTATCCTCATCACTTGATGTTCCTTTCAAGTGGTCTTCTTGTGTTCTAAGTGTCATATCCTTCCTGTTCTTTGGAAGGGGTTCTCAAGCTCTTCATGAGCATGGCACGTCATCTCGTAAGTCATTAGAGATCCAATAAGTTCTTCAATGGGAAATACTTTAAGATCCTTGGCCTCTTGAATGGCCGTGACCTTTGGATCCCAACACTTTGGAAGGGATCTTAAAATCTTAGTTACCAATTCAAAATTGAAAAGCCTTTACCAAGAGCTTTAAGTCCATTGATGACATCCGTAAAGCGGTGTACATGTCTCCAATGGACTCATTTGGTTTCATCCGAAAAAGTTCATAGGAATGCACAAGAATGTTGATTTTGGACTCCTTCACTCGGCTAGTGCCTTCATGAGTGATTTCAAGAGTGCGCCAAATATCAAAAGCCGATTCACAAATGGAAACCTGATTAAACTCATTCTTATCAAGTGCACAAAATAAGGCATTCATAGCCTTTGCATTTAGAGCGAAAATCTTCTTCTCCGACTCATTCCATTCACTCATCGGAAGAGAAGATTTTGCGAGCCATTTTCGACAATGTTCCAAAGTTCGAAGTCCATGGAGATAAGAAAAATTCTCATACGAGTCTTCCAATACGTATAATCCGACCCATTGAACATAGGTGGACGAGTAATGGAGAGACCCTCTTGCATACCGGAGTAGGCCATCTCTTTTGGGGTTTTAAACCAATATGAGAGCAAACCTTGCTCGATACCAATTGAAAGGATCAAAAGGCACTAAGAGGGGGTGAATTAGTGCAACGGATTAAACTCGTATTCTTGAAACCGATTTAGCAAAGAAACACAAGTTCGTGGAAGAATTCGATTCGACGAAAGAGAACTTGAAAGTAATTGCTTGTGAAAAGGAACTAACTAAGAACTTGCAGCCAAGAAATGAAGTGATTTCAGAAATGTAAACACTCACACATTTAAGGACACAATGATGTATAGTGGTTCGGTCAAATGACCTACATCCACTCTTGAAGCCTTTGCGATGAGGCTCCGCTCTTCCACTAGCAAGTCCTTTGAAGGGAAGGATCAAACACCCCTTTTACAACCCTTTACAAGATGTTCACACTTGTACAAGATCTCTCAAGAAGAAGAAAAGGTGAACACTTAGCAAAGAATACAACACTTTTCAAAACTCTTCAAAAGCTCAAGACTCAAACTTTTTGCTCAAAGGGTAACCCTTTCAGTGAGAAAGGGGGTATTTATAGATCCAAAAGTGGATTTAAAATTGGGCTCCAAATTCCAAGTGAATTTGGAGTTCCCAGTGTTTCAGTGGTCAAAGCGGTGCCACCGCTGTCGAAGGCGGTGCCACACTGCCGTGTCGATCTTTGGCCGACGTCGATAGGCGGTGCCACCGCCCAGACGCAGCGGTGCTACGCTCGATCCGTGGCGGCGGCGGTGCCACCGCCACCAGGGTTCCACACGCCGTCGATGTATGGCGGTGCTACGCTTTGGCAATGGTTCCACCGCTTTGTGTGTGGCGGCGGTGCTACCTCCCGAGTGGCGGTTCCACCCCCCAGCTTCAGCTTAGTTCCACCGCCTCAGGCTTAAGCGGTTCCACCGCCAGGCTTGGCGGTTCCACCTCTTGCCCCCATTCTAGACAGAGGCCGAATGGGGCCTGTTTAGATCTCAACTTGACACAAAGTAGTGGCCTGGTTGGCTCCTACTGAATTTTGGGCAGGATTTATTTCTTAAATCCTTTCTCTACTCATGTGCAAATTACGAACATAACATAACGTGATTTGATCGGACACCCTTCAAGTCGACTTCCGTGAGATTCCGAGCCTCCGATGCATCCCTCGGTTGCTACCATGGGTCTCTCGATACTCCGGCGAGCTCAACTAGTCTTCGGCTGGTTTCCGAATCTTCCCAGAAGTTCCGCGAACCTTCGACGATCTTTGAAATGGACTTTCGAAAACTTCGACAAGTCCCTGATTTGATCTTGGATGGTTCCGGCAACTCTTCAGAAAATCTCTCGGACTTCCGATGAACTCTTGAACCCCCGACGGACTTGGCCTCGGTAAATCACGTTATGTTTTCCATCGTAGTTATTCCTGCACACTCATCTCAACAAAGAGATTAGAACAAATATTTCACCAATTGATTTCATCATCAAAATCCGAGATTTAACATTCCTAAGTGAACTACCCAATTTACCCTCAACCTTAGCCGACCGGCCCAGTAATAAGAAGGGCAATGGCTAAGAAGCCCAAAGACCCAAATGTAAACCCTAGCCTCTCTTCTTTATAGGATAGAGGCAGCTAGGTGGGGTTTATTATACTCTCACGGGGTTTTTATTAGCTGCTATATGGTTGAGTAGGACCCAACCTTGTTAGGGTCCTATCACTAGCCTTGTCTTATAGGTCTCCACCTTTCCATCTACCCCGATCTTCTTCTTGAAGATCAATTTGCAGTTGATGGGTACGATACCCTTAGGTGCATCAAGAAGGTTCTAAACCTTATTAGAGTATATGAATTCCATCTCAGAATTCATGACTTCTTGCCACTTCCCGTAGTCTATGCTCATAATAGCCTCCTCGTAGGTCTGAGAATCAATATCCTGAGTGTCCTCTCCACTGATATATCTCACATATCTCTTAGGAGAGTGTGACACTCTACCAGTCCTATGTAAAGTTGGAACTTATGTGTTAGGTACCTGAACAGACTCGATCTCTAGAATGGTGCTTGAGTTAGGTTCTCCAACCTCGCTCAACTCTATCATGCTCCCACTATCTCCACCAAGAATGTGTTTCTTCTTAAGAAACACCGCTCTATTAGCAACAAAGACCTTTTGGTCCTCGAGTAATAGAAATAATAACTACAAGTTTTCTTGGGGTATCCCATGAACTTGCACCATTCCATCCTGGATTCCAATTTATCATGGTCATGTCTTTTAATGTGGGCAGGGCAACTCCAAATCTTAACAACCTTAAGATCGGGCTTCTTCCCTCTCCATATCTTATATAGTGTAGATACTACCGATCTAGATGGAACTCTGTTCAGAAGATAAGCTGTGGTCTCTAGAGCATATCCCAAAAATGAGATGGGCAGGTTAGTGAAACTCATCATGGACCACACCATATCTAATAGTGTGCGATTCCTCCTTTCTGATACACCATTGAGCTGTGGTATATAAGAAGATGTCCATTGGGATATAATCCTATGGTCCTTGAGAAATTGGGTGAATTTTTGTACTCAAGTAGTCTCCTCCTCGATCTAATTAAAGAGTTTTAATATTCTTTCCAGTCTGCTTCCTCTTAGACATGCTTATATTCATGATATGTGGAGCAATGTTTAGCATAAACAAACCATTATGCAATGTCCCTCTAGTGATGATCTTATCATTCTTACTAATTGAATAATAATTATTCTCAAAAAGCACTCTATAACCATTTAATGTCAAACATGAAATGGAAATAATATTTTTGATAATAGAGGGAACAAAATAATATGCATCTAATGCAATAGTAGCTCCATCAGGCAGATGTAAAGTGATCTCCCCGATAACAATAGCAGCAACTCTTGCTCCATTGCCCATCTTGAGGTCCATCTTACCTTTTGCCAATCTCCTAGACTTTGCTAGAGCCTACAATAAATTACAGATATGATAAGCACTCCCGGTATCTAATACTCATGCATTATTATAGGAATCTGACACATAGAGACTGATCATGAATGTACCTGAAGCTTTTCCAAGCTTCTGTTTCACCTTTTCTACAAGATACACATTGCAGTTCCTTTTCTAATACCCATCTTGACCGTAATAGAAGCACTGGCCTTTATCCTTTGTTGGGTCAATTTTGGCAACCATTGCCTTACCTCGTTTGCCCTTACCCTTCTTAAGGGCCTTCCCAGCCTTCCTTTTCCTTTTGGTTTCACCAACATAGAGAACTAGTTTCTCTTTCTTGATTGTGCTCTCTGCCTCCCTCAACATATTAAGGAGCTCAGGAAGAGTCAACTTAAATTTGTTCATATTAAAATTCATGATGAACTAGGAAAAGGAATCTGGTAGGGAATGAAGTATAAGATCAATGCATAGGTTATCATCTAGGACCATTCCTAGACCTGTGAGTTTCTCAATCCACTCTATTATCTTCAGGACATGGTTCTGAACCAAAGTCCTCTTAGTTATCCTAATATGGAAGAGATTCTTGGATATTGCATATCACTGAGTTCTTCCTTGCTCCTCAAATAGTTTATGGAGATGTAGGAGTATGGATTGAATATCCATGTTTTCATATTGTCTCTATAACTCAGGAGTTATAAAGGCCAACAAGTAACACTAAGCGAGAGTGGAATCATCTATATACTTCGTATATTGGGCAAACTCTTCCTGAGGTGCTTCTGCCTCGGGTTGGGGTATGACCGTATCCAGGACATATGCGATTTCTCACTGTGAGAACTATTCTCAGGTTATGGAGCCAATCTGCATAGTTTGAACCAGTGAGGCGGTTGGCATCAAGTATGCTATGTAGAGGGTCTGATGGAGACATATTTCTGATAAATAGGAGATGTAGCATAAGTAAATAACATGCAGATTTTGTTGAAAAATAAACAATTAAGATATGGACTTCTATCTTGACGTGCTCCCACTAATTTTTCTAGTGAGTCACATGACACCCTCAGCACGTGAAACGGAAGTCTCTGGCAGACTTCTAATGAGGATCGAGATCTAATCAACGTCTTAGTGTAACCTCGAGGGACTCAACCAGTCACACTAAGCCCAAAAGGTAGGCAACTCTTGCCAATCACAACTCCTTGTGATTCTTATCATATCCGGCCTCCGAACCACCATGGCCTCGAGGGACTCGACCAACCATGATGTCCAGTTAAGTCATCACTATCGTTACAAGATGAGTCGGATTCGATGATATGTCCTCGAGGGACTCGACCAAATATATTATGTCCTCAGGTCACCGGTGACATCTCTATGCCATAGACAAGATAGCAAGACATGAAATAGGTGAGCCTCAAGGGACTCGACCAACTCAGCCTATGTCAGGAATTGGTTCCTACCTATAACGATGGAAGGCCACGTGGGTCAATCTTTTTGTCTCATGCTTACCGACTTAATATTATCATAGGAGGGGTTTTAGGTTTAGTCTTGTGATATGACGTGTCACACACATACATATTTAATATATATTTATATCACATGCAAATATATATACTTATCTAGTAGGTGTATAGCAATCACATGCACAAGCACACCAGATGATCATAGACCTCAACCTAATATGATTAGGCCCGAGCCAGTAGGCCTAATCACTTACATCAGGATCTATGAATATATCAGTGCATCTCTATGCCCGGTGATTATCCATCTCATCATCGTTGGATCCGTCGGCACCTCGACGCATCTCCATGTGTCACGATCATCCGAATCGGCCTCGAGGGTCTCGCCCAACAATCAACGAAAAATGGAGGCTCGTTGTTAGAACCCTTGCGGATTCTAAGTTTGGGGTTAATCTCTATAGGGGATCAACCTCCTTGGAAGGTTGGTAGATGGTTTTGGGCTGTCTCATGTTGTCCTAACTTGAGCTTCAAACACGATACATGGAAGATTGGATGGATTCGGGAGTTGGCGGGTAAGTCTAATCTGTATGCTACTGCTCTGATGTGCTCCAAAATCTAGTAGGGTCTATAGAATCGAGGTGAAAGCTTCATAGATGCTCTGGTTTGGATTGATGTTTGCTTGTATGGCTGGAGCCATAGGAAGATCTAATCTCCTACTGAAAATTCTCTTTTGCCTTTGTGTTGATCATATTGCTGTTTCATCCATGCTTGTACTGTAGTGAGATTATCTTTTAGCAACTTCAGTATTTTGTCTCTGTCCTATAGTTCCCTATCTACTTATTCTACTTTAAAGGTGCCCAACACATATTTTGGAATTACAAGGGGGGGTCAGCCATACATGGCCTTAAAGGGAATACATTTTGTGGATGAATGATAAGTTGTATTATACCACCACTCAGCCCAGGGAAGCCATTTTATCCATTCTTTTAGTTGATCACTGGTGAAGCATCTGAGGTATGTCTCCAAACACCTGTTCACAACTTCAGTTTGGCCGTCGGTTTGTGGGTGATATGTCGTACTCATCTTTAATTTAGTACCCTGCATCTGGAATAACTTGATCCAAAATTACTCGTGAAGACCCTATCACGATCATTTACAATAGATCTCACATCCTATATAATTTTACAATATTCTTCATAAAGATTCGAGCAATACTAGAAGTAGTATAGGGATTACAGATGGCACAAAAGTGAGCATACTTTGTAAGGCAATCAACCACGATAAAAATTATACCTTTTTCTTATGATGAGCGAAGCCCTTAATGAAATCCATTGATATATCAGTTCATATTGATTCTGGGATAAGTAGAGGTTGCAACTTTCCGGGACTTGCCACTATCTCACCTTTGTGTTGTTGACATATATCATATTGTGCTACAAATTCAGCAATAATATTTTTCATCCCTATCCAATAAAAATTTTGCTTAATTCTTTTATAGGTTCTAAGGAACCCAGAGTGCTTGGCCATAGGTGTGGAATACATCTCTTGAAGGATGGTCTTTATACAAGTAGAATTTGGCACAAGCATAATGCGTCCCTTATATCGCAAGTCCTTTGATTCCCAACTGTAATGAGCCACAGAGCTTGGTACTTTCTCTTTTTTTTTATGATTTTACTCATTTCCAGATTATCTTACCATTCTCTCCTAATATCCTCAAGGAAGTCGTTGGTCGGAAGTGAAACAGCCGAAAATTCAGCTTGCTCGGGTAGTCGCAAAAGCGCATCTGCAACAACATTATCATTCCCCTTTTTGTAAGCTATTTCATAATCATATCCAAGAAGCTTTGTTATCATTTTTGCTGCTCGGGGGAAGATATCTTCTACTCCAAGAAATATTTTAGGCTTTTATGGTCGGTCTTGATTTGAAAGCGTCGCCTGATCAAGTACGGTCTCCATTTAGACACCGCATGCACAATCACAAGCATCTCCTTGTCGTAAATAGTTATCTTGAGATGGGAAGGAGATAATGCCTTACTAGTATAAGTGAGGGGGCAGCCATCTTGTATTAGTACAGCACCAATTCCGACTCTGAAGGCATCAGCTTCAATAATAAAAGTCTTACCGAAGTCGGGTAACGTTAGTACAGGCATTGTTAACATTACAACTTTAATTTCATTGAAGGTGGTGGTGGCTTTGTCTGACTACTAGAAAGCATCTTTTTTCAGCAAGGAAGTAAGAGGTACACTGATCTTTCCATAGTTTTTCACGAACTTGTTATAGTAACCTGTTAAACTGAGAAAGTCGTGTAGCGATTTTATGTTCCTTGGGGTCGGCCAGTTCTGCATTGCTTCAATTTTAGAGGGGTCCACTGCCACCTCTTCCTCTGATATGATATGCCCAAGATATTCTACCTTTTGTTGAAGAAAGCTACACTTCGTTTTTTTAACAAAAGAACATGTTCTCACAAAATTGTCAAAACAAGTCGTAAGTGCTGAATATGACTTTTAAGAGAAGGGCTATAAATAAGGATATCATCGAAGAAAATTAGCACAAACTTATGAAGATAACTCCAGAAAATATCATTCATAAGGCTTTGGAAGGTGGAGGGAGCATTGGTGAGTCCAAAGGGCATTACCATAAATTCATAATGACCGTTGTGCATTCGAAAGGCAGTTTTCGGTATGTCTTCTTCGCACACTCATATTTGATGATACTCGGATCGAAGGTCTAACTTTATGAAGACTTGTGCTCCCTTTA
The DNA here is from genome assembly GCA_024322285.1 of Musa beccarii. Lineage (NCBI taxonomy): Eukaryota > Viridiplantae > Streptophyta > Magnoliopsida > Zingiberales > Musaceae > Musa > Musa beccarii. The sequence goes on along the minus strand of CM044395.1, from coordinate 25,054,406 downwards.
ATTCATCAAGCAATTCATCTACTACTGGAATAGGGTACTTGTCCTTGATGGTTATGCCGTTGAGAGCTCGGTAATCAACACACATTCGTCATGTTCCATCTTTCTTTCGTACGAGGAGCACCGGTGAAGAGTAGGGGCTGCAACTTGGCTGAATAACTCCTATTTCAAGCATCTCTTTTACAAACATCTCTTTTTGGAGATGTGGATACTGATATGGCTGAGTATTTGCTAGAGGTTTGCCTGGAAGAATCAGTATACGTTGATCATGCCGGCAGTTAGGAGGTAGGCTACGTGGTTCGTCAAATATATCTAAAAATTTAGTAAGCAAGGGAAGTAGGTTTGGATCTTCAAATTCAGTTGGCTCTCCCTTATATTGCTACTCAAGTTGTACCAAAAAGCCACTGCATGCTTTGTGCAAAACTTTCTCCATTCGTTGTGTGCAAATCATCGTTATGTCGCCCTCACGTTTCCCGCACAATATCACCTGTTTCCCTTTACTATAAAATTTCATAATTAATTTTAAAAAATTCTAGGAAACATCACCTAATGTCATCAACCATTTGATGTGAAGCATGGCCTCATAATCATCGAGAGGGAGGAGGAAAAAATCTGTAATTATCTCTTGGTCCTGCAACAACAGTTTCACCCGTGGGCACCTACGATCACACTTCAAAATTCATCCATCTGCGACCTTAACATCGAACCTACTGTAATTCTCAATAGGTATGGCCATCCGGACAGCAACCTCACTGTTCATAAAATTATTAGTGCTCCCAGTGTCAATAAGAATGGTGATCGGTTGTTGCTTCAGAAATCCTCCCACTTTCATTGTTTGCGGGTTCACATAACCAGCAAGGGCATACATCATAATATCAATTGGCTACTGTTCTTCATCCATGACCTCTTCCCAATGCTCTTGGACCTCCTCCTCTATATCTTCAATGATAACAGATAGGATTTCCTCAACTGCATAAGGAAATCTCGGTGGACAGTTGAGAGAAATCATCTCTTCTTATGTGTATAAATAAGGCTCTATTCAGCCATATTCAATACAACTCTTATTTTATAATTCAATCTAACATGGTATCAGAGCCCTTGTATTAAGCAAGAGCTTTTTCTTTCTTCCTTTTCTTTCTGCTATCCAGCGACAGCGTCAACAGCAGAGCTTCTTTCTCTGCTCGTATGGTTAACTTCCAGGTGGTGTGAAGAACACCGCACATCTGGATGTTGGAGCAGAACCCACCGAAGCAGAGTATTCCTGCGGAGGTGTCTTGCTTCGATTCAACGCTCTCTTCGCCACCGATTTCCGCAAGTATTATAGGTGGAGCAGCCCCGACACCATTGCACTCCACCTAGCCGAACCCGCAATCGCCGGTAGTGCAAGAGTTGCATCCGATCGCGTACTCTGCTCTCCTTCCTTAGCAGAAGCAGAGTCCTTTCTGCCTCGCCCTCTCTGCATCGGCAGCCGCTCCGTTCGCTTCACCGACACCGACAGTAGCTTCTTCCACTCCGGATTTTAAAAATAGAGCAGCCTCAGCGCTCTTTCCCCTCCTTCCTCCTTCCTCGCTGCCACAGTCGCAGCCCCTCCTTTCTCCTTCCAACTACAGCCACTACACCATCATGTGGCAGGGCTGAGATCCACCATCGCGGCTTCGCAGAGGACCAATCCACCCAGCCATCCAGGCCTGCGTAGCCCCATCGATCGCTATGCCCTCCGGTCAGCCGCCTTCTCCCTCCCTGCACCAAGCAGCTGCCCCCTCTCTCCCGTCACCGCTGCCAGTGACCATCGACACCACTGCTTCCTAAAACTGCCACAGCCAGTGTGCGGTGTGCCAGAAATAGGACAGCACCACTGATCTCAGCCTCGGTGCTCTCCTTTGCCAAGAACGCTCTCTCCTCTGCTGCTAAACTCCATCGAACGGTACGATTTGCACCGGTTGAGTCTTCGATGCCTATTCTACACCAAGCGACTGCCCCTTCTTCTCCTTCACTGCATCGCTCGCAGCAGAACCAATCCAGCGGGGTGACAGCGGTTTCCTCCTTCCTTACTGTCTCACGACAATAAACACTATGCTCTCCTTCCTGCGACCAATTGCAGTCGATTGCCTCCTCTGCCGAAGGCTCCTCTCCACTGTCTCTTTTGCCACAACGATCTGCAGTAGCAGGACGTCGAGGAAGCTACCCCTTTAACTCACATCAAGGCACATCAAGATTGCTACCTAGTGTTGTCCACATCTGACAGTCTACATACGACAAATTTCACAACTGATTGATGCCATCGTATCATCAAATGGCTTCATCGTCTACCTCTAACACTCCAGTCGTTGTCCCTGTAGGGAACCATAGCACTTCTCAACCTCCAAACCTCATCACTATCAATGCTGCGGCACTCATTCCTTTCAAGTTATCCAAAAGCGAAAACTACGCATCTTGGCGTGCATAATTTTTTAATATTCTATTTGGATATGACCTCCTAGGTTACATCGACGGCTCTCTCTATTGTCCACCTGTAGTACTCAACATCCCAGGAGGATCCAGTCCAATACCAAATCTAGCCCACAAACTGTGGCTACGTCAAGACCGCCTCATCCTCCAAGCCATTCAAGCCTCAGTTGCTGGGTCCGTCGCCCCACTAATATCTTCATGTACGACTGCTGCAAAAGCATGGTCCAAGTTACAAACTACACTATCAAATCTCTCGCGTACTCGCATGCTCGGACTTTTTATCCAATCTGATAAAAGTGAAACAAGAGGGAAGTACTATTACTGATTACTTACAAAATATCAAAGTTATCATCAATTACTTAACTTTGATAGGTCATTCCCTCGATGAAGAAGAAGTCCTCATCCACACCCTTAATGGCCTAGGGGACGAATGCAAAGAATTGGCAGCCACAATTTGGGCACGTGACTCACCAATATCATTCAAAGAACTTTATGATAAGTTAACTGACTACGAGACATATTTGATGCGCGATGACAGGTTGCTCGGACCAAATATTACAGCTTAGGTCAGTCAAAAATCCAAGAGGAAGAGCAACCAGTACAATAGGCACATCAATCAAGATCCAACTAAGTTGTCTCTTGACCCTATGGATCCCACACCAAACCTTCCCCATCCATCTTATCAACCCTTTCATCCTCACCATCAAGATGGTAACCCCTACAATCATCAGCCCTGGCATCCTAACCTCAGAAGCCATCATCCAATCGTCTGTTAGTTGCGTGATAAAGTTGGACATTTTGTGAAAGTCTGTCGATCTTGACCTCGACTCCCTGCTCCAACACAACGGCCTCAGGTCAATCTCATGACTACTCCGACAACTAGCCAACCTAATTGGATTGTGGACTCTAGTGCATCACATCACATCACATCACCTCCGATCTTTAGAACTTGTCTATCCACAACAACTTTGGTAGCAATGAGGATATCATCATCGGTGATGGTAAAAGAATTCCTATCACTCATACTGGTTCCACAATGCTGAATTCACTTACCACAACCTTCACGCTTGATGATGTTTTGTGTGCACCTCACATTAAACGGAACCTCATTTCTGTCTCTCAATTTTGTAAATAAAATAATACCTCAATTGAATTTTTTTTCCTGACTCCTTTCTTGTCAAGTATTTGAGCACGGGAGCATCCTTAGTCCAAGGCCAGAACAAAGATAACATTTATGAGTGGCCATCAGCTTCGCAAGTAAACTAGCCCAATGTTCACTCTTCAATCGCAGCTTCAGTTGATGTGTGGCATCGACGTCTTGGTCATCCCTCGTCCTTTATTCAGCAAAAGTTACTTTCTCATTATTCACTTCCTATCTCTATTACTAGCAGCATTATAACTTATTGTGATGTTTTCCGTAGTAATAAAAGTCATAGACTACCTTTTGGAACATCCTCTCTATCTTGCTCTAAACCATTTGAAATTATTTATACTGATGTTTGGGGTCTTGCCCCAACTCTCTCTTTTGACAAGTTTCGATTTCATGTCATTTTTGTTGACTATTTCACTAAGTACACATGGTTATATCCCCTCCATCATAAATCTAAAGTTTTAATAATCTTTAACAACTTTAAAAAGTTGATCAAAAATTTCTTTCAGTCTTCTATTAAAACAGTTTACTCTGATGGTGGAGGCAAATATCAAGCCCTCACATCCTATCTCATAGCTTGTGGTATACAACACCTCAAGTCACCCTCTCATACTCCCTAATTAGTTAGTTCTGCTGAATGCAAACATCAACATATAGTTGAAACTGGGCTCACACTTCTACATCAGGCCTCCATACCATCAAATTTTTGGACAACAGCCTTTTAAACTACTGTCTATCTCATTAATCGTATGCTCACTCTAGTCTTACAAAACAAGTCATCATTTGAGAAACTATTCCACAAGCTTCCAAACCTTCATAAACTCAAAGTCTTTGGTTGTCTATATTATCCATGGCTACGTCCTTATGCCTCACATAAGTTAACACCACGATCTAAGCCTTGCATTTTTATTGGATACTCTCTTGAATATAATGCTTTTTGGTGCTACGAACCATAAACTCAAAAAGACTTTCTGTCACGTCATGTTATTTTTGTAGAGTCTTCTTTTCCATTTCAAAATCATGAGTATCCTACCGTGCAAGCTACTCCGATAAACAAATATCACTGGAGTACCTTCCCAAATCTATCACATGAACCTCCCGCAACACCATCCAATCCTATCCCTCCTAGTTAGTATACTCCTCATGTTTAACAACTCCTCACTCCCCCCCATTATTTCTCTAATCCCTTCTTCATAAGCTTCCCCTATTAATGAAGCAATGCCCTCAACTACCTTGCCATGTGCTATTGAGGTACCGCAGCCTAATCCGATTGATCTCGGTGACTCACCACCGACTATACCAATAACCCAACCTACTACTTTCATGGCTCCTAGTCATCAAATGACAACATGCTCCAAAAGTGATTTTTTAAACCACGTCAAGTCCTTGATCTACATGCTATAACGAACTCTTCCCTTGAAGCTAGTGAACCCACCACGATTACTCAAGCTCAAAAATTTCCTCACTAGCGTAAAGCCATGTGTGAAGAATATGATGCTCTTCTTCATAACTCTATATGGACTCTAGTGCCCTCTCATCACACACAAAACATCATCAGGTGTAAATGGGTCTTTCGAATTAAGCGGAACCCAGATGGATCTATTGCTAGGTATAAAGCACGTCTAGTCGCCAAAGGATTTTATCAATGACCTGGTGTTGACTTCACCGAGACATTTAGTTCGGTTGTCAAACCCACAACAATCCGACTTATCTTGAGCTTGGTTATCTCAAAAGGCTGGCATATACGACAATTGAATGTTAACAATGCCTTTTTACAGGGGACTCTAACTGAAGATGTCTTCATGCAGCAACCTCGTGGCTTCGTTCATCCACAATGTCCAAGGTATGTCTGCAAGCTACAAAAAGCTATTTATGGACTTCGTCAAGCTCCAAGAGCTTGGTATAATGAACTTGGCACATTTTTAATATCAATGGGTTTCCTCAATTCTAAGTTTGATAGCTCGTTATTCCTACAACAACAAAATGAAAACACAATATATCTTCTAGTGTATGTAGATGATATTGTTGTCATAGGAAATAATCTTTTGGAGATCCAGGCATTCTTAAAGCAACTAGTCATTCGATTCTCTCTCAAAGATCTAGGCACCTTGAGCTACTTTCTAGGAGTGGAAGCCATATTCACCTCTTCAGGTCTCCTCCTATCACAAAGAAAGTGTATTTAAGACTTATTATCAAATACAAATATGCAGGATGCTAAAGAGGTTGCAGCTCCCCTCTCTACCAGTGAATCACTGAAATTATATGATGGAAGCCCTGCTACGGACTCTACTCAATACCAGCAAATATTTGGCTCCTTACAGTATTTGGCTCTCACTCATCCAGACATCTCATTTGCAGTCAATAAACTATCATAATTCATGCATCGACCATTTAACATACATTGGTCTACGGTCAAACGAATTTTGCAATATCTTAAGGGGACTCTCAATCATGGCCTCTTTCTCCGCAAACATACGCGCTTCATCATCATGCTTTTGCTTATGTTGATTGGGCAGGAAACTTTGATGATAGAACATCCACGTCTGGGTATATTATCTTCCTTGGAGCTAATCCAATCAGTTGGAGTTCTAAGAAACAAAAGACAGTTGCCTGATCCACAACTGAAGCTTAATACCGTGCCATCGCCACAGCTACTGCTGAACTAAATTGGAACACAAATCTACTCAAGGAACTCAATGTCAACTCTGCCTTTCCTTCTACAATATACTACGATAATGTTGGAGCTACCTATCAATGTGCCAATCCAGTATTTTACTCACGCATGAAGCATATTGCTATTGACTTCCACTTCGTACGAGATCAAGTTATCAGACAACAACTACGTGTTTCTCACGTACATACGGCTGATCAACTAGCAGACTCACTCACGAAGCCTCTCGCTCGTAAATTATTTTTATTACATCGGTCCAAGATCAGTGTCCTTGATAGGAGCATAATCTTACAGGGGCATGATAACATATAGGATTTCCTCAACTGCACGAGGAAATCTCAGTGGACAGTTGAGAGAAATCTTCCCTTCTTATGTGTATAAATAAGACTCTATTCAGCCATATTCAATACAACTCTTGTTTTACAATTCAATCTAACATTCAAGAGGTTTAATCAGTAGGATGTGGCCCCTTTTGCAGCGATGATCATGGTTCCACGGCTCATCGCAATACCAACAAAGACCCATTGCTAATCGGTCATGTAGTTCTTCTCTTGTCAATTTTTTTGACAGCGAAGGACGGCTGAGAGCAAAAGGGGGTTTATATGCTGAGGTTCTAGGAGTGGTTCTCATCCTCCAAGCATCTTGGCTGAGCCGTTCTTCTTATATTCGGGCAAAAGAAATCATAGTCATCACGGTACGGGGCTATCGCGCCTTAACTTCCCCTTTTATCTCTGGCTTGAGTCCTTCGATGAATATTCCTAACAATTGACGGTCAGTCCAATCATAAGTAAGGCAGGATAGCTTCTCAAACCTATTTTGGTACTATTGAATCGTAGAGATTTGTCGAATCTTTACGAGTTGGCTGTCGATATTTTCATACTTCGTAGGTCCAAAACGGTTCAGCAGTGCGTTCTTAAATTGATTCCACGTCGAAACCCCACGATTATATTCCAGCCAATTATACCATTGAATAGCATCTCCTTCAAGGTAGATGACAGCAATCTCCACTATAGCATTATCCGACATTCGGTAGTGGCGAAAGTAACATTCGGCACGCGAAATCCACCCCGTCGAGTCTCCTTCTTCCCATCATGGGAAGTCCACCCTCATGCATGGCTGAAGCATGTCTGAGGGCTATCCCTCCTTCTTTGGGATTCTTTCTAAATTTTCTCCTTGCTAAAATTTGGTTAGACTCGGTGGTTGTCCAATTCTGAATTCTGCAAACAAAGCGCGCAATTTGTCTTCCAAGCACGATTCAAGCCATGATTCAATCCGAGATTCCCATGCTTCAAATTTGGCATCAATTGGATCTTGAGAAGCCACAGCATATGCATGTAGATCAGAAATGCCCTTGTTTTTTTTCTATTGATGGGTTAATGGCATGGGGTGGTGGAAGGTTTGGACAATAGATCGGTGATGGAAGGGTTCGGATATAACGGTTTACTATTTTGGGCTGTGGTTTTTGATGTTGTTAGAGTTATAAAACTAGGTTATGATGATTAAATCTTAAGGCTAGATGGATGCCCTAGAGACATCTTGATTGGTGGCAATAAGGTGGCTAGGGTCTGGTAGGTTACGGAGGAGAAAAAGGACAAAGGTGCAGCACTAGAATTTTTGCCAAATAAATTTCAATAGTAAAGATGCAATTTTTTTTCAGAAATTTATAACAGAGATTTAATCAAAACTTAAAGGGAATCTATTGGTAAGGGAGAGGTAATATTGTTAAAAATTTCGTAGAAAGAAACGACAGAAAGGGGTTCGGCAAAATTGAGGATCACGGAGAGGTACTATAGCAGATTTTTATGTTAAAAGTGCAGCAGTTTGGATGTAAAAGATAAGTAGTTTATATTGAGAATTTTTCAACAAAACCAAAGGGAAAACCACTGTTAGGAAGTGTCAAAGCTGTCATAAAAATTTCATAGAGATTTGGATAAAAAAATGCAATAGCAAGATCAAAAAGACAGTGCTATGCGGTTGAAATTCTGCAGTGCAACTTTCGTTGCAGAGATGAAAACTTTACGATGAAAAGTTTATGCATCAATATAGGAACAAATTTTTTGGATTTTTTGAATAAGGATAACTAAATTGCAGCAACAGTAAAGTAGATAATCAGAAGCTGTTGCAATTCATGGGAAGATCAAAGGATGATCTGCGGTGGTGGAGATGATGGCAGAATTCAGTGATGATATTCTAAGCAATTATGGGAATTACTTTGGGCGGTTGTGGAGGGCTGGTGGATGGCTGTGGAAGGGCAATAAGATGCCAAAAATGCTACTCTGATACTAAGTGTTAGAACCCTTGTGGATTCTAAGCTTGGGGTTGATCTCTATAGGGGATCAGCCTCCTTGGAACTCTATAGGGGTTCCTTCCTCCAAGTTGCTACTCAAAGGCTACTAAAAGATTGACCTATTCCTTTTTAGAAAGAGGGTGAATACATGGCTATTTATAGGGCTTCTAAACACCAACTCCTAATAGGACTCTTACTCAAGACGCCTACTTCTAACCAACTCCTACTTCTAATTAGGACTCCTTCTCTAGTAGGACTCCTAGTTCTAATAGGACTCTTTCCCTAACAGGACTCATACTTCTAATATGACTCTTTCTCTAATAGAACTCCTACTTCTAATAGGACTCCTTCTCTAAGAAGCAACCTAACCCTAGCATAGCCAGCCTCTTCACCTCTTTAATAAGGGTCGGTTAGATAGGATTTACATGAATGCCCTTATCAATTAGGACTCTCATAGCTAGGGTCCGAACACTCGCAGCCCTCAATAATCACATACAAATATCACATGCTCTATGATCATCTTCCCACATCACACATCACATGTATATATCATGTAGGATTACTAGATAAATAATAATAGTTACTTAAACTTTTTAAATAACTAAATTTCGAAATTAGAGACATGTAGGAAATTTTTTTAAATATCAAGGGCATTTTCATAATTTTTGTAAGACATGCTCTGGAATTTCCAAAATTGATAAGGGCAAAACTATCATTTGTCCAAATCTGCCCCAAAAGAGTCGACAGCCATAATTTCTTATGGTCGCCGCTTCCTCGCTACTTGTCGCCGCTAGACGTCAAGAGCCCCTTAGCGGCGTCGCGGTGCGCCTTGCTTGCACTTTGCCACCTCTACGACGCCTCATGCGGGCGATAGGCAGCCACCTCGCAAGACGTGGTTGTCGTAGGCTGGCGGTCACCGCCTGTACCCCGCGCAACAGCATGCGCAGGAGCGGTGGCCGCCCCGGGCCACCACTACCGCCGTGCGCAACCACTTGGGCATGGGCGCTGCCGCCTCACCTTATGTAGGCGGTTGCCTCATGTGAGCAATGGGTAGCCGTGATACAACCAGTGCCGTCTTGTGCATCCACCCTGCTAGTCATATGTGCCCTGTAAGCCAATCACATGAGTGATAGCACTTATGACTTGATATGCACTCTTTCTTTTGCTTATTATTATCATGCATTTTATCATTTTATCTTGCGTGTTGCATATATTGTGATGTCCTTGGATCTGTGCAATGGGAATCGGATCGTGATAAAATCACGATAATGAGACCGATTCACCTTTAAACACAGACCCTAAATAATCCTAGTCATATGTTACTCGAGAGGGACATCGAGATAACCGGATAGACTGGTGTGCTGTATACCCATCCATATGATGGAGGTGGCTGGTCTCATAGCTACTCGTGTGGGGACACTAAGGGTACAATGCAGGTGCTCATTGGGGAATGAGTTCACTGATTGATCCGCTTACGGAATGCTAGATGGTTATTGATACCTCACGTTAGACAGCGATTCCGTAGTCTCAATAGTGTATCTGGTCCTTAGACTTGAGACACCAAGAATGTCCTGTATGAGTACTCCACTCTTTGATACCGGACTTATAGGTTTGGAAATTCCAGATCTAGTACAATCGATTATTGGGAGTGGTAGTCAACCTTACGAGGGCTATTGAGTGTCAATATAGGATCATCCACTCTTAGTATCATGAGAGGAATATCCCATGTATTCTTGCTCGAACAAATCTATGGCCAAGGTTATTCGGATTGAGAGAGAAAGAGTTCTCCCGGAGAATCCGACAAGAGTAAGACTCGAGGAAAGATTGTATGGGCCTGACAGCACCATGCCCGATATAGGATATTTGGGATATTAGATGGATGAGGGACTATAGATACATGGTAACTGAGGATAGATAGGTCCAAAGGATTGGATTCCCCTGTATCGTCTAGGGGCTTCGACATAGTGGCCTAGTACGTTCGCAATCGATGAATCGAGTGAATTATTATAGTGATAATAATTCACTGAGTCAGAAGGAGTTCTGACAAGTATCACTCACGGCCAGCTCGATATTGGGCCTAGAAGGTCACACACATATGGTAGGTGTTACGACGAGTAGAGGTTCGGATATGAGATATCCGCTGGAGCCCCTATCTTATTGGATATCTATTAAGCCCCTGAATTATTGGATCCCAAGATGAGATCCAATAATTGCTAATAAGAGATTATTGGGTAGAGACCCACTAATCTAAGAGGCTTGGGTAATTGGATGGAGATCCAATACCCAACAGGGCAAAATCTATTAGGGTTTACAAGGGGCCTCTATAAATAGGAGGGAACTAAAACTCCATAGGTTGGGGGTTCTTTTTGGTGGCCACCCTCTATTCTCCTCTCCCAAGAGAGGAGCATCGTTGTAATCCCTACCGTGTCGATACCGCTAGAGAGAAGGATGCTTGACCTTCTTCATTCTCTCCTACAGATCTACGATAATTCAGGGATATACGATCTCCCTAGGTACTTTCATTTACACATGCAGTTTTCATGGATTTATTTTTGATGCACCGATCTTCGCACGACGATGGGACCTTTCGTAGAAATCCAAGGTTTTGTTTTTCTGTTCTTCTACTATGCATGAGAAGTCGCCCCCTATAGATTTCCTAACAGTGGTATCAGAGCCAAGTTGTTCGTGCGAAGATCGGATCTTAAACTGCGTGTGTTGTGATTTAGAATAATTTTATCATCAAAATCGTTGGCGCAAAAGTGGTGAGGAAGGGCAGCAACTGTTCCTACCCATGCTACACTCGCAGAACAGCCAAAGGCTGTTTGCAGCCATGGTTATGTGCGTAGGGGCTGCCGATGGCCAGCGTTGGTCGCCAAGCAAGCAGCACCTGCACGTTGCCTGCACAGGCCCCTTGCCTGTAAGGGGCGGGCGATGCCCACAGGGGCAACCGCCGTCGCCCAGGCAGCGCCTATAGCCACCCGCAGGGGCAGTCCCCGTGGGGGGGCAAGGCCGCTTGAGGAGGCGGTGCTTGCCACGGCGACGCCCGCGGGGCAATGCCGTAGGGGCGCCCACGGGGAGCCTGCGGGGCAATGCCTGCAGGCTCTACGCCCGCATGCAGCGGCGGCACCGCCCACATGCAGCGGCGGCACCGCCCACATGCATGAGAGGCGCCCCCCGAAAGCACAGGAGACACCCCCTTCCCATGTGGCACCCCACGCACATGGCTGCCACCGGCAGGGTGGTGGCAGCCGTAGCCACAACGCTGCAGAGGAGGGATTAGGGTTTTTCTGGGCAAAAGATAGTTTTGCCCCTCGGAATTTCAGAAATTCCAATTTTTACCCTTTTAACAGAATTACCAAAATACCCCCTCATGATTTTAAAATTTTCAATTTTATTCTTTTGGCCAAATGCCAAAATACCCTTCTTAATTCAAAAAATTTCCTTTATATCCCTGATTTCAAAAAAATATTAGTTAATTAAAATATTTAATTAACTATAATTATTTATCTAGTAGTCCTATATAATAACATATACATGTGATGTATGATATGGACAGATAATCATGGATCATGTGATGTGATGTGTGTACATGTGATTATTATTATTGGGCCTGCGAGCTTATATTTTTCTTATTTATAGTCGGGCCTACATGCTTGTAATTATGTTGTAATTACATGAAGAGGCACAACGGGAGTATGGAAATGATAGCAGGACCCACGAGATCGAGACGGATAATCCGACGTATAGAGATGCATTGACATACCAACGGAACCGACAAAGCGAGATGGACGATCATAGGGCATGGAGATATACCGATGCACACATAGATCTTGATGTGAGTGATTGAGCCCATTGGCTCGGGCCTGATCACATTAGGATGTGGTCCATGATCATCTGGTATGATTGCTCATGTGATGCGTGATTGATTATATACCTACTAGATATATATATTTGCATGGGATGTAGATATATATATTAAATATGTATGTGTGTGACACATTATGTTAAGAGACCAAATCAAAATCCACTCTATTAATAATATTAAGTCGGTAAACGTGAGATAATTAGATTGACCCATGTGGCCTTCCATCGTTATAGGTAGGAACCGATTCCCGGTGTAGGTTGAGTTGGTCGAGTCCCTCGAGACTTACTTATATCAATTTTTGCTATCTTATCTACGACATAGAGATGTCACCGGTGACCTGAGGACATGGTATGCTTGGTCGAGTCCCTTGAGAGTATATGATGGAGGTGGCTAGTCTCATAGCTACTCATGTGGGGACGCTAAGGGTACAATGCAAGTGCTCATTGGGGAATGAGTTCACTGATTGATCTGCCTATGTAATGCTGGATGGTTATTGATACCTCACGTCAGACAGCGATTCCGTAGTCCCAGTAGTGTATCTGGCCGTTAGACTTAAGACACTAAGGATGTCTTGTATGAGTACTCTACTCTTTGATACCGGACTTATAGGTTTGGAAGTTCCAGATCTATTACAATCGGTTATTGGGTGTGGTAGCCAACCTTACGAGGGCTATTGAGTATCTATAGAGGATCATCCGCTCTCGGTATCATGAGAGAAATATCCCATGTATTCTTGCTCGAACAAATCCTTGGCCAAGGTTATTCGGATTGAGAGGGAAAGAGTTCTCCGAGAGAATCCGATAAGAGCATGACTCTAGGAGAGACCATATGGGCTTGATAGCACGTGCCCGATATTGGGTCTCTGGGATATTAGATGGATAAGGGACTATAGATACATAGTAACTAAAGACAGATAGGTCCAAAGGATTAGATTCCCCTGTATCGTCTAGAGGCTGCGGCGTAGTGGCCTAGTACGTCCATAGTTGATGAGTCGGGTGAATTATTATAGAGATAATAATTCACTGAGTCAGAAGGAGTTCTGATAAGTATCACTCACGGCTAGCTCGATATTGGACCTAGAGGGTCACACACATATGATAGGTGTTGCGGATCAGCAGAGGTTCGGATATGAGATATCCGTTGGAGCCCCTATCTTATTGGATATTAATTAAGTCCCTGAATTATTGGATCCTAAGATGAGATCCAATAATTGCTAATAAGAGATTATTGGGTAGAGACCCACTAATCCAAGAGGCTTGGGTAATTGGATGGAGATCCAATACCCAATAGGGCAAAATCCATTAGGGTTTACAGGGGGCCTCTATAAATAGGAGGGAACCAAAGATCCATAGGCTGGGGGTTCTTTTTTGTGGCCACCTACTATTCTCCTCTCCTAAGAGAGGAGCATCGTTGTAGTCCCTGCCATGTGGATATCGCTAGAGAGGAGGATGCTTGACCTTCTTCATCCTCTCCTATAGATCTGCAGGGATTCAAGGATATACGATCTCCCTAGGTACTTTCTTTTACACATGTAGTTTTTGTGGATTTATTTTTGATGCACCGATCTTCGCACGATGACGGGACCTTTTATGGAAATCCAATGTTTTTATTTTTCTGTTCTTCCACTGCGCATGAAATATCACCTCCTGTGGATTTCCCAACACACCCTTTGCGCACAAGTAGCAGCTGCTGCCTTGTGCACCGGCGATCGCAACTATTATAGCCACCACCTTGCATGCGCAAGGGCTATGGCCTTGCGCGCACCAACGACCGCAACCCTTGTGGTTGCTACCTTGTGCACGCAGGCAGCTGCCGCCTTGCGCAGACAACCACAACCATTGTGGCCGCCTTGCATAGGTGGTTGCCACATACAAGGCAGCTAGCGCGGATGCAAGCAACTTGCTCATGGGTGCCATGTGCATCGGCACTGCCTCGATGGACAATTAGCTTGTTTGCAACTTTTGCATGCACACCGCCTCTGGTCGATCCCTCGGGCAGCAATAGTTGCTGCCTCTACCTCCTTCATTTGCATCAACAAATTTGACGCAGAAGGATCGCTCTAATGCACATTTCACCAGCAAGATGAAGCATTTTACATATCTAAAAAACCACGTCAAATGTAGCAAGAACACGTAAAATAATTCTACATGATTAAACACAACACATGTAGTTTATAAGCCAATCATTGCATGATGAACCTGGCTCTGATACCACTGTTGGGAAATCATGAATCGGTATCTCATGCACAGCAAAAAATAAAAACAAGGCCAGATTTTCCAAAGTTACGTACTTGGCCGTTGTGCGACGATTAGTGCGTGAAAAATCATAAATCCGAAAAATCGCACATATCATGTTAGAAGTTTTACCTGGGGAGATCGTATATCCCCGAAAATTCCAGATATGATGAAGATGATGGAGCACTAGTGTACTCCTCTCTAGCGGTATTCCACATAGCAAACGCAACAATGATGCTCCTCATATCACCGCGGGATCTCCCTCTCTGCTACACCACAAGGCTGTCAGAGCCAAGGAGGAGGAGAGTAGACTGAGAAGAATAAAAGAGGTGACTTCCAAGAGCTCTAGCCTATGAACTAGGTAATTCCTCCTATTTATAGAGGTACAGGAAGCTTATCTTTAACAAATCCTATTCACATTGGATCTTTATCCTGTTCATATTAGATCTCTATTTAATTATCCAATTAGATCTCTATCCAATTGGATGTCCATCCAATCATCTAATTTGATCTCATCCAATTATCTAATTGGATCTTATCCACAGGATCCAAACTAGAGGCTTCACTGATATCTCATATTTACACCTCTACTTGTCATAACATACACCTAATATGTGTGACCCTCTAGGCCCAATACCGAGTTAGCTATAGTCGCTCCCGTCAGAACTCCTTCTGACTCGGAACTCCTTCTGACTCAGAACTTCTTCTGACTTAAAACTCCTTCTGATATAGTAAATTATTATCTCCATAATAATTCACTCAACTTATCGACTATAGACGTACTAGGCCACTACACCATAGTCCCCAATGTTGGGCTGAGAGCCCAATTCAGCCCATATGGGCTTTTTAAGCCCACAGCCCACCTTACCTCTAAACCCTAACTTTACTTAAACCCTAATTATAAATAGGGGCTAATGGTGGCTGCGAAATTAGGGAGATCAAAACATCGTAGCAAAGGGCAGAATCTTCGCAGCAGCATTAGGGATTCAAAGAGAGGAGAAAAGGGCAGAAAAATAAGAGAAAAAGAAAGGGAAGGAGACAAGGAAAATACAGAAATTGTTCTCACTCATCCAAACAGTTTCTCTTCTCAGGTGAGATCAGATCTTCAGTGAATTCTTCTGTGATTGCTTGAGGAGGTTTTGGATATTGTGCACAGTGACGTGATCCTTGTATCCCAGTTATTCTCTTGTGATTGTTGCTTGGGTTTTGGGCAAGAGATTCGAGAATTGTACATTCATTATTTCTATAGTGGATTTTCTCTGGTTTGCCCCGTGGTTTTTACCCTTCACGTTGAAGGGGTTTTCCACGTAAATCTTGGTGTTCTATTTGATTATGATTTCTATTTAATTCTGCTGTGTGTTACAGCCTGCTAGTATTTATTCATATACAAAAGTTATTGTTTATTGCCTATCCAATTATTTCCCCATCAACTGGTATCAGAGCAAGGTTTTGGTGATTTAATTTTTGTATTTGAACATGGAGGCTGGTAATGTTTCTCGCATGATTAGTTTGAACGGAAATAATTGGATGATATGGAAAAAGTTGGAAGATCTCTTGTATTGCAAAGATTTGTATGGACCTTTGCAAGGAGATAGTGAAAAACCCATAACTATGACAGATGATGAGTGGAAGAGATTAGATCGAAAAACGATTGGATTCATTCGACAGTGGCTCGATGATAGTGTCTTTCACCATGTTTCTACTGAAAGTTCTGCATATTCTCTTTGAAAAGAGTTGAAAGGGAGACAGAAAGACAGTTGAAATGCATAAGATCAGATAATGGTGGTGAGTATACAGGATTGTTTGATGATTATTACAGGTCACATGGCATCCAGCATGAGATGATAGTTCCTGGTACACCTCAGCATAATGCAATTGCAGAGAGGATGAACCGCACCATCATGGAAAAGATTAGATGTATGCTTTCACAAGCAAAGCTACCCAAAAGGTTTTGGGATAAGGCTTTGAGGACTGCAGTTGATGTGATCAACTTATCTCCCTGTACATCCCTAGATGCTGATGTTGCAGAGCATGTTTGGTTAGGGAAAGATGTTTCCTATAAGCATTTGAGAGTGTTTGGTTGTCGTGCATTTGCACACATTTCAGACAATGAAAGGTCCAAGCTGGATGGTAAGACAAAAGAATATATTTTTCTTGACTACTCACATGATCAATTTGGTTACAGGCTTTGGGATCCAGAAAAGCAAAAGGTATTTAGAAGCAAAGATGTGGTCTTCTTTGAGGATCAAACCCTTGAGGATTTGAAGGAGGCACCAGCTAATACTTCTATAGAAGGATTAGCAGATTGTGACCCAGTTATTCCTCCAGTATATCAGGGTGATGGGGGAGATGTGCAGGAAGATGGTGTAGAACTAGATATTAATCTACCTGCAGGACATGTTGAGCAAGAAGAAGTTGAGGAGCAGCTTCCCGTAGAACCTCAATTGAGAAGATCTTCTAGACAACGTTAGCCCTCCAGAAGATACTCTGTAAATGAGTATGTGATGCTTACTAATGCAGGTGAACCAGAGAGTTACCAGAAGCAGTTGAAAGTGAGCAAAAAAATGTGGCTAGTTGCTATGCAGGAAGAGATGGATGCTCTACAGAAGAATCACACATATGATTTGGTGCAACTTCCACAGGGACTAAAGGCCTTAAAGAACAAGTGGGTTTTCAGGTTGAAGACTCAAGAATATTGTTCTCAACCAAAGTACAAAGCCAGATTGGTTATGAAAGGCTTTGGTCAAAAGAAAGGTATTGACTTTGGAGAGATTTTTTCTCCTATTGTTAAAATGTCTTCTATTCGTGTTGCTCTAGGTATTACTGCTAGCCAGGACTTGGAGGTGGAGCAGTTAGATGTGAAGACAGCTTTCCTTCATAGTGATTTGGAGGAGGAAATTTATATGGAGCAACCAGAAGGTTTCAAAGTCAAAGGTAAAGAAAATTTTGTTTGCAAGTTAAGAAAGAGTTTGTATAGATTGAAACAAGCTCCAAGACAGTGGTACAGAAAGTTTGATTCATTTATGATTGAAAATGGATACAAAAGAACGGCTTCAGATCATTATGTGTACATCAAACGGTTTGGTGAGGATTTTGTTATTCTCTTACTTTATGTTGATGATATGCTTATCCTTGGGAAAGATATGCATACAATTGACAGGTTGAAGAAGGAACTGAGTGAGTGCTTTGCAATGAAGGACATAGGGCCGGTAAAGCAAATACTGGGCATGCAGATTTTTCGTGATAGGAAAAACAAGAAGATTTGGTTGTCATAGGAGAAATACATCGAAAAGGTATTAGAATGGTTCAGTATGAGCAATGCAAAGCCAGTTGGTTCTCCTCTTTCAGGTCACTTCAAGTTATGCTCAGAAAAGAGTCCGTCAAGTGATGAAGAGAAGGAGAAAATGCAAAAGGTTCCTTATGTTTCAGCAGTTGGAAGTTTAATGTATGCAATGATATATATGAGGCCGAACATCGCATATGCAGTGGGTGTTACTAGTAGATTTCTTGCAAATCCAGGCAAGGAGCACTGGGCAGCAGTGAAGTGGATTTTGAGATATCTCAAAGGAAGCTCTAAGGTTTGTTTAAGCTTTGGAGGTGGACCACCTGTGCTAACGGGTTACACAGATACAGATATGGCTAGAGATATTGATACAAGGAAATCCATATTAGGTTTTATACTTACTTTGCAGGGGGAGCTATGTCATGGCAATCCAGATTACAAAGGTGTATTGCTCTCTCCACCACAGAGGCAGAATATATTGCTGCTACAGAGGTTTGCAAAGAAATATTATGGATGAAAGAATTCTTACAAGAATTAGGGCTAAAATAGAAAAACTATGTGGTGTATTGTGATAGCCAGAGTGCCATCCATTTATGTAAGAACCCAGTTTTTCATTCCAAGTCAAAGCATATAGATGTCAGATATCACTGGATTCGAAATGTACTTGAAGAAAAATAGTTGCTACTTCAGAAAATTCATACAGATGATAATGGAGCAGACATGTTGACAAAGACTTTACCAAAAGAGAGGCAGGAGATGTGCCGATAGTTGGTCGGCATGGATTTACACTGAGTCATGGGACAGCCTCCCTTATGGGCTGAAGGGGGAGGTTGTTGGGCTGAGAGCCCAATTCAGCCCATATGGGCTTTTTAAGCCCATAGCCCACCTTACCTCTAAACCCTAACTTTACCTAAACCCTAATTATAAATAGGGGCTAATGGTGGCTACAAAATTAGGGAGATCAAAACATCGCAGCAAAGGGCAGAATCTTCGCAACAGCATTAGGGATTCAAAGAGAGGAGAAAAGGGCAGAAAAACAAGAGAAAAAGAAAGGGAAGGAGACAAGGAAAACACAGAAATTGTTCTCACTCATCCAAACAGTTTCTCTTCTCAGGTTAGATCAGATCTTCAATGAATTCTTCTGTGATTGCTTGAGGAGGTTTTGGATATTGTGCACAGTGACGTGATCCTTGTATCCCAGTTATTCTCTTGTGATTGTTGCTTGGGTTTTGGGCAAGAGATTCGAGAATTGTATATTCATTATTTCTATAGTGGATTTTCTCTGGTTTGCCCCGTGGTTTTTACCCTTCACGTCGAAGAGGTTTTCCACGTAAATCTTAGTGTTCTATTTGATTGTGATTTCTGTTTAATTCCACTGTGTGTTATAGCCTACTAGTATTTGTTCATATACAAAAGTTATTGTTTATTGCCTATCCAATTATTTTCCCATCACCCAAATGGTACAAGGGGATCTAATTCATCAGGTCTATCTGTCCTCAGTTACCATGTATCTATAGTCCTTCATCCGTTTAATATCCCAAAGACCGTATATTGAGCATGGTAATGTCAAACCCATACGGAATCCTGTCCGAGTCTCGCTCTAATCAGATTCTCTCGGAGAACTCCTCTCTCAATCCGAACGACCCTGGCTAGAGATTTTACCTAAGCGAGCATACGCAGGATATTCCTCTCACAATACCGAGAGTGGATGATCCTCTATTGACACTCAATTTTCTTCGTCAGGTTGGCTACCATTCCTGAGAATTGACTGTACCAGAATTAGAGCTTTCCAAACCTGTAAGTCCGACATCAAAGAATGGAGTACTCATACAAGGTGCATCTTTGGTATCTCAAGTCTAAGGACCAAATGTACAATTGGGACTACGGAATCACTATCTGACATTAGGTATCATTAATCATCTAGCATTCCATAAGCAGATCAATCAGTGAACTCATTCTCCAATGAGCACCTGCATTGTACCTCTAGTGTCTCCACACAAGCGACTATGAGACTAGTCGTCGCCATCATATAGATGAGTATATAGCACACCAGTCTATCCGGTTATCTCGATGTCCTCATTGAGTAACCTATGACCAAGATAATTTAGGATCTGTGTTTAAAGGTATATCAGTCTCATTATCGTGATCGCATCACGATTCGATTCCCATTGCACAAATCCAAGGACATCACAATATTCATCCAGATAATGTGAGAAAATGCGAGTAATAATATACAAAGAGATCGATGCAGCATGTCACAAGTGTCATCACTCGTGTGATTGGCTTATAGGGCACCTATAACTAACATACAGCACACCAGTCTATCCGGTTATCTCAATATCCCTCTTGAGTAACCTATAACCAGGATTATTTAGAGTCCGTGTTTAAAGGCAAATCAATCTCATTATCATAACCTCATCATGATTTGATTCCCATTGCACAGATCAAAGGACATTACAATATATATCTAGATAATGTAAGTAAATGTCAGTAATCATAAGCAAAGAGATTGATGCAGCGTGTTACCTATGTCATCACTCACGTGATTGGCTTGTAAGGCACCTATAACTAATAATAATCACACACATCACACGGTCCATGATCATCCATCCACATCACACATCACATATACATGTCACCATGTAGGACTACTAGATAATAATAATTAATTAAATTATTTAATTAATTATTATATAGTATTTCAGTAACCCAATGCCCCATATGGTAGGTAGTCTCATATGTGGCTAGGAAACCTTAGCCACTAGGGACTCCCCTGCAGCTAGGAATCCCAGGCCATAGGGCTGCCTTATGTGGCTAGGAAACCCTAGCCACCAAGGAGCCTTCTGCAGCTAGGAAACCCTAGTTGCAGGGCAACCTAGGGTGGTTAGGAATCCTAGCCGCCGAGGTGCCCCTTGTAGCTAGGAAACTTTGCCGCAGGGGCTGCCATCCTGCTGGCCAAGAGCTCTCTTGTTGCTCTTGGCCTCCCTGCTTTTGGCCAAGCCAAGAGCAACAAGCTATGCTCTCAGCCAAGTGATAGGACCCTACTAGGGTTGGGTCCTACTCAACCATGTAGCAACTAATAAAAATCCTGTGAGAGTGTAATAAACCACACCTAGCCACCTCTATCCTATAAAGAAGAGAGGCTAGGGTTTATATTTGGGTCTTTGGGCTTCTTAGCCATCGCCCTCCTTGTTATTGGGCCGATCGGCTAAGGTTAAGGGCAAATTGGGTAGTTCACTTAGGAAGCAGCCCCTAGGGCTAGGGTTTGGAGCTCTATATAAGCATGTAGCCTCCATCTCTTTGGAATAAAAGAAAAGATCAATCTACCTTGCAGCCATTTGGCCAACTACCAAGGAGGGTGGAACCCCTATAGCGTTCCAAGGGTTGATCCCCCTCAAAGATTAATCTACATAGAATTCCTCTGGGGTTCTATCATCTGGTATCAGAGCAGCGATCTTGCTGCTTTTGCTTCCATCCCTGCTGCCCACCATCAACCTGTTGAATCTCGGATTTTGATGATGAAACTAATTGAGTGTGATTTGTGGTCTAACTGCGTTTTGAGTTATGCAGGTCTACTATCGAAGCAGGATTGACTACGATAGGGATGAAGGCGTAAAAGCGAAACAAAGGGCCGAAGACAAGTGTGATGAATCGTTGGGAGTTCGAGTGTTCAAAGGAAGTCCGAAGATTCGTTGGGGCGTTGTCTTGCCGCCGAGAACGAGTAGGAAGCTTGCCAAGGGTTTTCAAGTTCGCCGGGAGGTTCGTCGGAAGTTCGCGGAGCTTGCCAAAAAAGATCGGAGCTTGCCAAAGAAGCTCGGGGAACTCGCCAAGATCATCGTGAAGTCCGAGTTGCCGTGAGTCCGCGGAATGGTTTCCGAAGGTTCGTCAAGACCGGAAGTTGACCAAGCTCCAAGAAGTTGTCATGTGGACTTTGTAATAGCTTAGGAAACGTCTTTAAAATTCGTAGTTAGCACGTATTTTGGGTTAGGATTAGATAATCAAAGTGGGGCCCATTGGGCCTTGATTAGATGATTGGGCCAAAATTTTGGCCCAAACCAATCAAGCTACGCATGCATGCATGCTACGTGCATCTTCTTTGTAGCCTCGCTCTTGTAGTGAGCCCGCTCTTGTGCGAGCCCGGATCTTATGCCTTGTAGCGAGCCGGATCTTGTATCATGCGCTCAAATTGCGGTAGCACCGCTGCTGGCGGTAACCGCCCTTACCACTCTAAACGGCTAGCCTTTGGCTAGGTAGCACCGCTTTGGTGCGTGGAAAGCCTAGCACCGCTTTGGTGAAGCCGCATAGAACCGCTGTGTGTGTCGATCTGCCAAGACTTGATTGCACCGAAAAACTCAAAGGATTCAAATTTTTGGCTCCAAGTTTGGGCTCCAAATTTGAATCACTTTGAAAATAAATACCCTTCCTTTTCATTAACCCTTTTGAGCTAGAAAAGTTTGAGTCTTGAGCTTTTGAAGAGTTTTGAAAAGTGTTGTTTTCTTTGCTAAGTGTTCACCTTCTTTCTTCTTGAGAGATCTTGTACAAGTGTGAACATCTTGTAAAGGGTTGTAAAAGGGTGTTTGATCCTTCCTTCAAAGGACTTGCTAGTGGAAGAGCGGAGCCTCATACAAAGGCTTCAAGAGTGGATGTAGGTCATTTGACCGAACCACTATACATCATTGTGTCCTTAAATATGTGAGTGTTTATATTTCTGAATCATTTCATTTCTTGGCTGCAAGTTCATAGTTAGTTCCTTTTCACAAGCAATTAATTTCAAGTTCTCTTTAAACGAATCGAAATCTTCCTACGAACTTGTGTTTCTTTGCCGGTTTCAAGAATACGAGTTTAATCCGCTGCACTAATTCACCCCCCCCCCCCCCCTTAGTGCCTTTTGATCCTAACACAACCAAGTAAATCCCACAATTGCTCTTGACATCACCATCTCCACCTTCATCTTCTATCGTAGATCAAATCAATTTATTGCCGTCGCTTCCAATTGCATCAGAGATCTGGTATTCTCCTATCACTAATACCTTTTACTGCTACAATTTGCCATTCAAAATACCAAAAAAGGTCTTACTATCTATCCCTTGCTGCAATTTCTTTTGTCGCAAAAGTTATCATCTTTGCGAACGAAGGATTGCTACAGAAAATTTCAACCGCATATTGCTGCCTTTAAACCGATCTATTGATCTTTTTTAAACGAAATTTCTTGAGCACCTCATAGATCATCTTGGCTTTCATCTAGGATTGATCTATTGTGGAATTCATCTCTGAAACATTACTGTGTTGCTGCAAGTTTTCATCGCAAATCGTTGAAATTTTTCGTTGAGAATTCTGCTATCGTAACTTGCACCGAATTCTTTACTGTTATGCTGCCAAAATTTTCTTGATCCAAGTTGTCATCCTTTCGGTTATTTAAACTAAGATTCTGCTATCAAATCCCCTCAAATTTCTGGGTTCTCCTTGGAAATTTCATCGAGAAACTATTGTTTCTTCGATGACAATTCTGCTCTTACGAGACAATGCATATTGGTAGCAACTTCCACTGAATTCTATCAAATTTCTACTACCATATACCATAGATCTAAAACCCTCTTCCCTAACCTTCATCCACTACTATCATAGCCCAAAGCTTCATCAAATCGCAGCCCCAAACCGCACCCAAAACAGCCACAAAACAAGCCTAAACAGCAGCCCACATCTACCAATCCACAAACCCTTTCGGCCACCACTTCCCTCAAACAATACATGCCTTTAACCCAACAATAAAAGAGAGATCTTAATATTACAGATCTGGAGGCATATACTATGGCATCTAAGGAGGTAATCAATGCTAAGTTCGAAGCCTTCGAGACGTGGATGGAGGAGAAGATTCGGACCCTCTTAGCTGAACTTAGTTTGGGTCGACCACCGAGCCCAAAGAAATCATATCAAGGAGAGAGCTCTGATCAAAGAGATGACTTCCAGGAGAGGGGAGGCTCTATGACTGATCCCTACTACCCACGCATGAGGATGGACTTCCCTAGATGGAAAGAAGGAGACCCGATTGGTTGGATCTCACACGTAGAGCGATATTTTTGGTACCATAAAACCATGAACGCATCTATGGTGGAAATTGCAGCTATACATCTTGAAGGGGATGTCATACAATAGTTTGATTAGTTTGAATACAATCATGGAGTCCTCTCATGATGACAATTCTAAGAAAGACTGCTGATCCGCTTCGGACCAACTGATTACGAGAACATTGATAGACAACTAGTGAAGATCTGACAAACCTCCACCATTCAAGAGTATCAAATCAGGTTTGAATGGTTATCTAATCAAACTCATGATTGGTTTGAAAAACAACTATTAGGAATGTTTATTAAGGACTTGAAGCTAAAAATTCGAGAAAAAGTTAAAGCACAATAGTCGTACACGCTTATGGCAATCATCTCTTTCGCATGACTTCAAGAGGAGCGATTGAATAACGAAGCCCGGAGGACTAGGGTCACTCCCCGACTAGTAGTACCGAAGCCCTCAGCCCCCCCTACTATCACCCAAGCTCCTACACCAAAGAAGTTAACAAGAGAAGAGCTTCGGGAGCGATCTATAAAGGGGTTATGTTGGCATTTCGACGAGCCATGGAGCCGCGAGCATCACTGTAAAAAGGGAAAATTTCTTGTGATTGAACTAGTAGAAGAATAGGTCATTGAATAGCTAGAAGAGAGCCTTGAATATGAGGAAGAAGATGTGGAAGAAGAGCCACAATCGATCGACTTTATGATACATGCGTTAGTAGGCTACTCAAATCCACAAACGATGAAAATTGGAGGCCATCACAAACAACAACATATCACCATTCTCATCGACACGGGTAGCACAAATAACTTCCTAAACAGTAAGGTCACTGCTCGGATGGTGCTCCACATTGAAGGTTGCAATAAGTTCAACGTAAAGGTCGCTGACGGTCGAATCCTAAAGTGCGACCAAAGATGCTCGCAGGTGAAACTATTATTGCAAGACCAAGAAATTATCGCCGACTTCTTCCTCCTACCAATTGATGATTATGAGGCTGTGTTGGGCATAGAATAGCTGACAATGCTAGGTGACGTCTCTTGGAACTTTTCCAAATTAATTATGAAATTCTACTACAAAGGCAGATAGGTCACCCTATGCAGGAAGCGCGGAAGCAACGTAACCACCGTTTCGACCCAACGAATGGAGAAAGTTTTACACAAGATAAATGGTAGTTTTTTTATGCATCTCCAGCAGTAACCAGAGGGGAAGAAAATAGAATTTGAAGATCAAAATCTTACCTAATTGCTTACTAAATTTGACGATATTTTTACTGAACGTCTTCCTCCTACTCGGCAACATGACCACTGAATTCTAATTCTTCCAGGCAAACCACCAATGAACACTTGGCTGTACTGCTATCCTGACCTCCATAAGAATGAGATTGAGAAGATCGTAAAGGATATGCTTGAAACAGGGGTGATTCGGCTAAGCTACAGCTCCTATTCCTCACCAGTGCTACTTGTACGCAAGAAGGATGAAACTTGACGGATGTGCATCGACTACCAAGCTCTAAATGGCAACACCGTCAAGGATAAGTACCCAATACCAGTGGTGGATGAACTTCTTGATGAGTTAAGAGGAGCTCGAGTCTTCACGAAGTTGGACCTTCGATCCGGTTACCACCAAATTCGGGTATGCAAAGACGACATCCCAAAAATAGCTTTCTGCACACATAATGGCCACTATAAATTCTTGGTAATATCTTTTGGACTCACTAATGCTCTTTCAACCTTCCAAAGTCTCATGAACAATATTTTTTGGAGCTTTCTTCATAAATTTGTGATTGCATTTTTTGATGATATTCTCATTTATAGCCCTTCTCTTGAGACTCACTTTCAGCACTTGCAGTCTTTTATGACGATCCTTCGGGAGAATACTCTTTTTGTTAAACTATTAAAGTGCAGTTTTCTCTAGCAAAAAGTAGAGTATCTTGGTCACATAATATCAGAAGGAGTGGCAGTAGACCCAACAAAAATCGAGACAAAGTAGAGCTGGCCGAAACCTACAAATGTGAAATTGCTACGTGGGTTCCTTGGACTAACGGGCTACTACCGAAAATTCGTAAATAACTATGGGAAGATCAGTGCACCCCTCACTTCTCTATTAAAAAAAGATGCCTTCCAATGGTCGAACGAAGCCTCTGCTGCCTTCGATAAACTTAAGGCAGCCATGATGACGACGCTGGTGCTAGTATTACCATATTTCAATCAAACCTTCATCATTGAGGCCAACGCATCTAGAGTCAGAATTGGAGCTATTCTCATGTGAGAGGGTCGACCACTCGCATACACCAGTAAGCTGTTGTCTCCCTCCCATCAAAAAATATCTATCTATGATAAGGAGATGTTCTCCATTGTGCACGTAGTAATAAAGTGGAGACCCTACCTAATCGATCGATGATTTCAGATTAAAACCGACCATAGAAGCCTCAAGTACTTTTTAGAGCAAAAGATATCATCCCTGGAGCAACAAAAATGGGTAACCAAACTTCTAGGATTTGATTATGAAATTATTTACAAAAAGGGGAAAGAAAATATTATTACAGATGTGCTCTCACGACTACCTGAGCAAGCTGAATTTTCAACCATCTCTCTTCCTACCATCGGCTTCCTTGAGGACATTAGGGAGGAATGGAAGAAGGACCCAGAGACCAGCAACATCATTAAAAAATTGGAGAAGGATCTAGGTGCAATAGCTCACTATACCTAGGATTCAAGAATCTATGCTACAAAGGTCGTACTGTGCTTACACCCGACTCCTCTTGCATCAAAGTCATTCTATACAAAATGCATTCCACACCTTCAGCATGACACTCTGGATTTTTGAGAACCTACAAAAGAGTTAAGCAAAATTTTTATTGGAGAGGGATGAAAAAATTTATTTCTAAATATGTGGCACAATGTGATGTATGTCAACAGCAAAAGGGTGAAACAATGGTGAGTCTAGGGAAATTACAACCGCTTCCCATACCAGACTTAATGTTAACTAACATCTCCATGGATTTCATTGAAGGGCTACCACCTTCCAAAGGTAAAAGCACAATCCTCGTGGTGGTTAATCTACTTACAAAATATGCTCATTTTTGTGCTATACGAAATCCCTACACTACTGCTAGTATTGCTCAGATTTTCATAGAAAATATTGTTAAATTGCATGGGATGCCAAGGTCCATTGCAAGTGATCATGACAGGGTCTTCACCAGTAAATTTTATACCGATTTATTCCAATTGTAGGGCACCAAACTCAAGATGAGCATAGCATATCATCCACAAACTGATGGCCAAACAGAGGTGGTGAACAGATGTTTAGAGATGTACCTTCATGTTTCGCCAATGATCGACTGAAAGAGTGGGCAAAATGGCTCCCCTGGGCCGAATGGTGGTATAATACTATGTATCATTCATCTACAAAATGTACCCCACATGAAGCATTGTATGGTTAGCCGGCCCCTGTGATTCCAAAGTATGTAATTGGCTCAGGTCGACTAAGATCTAATTGACAGGGACAAACTCCTACAACTGCTAAAGGATAATCTCTCTACCGCTCAAGCCAGAATGAAACAGCAAGCCGACACACGACAAAGCGAAAGAGAATTTTTAGTAGGAGATTGGGTTTATCTTCACTTACAGCCATACAAGCAGCTCTCCATCAACACACGAGCCTCCATGAAACTATCTCCACGTTTTTATAGGCCCTATCAAATAATAGAGCGTATTGGAGCTGTGGCATACAGACTTAAATTACTTGAAGATGCCAAAATTTACCCTGTCTTTCACGTGTCATACCTGAAGCCCAAGTTGGGAGAACACGAGTCACCCTAGATCCAACTGCCCAACACCACTGATGATGGAAATATTCAAGCCCAACCACAAGTCATCCTCGATTGTCGAATCGTGATACGTCGTCGATGTCCCTCTACTGAAGTACTAGTGCATTGGACTAATTTACCACTCAAAGATACCATATGGGAATCATATGAGGAGCTAAAGATCCAATTCCCTGAGTTCATAGAACCCCAGCCTTGAGAACAAGGCTGATTTGAAGAGGGCTAGCTTGATAGGACCCTAGCAGGATTGGGTCTTACTCAACCATATAGCAGCTAATAAAAATCCTGTGAGTATAATAAACCCCACCTAGCTGCCTCTATCGTATAAAGAAGAGAGGCTAGGGTTTATATTTGGGTCTTTGGGCTTCTTAGCCACCGCTCTCTTTGTTACTGGGCCGGTCGGCTAAGGTTGAGAGCAAATTGTGTAGTTCACTTAGGAAGCAGCCCCTAGAGCTAGGGTTTGGAGCTCTATATAAGCATGTAGCCTCCATCTCTTTGGAATAAAAGAAAAGATCAATCTATGTTACAGCCATTTGGCCGACTACCAAGGAGGGTGGAACCCCTATAGCATTCTAAGAGTTGATCCCCCTCAAAGATCAATCTAGATAGAATTCCTCTGAGGTTCTATCACCAAGGCTACAAGTAGCCTTCGGCCAAATTATAGGGCAATAACAATTACTGCCCTTTCTCCCATGTTATGTGATAATAATTTTGGCGATAAAATATTGATCTAAAACACCTTTTAGCATGGAGAAGATGTACAGTTTAGATCTCAAAACTACAACAAAAATCACAGTAATCATGCAAAATCATTCTATGCGATTGAACACAACACATGCAATTTATAAACCAATATTTCACATGAACAACCTCGCTCTAATATCACATTTGGAAAATATGGGATGACATTACATGTGCAGTAGAAAAACAAAAAATAAAAAATTTCAGCATTCCATAGAAAATAAGGTTCTTGTCATCGTGTGAAGATTAGTGCACAAAAACTCGTAAAACTAAAAACTACGCAAATAATGTGTTAGCTAGGGAGATCATATATCCCTAAAATCTTATAGATCTATGGGGGAGAATGAAGGAGGTTTAGTGTCCTCCTCTCTAGTAGTGATCCACATGGTAGAGGCTACGAAGATGCTCCTCAAATCGTTGCACAAATCTCCTCGTTGCACGTACCACACAATCAAAAAGGGGCCAACCCTTCTTACTATCCGCACATCCCAAATAGAGGCTACTAGCTGAGGAGAAGAGAGGGAGAGGAGAATAGGAGTGGTCTCCAAAAGAGCCTTAGTCTATGGGCCTTTAATTCCCTCCTATTTATAGAGGTCTCTTGTCAACTTAACCCAAATGGATCCTGCCCTATTTGGTACTGGATCTCCATCCAATTACCCAAGCCTCTTAGATTAGTGGATCTTTACCCAATAATCTCTCATAGGCTTTTATTAGATTTCATCTATAGGATCCAATAATTCATGAGCTTATTGGGTATCCAATAAGATAAGGGCTCTAATGGATATTTCATATCCAAACTTCTACTCGTCACAACACCTATAAAGACCCTATAGGCCCAATATTGAGCTAGTCATAAGTCATAGTTGTCAAAACTTTTTTTAGCTCAGTGAATTATTATCTCTATAATAATTCACTCGACTCATCGACTACGAATGTACTATACCACTACATCGTAGTCCCTAGACAATACAAGAAAATCTAATCTTTTGGACCTATCTATCCTTAGTTACCACGTATCTATAGTCCCTCAACTATCTAATATTCTAGAGATCATATTTCGAGAATGGTGCTATCAAGCCCATACGGAATCTACTCGAGTCTTGCTTTAATCAGATTCTTCCGAAGAACTCTTTCTCTCTCAATTTGAATGACCCTAGCCAGGGATTTCCTAAGCAAGAACATATAAGATATTCCTCTCATGACACTGAGAGTGAATGATCCTCTATCGATACTCAATTGCCCTCATAAGATTGACTAGTGAGCTTTGAGGAGTATGCTGGATCTTTGGTCATATGCCTTGAGTATCCATTATCAAGATATTATCTTTTGCTCCTAACTCATACTTGGAGATATACCTACAAGAAGGATAGGTATGTTCTAGGTACCTATTTAACTTTGAGTCATTCATAATTAGATTTACCTTTCTTTGACTTTTGACGTTAAATCATTTAGGGTTCTTTTAGGAACCCAAACTAATTTATAAGAGCTATACTTTTTAAATAAACATGTATAAGCATAATGACCATATTTTTCACAAAAATTATATTTAACTTTAGGGGGAACATGAAATGTGGGTCCTTTAACAAATATAGTTGGCTTTTGTTCGGTGTTACTACTCAGGAAGCCGATTTCTTTCTTTCTATGTACATGATCTTTATTAGCAAGAATCATGTTTAATGACTTATTACTAATTTTAAATTTTTCTAATGTTTGTTGTAATAACATATTTTCCTATTTGAATGAGTCTAACTCTTCACATTCAGTGCAAGGTGTTAACAAACATTTATCATACTCGTTTTTCAATTTATCAAATTCAAGAGAGCGAGAGATACATTATCCTTTTTTAACAATTTATATTTCTTACTAATTATTTTAAGTTCATCATACAAATCATGAAATGCATCAATTAATTCATCATAAGATAAGGAGATTTTAGGTGAGTCACATATCACATCGTTGAAAGTCATCAATGCATAGTTTGCTACTTTATCTTCATTGGTTTGCTCTTCATCTTCTGATACACTTGATTTATCCCAAGTTGTCTTGAGTATTTTCTTCTTTTTTTGTGCGAGCAACTTCTTCTTCAATCGTGGACACTTATTTTTGAAGTGCCTTGGCCTTTTGCATTCAAAGCAAATTATTATGTCCTTTTTAAGTCATTCTTATTCTTAGATTCTTGTTTTACAGAATTTATTTTTTATTCTTTTTATGAACTTTTTAAATTTTCTTGTAAGGAGTACTAAGTCATCATCATAACTTGAGTTTTTGCTCAAGTAATCTTCTTTGGTTTTCAGTGCAATATCTTTCCTATTGTTTGAAAATTTATCCTCTTGTTCATCATATGCCTTGCGAGTCATTTTATAGGTCATTAATGACTCTATGAGTTCTTCAAAAGGAAAGTTGTTCAAGTTCTTCACTTCTTGAATTGTAGTAACCTTTGGATCTCAACTTTTTGGAAGAGATCTTAGAATTTTATTAATCAGCTCAAGGTTAGTATAACTTTTACTAAGAGCTTTCAAACCATTGATAATATCCGTAAAACGGTGTACATGTCACAAATGGTTTCGCTTGGTTTTATTCTAAATAATTTATAACTATATACCAAAAGATTAATCTTAGATTCTTTTACTCTATTTATGCCTTTATGAGTAACCTCAATTGTGTGCTAAATTATTGAATCTCGGATTTTGATGATAAAATCAATTAATAAGTTTATTATCTAATCTATGATATGAGATAAGTTATACAAGACTAACTTTGATCAAAAGAGGCAAAACAATTAAAGCAAGAAGAATCAAACATTGGGCCGAAGTCAAAGTTCGGGCATCGGGTCAAAAGAATCAGAAAATACATCAAGAACGGATGTTGCAAGAGTCAATATGCTGGTGGATTGAGTAATACATCAAAGGTTCGGATGATGCACCAGAGGTTCATCAGAAGTTGCTAGAAGTTCATCAGAAGAACCAATGACATGCCGGATAACTTAGATTCGTGTCTTGTAGTTGTTTAGGTCTTAATTATCGAAAGTTAGGTCAAAATTGAGTTAGTTTTGGATATAATCATGCAAACTCAATTAGGGGCCAATTGGACCTAAATTGGGACTAATTTGGGCTCATTAGGAGGCCCATTCAATGGCCCAAAAGTTACTATAGGCGATGGTGCCGCCAAACTGGCGGTGGCACCGCCTATGATCTGGAAAAGTGAAAAAGCACACTTTTCCAAGCTGTAAGCGGTGGTACCGCCCAATCTATGAGGTGCTATCGCTCAACATTAAAGCTACAGGTAGTGGTCCTGCCCCAGGCTAGTAGTAGCACTGCCAGAACCTCTGTTTTAGAGGTTCTGCGGGCGGTGGCACCACCCAATGCAGGCAGTAGTACGACCTATAACCAGAAGATCCAAAAATTTAAATTTTGGCTTTATTTTTTAAGCCAATTAAGGACTATAAATACCTCTTACTTCTCAACTGCTTGCACACATTGAGAAGTGATGAAAACTGAGCCAAAACTCTAGTGAAATACTCTTGAAAAGCTCGAGTGTTTACCTCCTGAATTCTCACTTGTAAAAATTCTGTAAAATACTGACCCACTTTTAAAAGTATGTAAGAGGGGTGTTTGACCCTTCTATTGGGATCTAGAGCGGTACTAAGAGGGAGGGTGAATTAGTATAGCGGTTAAGAATAATAAATTTTAGTGATTTAAAAGGATTTCGGAAACTTCACACGTTGAAAACCTCGTTTCGACTAAAACTAATTTCGATTGAAGCATATCAAAACTGTAATTAACTTAAGAGCATTTAGAGATAAAGAAAGACAGTGATAAGGAAGTAAGGCAGCCAAATAAAATGGTTTACAAAAAGATCAAAGCAATAAGTAAACGTAAACCAGATTTTATAGTGGTTCGGTCATACGAACTATGTCCACTCTTGATTCCTCTTCTCTTAAGGCCACCTACTTTCCACTAGTTGTCTTCCTTCCAATAGGAGAAGACGAACTCCCTTACAGCACCTCTCCTTTTGACAGGCTCAAGAGATAACCCTTACAAGTACTTCACTCCTCTCTTTCGGTGGAATACAAATGAGAACTAGATGAGTGATTTCTAAAGTAATTTGAACAGTGTTTTCTCACTTTTAAAGTATATGTGCTTGTATGTTTATCCCAGGGATGGGATGGATTTTTATAGGCTCCAATCTAATTCAAATTTGGAGCAAAAAATCTTCCCATCCCAAGTTTACCGGGTACTGGTGGTACCATCGGCTGTCACTAGCGGTAGCACCGCTAGTTTGACCCTGGCATTTGGCGGTACCACCACCCAATCTGACGGTACTATCGCTTGACACACTACCATGGTCAATGTACTAGGTGATACCACCACCTAAGTACTCAAACACTTGGTGGTACCATCGCTCAATACATCTTGGGGAGTTAGACCTAGGGCAATGTCACCACTAGACAAGGTCTAGCACTTCTTGTTGGGCCTTAAACCTGACCCAAACTAGTCCATTACCGGGCCTAGTTGGCCCCTACTAGCGTTATAGGATTAACACTTAATCCTAACCCTAATTATGTGCTAACTATGAAATTAAATATATTTCCTAAGCTAATACAAAGTATGACACATAAAATCTTCCTCCAATGAGCTTCCGGCAAACTTCTGGCGGCCTTTCGATGAACCCTCGAACACTATTCTAGGGACTCCCGGCAAGCTCCTGGACTTCACGATGATCTTGGAGTGTTCTGATAGCTTCTTCAGGAAGCTCTAATCTTTCTCGATGAGCTTCATGAACTTCTGATGAATCTTTCTAGCGAACTTCCAAAAACCCTTCAGCAAGCTCCCTACTCATTCTCGGCCAGTTCTAACAGCACTCCCAACGAAACTTTAGACTTCCATCGAACTCTCGAACTCCCAACAATTCCATCACACTTGACTCTAGCATTTTGTTTTGCTTTATGTCTTCATCATTATCGTAGTTAATTCTTTTGTTGCTTAGCACGTCATTGGTAAGTGCTTCGTCTAGTTCTTCAGCACACTGTCCTCTCTTGCAGCCTGTTGCCCAATTGGCGGTTGACCTCCGCAACCACTATCTTTTTGGTGCAACACCATACTTCTTGGCCCGATGCCCAATGTCCGAAGCCATTTGTCGATTATCGATCGGACCTCTGGCTCGACGTCCAATCTCCTGACGTGATTTCCTCCGACACAACATCGATTTGGCCTATGTCAACTATCTAATCCTGATCGATAGTAGACCTGCATCACTCAAAATGTAGTTAGACAATAAAAGACTATTAGTTAGTTTCATCATCAAAATTCGAGACTCAACACCTTCCACTTGAAGAAGGATTAATAGTGGAAGTCGGGAACCTCATCGAATGAGGTTTCGGAAGTGGACGTAGGTCATTTAACCAAACCACTATAAATCGCTATGTACTTCTTTTAGTGTGTAAGTTTTAAATTATTGCATTTCAATTTTTACTTGGTTAGAATCTTTCAATCTCCGTCTCTCAACTCTCTTTCGTATTCACTCGAATAATCCTCTTTACCGAAATTGCTTTCATCAGACAAAACTTCTCAACGCATAATATTTTTTTCGAATCAATTTAAATTATCGGTTTTTATCTACTGCATTAATTCACCACCCCTCCCCCCCCCCCTCTTAGTACATTTCTAGATCCTAACAGTTGGTATCAAAGCAAGGTCACTCTAATTTGGTTTAAAACCCAAGAGAGATGACATTTGATGACATGTAAAAGGGCTACTCAATTACACATCCGCCTATGTTCAATGGGTCAGATTACACTTATTAGATGACTCACATGAGAATTTTTCTTATTTCTATGGATTTTGAACTTTGAAACATTGTTGTAAATGGCTTCCAAAAATCTTCTCTTCCAATAAACGAATGGAATGAATCAGAGAAGAAAATTTTCACTCTTAATGCTAAGGCTATGAATGTCTTGTTTTATGCTATTGATAAAAATAAATTTAATCATGTTTCAATTTACGAATTGGCTTTTGATATTTGGTATATTCTTGAAATCACTCATGAAGGCACTAGCCAAGTGAAAGAGTCCAAAATCAACTTTTAGTGCATTCTTACGAGTTATTTAGAATAAAACCAAGTGAGTCCATCGGAGACATGTGCACCCATTTTACGGATATCATCAATAGACTTAAAGTACTTGAGAAAAGTTTTTCTAATTTTGAATTTATAACTAAAATCTTAAGATCCCTCCCAAAAAGTTGAGATCCTAAAGTTACGACCATTCAAGAGGCCAAGGACTTAAAGAACTTTTCTCTTGAAGAACTAATTGGGTCATTGATGACCTATGAGATAACTTGCAATGCTCATGATGAGCTTGAGAACTCTCTTCCAAAGAACAGAAAGGATATTGTTTTAAGAATACAAGAAGACTACTTGAAAAAATCTTGAAGTGATGAGAACCTTGATGATGAACTTGTACTCTTGACTCAAAAATTCAAAAAATTTTAAGAAAAAATAAATTTAAAAATGACTCTAAAAATAAACTTGAACCCAAAAAGGAACAAGTAATATGCTATGATTGTAAAAAGCCGGAGCATTTCAAAAGTGAATGCCCCCAAGCCAAGAAGAAGCAACCGAATAAGAAGAATGCTCTAAATTCAACATGGGATGACTCAAGTGACTCCGATGATGAAGAAGTAAGCAACAAGGAGGTTGCCAACTTCGCTTTAATGGCTTTCGGAGAAGAGGTATGTGATTTAGTTAATGAAAATTTAACTTTTGGCGAGCTTTCAAATACATTTTATGAATTATTTGATGAATGTAAAACAATTAGTAAAAAATTTAATTTGTTGAAAAAGGAGCATACTCTCTTAGTTAGTAAATTTGATAGTCTTAAACTTAATATTCCCTCTTTGCCTCCTTACTCTAAGTGTGAACACTTAGAGGCACTAAAGAAAGAGAAATTGTTGCTCAAAGAAACCTTAGATAAATTTAAGGTTGGTAGTAAGTCTTTGGGCATGATCCTTGCTAATAAGGGTCAAGTTCACAAAAGAAGTGGAATTGAATTTGTGAGTGAATCTCATCGAAATCCAACCACTTTCATTAAAGGATCTACATTGCATGTATCACCACACACTAAGTGCATCTTTTGTTACAAACTCGGACATGTAGCTTACAAATGTCTGTTTAAGAAACTTAGGGCCACATAAATTGATATGGGTTCCTAAGGGGACCGTAAATATTTCAATGCAAAATGATAAGATATGTAGATTAATTTTTGAGTCACCAAAGTTTAAATGAGTACCTAAAAACCATCCTCTTTTATAGACACATTCACCCCCATAAGCCAGGAGCAAGAGATGGCATCTTGATAGTGGATGCTCAAGGCACATGACCAGAGATCCATCTTAATTCTCTAAGTTTGCTAGCCAAGATGAAGGGTATGTCACCTTCGAAGACAACAACAAGGGTAAAATCATTGGTAAGGGAACCATAGGTAACAAATCAAGCTTTTTAATTGATGATGTGTTAGTATATGGCTTAAAGTATAATCTCTTGAGCATTAGTCAATTGTGTGATAAAGGATACATTATAAAATGAATCTAATGCTTGCATTATTGAAAAACTATAAAACAACACATCTATGATTGCCCTAAAATAAAATAATGTCTACACTATTAACATTGATGATCTTAGTAATGAAATATACTTTTCGATTTTGAATGACAATGCTTGGCTTTGGCATAGGAGATTAGGCCATGCAAGCATGAAACTAATCTCCAAAATCACATCTAGAGAACTAGTAAGAGGCATTCCTAATATTAAGTTTGTTAGAAACAAAGTGTGTAATGCTTGTCAACTAGAAAAATAAATAAAAAATAGTTTTAAATCGAAAAATCAAATAAGCACCTCTAGACCATTGTAATTGATCAATATGGACTTATTTGGACCAATTGACACAACAAGCCTAGGAGGTAGTAAATACGCTTTTGTAATCATAGATGACTATAGTAGATACACTTGAACATATTTTTTGATACACAAAAGTGATTGTTTTAAGTGTTTCTCGAAGTTTTGTAAACTTGTTCAAAATAAAAAAGATTTTATGATATCATCGATTTAGAGTCATCACGATAGTGAATTCCAAAACCATGATTTCTAAAACGTTTGTGAATCTATTGGTTATGACCATAATTTCTCTACTATGAGGAATCCTCAACAAAATGGGATAGTAGAAAGAAAGAATATGAATTTATCAAAAATAGCAAGAACCATGTTAAATGAACATAGTTTACCTAAATACTTTGGGCCGAAATCATTAATACGGCTTGCTATGTCATGAACAGGGTTCTAGTAAGACCATCTCTCTCCAAAACTCTTTATGAATTATGAAATAACAAAAAAACTAAACGTTTCATATTTTAAAGTTTTCGATTGCAAATGTTTTATATTGAATGAAAAAGATGCCTTAGGAAAGTTCGATGCAAAATCCGTAGAAGACATTTTTCTTTGTTACTCTTCCATTTCTAAAGCTTTTCATGTTTTTAATAAAATGAACTTTGGTTATAGAAGAATCTATTCATACTGTCTTCAATGAAGTTTTCGAATTTAAGAAAAATAATTTTGATGATGATCTTGATTTTAATGGTTTAAATTTAAACAAAACCTCTCCTCCAAATAGCAACATGAATGCATCTTCTTTTGAAATTTTCTTATCTAAGAAATGGAAATATTTAGATGCCCATCCAAAGGAGCTAATTATAGGAGACATATCAAAAGGATTTCAAACTCATTCTTCTTTTAAGAATTTTTGTGCCAACGTCACTTTTCTTTCTCAAATTGAACCTAAGGGTATTGATGAAACCTTGAAAGATAATACTTAGGTTATCACAATGCAAGAGGAATTGAACTGGTTTAAGATGAATGAGGTGTGAAAGCTTGTTCGTAGACCTAGTGACTATTTAGTTATTGGTACTAAATGGGTCTTTAGAAATAAGCAAAATAAATTTGGTATCGTGGTTAGAAACAAAGCTAGATCAGTGGCCAAGGGTTTCAACTAAGAAGAAGGTATCGATTACAAAGAAACCTTCACTCCTGTAACAAGATTAAAAGCCATAAGAATGCTTCTTGCTTATGCTAGTAGTAGTAATTTTAAGTTGTTTCAAATGGATGTCAAAAGCACTTTCTTAAATGGTTTCATTTCCGAAGAAGTGTATATCGAACAACCATCCAGATTTGAAAACTCTCTTTTTCTTAATCATGTATTTAAATTAACTAAGGCTCTCTATATTGAATCTCGAATTTTGATGATGAAATTAATTGATAGTGTTTTATTGTCTAACTACATTTTGAGTGACAGATTTACTATCGATCAGGATTAGACATTTGACACAGGATGAATCAGCATTGTGCCAGAAGAAATCACGTCAGGAGAGTAGACGTCGAGCCGGAGGTTCGGTCGACAATCAGTAGAAGGTTTCGGACATCAGGCATCGGGCAAAGAAGAGTGGTGTTGCGCCAAGGAGATCGGAGTTACGAAGGTCAACCGTCGATTGGGCAACAAGCTCCAAGAGAGGATGGTGCACCGAAGAACTAGACAAAGCGCCGACCAATGACGTGTTAGGTAACAGGATGTTGATTTGTGTAATAATTATCTAAATCAAATTATGGTTAAGATTTATTTAGTGTGCAGGATTAACTACGATAATGATGAAGATATAAAACAAAACAAAGTATCAGAGCCAAGTGTAATGAAATCGTTGGGAGTTTGAGAGTTCGACGGAAGTTCGAAGATTCATCGGGAGTGCTACCGGAACTAGCCGAGAATGAGTAGGGAGCTTGCCGAAGAGTTATCAGAAGTTTACCGAAAGGTTCGTTGGATGTTCCAGAGCTCACCAAGAAAGATCGGAGCTTGCCCAAGAAGCTCATCGGAACTCGCCAAGATCGTCGTGAAGTCTAGAAGCTTGCCGGGAGTCCACAGAATGGTATCCGAGGGTTCGTCGGAAGACCACCGGAAGCTCGTTGGAGGAAGACTTGATAAGCCAGACTTTGTATTAGCTTAGAAAATATCTTTAATTTCATAGTTAGCATAAAATTAGGGTTAGAATTAAGTGTTAATCCTATAATCGTGGTAGGGGCCACTTGGGCCCAATAATGGATTGGTTTGGGTTGGGTTTAAGGCCCAACCAGAAGTGTTGGACCTTGTCTAGCGGTGGCATCGCCAAACTGGGCTGGTGGCACCGCCCAGGTCCAGCTCCTCAAGTTGTACTAGGCGGTATTACCGACTAGTGACAGAGTACCTGGGCGATGGTATCGCCCAGTATACTGATCATATTAGTGTGTCAAGTGGTAGTACCGCCCAGTGTCAGGGTCAAACTGATGGTGGTATCACTAGTGATAGGCGATGGTACCGCCAGTACCCGATAAACCCGAGATGGAAAGATTTTTGGCTCCAAGTTTGAATCAGATTAGAACCTATAAAAACCCCTCTAATCCCTGAGTTGAAGTAGCAAGCACACATACTTTAAAAGTGAGAAAACGTTATTTAAATCACTTTTAAAATCCCTCTAGTTCTCATTTGTATTCCACCGAAAGAGAGGAGTGAAGTGCTTGTAAGAGTTATCTCCTAAGCTCGTCAAAAGAAGAGGTACTGTAAGGGAGTTCATCTTTGCTTGTTGGAAGGAAGACAACTAGTGAAAAAGCCGATGGCCTCAAGAGAAAAGGAATCGGGAGTGGACATAGGTTGGATGACCGAACCACTATAAAAATTGATTTGTATTTACTTATTGTCATTTACATTACTACAAACCATTTTATTTTACTACAATCATCCTGCTTTTTCTTTATCCTCTTACAATCACTCTCAAGCTCAAGTATTTTTGATATGCTTTTCAATGAAATATTTTTTTATCATATGAAGGATTCGAAAGTATTTTTAAATTATCAAAATTTATCGTTCTTAATCGCTACGCTAATTCACCCCCCTGATAGAACCCTAGAGGAATTCTATAGAGATTGATCTTTGAGGGAGATCAACCCTTGGAACGCTATAGGGGTTCCACTCTCCAAGTAGCCTGGTGGCTGCAATTGTAGATTGATCTTTCTTATTCCAAAGAGGTAGAGGCTACAAGCTTATATAGAGCTCCAAACCCTAGCCCTAGGGGTTGCTTCATAAGTGAACTACCCAATTTGCCCTCAACCTTAGCGGGTCGGCCCAGTAACAAGGGGGCGACGGCTAAGAAGCCCAAAGACCCAAATATAAACCCTAGCCTCTCTTCTTTATAGGATAGAGGTGGCTAGGTGGGGTTTATTACATTCTCACAGGGTTTTTATTAGCTGCTACATGGTTGAGTAGGACCTTACCCTGCTAGGGTCCTATCAAGCCCGCCCTCTTCAAATCAGCCTTGTCCTCAAGGCTGGGGTTCCATGAACTTAGGGAACTGGGACTTCAGCTCCTCATATGATTCTCATGTGGCATCTTCGAGTGGTAAATTAATCCAATGTACTAGTACTTTAGTAGAGGGACGTCGACGACACATCACGACTCTGCGGTCGAGGATGGCTTGTAGTTAGGCTTGAATATTTCCATCATCAGTGGTGTTGGGCGGTTGGATCTGGGGTGTCTCGTGTTCTCCCAACTTGGGCTTCAAGCATGACACATGGAAGACAAAGTGAATTTTGGCATCTTCAGGTAATTTAAGTCTGTACGCCACAGCTCCAATACGCTCTATGATCTGATAGGGCCCATAAAAATGTGGAGATAGCTTCATGGAGGCTCGTGTGTTGATGGATAGTTGCTTGTATGGTTGTAGGCGAAGATAAACCCAGTCTCCTACTAAAAATTCTCTTTCACTTCTTCGTGTGTCAGCTTGCTGCTTCATTCTAGCTTGAGCGGTAGAGAGATTATCCTTTAGCAGCTATAGGAGTTTGTCCCTATCAATTAAATCTTGGTTGACCTGATCTACCTTAGCCGAGCCAATTATATACTTTGGAATCACAGGGGCCGGCCGACCATATAATGCTTCATATAGGGTACATTTTGTAGATGAATGATATGTAGTATTGTACCACCATTCGGCCCAGGGGAGCCATTTCGTCCACTCCTTTGGTCGATCACTAGCGAAACACCGAAGGTATGTCTCTAAACATCTGTTCACCACTTCTGTTTGGCTGTCAGTTTGTGGATGATATGCAGTGCTCATCTTGAGTTTGGTGCCCTGTAACTGAAATAACTTGGTCCAAAATTTACTAGTGAAGACCCTGTCATGATCACTTACGATGGACCTTGGCATCCCATGTAGTTTGACAATATTTTCTATGAAAATCTTAGCAATACTAACAACAGTGTAGGGATTTCGTACAGCACAAAAATGAGCATATTTCGTAAGTCGATCAACCACCACAAGTATTGTGTTTTTACCTTTGGAAGGTGGCAACCCTTCGATGAAGTCCATAGAGATGTCAGTCCACACCGAGTCTGGTATGGGTAGTGGTTGTAGTTTCCCTGGACTTGCCAACGCTTTCACCTTTTTCTTTGTTGACATACATCACATTGTGCTACGTATTCAGAAATAATTTTTTTCATCCCTTTCCAATAAAAGTTTTGCTTCACTCTTTTGTAGGTTCTTAGAAATCCGGAGTGCCTTGCTAAAGGTGTGGAGTGCATTTCGTGCAGAATGACTTTGATGCAAGGGGAGTTTGGTACAAGCACAATACGACCTTTATAGCGTAGATCCCTCGAATCCCAAGTATAGTGAGCTATTGCGCTTGGATCCTCCTCCAATTTTTTGATGATGTTGCTAGTTTCTGGATCCTTCTTCCATTCCTCCCCCTCTGGTTGCTGTTGGAGATGCATAAGAAAACCACCATTATCTTGTGTAAAACTTTCTCCATTCGTTGGGTTGAAATGGTGGTTACGTTGCTTCCGCGCTTCCCGCGTAGGGTGACCTGTTTACCTTTGCAATAGAATTTTATAATCAATTTGAAAAAGTTCCAAGAGACATCACCTAGTGTCGTTAGCCATTCTATGCCCAGTACAGCCTCATAATCATCAATTGGTAGGAGGAAGAAGTTGGCAACAATTTCTTGGCCCTGCAGTAATAGTTTCACCTGTGGGCATCTTTGGTCGCATTTTAGGATTCGACCATCGGCAACCTTTACGTCGAACTTGCTGCAACCTTCGATATAGAGCGCCATCCGAGCAGCAACCTTACTATTTAGAAAATTATTAGTACTGCATGTACCATAAAGTCGGTTGATTGTGGCTCTTCTTCCACATCTTCATCCTCATGTTCAAGACTCTCTTCTGGCTGTTCACTGATCTCTTCTTCCACTGGTTCAATCACAAGAAGTCTCCATTTTTTACAGCGATGCTCGCGGCTCCACGACTCGTCACAATGCCAACATAACCCCTTGGCAGATTGGTCTCGAAGCTCTTCTCTTGTCAACCTTTTTGGTGCAGGAGCTCAACTGATAGTAGGGGGGCTAAGGGATTCGATATTGCTGGTTGGGGAATAACCCTAGTCCTCTGGGCTTCGTGGTTCAATCGCTCCTCCTGAAGTCGTGCGAAAGAGATGGCTGCCATAAGTGTGTACGGTTGTCGTGCTTTAACTTCTCCCTGGATCTCCGACTTTAAGCCCTTAATAAATGTCCCTAATAACTATT
Organism: Musa beccarii; assembly: GCA_024322285.1. Classification (NCBI taxonomy): domain Eukaryota; kingdom Viridiplantae; phylum Streptophyta; class Magnoliopsida; order Zingiberales; family Musaceae; genus Musa; species Musa beccarii. Next base: position 25,012,197 of record CM044395.1, on the reverse strand, counting down.
TTTCAGACCAATCATGAGTTTGATTAGATAACCTTTCAAACCTGGTTTGATACTCCTGGATGGTGGAGGTTTGTCGGATCTTTGCTAGTTGTCCGTCGATGTTCTCGTAATCGGTTGGTCCGAAGCGGATCAGTAGTCCTTCTTTGAATTGTCGCCATGAGAGGACTCCATGAGTGTGTTCAAACCAATCAAACCATTGTATGGCATCCCCTTCAAGATGTATAGCTATAATTTCTACCATAGATGCGTCCGCGATTTTGTGATATCGAAAATATCGCTCTGCGTGCGAGATCCAACCAATCGGGTCTCCTTCTTCCCATCTAGGGAAGTCCACCCTCATGCATGGATAGTAGGGATCGGTCATAGAGCCTCCCTTCTCTTGGGAGTCATCTCTTCGGTCAGAGCTCTCTCCTTGATGAGATTTCTTTGGGCTCGGTGTTCGACCCAAACTGAGTTCGGCAAAGAGAGCCCGAATCTTATCCTCCATTCGCGTCTCGAAGGCTTTGAATTTAGCATTTATCGCCTCCTCGGATGCCATAGTATATGCCTCCAGATCTGTAATATTAAGTTCTCTCTTTTGTTGCCGGGTTAAAGGCATGAATTGTTTGAGGGAAGTGGTGGCCGAAAGGGTTTGTGGATCGGTGGATGTAGACTGCGGTTTAGGCTTGTTTTGTGGCTGTTTTGGGTGCTATTTGGGGCTGCGATTTGATGAAGTTTTGGGCTGAGATGGTAGTGGATAAAGGTTAGGGAAGAGGGTTTTAGATCTGTGGTAGATCGCAGCAAAGATTTGACAAAAATCAGTGGTAATTGCTGCCTATGTGCGCTGCCTCGTAAGAGCAGAATTATCGTCGAAGAAATAGTGATTTCTTGATAAAATTTCCAGCGAAAACTCAGGGATTTGAGGAGGGGGTTTGACAGTAGAATCTTAGTTTAGATAGCAACAAGGATAACAAATTGGATCAAGAAATTTTGGCAGCAAAGCAGTAAAGAAATCGGTGCAAGTTGCGATAGCAGAATTCTCGTCGAAAAATTTTAGTAGTTTGCGACGAGAGATTACAGCAACACACGAATTTGTTTTTGTGATGAATTCTACAATAGATCAATCATGGATGGGAGCCAAGATGATCTATGAGGTGCACAAAAAATTTCGTTCAAAAAGGATAACAATTAGATCTGTTAAAGGCAAAGAACACACGATCGAAATTTTTCGGCAAATCCTTCGTTCGCAAAGATGGTAACTTTTGCGACGCAAGGAATTCGCAGCAAGGGATCGATAGAAAAACTTCTTTTTGATACTTTAGATGAAAAATTGCAGCAGCGAAAGGTATTGGTGGTAGAAAAATACCAGATCTCTGATGCAATTAGAGGTGGCGACTGTAGATTGATTTGATCTACGTCAAGAGATGACGGTGGAGACGATGACGTCAAGAGCAATTGTGGGAATTGCTTGGCTAATGGTGGGCGGCAGGGATGGCAGCAAAAGCAGCAAGATCGCTGCTCTGATACCAAATGATAGAACCCCAGAGGAATTCTATAGAGATTGATCTTTGAGGGGGATCAACCCTTGGAACGCTATAGGGGTTCCACCCTCCAAGTAGCCTGGTGGCTGCAATTGTAGATTGATCTTTCTTATTCCAAAGAGGTGGAGGCTACAAGCTTATATAGAGCTCCAAACCCTAGCCCTAGGGGTTGCTTCATAAGTGAACTACCCAATTTGCCCTCAACCTTAGCGGGCCGGCCCAGTAACAAGGGGGCGACGGCTAAGAAGCCCAAAGACCCAAATATAAACCCTAGCCTCTCTTCTTTATAGGATAGAGGTGGCTAGGTGGGGTTTATTACATTCTCACAGGGTTTTTATTAGCTGCTACATGGTTGAGTAGGACCTTACCCTGCTAGGGTCCTATCACCCCCTCCCTTCTCTTAGTGACGCTCTAGATGGATTAAAACAAGCTCCAAGGGCTTGGTATGAGAGACTTAGCTTTTTTCATATTTCAAATAATTTCACTAAAGGCAAGGTCGATACTACATTATTTATTAAAAAAATTTTAAAAAAATTTGTTATTCAAATCCATGTTGATGATATTAATTTTGGTTCTTCAAATGAATCGTTATGTGAATCATTTGCCAAGTGTATGAACCAAGAGTTTGAAACGAGTCTAATGGGTGAACTAACTTTCTTTTTAGGATTATAAATTAAATAACTTAGTGATGGTATATTTCTTAGTCAAACCAAATATACTTTAAAATTATTAAAATGGTTTAATATGGATGGTTCAAAAGCCATCAACACTCCTATGAGTACCTCCACTAAGTTAGACAAGGATGAAAGTGAAGAAAGTTTTAATCAAAAAATATATAGGGGAATGATAGGTAGTTTACTTTACCTCACCGTAACTAGACCAGATTTCATGTTTAGTATAGGACTTTGTACTAGATTTCAAGCTAATCCTAAGTTATCTTATCTTAAAGTCATTAAAAAAATCCTTAGATATCTTAAAGGAACTCCTAATCTAGGATTATGATATCCAAAATCTGATAACTTTGATTTAATAGCTTATGCAGATGCGGATTTTGCCAAATGTAGAATAGATAGAAAAAGCATATACAGAACATATCAATTTTTAGGACATTTACTTATTTTTTAGACTTCCAAGAAATAAAACTCGATGACACTATCTACGGTCGAAGTCAAATACATAACCGTAAGTGCATGTTATGCATAAGTTGTTTGGATAAAAAATACATTAGAAAACTATGGAATTCATTAAAAAATAATTTCCATAAAATGTGATAACGCAAGTGCTATATGTTTAACTAAAAATCTCATTCAATACTCTAGAACTAAATATATTGATATTACGCATCATTTTATACGAGATCATATCAATAACAATGATGTTATTCTAGAATTTATTGATACAAAACACCAATTGATGGATATCTTTACAAAATCCTTAAATAAAGAATAATTTGATTTCATTAGAAGGGAATTAGGCATGTTAAATTATCCTATTGTTTGAGTTTCTCTCTCTTCGGAAATTTTATAATTTCGTATCATCTTTTCAATTTTCATGAACTTATTTTGTTCCTTCACCTATCTTAGTATTATCCTTTCCAATTTTGTATTATTTTATGCAATATTTTTGACGGAGCTTTCATTTTTATCTTGGATTGATTCTCTTGCTTCATCGATTGATGATTTTAGTATCATACACATTTGATGATTCACGTTCAATGACTTTGTGAATTTGATTCTATTGATCTTATCCTCCCTCTACTTCCATTGGCATGAATGAATGGCTTTTATGACTTAATTTTCACACTTTCATAGCATGAAATTTAAAGTTTGATAACTTTTTTGATAATCTAAACAAATTGCCTTCATGAAATTTGGAACTATTCTTTTAATACATACTTTTATATCATGAATTCTATGTGAAAAGAAGAAGCTCTTATAATTTTTTATATAGCTTGAATGCTCTCTTCAGATCTCACTATTTCTCTTCATACAAATTTAATGAATTCTTAACTCTTGTACAAATCTTTACGTCATAAGCTTGTATGAATTCTTCATGACTTGATTGGTTGTTTTCCACTTGATGAATTTTTCATGAAAATGCCAAGTTGGCTTTTATGGATTTTTAAGTATAAAAACATCATCATGACTCTTATCACAAGTTTTGAGCTTGATTGATCTCTCTTTTCTTCCTCACGGATTTTTCTTGAATGAATGTCATGAGCTCTTGATAGAAAGTAGATCTCTTGATGAATTTTTGGTTCGATGCTCTATCTTTTCTACTTTACAATTTTATTTCTGTGGCATAAATTTTCAATAGAATGAACGAATTGCATTTTGTTATTCTTCTTGATGGATTTATCCTTCTCTTTTTGCCATTTTCACCAAAAACTCTATCATAACATTTGGTATCGATGGCCCATTTCCTTTTGTTGATGAAAAAGAGGGAGAAAAATGTGGTAAATTGAATTAATGATTTATTGGCATGATTTGTATTGATAAAAGCTTTGTATGTATCATATTGCAATGTATCGCAATTGCCATGCTTTGTATCGTAAAATGCTTCCTATCATTAAAAGCATCGCAATGTATCGCAATTATATGTAGTGTATCGTAAATGATTATAGCGTATCGCAATTGTATGGAATGTATCGTATGCATCACAAATGTTTCATGAATGCTTAAAATGAAAATATTTCTATGATCATTATCGTATCATGCTACTTAAATTTGATATCATGCCTTGATATAATAATTTGGTTTCATTTGTGTATCATTGAATGATATATCGTCAATTGATATCATATCTTAGACTTATGAATTTTTATTTGATATCATTTGATTCTTGCTATATTTCAAAATTAAAGTTTGTATCACTTGTTGAGTTGATGATTGTCTATCATCATTCAACATTAGACTTGAAAATGGATGTCATGCTTTGACATCATTTTTGTATTATGAACAATACCACATGTCATATTTTGGGATGAAAAATTATGCTTGCTGAGCGGTTCAAATGAATGAACTTATCGATTTGGGCTTAAATTCAAAGGCTTTGAATTCAAGTATCTTTTCTCAAGTATAGCATATAGATAGGGGGAGTTAAGTTTAACTCCATCAATTGATTGTCATCATCAAAAAGGGAGAGATTGTTGAATCTCATATTTTGATGATAAAATCAATTGATAAGTTTATTATCTAATCTATGCTATGAGATAAGTGATGCAGGACTAACTTCGATCAAAAGAGGCAGAATAATTAAAACAAGAAGAATCAAACGTTGGGCCGAAGTCAAAGTTCGGGCATCAGGTCGGAAGAATCAGACAATACACCAAGAACAAATGTTGCAGGAGTCAACATGTTGGTGGATCGGGTAATACACCGAAGGTTCGGATGATATGTCAGAGGTTCACCAGAAGTTACCAAAAGGGCACCAGAAGTTCACTGGGAGAACCAATGACTTGCCAGATAACTTAGATTTGTATCTTATAGTTGTTTATGTCTTAATTATTGAAAGTTAGGTTAAAATTAAATTGATTTTGGATGTAATCATACCAACTCAATTAGAGCCAATTGGGACTGATTTGGGCTCATTGCTCATTGAGAGGCCCATTCAGTGGCCCAAAAGTTACTGCAGATAGTGGCACCGCCAAACTAGCGGTGGAACCACCTATGAGCTAGAAAAGTGAAAAAGCATACTTTTTCAGGCTACAAGTAGTGGTGCCACCCAGTTTGGGTAGTGGTACCACCCAGCATTAAAGCTATAGGCAATGGCACCACCCCAAGCTGGTGGTAGCACTACTAGAACCTTTATTTTCAAGGTTCTACAGGTGGTGGCACCGCCCAATATAGGCGGTGGTACCACCCGTACCTGGAAGACTCAAAAATTTAAATTTTGGCTTTAGTTTTGAAACCAATTAAGGCCTATAAATATCCCTTACTTTTTAATTGCTTGCACACATTGAGAAGTAATAAAAACTGAGCCAAAACTCTAGTGAAATAGTCTTGAAAAACTTGAGTGTTCACCTCCCGAATTCTCACCTGTAAAAATTCTGTAAAAGGGTGTGAGCTACTTGTAAAAATCTATAAGAGGAGTGTTTGATCCTTCCCCTTCAAGAAGGATTGATAGTGGAAGCCAAGAATCTTATCGAAGGAGGTTTCAGAAGTGAACGTAGGTCATTTGACCAAACCACTATAAATCACTACGTACTTCTTTTGGTGTGTAAGTTTTAAATTATTATATTTTAATTTTTACTTGGCTATAATCTTTTAATCTCCTTCTCTTAACTCTCTTTTGTATTCACTTGAATAATCCTCTTTACCAAAATCACCTTCGTCGGACAAAACTTCTCAACACACAATATTTTTTCCAAATCAATTTAAATTGTCGATTTTTATCCACTGCATTAATTCAAGTTCTTTGCTTCTTGAATTGCAATAACCTTTGGATCCTAAATTTTTGAAAAATATCTTAGAATTTTATTAACTAGCTCCAGGTTAGTATAACTTTTACTAAGAGCTTTCAAACTATTGATAACATCCGTAAAATAGGTATACATGTCATAAATGGTTTCTCTTGGTTTCATTTTAAATAATTTATAACTATGTACCAAAAGATTAATCTTAGATTCTTTTACTCTATTTATGCCTTTATGAGTAACCTTAATTGTGTGCTAAATATCATTTGCAGTTTCATATGTACAAACATGATTAAACTTATTTTTATCTAAAGTATAAAATAAAGCATTTATAGCTTTAGCATTTAAAGAAAATATTTTTTTTCAAGATCATTCTATTCATTTGTTATTTTAGAAAATTTTTAAAAACCACATTCAATGACATTCCATAAATCAAAATCCATAGAAATCAAGAAAATCTGCATTTGTATCTTCCAATTAGTGTAGTCCGTCCCATTAAACATAAGAAGATACATGACAGAGTGACCCTCTTGATTGCTAAGAAAAGTTATTTATCTCTCTTGGGTGTTAAACCAACTAAGAGAATCAGGCTTTGATACCAATTGTTAGGATCGTAAAGGCACTAGGAAGGGTGGTGAATTAGTGTTTTTGAAAGTTTCGATTTAGAAATTTTGATCAATGAAACCCATATCGAAAATACATTTAACTTAGAATATAAGTAAGGGAAGTGAGCAACTAAATCAATTAGTAATAGCAAGGAAAAGCATAAAGAGAAATGCAAACTAGATTTATATTAGTTCGATCATCCCGACCTACGTCCACTCCAGATTCCTTTTCTCTCGAGGCCATTGGCTTTCACTACCAACTTCTTTTCAATGGGCAAAGATCAGCTACCCTTGTTACAACTCCTTTCTCTTTTTCACAAGCTTATGATAGAACCTTTACACCTCTCTGTTTTAAAAAGTCCTTAACCCTTAGGAAGAGACTTAACACTTCTCAAGAGAGTTTACACACTTTAACTCATAATATTTCATGCTTACACCCAGCATGTATGAGTGGGGTATTTATAGTCCCCAAATGGCTTCAAAAATGAAGCTAAAAATTTAAATCTCTAGATTTTTGGGGTATTGGCGGTACTACCACCTACGCTGCGCAGTACTATTGCCAAACAGAGCTTGGGAGACCAGGCTCTAGTAATACCACTACCTAACATAACCTGAGAGATTATGTTCTGGTGGTACCATCACCTGACACTGGGTGGTACCACTGTTGACCCTAGTGGTACCATTATCGGGTTTTTCGAAAAAGTACATTTTGTACTTTCTAACTCACATGCGGTACCACTGCTAGGCCCAACCCCAAGTCATTGAATTGGCCGTCTAATGTGCCCAATTCAACTTTGGTTCAGGCCCCAATGGGCTCCTAATCAAGTTGGCTAGGTTATGCCCCAAAACCAATTCAATTAAACTCTAAACTACTTCAATCAAGACTTAATAAATATAATCATGAAGCCTACATTGCCTGGTATGTCATTGTTCATCCGGCACTTCATTCGAACCTCTGGTGCATTGTTCTTTCCTTTGGTGTATTGCCCGATCCATCACTATGTTGACCTCCCACAATTTTCGATCTTCTTGGCGCAATGCTCGATCCTTCCGACCAGATACTCGAACTCATGGCACGAAGTACATCCTCCGATATATCAACCAATCCTCCGGTCCGACATCTAAGTTCTGACATGATACAATCTTGCCCAACTTTTGATTCTTCAGCTTCAACGATTCAAGTCCAGAGTTGAAGTTTCTCCTTCGTCACTTATCTCAAATACTTATTATTTCATAGGTTCATTAATTGATTTCATTATCAAAATCTAGGATTCAACAGCTAGAAAAGTGTATAATATACCAAAAGCTTCATACTATATTGGATATATGGTTGATTTATAAAAAAATTTATTGAGATTATTTTATGTCAATTTAAGGTGATATTGAGTCGAAACAATGTCAACTTATCAAGAAAGATATTGGGCTTAAAACTGGACTAAATTAGACCTATTAGAAAGCCAAACTAATAAAGTAGGTATGGGTGATAATACCGTTAGCCCTAAGCGATAGTACCACTTGAGTCAATCAACAAGTACTATTTGTGCTTATTAGCTTTTTCGATAATGGTACCACCTATAGTGACAATAATATCACCTAAGATAATAGTAGTATTGCCCAAAATTTTAATTTTGTGGTGATAGTACCATTAGAGTCCAGAATTACAATGTTTAAAGTTACAATAGTGGTACCGCTCGATATCAATGGTAGTATCACTTGTATCCTAAAATTTCGAGGATTTAAATTTTTTAGCTATATTCTTGAAGCATTTTGGGGCCTATAAATATTTCAGTCAAACTTGCTTAATAGTGCATCTAGTTTGGAGTTTGTGAAGTGTTGTAGCTCTCTCTTTAAATACTGTTTGATTCTCTTCCTCCCTTTTAAGCTTAATTATGATACTAAGTTATAAGAGGTGAAAGATCTTTTGTAAAAAAGTAAGCATGAAAGTCCTATCTTAAGCATGTCAAAAGGTAAAAAATTATAATAATGGTAGTTAATCTTCATTCATTAGAAAGAAGATTGGTAATAAGAGTTGATGGCCTCGAGGGAAGAGGAATTAAGAGTTCACATAAGTTGGAAAGGCTAAACTACTATAAATCGATTTACATTCCTTCTCTTGCTTGTGACTTTTGTTTGTGATTGCTGACTTATTATTCACTTTACTCGTAGCTCTTACTCGTACTCAATATTTGATTAATCATATTTTTGATATAGTTTTTATAATCAAACTTTAAAGACAGCTAAAATTTACTATAACACTAATTTACTATCCCCTCGATGCTTCTTCATGCTATTAAGATCCTAACACACACACCATAGAACATCATGAAAACCAACATATGCTAAGTGTTTTAGAATGTATTCCTCAACAATTGCAAAAATTACTAGGAAAAATAATCGATAAAAGCCAAGGGGAAGAATCATCAAGTCGAACTATCATATAAATACACCAAGATGTTTAGATTTCACATACACAATAGCAAAATTCATTTTCTAAGTAAGCATAATACCTATTGAGGCCCTAATAAAGTCTTGAGAAAAGAAGCTCCAAGTTCTACCAAACCATCTATTCACAACTTCAAGCTTTGTCACAATAATTGTTGGGTCCAGCCTACGGTGGGCTTGGATTGGACAATACGAACATTGAGCCCAAATCTGATCAGTTATTAAAAAATATATAAAAAAAAGAAAGTGGGGTCGTGCACAGTGTGAGAGGTATGTGAATCGAAAAGAATGACATGAAAAACAAAAACAAAGAGAGAGAGAGAGGAGAGAAAAGCTAAGCTAAACTTCATCGGTTTTGGCCTAAATTTTAAATAAAAAATCCTTGCAATACTCTTCAATTCTAACATGTTAATCTATGATTTGTCCTCTCTTATGTGCTCTTTTGATATACTCACTTAGTAAGATCTAAACTTTTCCTTTGATAAAATCTACTTATGGTAATGATGATATGTTATTATTGAGCCAATATATATATTCTTGATGTTATTGTGATCTTCTAGTTATTATGAAGAAGGCTTATTGTAAACTTATTATTATTATTGGTGATATTGGAGGTTTGAAGTAAACTACAGTCCTATAGTTTTTCTCGTATTGAGTTTTTCACATAAAAATTTGATATCTCACTTTATGATTGATTCATTATTCTACTATTTATACTATTCTGGTTAATATTTAATTTTGATAATATATTGATATTTTAGTGAGGAACTCATTTTCATACGGAAGGAAAAGAATTATTCGCCTATAATAGTTTTTCCCAACAATAACATAGGTCTTTGAAGGAGTATCAGATCCAATTTGTATCACCTCTCCAATTCCAACTAAGGATAAGCATAACTAACAGTTTAAATAGAGGGAAGAGAAGACTATCCTTTATGAGCGTGGGCATTAGAGGTATCACCTATTATCTACTTTCGTCCCTTGGTTTGTTTGCCTTCCAAGGAAGACAGCATGGTTTAAAGTTTGGTTTGCAAGGTAGCTCTATAGGTCCACTTGTCCTCTATCCAGGTCACAAGGGCGTTTATTAGTTCTAAGCCCTCATCAGAGGTAGATGTATATTCACCATTTAGGACTTCCACGGAGGCCCAAGCAACCTCTTAGGTTTACTCCTTTATTTTATTAATTTTAATATTTTATGTATTAGTCATATACATGATAGATCTTTGTGATGTATGTTATTTATTATTGATATTATTTTAATCAATAAGATCTTAAGTAAAATTAATTATAAACTTGAGCTATGAGCATAAGTCTTAAAAACTAAAGGTTTTAAATTAAGTATAACTGAATATATAAAATATAATTTTATGATTTTAGGAATAGAAAAGAGAATATAATTAAGTTGGATGAACAAAAAGTGTCCTAAGTTAAAAGCTTTAAATATCTTAGATCAATTATTAAATAAGATAGAGATATGGATAAAGATATTATTCATAAAGTAAAACATATGATAGTTAAAATGATGACAAACATTATGAGAATTATGTGATAACTGAATACCTTTGAGATTAAAAAAATAAAATAATTATTAGACCAATAATATTTTATAGATATAAGTATTGAATAATTAAGAGATAATATATACAAAAAGATTATGTTGCTAATATAAAAATATTGAAATGGATATGTAAAGTTGTTAGGAAAGATGTAAAAAAAATTATTTTATTTGTGAAGAACTAAGTATCATTTTAATAGAGAATAAGATAAAAAAATCATTTAAGATAGTATGAGAATATAGAAGACCTCCAAATATTACAAATAGAAAAAGTGATATATTTAATATTAGTGATATGAGAAAAGATTAAGAAAAATAAAAAAGATCCATATGCTCCAAATATTACAAATAGAAGAGGTGTGGGGTGTGTGAGGGTAGGGGTGGGGGTTGGGGGCGGTGCCTTCCTTATGACATATAGAATTATAAAAGTCCATATCGTCAACTTAAAAGTCAATTTTATTATCTTGAGTGGCTCTTTACCTTACAAACTAAAATAATTATTTAACATAGCTCCTTTGAAAACGAATGTTGTTGCAGGTACAAGATATGAAACATTGTAAAAATTTGCATCAAACTTCATTTTTGTCAGATCCTACGTGCTTTTAGTTTTTTTTTCCCTTATGACATGTAGAGCTATGAGAGTCCATATCTTGAACTCAAGTCAACCTTGCCACCTTAGTCATATAAGTAGCTTTTCACCTTACCTTACGATTGTAGTCATTCAACATAGCTCCATTGAAGCTAAAAATGAATGGTGTTGCATATACAAGACATGAGACACTTGTAAAAACTTGTATGAAGCTTGATTTGTATCAAATCCTACATATTCTTTTTTTTTTTTTTGGTGTGCGCTTTTGCCCTTCCTCATGCCATGTAGTGTTATAGGAGCTCGTATCTTGAACTGAAGTTAAGTTTGCCATCTCGCTCATTCAAATAGTTTTTATTATACAATTCTAAAGTAATATTCTATATAACTCGCTTGAAGCTGAAAAAATGAACAATGTTGCGTGTTGATGAAACACTAGACAAGCATTTGCACTTCCTCTCACTAGGCACCGCTTCACACACGCCTTCACACTTACGTGCCTCACATATATGATCCCAAGCCCTTGTGTTCTTCGAATGCCAAGACACTTTAGGCATTGACTTCTCATGCTTCTTATAGCCCAAGGGGATTGAGATCAGAAACTACAACATGTCTACCAAGTATTCGCTATATATATTTATCAAGATTACATTAATAAACATATATATATATAATATATATAATATATACATATATATATATATATATATATATATATATTTATTTATTTATTGTATCATATGTATTTACAGCTGTAGTGCTACAACTTTGCGGGAGGACCAAAAGGCAGTCACTTGGACGGATGGCAATTCGGCTGACATTGCTATCCGATGTATACGTGTGTGTAAATGATGAGTGGAGGCGCACCTTTGGTTGCCAATTGGAGGGACGGCTGTGGTTGTCGTTAGTGCATTGCTCACGTGGATCGCATAAGAGAGCGTGATGGGATTCCGGGTTGACTGCCACCTCCCAACTCTGTATTCATTACCATATTTGTTGCCCCTAACCAAAGTCCTCATCTCCGGCAATTCCTGTTATACGGTTGTGTTAAGCCCTAATTTTGGATTTGTATGTGGGGTTTGTGATGTAAGTATAAATGCCTTTTTTTCTCAATGTGAATCTCATCTCTTGAAGACACTGTTTTTCCACGTAATGGACAGCGTGTGAGAGTTGGTACTCCCCTCATCAATTTGAAAAGGGAATATAGCATTATTAAAATAAAAAAAATTGTATTCATAATTAATTTCTCTATTTTTTATTAAAAAACATAGAGGTCATGAAGAAATGAGGTTCTGATAGCTATATTATCGTAATTGAATCAAGAAGCGACTTGATTAAGCCTTTGGTCACCAGGACACTTTATGGAACCGATGGGTCAATTGGTCAAACTATCTGTTTAATTAAAAAATAAAATATATTAAATAGTTTAAAATTATATATAATAAAAAATATATAAAAATAATAATATCAATCAACATTAAAAACATAAATATTTATAATAATTATATTAAACTGGATCAATTTTAGTTTATTTCTCACCTCAATCCTAATTACATGATTGACATAAACATCCTCTTAAACAAATGATAAAAAAGAACCTAAGTTAAGGATATTTAAATAATTTTATCATATTACAATACTAGATCAAGTTTACGAAACTCAATCGAGTCAATCAGTTTCTTAACACATCTGATCCAACAATTAAATCGGACTGATTAATGATCTGATTTTTTTTTTATTTTTCTATATTAGATCGTTAGGTTCGATCTGATTCAGTTAACTATACCATTAACAACACTTGGCCACAGGAATAGATGTTCAGAGTCTTCAGACAAGGAAGTGGCATTTCTTGAGCAGTTTAGCTAGGAAAGCAGTGCAGAATGGGAATCAAGACACGTAGCTACTATGGGAGCATCACTTGAGAGTACAAGGGAGAACATGATGCGACACTTGGTCGTGGTTGGAAAAAGAGGTCAGAGAAACTGCGAAGGGATTCCTCGAAATGGGAGGCAAAGAGAGAGGAAGTGCCAAGTCTCACTGATTTGGTAGTCTGCACAACTCCCATGTGATGTGTCTTGGACCATGGAACACGGATGAGAGAGCAGCATTTGACGCCATAAATGATGGAGAAGGAGAGAGCCTTGTTAAGTTCCATTAGCCGCAGAAGCTTCCAAATCTCATGCGATTTAATATTCCCTATCCTGGTTTTACCTTTGTCACCATTTGACTGATGCAGTTGAACTCAGAGTCAAAATGAAGACGGTCATTTTGATCGTATGCATATTTATATAGGTGGATTACTAAGAATAGTCAACTCTAACATTAATTTCAGGAAATTAGACGATCATATAATTCAAAAACTTAAGTTATTATGATCAAGCCTAATATATTTCTTTTTTAAAAAATGATAAAAAGTGCATATGGAATTTGAACCTAATACTTTGCTATCAAGAGCTTATGAACTGTTAAGTCCCCTTTCATGAGGTTGTAAGACTATTTTAATTCTTATCAAGAGATCTAATATATGCTACTTGACTCTCTTAATTCTTAGTAACAAGATATTATTTTTTAGTCATTTTTTAATTTTCATCGCAAACCTAAACATTTTCCTTATATCTTTTCTTATTTGTAGGAAATTTAGAAGTATGATTTGTCCTATTATGTGGCTCATTTGGCAATATCTAGTTCTTTTATAATCAATTTTTTACTACCTTTTTTTTTTTTTTTGTTAATCTTGGTTTCAATGCCATGTTAGAATATAATAAATTTGGATGAAACTGAGTTAAACTAATCGGTACTAATATACATAAGATGGGGTACTAATATAACTCAAAAACATAAGTTATTATAGATCAAACAGAACATATGTTAGTTGATCTGATTGATCATTACCTGTGTTGGATTACTCATTGATCTTCTTTCAATCTTTTTTCTCACGTATAAATACTTTCCCAAAACTTTACTTTGAATTACCCACCATCCGAAGAGCTGATGAACCCTGCGTAATTGAACCTGATTAATATGGCACCTTAAGAACCTCATTCCCGATGATCTGTTCGAGGTGTAATTTAGACTTCGATTAGGATTTAGAATTCGAGTTGGAGTAGAAGTTTATGTTCGATTAGAGTAGGAAACTATTGATTTAGACTTATAAATAGGATCCTGTGATGGTGAATTAAGCAGAAATGCACGAAGGAAGAAAGATGTGAGGAGCTATAAAGATGATTCTCCGTTGTCGTATATCCTTTTTTTTTTTTTTTTTGTTGTGAGTTTGTAGTACTGATTGACGTGTTGTTACTCCGTGAATGACTGAGCTGCTCCAGTCAAGTCATAATTCATTGATTTGTTCTTCATCATATCCCGATCATATCTATATGGCGGCATAATGTCGATCGTATATTTTACTAGCCGTTGAATGCGTTTATGGAAGTAAATTATTTGGAGGACATGGTAGAAATATTTTCGTAATCATGGAAGGAGACACTACAACCAATCTTTTAATCTCATGGATGGCCCCCCCTCAAGTGTCCCGTGGACGTGGCATGTGCTCAATTTGACCCCTTCTTGACCACACCATTCATTGCACTCAAATAAATCATGTTGGAATGATTGACCCCATGTACGTTGGAATCTCCAACACAACTCGTCGTCCTTTGTTCTGAGATGAAATGAAACTTAAATGATTTTTGAGGAATGTGTTGATAGATTATATGATCATATTTGATTAGATAAAATATATTATAAATATAATTAAATTTTAATTATGATCATTAGCTAATAAGAAATATATAATTATAATAAAATTCTTTAAAGATGATACTTTTGGGAGGAAATTTTCTAATTATCATTCTATAATTTCTCTTATCGTTTATAAAAAAGATCGGAGGGGAGGAAACATCAATTATTAAAATTATAATTCTATTATTAATCTTTCTTTGTCCATAATTCATCACTTATAGTAATCATCTAAAAGATTAAAAAAAAATACGAGTCTAGTATTCTTTACAGATCAGTATCACTATAGTTTTTAGATCGAATCTAATAATGATGTGCTTGCAAATCAGATAAAAACCTTTTGAATAGTATCGAAAGATACACATCATAAATCTTGATCAACCGTGATTTGATTTCGATCCTGAAATTAAAATTTTTCACATAATAATAATATAATTATAATTTTTATACTTAAATGTGATTCTAATCCTACATGCTACAAATAATCAACAAGATATAACTAATAGTTTAACCTCATTATGTTTTTCCTTGCAAAATTTAGTTGTTAGAAGTGAAAAAAATGGCTCATTTGGATTCACATATCAGTAAACTGACTGCATTCGGCTCTTACATATGCATTGCATGCATGTGTGGTTTGTCCCTATTAGAGAATTGCTTCTGAGATGAGAATTTTAAGATACCAATACACGTTTAATGGACTAAATGTAATTGTAAGTGCAAAATTGATCCTGAAAGTATCATTAGTGGAAAGGGTTAAAGTCCCTCAATTTAGGATTGCATGTATGCACCTTGATATGGTTTTTTCATACGGTCATAATACATAAAAATTGCTACCAATTTAATTAAGTTTTCTAATGGTACAGTATTTTTAAACTGTAACTCAAAGACAAAAAAAAAAAAGGTATATTAACCATCCTTTATGCCAAACCATTCAAAACTTGTCAGGTGTCCAAAGTGACAATATAACTTCGATTGCAACAGTTTGCTTGCTTGTGTGATCAACTAATATTCTTTTCTCAGCGAAACACAAGGTTGAAGTTAGGTTTATCCTTTGTGAATGGTTATCACATGGCTTAAGCAAATCAACTTAATTCCTGACTAACAATATCAGATCAGCATAAATATACAAAAAAATAAATGAATAAATAAACATATGATAAGATTGGACTGCTAAGGGAGAGAATCTACAAGTGTGATTGTGATTAATGGATGAAAAATCTTGAGGAATTAAACAAATTTGTTTAAAATTAATAGTCTTCCTCATTAGTCCAACCCAGATTTGACTTAACTAGTTTATTTAAAATTATATGAAATTAATCTTAGTTTTAATTAATTTATCAAAAGAATTTTCTTTTTTATAAAATGTAAATGATGAAGATAGGAGTTGAGCCCATAACCCTGGGCTAAATTGTCAAGATCTTTACCACTAAATTAGCTAATACCTTTTGTTAGAAAATAGTATATCATTTAGGAATTACAATATATAAAATTTATGATGATGAAATATATTATTTTATATATGTATTATATATGATCAATAATATTATCTTCTATATATATATATATATATATATATATATATATATATATATATATATATTGATTATATTAGATTGAGTTGAGGATTCATCACACTGAGTATAGAGAATAAGTCCAATCGAGCATCAAAGTTCCTTGAGTAAAACTTGCAAAATAAAAAGGAAGATCGAAAGTCCCCCGGCAACAATGACTCCTTTTAATGCCAAATTAGAAAGTGCTTTATCATGCAAGAGTACCTTAAGTAGAGGAAAAGAATAATTCTCAATTAGAGTCTTTTATTACTTACTTTCTTGGTGTCTTAGGGGGAATATAGGATCTTCTCCTGCTTTAAGAGAAGAGTGGGCCTCTCTCTTCCTTTCTTCCTCTTTTCTAGGTTTTGTTCTTGCCATTATCCCTTGTTAAGTGGAGGGTATTAAATGATGCTGATAATTTTTTTTTATTAATTTAGAAGATATTAAGATGAAAAGTTAATTTATTTATATTACATAATCTAGATAAAATTATGATGAGTTTTAATATGTCTAAGTGTCATAAGTCTACACTATAAAGAGGGGTGTGGTATCCTCTTATGAATCCACACATTATATTGAGAGGGGAGCAACATATGAACTACAGGGTATTATTTGAGGGCTCTAATCAGATTTTTTTTAATGATTTTTTAATGTTTTAAATTATTTTTTATTGTTTCATTGATACTTGTTTCTTTGTCAATTCTCTTTTTAATCCTAATTCTCAATAAGTCATATCAGAGCCATGATATTTTTTTTTATTTATGATGACGAGCAACAGTACAAGTGTTCTCATTTGATCTTTGTCATTGTCGATCCTAAATTTTAAAAAAAGATAGTTTTTGACCCAAAGTATGAAGATAAAAACTTGATTTAGATAAAAAGATTTTTGAGAATGTTGAAGAAGTTTATGATGTAGCTAAAGCCATTAAAGAAGATCAAATAAAAGGATTTGCATGCCCTTTATTCCCTTCAACAAGCAGTTGATGAGATTATATTTTTCTAAATTTTTACTACAATAAATTCTATAGAGGTTTGAGAGATTTTGGAACAAGAATACCATGGCAACTTCAAGGTATTGACTGTTAGACTCCAAACACCTTGAAGAATTATTTATAAATAAAGGTGAAATAATATAAGTCTACTTCTCAAGAGTTATGGAGATAATCAATCAGATGAAAAGAAATGGGGAATTAATTTTTGATTTAAAAATTATTAAAAATTTTAAGAAGCCTCAGACAAGTATAATCATATAATCGTTTCTATTGAATAATAACAAAATCTATCTAAGTTGCATGTTAGTGAATTAGTTAGTTCTTTACATTAGAATAGATTGAATAGATCTTGAAATACTAATATTAAATATACCTTGTAAAGTAAATTAAATATTTTCAAGAAGGGAGAAAAAGAAAATGATGATGTATAAAAATCAAGTGGACAAAATTTTAATTATCAAAAACGGTGTTGTGGCTTTGGTGCAAGAGACTTATCAGATAATCAGAAGTACTATGAATCCAATGATCAGAATAAAAAAGACACTACAGGTGACAATCAAGCTTATTATAAGAGAAATATTCAGTATTGTTACTACAAAAAGTATGGTCACATTAAAAGATTTTATTATTTAAAAAGATAGCATCGGCAATCTAATTTTGTAGGCGTAGATGATAAATCTGAAATATTATTTTTTTTATATCAATCTATTAATGATGCATCAAACAAATTGGATTTTGTGATTAAGTTGAAATATGATGATATTTTAAATTGTTCAATGCTTGTAGAGACATCGGTCATAATCTGATTAGATTGAGAAAGATGATTTTTTATCTTTTCAAATTCAGCTGAGAAGTTGACATTAGTCTTACTTATATTGATAAAGATGATAATATTATAGCACGGGATGATGATGATGAGTTGTATGATGTAGTTATTAATCAGTATTTGAACCTCGTAGAATTAATGTTTAGTTAAAATCTAACGCTAAGGTTGAGTTAGATTTAAATAAAAATAATATATGTTCTACAAATTCAGTGTCATATCTTAATGTTTCTGAGAAATTTCTACAAGCATTGGAAGTAGCAATTCTTCTTCATCTCAAACTTTACTCAGATCCTCAAAAGAAGCTACAACAAGAAAGGTATGGTCTTTGGTTTAAACTTCTTAAAGATATAAGTTTGGTCAAGTTAAGAACTTGTAAATTTTGAGAGAAGCAAGACACAGAATAGATTCAAAAAGATGAAGGATAAATAATTCAGATATTTCAAAAACATGTATTGATAGATCCATTAAACACTCAAGCAATCATATTCGACAAAGAAATTTTCTTGATAAACCTACAATTATCACTCCAAAAACTTGATCTATCACAAATGTTAGAAGCATTACAAGTTCAAATGATATAACAAAAACGATCAGCCGTGTACTATTAGAGATTTTATTTGAAGGGACAAACTTATAATTATATATATATTATAATTATACGAGAGTATTAAGATAATGGTAATAAAAGTTTTATTGATTTAGGAGATGTTAAGATTAGAGTTTGATTAATCTATGTTACATAATCTAGATAAGAATATAGTTAAATGTCATGGGTCTAAACTATAAACAATTATAGGAGTCTAAAGTGTTAAGATGCTCTCCCTACGAGTGCATAAGCTATATTGAGAGAGGAGCAGCATATAAGCCTTAGAGTATTGGTTAAAGGTGGTGATCAAGTGTCTTTTTATGAAATTATTTTATGTTTAAATGATTCTTGTTGTTTGATTGATGCTTCTTTGTCTCGTCTCTTTTCAATCCTGATTTTCAAGTGAGGAACCTCTCTTAATATAAAAGAAAGTATTACATATGTCTAACATGGATATTCCAGACATAATATGTGATGCTAAAATGTTTTTTTTACTGAGACACCTTAAGCGCCATCTTGATATGAAGTAATTAGAGTGGTGGAGTAAATTTTTAATAGAAAAAAAGATAATAAACCTCCTATTAAGCCATGAGATAGATGGATGGGATAATATTATAACATGAGAGATTTAATGAATCGAGAATCCATGGACATGATTTGTCAAGGTATTAGGATGCGTCTTATCCTCATCCTATATTTTGTGAGCATGTCTAAACCAATATAGTCTTTGTAAGTGGTGAGTTTGTGTGAAGCTATAGAGTTAAAAGTCATCTTATAATGATAAAACTCGTCATATATTAATATTTTATTAGTATTCGATATTTTTAATTTTCACACCATATATATATACTGTATGATTTGATGATATTATCTACTGTATTTATGATATATATAACTCTTATGTTAAATAAATATTGGATCCCACGAGAGTTGGTATCGTTAATGTTCTTGACTATGGACATGAGGAGGAGGACACCTCAAAGAAGAAAACGACGGCTCTTTATTGATTTCAATGATTGAATTGTAGGCCTACCCAGTAACTGAGGCGCATTCTAGGCTGTCTAAAAGTTGGAGTTCCCTCCATCATGGTCCTTCAAGAATTCATTAAATAACTAAAAGTGAGGATCCTTGTTAGCTAAGTATCACCAAACCCTAAGCCATCTCAAGTAGGTGCCCCTCCCTTTGTGGGTGGGGGTAAACACACTGACCGAAGCCCAATGGCAAGCAACGGAAGAAAAAGAAGAACAAAATAAAGGTATATTAATCAGTGGGATGAAAACTCTCCCTTGTCAAAAGATAAAAAGTCCAGCTGAAAAGTGAGATGAACAGACAGATTCACCAGCTGAAAAGTAAGGAGGATGGGAAGAGAGAAAAAGAAAAAGACATCTTAACTCTCTTGTCCAACATAAAGTTCATCAGCTGAAGAGCAATAAAGATGAATTCCGCCAACTCAAGAACCGGACAGATGACTGGGAAGAAAGAGAAAAAAGGTTGTTTTTATCAGTGAGATGAAAAAAAGTCCATCAGCTGCTTGAGAGTAGGAACTGACGAAAGATAGTCGCATAATATATCTTCTCCAACATGAAGTCCATCCGCTGAAGTTGGTAACAAAGATGAATGGAAAGAGAGGAAAGAAGGTGCAGCGAATTTTCAACAAAAAAAAAAAAGATTGAGTTTATTTTTTTTTTTCAGTATCCTAATTTTTGAAATTTTACAGTAATATTTTATCTAATACCTGAAATACCCTCAGTTACCATCAATTTTCTTTCTTTTTGTTTTCTAATGGATGGATCCTAAATTGATTTAGTTATAATGTTTTCACACGGATCACAATATTTTTAGCAATATCAGAAAAACTCTACAACATAATACAGAGATACCGTGTTACAATATTTTTGTACTACGTTACAACACTTTTCTAATATTATTAAGAATATTATAATATAGTATAAAGATATTATAAAATATAATAATTTTTATAAAATTTATGCATAAACATCATGTTGTAATGTTTTTATTCTATGTTATATTTTTTAATATTATTAAAAAATTATAATATGATGTAAAAATATTGATAAATCCATAACAAAAACGATAATGATAATCTAAGTGTTAGAAAAATTATATTATTAAGAAATACTAAAAAAGAAGATGTTTTTAGAAAAACAACCTAAAAAATAATTTTTTTTTCCGAATTCGTCCAAAAAGGTATATTTATAATTGGATGAAGACTCTCTTGTCGGAGATGAAGTGTAAAAGACAGATGAATGGACAGGTTCGTTGCATTTGGTGGAGCAATCCTGGTCAATAGTCAACATCTAAAGGCAGTAAACAATGGCTTTTGTACACATGGTCTACAATGGTTGGGACCATATAACCTAACATGTGGTTAATTTTTTTGGTTTCCATACAGTTGCTTCGTTTGACTCGGTTCTCTTGGGATCTATTTGTGTGAATTAGAATATAAATTAATTAATTATAGAAAAAGACACTTATATTGGTTTACTAAACGAGCAGAAAATAAAATAGAATAGTACTAGCAACATGGAGAAGGTAAGCCTACCGATTGGGACGATGGCGGTGAGGTGACGCGCGTTGGTTCCGTCTCCTCCGCCGCGCGAGGGAAAGCGATGACGCCGCACCGATGGGTGCACCAACGTGCGAGCACCGAGCCACCGGGGGAGCGGCACGTGCCGCTTGTCCCCACGTCGTCCCCGCCGCACACTTGTAATGATCACCGCTCTCCCACGTGAAGGCCTTGGTCGCCGTCCCTGGACGTCGCTGTCCGCCTTTTAGGCTTTAGGCATTGGGATGTGGGCGGTGGAGCGGGTGGTGATGCGGACCTGCTTACTAATCATGCAGGCGATCATGTCATTTCCTCGTTCTTTAAGTGATCTAAGACTCACTTCGGACTATCAACAGACGCTTGCACCTGCTTTGTGACTGGTCGCCGCGCTGGCTCCAATGGGGCCCAGAGGATTGGTTCAATAATAAAGGAGGTGGATGTCACAAACCACTAAAATAATTCACTGCTTAAGGATCCGGCCAAATAAACAGGACGCCACTGTCTGGGTCGATTGAAATGGTGACTTTTCTTCAAGCCACATATGTGTCGCTCTTATTGGTTCATGACCGTGAGTTGCCAGATCATCCCCAAAAATATCTCGTTTGGTTCAACCAGAACCGGGCTTATTTACATTCTGAACCGGACCGACCGGTTCGATCCAAAATGGTGAATTCGATTAGGGACTGACGGCAGTAGCGATTAGTAGGAATTGATTATTTTTGTAATATATTCAAAAGTCAAAAATTAAATTTATTTGTCTAAATCAAGTTGACTCGTAATATCAGTATCGTTAATCTATGAACGCTATGATCTTTCTATCACTCAATCATGATAGTCTGTTGTTTATAAAACAGTGACATTTCAAACTTTATTAATTTTAACAATAAGTTTACACATCAACAAATTATTAATATTATGCAAAAAAAAAAAAACAATCATTCTTGATGTCACTCAATAGTAGGAATTTGGGTTTAGTTTTCTAGGATCGAAAGACAAGATTATTAGATCAAATTCACCGAAGATATCAAATTTTCTAGTACCTGCATATAATATTTATACAAATTAGACCTATCTATTTATAATACACGAAGTATAAACTGATTTAGTAATACAACTTGAAAGGACATCTTTTTTGGATGTGTAAATGGGTGGAGGATATTAAAATATTGTTGCTGGCAGTTAGAACAGAAGAAACTACACGAATAACCTCCTCAAGAATGGAATGAAAGTATATAATCTATAATAAACACAAATAAAGACGTGAACAGTAGGGAGAGAAAAAAAAAATATAATTGAACCTTACCAAATAAAGATTGATTAGTGCATTAATCGGTTTGAGACTTGAACTTATGTATACGCTTCATGTATGCCATAAATATAATAAATTTAAATTTTTTTAAAGATATGAATATAGTTATTTTAAATGTAAAATATCAAGAAAACATGGGAGGTAATAAAGATGAGTGATTACATATTCAAACTTGATCGGATCATCAATAATTATGAAAATATAAAATTAGTCAATATGTTTGTATGCCTTAACAGACAAGGCCAACGGTACCAGTAAATTTAGCCAAGAACAAGATCTGTGTGAAGCCCATCAACGGTCTCGGCAGCAGAAGTCACACAACCGAGATAGGGCACCAGAAAAGTGTAGCCATCCCAGAAAATGGCGAGTTTTATTTATTTTTATTTTGTTGTAAAAATAAAAATGGTGGCGGGGAAAAAGGAGGGGGCAAAAAACAGAGTGATAAGCTGGTGCTCAAGCTTTTACAGTGGCTCCCACATCAAGCTGTTTCAACTGGAGAAGCTTTCATGGTGGTCCCAGCACCCTATCATTCCTCATCAAGTTGTTGGCAAACTTATCCAAATCCCAAGATCAACTAAACCAGCCCCAACTCCTATGTATGTGTCTCTCTCCCGTTACAGTGAATGGTGGTAGATGGGGAGCCTCGGCTAGCCAAGGGGGGGAAGGGGCCGGCGGGTCATTTTGGTCCTGGAAAAAGAAGGAATAGCGCTGCCCCCACAAGCGCAGAGAGAGAGAGAGAGAGAGAGAGAGAGAGAGAGGGAGAGGGCAGCAGAGCACTTGCGTGCAGGGCTTTTCCA
Organism: Musa beccarii; assembly: GCA_024322285.1. NCBI lineage: Eukaryota > Viridiplantae > Streptophyta > Magnoliopsida > Zingiberales > Musaceae > Musa > Musa beccarii. Next base: position 24,988,714 of record CM044395.1, on the reverse strand, counting down.
CTGCTCTCTCTTCTTCCCTCCCTCGCCCCATATCCCCTCTCTGATTGGGATGGGATTGCAGAAAGGTGAGTGTTTTGTGCTGGGTGGGGGGGCTGGATGCCATTTGTTTATTCGGGATCATTCTGTTTTTTCCTTCCCTCTTAAAAACTCGTTTTTTTGTTGTTGTTGTTGTTGTTGGTGGTGGTAGGGATAATGGCTTTTGCAATCCGCAGGCCTCCTCTCACCCTTGCCTTATTCCCCATCATTCTCTCTCAGGAATCTCTCCTTTCTCAAGAATCCCTGAATCAAGATTGCTGCTTTCCCTTCATCACCCCATCCTATCCACCATAACCAACATCGTCATCTCCAATCCCGTTCTTGCCTGCTTTCCTTTCTACTGGGTCAAAGCCACCAGCTTGGACTCCTGGGAAGTAGGTCTTCTGTCTTTGCCGACTTCTTCTTCTGAGCTTGTGTTGGTGTCTGCTGGGTATTTTGGCTCTGATTCTTGTTTGGAGCTGATAAAGATTTGATCTTGCTGCCGTCCGGTCCGTCCCTTCGTTGATTCCAGGTGGTCACGGTCCAGGAAGTGCTGAGTGATGATGATGCCTCTCGTGGCTTCTTGATAGCTCCCCCATTTCCGTCATTCTTTTTCTTGGTCCGCCACCGTCCATCGCTGTCGCCGTCTCCGAACACCAGGCCCAGCAGCCTTCTTCCCCGGCGAGCATCGGAACACCAACCATCTCGGTCGTTCTTCTGGATCAGCCATCGTTTGTCGTTGCCAGCATCATGGCCGTACGTCTGCCGGCACTCCTCATCCTTCCCTTGGTGAGCTCTCTCTCTCTCTCTCTCTCTCTCTCTCTCTCTCTCTCTCTCTCTCTCATCCTCTGAAAAAGATGGTTTGCCAGACCGGCATCTGCTCTGTTTGGCAGACTGCTTTTCCATCCTTGTTCCCTTGGATTTCCCTTTCGGGGACTGCCTCGCTCCACCACCTCCAGGTGTCTGACTAATGTGATCGAGTTTGATAACCTCCTCGGTTCCATGTTCATCATATAATTAGAATACCTATCTCCTCCAGCTACAAACAATTTGCAATAGTACATGGTGCAAAAGCTTATCAATAGTTAACTTTCTGAAGATCTTTCCTCATTCTAAGCAGAGAGAGAACTCAGATTCAGTGAACACTATTATACAGACTAATTCTGATATGTGTAAAGTTAAGAATAAGCAATTGAGTGAGTTTAGGCACCAGTATTCTTCAAGATTTGGAAGAATTGGAAAACTGATACATATGGGAAAACCAGAGAAGAGGTACGCCATTCACCTTCCTGTGCGTGGCTTTCTCGGATGTTTTATTTGCCTTAAGAAAGTGTACAATATGTAGGATTTTTATGGAGTTCAAAATTCTAGTGGGATTTATATAGAGAGTGTTTTGTGCATGGTGAATGGAAATGACGTTCAATCACAACTTCTTAGCTGTGATTTCATTCCTTAAAGAAGCTAATAAAGCTGTTGGCCTTTCTAATGATCTCACTTAGAAGGTAAATAAAAAGAAGTTAGATCTTCAGAAGTTTAGGGCGTCTTCTCCTTTTTATTTTATTTTAAGTTCTTTTGGAGGAAAAACCAAAAGTCCCCATTTCATTTCACAATTTAAGAACAAAATTGATGCCTCGTCCCGAAAAAGAAAATTGCAAAAGGACCCCAAACCCAAAAGACAACTCGTCAAAGATGGATGAGTTGGTATTGTAGGTTGAAACAAGATGTGGCTCTACGTCATGGTGTGCCATAGATAGTCTTTTCCTGCTTGGGTTCCTCACTGTGCCCAATATTAGGTCAATTCTAACATCATTTGTCATGACCCAATTTTAGAATAACTTACCCATTACACCTATCTAGCTCTTATAAATTCATTTAAGTGTTCTCCCACTTCCAATGTGGGATTAAATCAGGATATTCCAACAAATTTGTTGACTATAAACCAGCCATCCTTGCTGTTGGGGAGTTAGTCATTGATCTTTTGACATTTCATGCACAAAAAACATCAAGGACAGTTGCATGCCCTTGGTATGCAAAGGATACCTATGAGCCGACCAGAAGAATATTCCCAACTTTAGGCGGTATCTTCGATTTTCAATGCCTAAAATGGTAAAACAACAATTATTTTCCTTGGTGCCTGAATTCTTTGAACCAAGCCCTTTAATATGGGAACAAGTAGTTTCTGATTATGGAAGACTTCCACAATTTGGCGAGATAAAGATACCAGGGTAGATAAAGTAGTCAGTAGATATTTTGTTTGTATATATGAATAAAGAAAAGAGAACTAGAATTCTGAAGCTTGATGGTGAGCACCCTGTAGTTTTGCTCTTTAAAACTTTTATCTGAAACAAAAAGATTTCTTATACTTGTTTTAAAGGTCAGTAGGTGTATAGTTTTCCAAGTTCCCATGGATTTTCATGGAAACCTAGCTCTAGTGACAAGGAATTTTAGACAGACACACACACACACACACACACACACACATATATATATATATATCCAAGGCATTTATCATGTGCATGCTGAAACTGAAGAGAAAGGGCACTAATAAGTAAGTTTATACACTAATTGTCCTTTCCTGTGTTCAAATCATTTTGGCAAGTTAAATAAGAAAGAAAAGTTATGTAGCAGTAAAGCAACATAAAACCTTTTGTATATTTCTTTCTTTTTCATGTCTGAAGTCATGAGCAACAATCAACACCTTATCAGATCTTTTGGTCTTCCTTTATTGTGCTGATCAATTTTCTCCTGCTATGATGGTTAGTAAATATATAGCATTTTGTACTCTTTTATTTCTCTATTCACTTAAAATATTCCATAATTCATGCTGGCATCAGGTATAAGGGAATCTGCCTGAGTATGTGAGAATGATAGTCATTAAGATTAGCATAGAAAAGAACTAATATTCATTATCATTTGATGGTATGTTCCAAGATATTTGGTCCTATGTCAAAAACATCTAATCTAGTACAGTTATCTTGCCCTCTAGACAAATAACAATTTGCAAACTGTGTTCTGGAATGTTTTGATCAAGGTTTGCAAATTTGGTTCATATCGGCATACTGAGCCTTGCTTAGTATGGTAGATACTGAGTACGCCTAAAATGAGCTGAAAGCCCTCCAAAAATACTTTAAAAATAGAAAAAAAGTTAGGATAGGGTTTATAAGTTAGAAATAAATATATATTTAGTATAGTTTTAGCAAATATAATGTAAATTAGGTAAGAATAGTGCCATATATTTTTTTGGGCTTTGAGGAGTAGCCTTGTGCAAGGTTCGTAATTTTGGTCCATTTCGGATCGTTCTTCTGTTAATATTGAATTATTTACAAAAAAAATATTTAAATTGTTAGATTATTTTTTATACAATTTAAACTTTAAGATTCAAATTAAGTAATCAATTTATGGATATACATGATTCTACCACCAAAATGAATAATGAGACTCCATGGGTGGTGGATCAGGATCCTCGATCTTATGTATCTGTATATTAATATAATATGTTTGTTGGATCCAATCTTAAAATTGATCCCACGATGTAGTGTATTGATACACCGTATACCATTGGTACATCAATGTGGTGATGGTCGTAGGCTAATCGTCATGAATCACATGTGTCCGAGGCGACTCCTGAAGCAATGATGAATGTGACATGTATTGGTGCGGAGCATAGTGAATGTTAGAATTTCTACTTTTGTTACTAATCTATTGCTCCGTATCGTATGGTTGCTCTGAGAAGTATGACCATCACTGTACTACTATTGGCCGTAAGATTCTCCATAATATGATGGTTGTAAATACGATGAGCTTTTCATGGTGTTTACATCATGTAGGCTCTGTCGCATTTACTGAAAATCGTCCATTGGCTTTCTTTTCCCCTTCCGTGCATAAACTTGACTAGTACCTTGTCGAGCTCCATGATCTGAATCTTGGGTGTGGCATGTGTAAAATACTGCACCCCGGTCCATGCACCATCCTCAAATTATGTAGACGGGACCATCGACTCCTCGGCGTTGTTGCCATCATCGGTTATGCTATTACTTTTTACGTCGCTGACAGGTCTTTGGACCGAACAGGTTATCGAATATGATTGCGAAAGTGTCTTGTCACCCGACTCGATTCTTTTCAATGGTGCAACTAATGCTACTGCTTTCCCTTATGCCTTTGTACGATGGGCGAATGACCATGACGGTTGGGTGTCTTTAGTTTCTAGAGTAGTTTGACTCGATCTTGTTTGGCTCCTTCCATCATGTTCTCACCAAGAGGGATTTTCCTCATGCTGGGAATGTGCTTTCTCTTCTTCTCTTGCCTCGGTGATAAAACGCAAAGGACGTTAAGGATCTCCTACCTCATCAAGTAGAGGATCCTTTTGGTTCTCCATCACTTCGACCCACTTTAACATCAATTCTAAATCTTTGTTGTAGAATTAAAGGTCGATGAGATCAATCTCTGGTTCTTCTAACTCCTTGTCTAGCTCGGCACACCACAACCTTAGCCGCATATTATTAGTGAACATACACTAGTTTCTCTAACCGTTTATACGATAGTTTGTTGCGGATGTTCGTGTGAATCAATGCAAATATTGACTTATTACATTTGCAACCACTAGATGTCGTCGTCTATGAAAGTACACGAATGGTAATCTTCCTTAAATTTGGTGCATCCCATTTAAATTGTAGCCACAACTCGATTGCAAAAAGATATAAATAAGACTTTATTAGCATAACAAATAATTAATATTAAATATAGTTGATAATCAATATGTGTGTAACTTTTTCTCACCAGGATCCATCTTGTAACGACACGATACAACTACAACATTAGAGAATGAATCAATTGTTTCTTGGAATAATTGGCTTTCCATAATAGCATTAGTTGCATCAGCAGTGTTTGACAAGAGTCAATATATAATATTTCTTAGTATCGATAGTAAATCTGATTGCGTTCCAAAACTATATCAAAATTGAATTGCCGGGTTTAGATAATACGCTACAAGACATAATTTTGTTAGCAGGAATTTTTTATACAATAAAAAATTATGAATTAAATTACATTGAATATAAATTTACCTACATTATGGATATCTTGGTCCATATGAACTTTAGTTCTATGATCAATGATCTGTAAGTATTGGTCGACCTTAAAATCATATTCAAATGCTTTCTTGACTTCTTTTCTTGTTGTAATCAGTATGTCTAAGATAAAGCATTTGTGGATGCTTGTCCATATCAACTTTACGGAGGACAACATAAAATGATTTTACACCTTTTATGATTTCATTCATGGTCTCCCAAAACCTAGAAGAAAGAATGGTCTTTTTCATCTTTTTTTCATTGCTCGATCTTGAATACCTGGATTCGGGCCATTCCTATGAGGTAACTATTGCCTTGAGGCCTTGCCTCTTTTGCTGTATTGACTTTAAGACAATGAAATTGTATCAAACCGAGTGATTCTAGGTTTGAGTATCTCATAATTCTTGTGAGGTGACCATTGCCTTGAGGCCTTGCCTCTTTTGCTATATTAACTCTAAGACAATGAAATTTGTAGCAAACCGAGTGACTCCAATTTTGAGTATTTCATCATTTACATACTTTTGCATTAAAGGATGAACCGAATGATGATTATATATAAACTTTGTAATTGACTGTGCTCGAGCTACACACTTGCTGATTGATGGCAGCTCGCTAATATCCTTTAGCATTAGGACTATGCAATGAGCTGCTTATGGAGTCCAAAACAATATTTTTTTTTCCATCAATTATAAACCGACCCTCTTGAAATTCATTCTACTATCGGTGACTATTTGGACAATGTACTGTGGTCCAATCTCCTCTAATATAGTGTCTATTAAGTTTTTAATATAGTTTGCATCTTGAATCTTGTAAGAAGTATTAACTAACTTACGAAACATCACTTCTCTATTGCAATAAATAAGAAAATTGATGATATTCATTCTTGTTAGCCCTGTCCAACTGTTACACATCAGTGTCACCCGATATTCGTCTCATTATCTCTTGAAAGATTTGATCCAATCTTTCAGTTCTACCACCTCCTCATCTAAATACACATAGTAGATTTCCCTCGGTGTTAGAGGTTGGATCCCTATGCTAGACTTTTGAATAAAGGATACCATGCTTTGATAATATGGACCTTGGGCTTTATTTGCTGGAATCCTATGGAAGTTGAACCATTTTGCAATTGCCTTCCCAATATCTTGTTTCTTTTCTTTTGTATATGCATCGTCAATTCGTGTTTGTTTTGCTATTTGTGAAGGATAGGCTTACGGATCAATATCAATAATATATAGTGCGGACCTCTTGCCAAGTCCTATCATAAAACCACGGAGTCCACTCTACCTCATGCTACTAGTTCGGCTTAACTAAGGAGGAGTAGTTAGCTATCTTATACTGGCCAACCTTTGGATTCCTTGTGGCATAGATCCATTGCCATCGACATGCTCCCATTATGAGTCAGGTCGTCGATGTCTCATTGCTTCTTCGTATATACACTGATGGTCCAATGATGCACGAATACCAACTGTGAGATCTGGATCGATTTCATCACTGCAACCCTTATAGTTATCATAAATTGGTTCCTGCGTAGCCCTATAGTATTCTTCCTTAGCTCTTGCCTTCTTTTTTATTGTATCTTCTCTTGCTTATTGTAACTTGTTTTGAAATGATTTGCGGACCTTTGTTGGAACCTTCTTACATTTTATAACATTGGGATATCCGTTGACTAAATGCCTCTTCACCCGAGTGATTCCTCCACCCTTGCCGATGTAGTCACAATAAATGCATTACCAATGATAACATTTCTTATCCATCTTTTGGGCATGATCCTAAGCGTCATCATATACCTATTCCTTTGGTGCCATGTTCCTTCTAAATTCAAATCAAATAAGCTATAAACATGTCAAGCACAGACATTGAATTGACCTAATATCGATCACATTTTGATTAAATCATTATTAAAACCACTAATTGCAGCATTAAAAAACTTAATTAAAACCTAATTATCTTTATTTTATTATCATAAACATGTTAAACACATAAAAGAAGCATTAAATACGTAATTTTAATCCAATATAAGTCAAATTACGATGAAATCATCATTAGATACACTAATCACACTATTAACATCATTAATTACCAATTAATTATTTCTCTTTCAATGCTATAAACTTGTCAAATACTCTAATAGTCATTAAAGATATTTAATTGACTCAATATGGGTCAAATTTGGATATCATCGTAATTATATACACTAATCACAGTATTAATATAGTTAATTAATTCGTAATTAGTCCTCTTTCATCGCTTTAAACATGTCAAACACTCTAATAGGTATTAAAGACATTGAACTGACATAATATCGATCAAATTTTGATTAAATCATCATTAAAATCACTAATTACAGTATTAAAAAACTTAACTAAAACCTAATTAATTTTATTTTATCATCATAAATATGTAAGCACAAAAAAAAATGTAATTTTGATCTAATATAAGTTAAATTATGATGAAATCATCATTAGATACACTAATCACATTATTAACATAGTCAATTACCCACGAATTATTTTTCTTTCAACACTATAAACACGTCAAACACCCTAATTGGTATTAAAGACATTGAATTGACTCAATATCGATCAAATTTTGATTAAATCATCATTAAAACCACTAATTGTAGCATTGAAAAATTTAATTAAAACCTAATTAAACCTATTATACCATCACAAATATATAATCCAATCCTTAATATACATGAAATATAAAAAATTAACCTATTAAGTGTCTAATTTTGAATAAATCAATATTAAACACACTAATCACAACATTAAAGGCCTTAATTACTCCCCAATTAACACTATTCTACCATCAAAAGCAAATCAAACAATATATTAGATATTAATTCATACATCACATAGAATAAGCTTAATCATCTTATAAATCAATAAAAATATAGAAAGAGAATGCATACCTCTTGATTAAAAAGTATTTCCTTTTAATCCTCCCAAAATAACCTCCTAAATTTGATCCAATGTATAAATCGTTGTTTTGTTGAGTTTAGAAGAGTGAAAATGTGAGAATAAGTAAGAGATGCAAGGGAAAAAGAGTTTGAAAGAGTTTAAAAGATTGTGAGAATGAAACGAATTGAAAGGGGAGGAAAGGGTTTAAAAACCCTTTAGGTTGTTTCCAATGATCAAATTGACCATTTGAAACCCGATATAAGTCCGTAACAATTGAATTTCGATTGTTACTGCCCAATACAACCCTGTATCGCCCAATACGGGGTCAAAACATTGGTGTCGCCCGGTAGCGGGTGGTCTGCATGCCGAGAAGCTCTTGGACCGGAATGTACCACTTGTACCGGGCGGTATGCATTGGTAATGCAATCCTTGGGTTTGAGACCATTCAATAGTATTCTCACTATTATGTTTAATAGTTGTGAGAATTCACTGGTAGGACTATGGGCATCCTGTTGGATTTCTAATTCTAAATATTTGTATATTCTTTAATGCAAGGTCTGTTGTTGATCTGCTTGATGCGCGCGATCATCGGTCCGACAGATACCATGCGCGGACCGCCCTTACCGGGGCGGAACGGTATCTCCGTGTCGGTCGACACGGAGATATATCGGCGTAACATTAAATTTCGACGTTACGCTCGCAGATTTCGATAACGATCGATTTCGATTCGCCGGTGACATGTTCGATTTCGATGTACAATTCAAGACAACTTCATTTCGATCACGTTATCCATCGATACACTAATCGACACTCATAATAATACTCCAACTGGTCAAATTGACCGTTGAGCCCTTTCTCATGTCTTTTAAGCATCTCTTTCCTCAATTTCATTCCATTTCATTCTCCTACTCCTTTACATAATCTCAAACTCTTCTAAACTTTACAAAACATCGATTTGTGAATTGAATTGAAGCTAATTTGGGAAGATTAAGAGGAAGGACTTTCTAATCAAGAGGTATGTATTCTCTTTCTTTAATTAGAGAGTAATTAAGATATTTAATATTATGATTAGTGTGTTTAGTATTGATTAATTTGAAATTAGAAGCTTATTAGGTCAAATATTTATATTTCATGCATATTAAATATTGAAAGATATTTATGATGGTAAAATAGATTTAATTAGATTTTATTAAAGTTATTTAATGCTGCGATTAGTCATTTTAGTGATAATTTAATCAAAATTTGATCGATTTTAAGTCAATTTAATGTTTTTAATACTATTTAACATGTTTATAGTATTGAAAGATAATTAATTAATTGGTAATTAACTGTTAATCATGTAATTAGTGTATCTAACGATGATTTCATCGTAATTTGAATTATATTAGATTAAAATTACGTATTTAATGTTTCTTTTATGTGTTTCACATATTTATGATGGTAAAATAAGTTTAATTAGGTTTTATTAAAGTTATTTAATGCTGTGATTAGTCATTTTAGTGATGATTTAATCGAAATTTGATCAATTTTAGGTCAATTTAATGTTTTAAATATCTATTAGGGTATTTAACATGTATATAGTGTTGAAAGAAAAGTAATTAATTGATAATTAATAGTTAATCATGTAATTAGTGTATCTAATGATGATCTCATCATAATTTGAACTATATTAGATTAAAATTACGTATTTAATATTTCTTTTATGTGTTTTACATATTTATGATGGTAAAATAGGTTTTATTAAAGTTATTTAATGCTGCGATTAGTCATTTTAGTGATGATTTAATCAAAATTTGATCGATTTTAGGTCAATTTAATGTTTTTAATACCTATTATGATATTTAACATGTTTATAGTGTTGAAAGAGAAGTAATTAGTTGATAATTAACTATTAATCATGTAATTAGTGTATCTAATGATGATTTCATTATAATTTGAACTATATTGGATTAAAATTACGTATCTAATGCTTCTTTTATGTATTTCACATATTTATAATGATAAAATAGGTTTAATTAGGTTTTATTAAAGTTATTTAATGCTGTGATTAGTGATTTTTATCGATATATGATCAATTCAATATATTTATTTGATTTAAATTTGATAAAGCATGACATCAAAGGAACATCAACATATGGCGACGCTTGGTCTCATGCCAAAAGTTAGATGGGAACGTCATCATCGCAATGTAATTATTGTGATTACATTGCAAGGGTGGAATAACTCGGTGAAAATGCATTTGGTCACGGGTATCCTGATGTTGTAAAATGCAAGAAGGTTCCGACGGAGATTCGTAATTTTTAAAAACAAGCTACAACAAGCAAAGGAAGATACATTAAAAAAGAAGGCAAGAGTCGAGGAAGAATATACGAGGGCTACACAGAACCGTTTATGATCAATTTTAGGGTTGCGGCGATGAAGCCGATCCGAATCTCACAATTGGAATTCGTGCATCATTGGAGCATCGATATATGGTCAACGAAGCAACGAGGCATCGACGACCGACTCACAATTAGAGCACCAGAGTGGCGGTGGAATCCGTGAGGTCGACTAGCATGAGACACCCAACCGCTTCCTCTAAGGCCGAACTAGTAGCATGAGGCATAGTGGACTTCGTGGTTTTATGAGAGAGGTCTTGGGTCTGCACTTATTATTGATATTGATCAAGCCTATCCCCACAAACAAATAAACAGACACGGATTGATGATACACAAAGGAAAAGAAACGAGATATTGGGAAGGCAATTTCAAATGGTTCAACTTCCATAAATTCCAAACAACATTTTGAAGGTCCATATTATCGAACATGATCTCTTCTATTCAAAAGTCTGCTCAGGGTATCAACCTCCAACACCGAAAGAGATTTACTGGCGTGTACTTAGATGAGGAGGTGGCGAATCGAAAAGATTGGATCAAATCCTCTAAGAGGCAATGGGACGACTATGGGGTGACATTGATGTGTGATAGTTGACAGAACAACAAGAATGAGTATCATCAACTTTCTTGTTTATTGCAATGAAGAGTGGTTTTCCATAAGTCATTAATGCTTCCGAAAAAATCCAAGATCAAACTACATTGAAAGTTTGATGGACACTATAGTAGAGGAGATCGGACCACAAAGATATATTGTCAAATAATGCAAACGAGCAAATTTCAAGAAGGCGGTTTACAATTAATGGAAAAAGAAATACATTGTTTTGGACTCCATGCAAATTTCATTCATAGATCTAATAAATTGGTGAGTTGAACGCGGTCAAGAATTGTGTAGCTCGAGCACATCAATTACAAAAGTTTATATATAATCATCATTGGGTCCACGCTTTAATGCAAAAGTATAAACGGTGAGATACTTCGACCCTGAGTCACTACCAATTATATTGCATTAAAGTCATTACAAAGAAAAAGGCATGGCTTGAAAGCAATGGTCACCTCACAAGAGTGGTGTGATTCTAGATATTCGAGATTAAGCGATGGAAAGAAAATAGAAAAGTCCATTCTTTCCTCTAGATTTTGGGACACCACTGCAGAAATCATAAAAGGTGTGGAACCACTTTATGTTATTCTCCTAAAGGTCGATATGGATAAGCGCCCACGATGCCGTATCTAAAATATATCTTTGATTCAAGCAAGAGATGAGGTCGAAAGCATTCAAGATGATTTTAAAGCCGACTCAAATATATACAGATCATCGATCGTTTGGATCAATATGGATCAGATATCCATAATGCAGTAAATTCATATTTAGAATAAATTAATTTACTATTTTTATATAATAAAAAATCATACTAACAAAATTATGTCTTGCAATATTATCTCGAACCCAAATAATATCGGTATGCTCTCGAACACAACATGATTTACTAACAAAGACACTACGAAATGTTATATATCGCTCTTGCAAAACACTACCGATGCAAAATGCTATTATGGAGGGTCGATTATTTCGAGAAACAGCTTGGTTCATTTTCCGATGTTGTAGCGATATCGTGTCGTTACACTATGGATCCCGTGAGGAAAAGTTACATATATTGATTATTAATTATCAATTATATTTGATGTTAATTATTTGTTATGCTAATAAATTTTTATTTATATTTTTTGCGGTTGAGTGGTGGCTACAATTGAGGGGATGCACCACATTTAAGGAAGGTTGCTGCGTCGACTTTCACAGATGACAACATCTAGCGGTTGTAACGTAATTGGTCAACATTTGCATTGATTCACACGAAGATCCGCAACAAACTCTATATAGACGATTAGAGAAACTAGTATATGTCCATTATAACACGCGACTAAAGTTACGATGTCTTTGAAATGGATAAGGAGCCGAGGAACCGATATTGATCCCATTGACCTCCAATTCTACAACGAAGATTCGAGCCGATGTTAGATTGGGTTGAGCGGAAGAGAACCAAGAGGATCCTCTACTTGATGAGGCCGGAGATCCTCGGCCCTTCACGCTGTTTATCACCGAGGCAATAGAAGAAGAAGAAGCACAACATCAACAGTGACAAGTCCCCTCGATCACAACATGACAAGTTCATCGAGTCAAATTGCTCGAGGAACTATAGACCCCAACAATCACGATCGTCCGCCCAACGAAAGGCAAAGGGGAAGGCAAAAAGAGTTATCAATCTCATCGTTGGAAAGGGTCGAGTCAGGTGACGAGACACATTCACAATCGCATTCAACAACTCGCTCGGTCCAGAGACATGACAAAGAAGACGACAAGAGTGCCTCGAAAGATGATGGCGGCGATGTCGGGCAATCGTTGGTCTCGTCTACACAACTTGAGGGTGGTGCATGGACCGAGGAGCAATATTTTACACATGCCACCCAAGATTCGGATCATGGAACTCGACAAGGTTCGTGATCAAGTTTATGCGCTGTTTGAGCAGATGCGACAGAGCCTACATGATGTAGACACAGAACGAAGCTCATCGTATTCACAACCGTCATATTATGAAGAATCATATGACCAACAACAGTATGGTGATAATTGGTCATACTTCTCCGAGCAACATACAGAGCAAAGGTCAGATGGAAAGTAGAAGCTCAGACGATCCCAATATATGCCTCATGAGCGCCTCTGGACAAATGTGATTCATGATGATCACCTCGATCATCACCACATTGATGCACCAATGGCATACGGTGTATCAATACACTATGTCATGGGATCAATTTCATGATTGGGTTCAACAAACATATCATATCATATGCGAGATGTATAGGATTGAGGACCCCGATCCACCACCCGTGGAGGCACGCTGTTCGCTTTGGTGGTAGAATTAGCAATCGTGTATATCTACATATATGATTATTTAATTCATTTGAATTTTAGAGTTTATATTGTAACAAAATCGTCTAACAATTCAAATGATTTTTCTATAGATATTTCAATATTTACAGAAGGACAATCTGGAATGGATTGAAATACCAACCTTGCACAAGACTAATCCTTAAAGTCCGAAAAAAGATATGTGATACTATTCTTACCTAATTTACATTGATTTTGCTAAACTTATTGTATTACTATATTTATTTCTAACTTAAAACCCCTATCCTAACCTTTTTTTTTATTTTCAGGTATTTTCGGAGGGAATTTACACCTAATTTAAGTGTACCGCTCGTATGCACGCTCAATACGCTGGTATGCTCGCATCTGCATCATCGAGCAAGTCTCGTACACCGGTGTATATTCGGCGGACCTTGCTTTAATGTTGTATTTTCTACATGTGAACAAATATTTCTTAAGCTGTTATTTGAAATTAGAAAGTGAACTGATGAGGTTCTTGAGAATTAAACATGACCATTTCTAGCCCTTTTACCATTCATTCATCTAAATCAGTAATATAATTTACATAGAAGAAATACTGCAAGATCAAGCTGTATATTGTTTGGATATATGAACGGTATCGAGCTTCGCAAGAAGTATTGCCTATGATGTTCCATTTCGCTGCAAACAAATTATACTATTATAGTATAGAAAAAGTGCTGAAAGCTATTTGAGAACAAATTGTATCACTTAAAAAGATTTGTGTAAAGAACTTGGACTTATGTGGTGATAATTAATGACAAGTTGCTTCATATTAGTAGACTGAGTTTGCGTAATTTCAATTTCCTAATTGGTATAGTTATTTTATGTTTGATAATTCATCTATGATGGGTGCAATATTTTGAGATACTGCCTTTATTGCACTACTTTCTATAGTGTTCTTTTAGCGACTCTTTATGAATTACAATTTTAACTCAGAAATATTGATGGTACCCAAACAAACTATTTTGTAGGTTGTATCAGCAGTAATACTGAGTTATTTTAACACTAAATGTGAAGAGAAAAGAAAGGTCTGTCTTCTTTGCATTGTTCCTTTATGTTGTCTTAACATTTTTAGCTTATATAATTGGAAACTAGAATCACGAGAACTATTTTAAGATTATGTTCAATAGGAAATGATACACAACCAACATGTTAGCATCTGATGGACAGCATTAGTTAACTGTGTAATCTTGAAGTATTGAGTACCTCGATGGGATAAGTTCTCTAACAAAGGCTAAACTGGCTTTTCCACTTGGTTATCTCATATTCCAGAATGTAATTATTGAGTAACCAATGTACTGGGGGTACATGATACTAAATAAGACTATTGAGAAGCCTCATTGGATTAATGTTTTATGTTTTTGCATTCAAGGCAAACAATTGTTCCCTTTTTTATGTTTGTCTAAATTGCAAGACATTTATTAACTGGCTTATGTTTACAGTTCTCAGATTAAATAAGAGAAGTACTTGCTGCTTTGAATGAGTTCTTTGCCTATATTTGGATCTGGATTTGGTCTTCTTACCCCTGGTTTTGATGGTATGTCGGTGGCTTTTTTATGAGATACCCATGAATTGGTTCATTGATGCCCAAATAATGGAGCAGAAGACTGGTTATCTTAGTGATAGGAGCAATCTGTGGTTGGAGTTGTTGAAGAAGTTCTCAATAAAGGATTGGAAGAATAACCTTTGCAACCACTTATTTGGATCAAAGAAGGTCAGAGGGACCTGGTGGAGGAAGCTGCTGCTCTTATGGATAATTGGATGGTTCCTTGGTTCTCTATGGATCTTCTGGTTTATGAACTCCCAAGCAGTGGAGAAGAGGCGAGAGATGCTAGCGAGCATGTGTGATGAGCGTGCTAGGATGCTTCAGGACCAGTTTAATGTCAGCATGAACCATCTTCAGGCCCTAGCTATCCTGATCTCGACCTTTCACCATGCTAAGGATCCATCTGCCATTGACCAGGTACTGCCTTCTACCTGAAATATTCCTACCTTCAATTGAATATACATCAATGTGTATCTTTTGTCTAGTCCAAATTATTCATTCTCTGATTTGATTACAATAGTTATGTGTTTAATTCTGATTCCTCAAAAAAGAAGAGATGTATTACTATAATGCAACCTTCTGCCTTTATCAAAGATCAACAATATGGAAGATGATCCCTTTGTTTGCAGATAACCTTTGCTCGATATGCTGAAAGGACTGCTTTTGAGAGACCACTGACGAGTGGTGTGGCATATGCTGTGAAGGTGTTGCATTCAGAAAGAGAACAGTTTGAGAAGCAACAAGGTTGGAAAATTAAGAGAATGGATTCAACAGAGCAGCCTCCAGCTCGGGAAGAAGATGCAGATCTTGAGAACCGGGATGAATATGCTCCGGTTATTTTTGCCCAGGACACTTATAAGCATGTAATTTCATTTGACATGTTAACTGGAAAGGTAAGACATTAGATATGCTTTTCAGTCTGTCCCTTTTTTTGTCATCTATTAACTATAATCACAAATGCCTCAGAAGTTGGATTGTGCTTGCTATGGTAGGATAAAAAAATAGATTATATGCTGTTTCCTCTGTTGTATTTGTCTAAACTTATTTGTTTTATTGACTAGGTTATATGCAGTTTCTTATTTTATATAGGTCTAAACTTATTTGTTTTATTGAATTCTAATATTTAGTACAGTTTATTGGTCATTTTTACTGTCTCCAATTACACATATTTATATATCACATATGAGCTATTAATTGATGCACTTATGTCTTTAAATTTTTTCTAGTGTTTTCAAATTTTTTTAGTGGTTAACTAGAAAAATTGTCAATGGTGTCATTGTAATATAAAGTCTTTGTTAATCATCATTTGGCTAATATATGTATTATTAATGTTATAAATGTTATCACTTTGTATTAGACTATGCAAACTATTAATTTGCCAGAAATAAATATTTATTTGGGTGTGACTCAACAAATTTTGTGCAATTTGAAAAGCTTATTGGGGTTTATTTATAACTATTAGTCACTAATTTGCTTATGACATTCTCAATAGCTAACTCTAATATGATGTTAATTCTTATAGAAAATAGGTTATTCTAATGTGTGTAATTAATATTTCTTCAATTAATAGCTAAGGTTTTGGTGGTCAGATGCATTGCTTGAACAATACTGTCAGTATGTGAAACTTTTAAAATACATGATTATGCTTGCATGTTTGTATCAAATCTATTAATGTCTAGAACTATAACTTGTATCATTGAAACATCCTCAGTGAACTAATTGTTTTTGGGAAGACACCTGAAACCTTTGTCTTCTTCCTAGTATTCCAGCAACTGAAAGATAGTTTCTCATGCAGGAAGATAGGGAAAACATCCTACGAGCTAGGGAATCTGGGAAGGGTGTTTTAACTGCTCCTTTTCGGCTCTTAAAATCAAGAAGACTTGGTGTTATTCTGACATATGCAGTTTACAAGTCAGAACTTACTTCAAATGCGACACCAGCTGAACGCATCCAAGCAGCCATAGGGTAAATTAGCTGTTAATTATGTATTAATAGCTCCTAAAGCAGAAATAAACATACTTATCAAGAATGTCTATACTCCACAATTCAACTCTATAATACATCAATCTGGCATGTTCAGGTATCTAGGCGGAATCTTCGATGTAGAGGCTCTCGTGGATAAGTTACTTCACCAACTTGCATGCAAGCACTCCATGATGGTCAATGTTTATGATAAAACCAATCCTGATGAACCAATTATTATGTATGGTTCAAACATGACCAATGTTGGTCTATACCATATTAGTACCCTTAATTTTGGTGATCCAATAAGAAAGCATGAGATGCACTGTAGGTAATTTTCATGACACTGCTAGCAAGTACTGATTTAGAAGAAAGCTATATATTGATCAGGATGTAAAACATAAGTAATATAATATAAACAAAATTTACCTTTTCTCAACAGGTTCAAACAAAAATCTCCATTGCCATGGCTTGCAATAACAACATCAATTGGAACCCTTGTTATTGCTTTGCTTGTTGGATACATATTCCATGCAACTGTCAGCCGAATTGCCAAAGTAGAAGATGATTATCGACAAATGATGGAACTTAAAAAGCGGGCTGAAGCAGCAGATGTTGCGAAATCTCAGGTACATGTTTTATGTTTGCTAGGAGCTGTAGATTGGCCTTCTTTTCGCTGATGTCTCTGATCCATATGTGCTTAGTTTACAACCATAATATCACTTATTTTGTCTTGTCTCTTCAGTTCTTGGCGACTGTTTCTCATGAAATCAGAACTCCAATGAATGGTGTATTGGGTGAGTAAAAGATTACAATAACTGGTGTTCTGTTATAAACATCAAGTAAGATCAGACATCAATATATTTCTTACTTTTCAGGGATGCTTCAAATGCTTATGGATACTGATCTAGACATAACACAAGAAGACTATGTTAGAACTGCCCAAGCCAGCGGAAAAGCTCTGGTGTCACTTATAAATGAGGTTCTCGATCAAGCAAAGATTGAATCGGGTAAACTTGAGCTTGAAGCTGTCCCATTTGACTTACGGGCAGTATTGGATGATATTTTGTCACTTTTCTATGGAAAGGCTCAAGAGAAAGGACTAGAGGTATCTGTGAGTTTCCATAATCTTCTAAATATAATATTTTGATGTTTCATCAACTAATTTTCTTGGTTGCTGTTCAAATTAACTTGGTAGTTGGCAGTGTATGTCTCTGATCAAGTTCCTGATGTCCTTGTTGGTGACCATGGAAGAATACGCCAGATCATCACAAATCTGATAGGAAATTCAATAAAAGTAAGTATTTATCTTTGCATCAGATGCAAATATGGATACTAAATCTGCTACATATATTTAGAAAAGTCCTCATTTTGCAGTTCACAGAGAGAGGACATATATATTTGACTGTCCATATTTTTGAGGAGGTGTTGAATTCATTGGACAAGGAAATAGAAGTCCATTCCACAGATACCTTGTGTGGCTTTCCAGTGGCAAATAGAAGGTGTAGCTGGGAAAGCTTTAAGAATTTCAAGCTGGAACTTCCTTCATCTGATCCATCTCTTCTGTCAACCTCTTCCAGTCATATAAATCTGATCATATCTGTTGAAGACACTGGCGTGGGGATTCCTCTAGAAGCCCAGTCCCGTGTGTTCACTCCTTTCATGCAGGTGGGACCTTCAATTTCTCGCATTCATGGGGGAACTGGTATTGGACTCAGCATTAGTAAGTGTTTAGTTGGCCTCATGAAGGGAGAAATTGGTTTTGTGAGTCAACCTCAGATTGGTTCCACTTTTACCTTCACAGTGGTCCTCACAAGAGCTTGCACTAATTCAAACGAGTACAAGTCATCAGAATTTCATGGGATGACTGCACTAGTAGTTGACCATCGACCGGCCCGAGCAAAGGTCACAAAATACCATCTTCAGAGGTTGGGAGTAAATGCTATACTGGAAATTGATCCAAACCAAGTTCTTTCTACATTAACTACTGGAACTTTGACAATAAATATGGTGCTAGTGGAAAAGGAAACGTGGTCGAAAGATTCTAGCATTTGGCCTTTTATTATTAGCAAATTAAAGGGTAATCAGTTGGATATACCAAAAGTTCTCCTTTTAGCAAATCCTACAAGTTCTGTTAAGAATAATACTTCTAGTTCAATGGAATATATCTCGACTATAATCACAAAGCCACTCAGAGCAAGCATGCTTCAAGTATCTTTACGGCGAGCTATGGGTTGTGGAGATGGGGAACATTCCCGAAATGGCCGGCTTCCCCAGTTGTCATTGCGTGGCCTTCTTCATGAGAAGCAGATTCTTGTTGTTGATGACAATATTGTGAATCTTAGAGTAGCATCTGGTGCTTTGAAAAAATATGGAGCTGCAGTAACTTGTGCAGAGAGCGGAAAGAAGGCCATAGGCATGCTCAAGCCTCCACATAAATTTGATGCTTGTTTTATGGATATTCAGATGCCTGAAATGGATGGGTGCGTTTCTTTTACTTTCTTTGTCATTAATCTTCTTTTATGATCCTTTAGAATGAATTCTTCATGTATATGAATTTTCTGTCTTCTCATATACTAGGAAATTTCCTTATAATGAATTTGCATCAGATGTGAATTTTCTATTCACATTTCAGTACACTTTTAAAAACAGTTTATCAGTTTACAGTTTTGGTCCTATTTAATTAAAGTGTTTTTTTTCTTTAGATTTGAAGCTACTAAAAGGATACGTGAGATGGAGGCCGATATAAATAAGCAAATAGAGTGTAGGGAAGTTCCAGTTGAGACTTTTGAGAACGTCTTGCACTGGCATGTTCCTATATTAGCCATGACAGCAGATGTAATCCAGGCAACACATGAGGAGTGTCTAAGGTGTGGAATGGATGGCTATGTGTCAAAGCCTTTTGAAGGGGAACAGCTTTACAGGGAAGTCACTCGGTTTTTCAAACAGCCACAAAAAAGAATCAATAATGAAGTTAAATGTTGAGGATATGTATATGATAGGATGTTGGTACAAGTATTCATCGGCTTCAGCATCAGGCAGTGTCTGATAGAATATAGAGGTGGTTTTGAAAAGTAAGCACCTCCAACTCATCTTATTGCTACTTTATATCAACTGTTTTTTTTATGTCTGCAAGTTCTTAGAATACTGAAAAGATTTTGCTAATATGTTACATTGTATAAACTTCCTTGAGTTCATTTAATTAATTAATGAACAATTAAATGCATACAAACCTTGTCAATGATCAAGCAGAAAATGTCTACAAGCTTATTTTGTCATTTGCCTTTGCCTGCCTTACGAATGTTAAAAATGGCTACACATTGTCCCTGAGATGATGCAAATGCAAATTTGCAAGATGATCCAGATAGTGCCAACCATTATTTTGTTTAAAACGTAATTTATTGGAAAATCTGAAATGTTGACAATTAAATGAAACTCTTCATGCGGGAGGTACTCTTACAGAATTAGATACCAGACCTTCTAGAGAGTAAAAGCTAACAGTTAGGGGACTAGGCATCAGCAATCTTATGACATCAGCTTCATATATATATATATATATATATATATATAATCATAATTGAATTCTATGTCAGTCAGTTACAAACAAAAGAGAGTACTTTGTAGGTCATTTTAGTTTTTAACCTAAGAGAATTTGATAGTCAAATTATCATTTTATGGTCAGTTTTCTCACCTAAATTAATCATCAATCATATTTAACTGCAGATAAACAGCAAGCACAACAAATTTTAAGGTCCTGAATCTCCTTATCATGGAATCATATTAAAGCTGATTAACTTTTTTAAGTGACTCTTAAAGCTCAGAACCTGCTAGGATAATTTTGATCTAGCATTTAAACCTTCTTATAAATGATTGCTATGCATTCATTGTGGACCAAGCATCCAAATCCTACTTCATATTAATTAATAGGAATTAGTAATATGACCACTTAATGAATATAATAATCCATGCAAATCCAAGTATGGGTGGTCTCTAAGGAATTTGGAGCCTTTTGACGCCCTCACTAGAACAGTAGGACTCAGCTTTAGATTTTGTTAAGTTTATGTTGATATTTTAGTCCTAATTTTATTCTCCATGACCATAGACATATAGTATTATACTTCATAGAATTTAAAATCACATCAGTGGTTGGAATGTTGGATCTTGAGTTTATGATTTTTGTAGTTTTTTGAATCGATCAACTTGACACCAAAAGAAAAAAAAAATCTGAATATACCTTATAATGTAAGGCTTATTGGTGTCTCAACACAAGGAGTATTAATGAATTCTTGAAAGCAAAGCTTTAATTGAATAAATTTCTCTGACACTTTAATATAATGTAAGAGTCTGAAAATAAATATGTTTTTGCCATCATCTTTTGCTAATTCTTATGCTAACTACTCAATTAGGTTTAGGTTTGTGAATTAGCTGAGCTTCAATGTTCTCTTGTACTTGTACAATTATTGATGAGCCTCAGCACAACCAATCAAATGAATCTGTTCTTATCAGAAACCATGATTATATTAACCTTCCTTGCATGTACTTCGTTGACTCATTAATGTTTCTGGATATTGTCATGTCCAGTCCTTTGACCTGGAACACTAATTTACCATGAATCTTACCCTTAGGTTGTAGCCGAGGAAGGCTGCAAATGATCATAATATCATAAGACCATAGCATGTTGCAAAATTTGTGAATTTCTAGTATATGTGAAAGAAATATTTAGTTCTGCAGCCTAACCTGCCAACTAAATGACCTAAGGAAGAGGATTCCAGTCAATATCACTTCTGACCAAAGGAACTACAATTGATAAAATTGATTTAACTAGACTGTATTTTGTTTCCTACTTTAATGTGACTTCCCTAGTAGGAAATGTGATCAAAGCAACTTTACAGAATTTAACTTTTTAGAATCTTGAGACTGTAGAATGAAGCAAGATTCTCCAATGGACTCATAGGATACAATTGGGAGATCTCTCAAGCTCTGCTCTATTGACTTCCCTAACCATATACTGCAATTGTCTCAATTTTCATCTGCATATTGTTGTGTTAGAAAGATCAAAATCTTGGTAAAATCAAGAGCTTAAAAGTGTAGGTATTGTAGGGGTGGACTGATAGTATATAATGAATACAATTTAGCCTCATCTGCAAATGAGATCATAACTGTAAAGTCTTAATTAACAATTGGCATTTCATTTTCTACATTGAGCAATAGGTGTAGCCTTTGCTGAAAGCAGTTACTAATATCTTAGAACTGTTAAACTAGAAGTGCAGAAGGTACTGATATTTCAGAACTACCAACCTAGTCATTTAGATGTTTAAAACCTTGAAATCTTGCAGGCATAAAAATATCTGCTTAGTCACTGCTTTAGGGTATACTAAAACTGCAATTGTCAGGTCCAGTTGTTGCATGTTAAACCTTATAGAACATACATATCCATGATTTTTATCACCCTACCAGTTATATTAAATGAGCACAATAGGCTGAGAATTAGAACAGTGTAGGTGCTGAACAGTGTAGCTCATCTCATTCAACCCATGGTAATAAAATATGGTCTAAGCAGCTGTTGCACATGAGGTCATCTGAGTGCATTTCATAGGGCCTTCGCTGCCTCAATATGTAGCATGACTGCATATGCAATGACATAAATCTGGTTGGCAGCTTATGCATCCCTGGTAGTTGTGTTATGCAATTACATATGGAACCATGTAAAAACATGCAGTTGCATATGGTCCGAATTTGCATAAATATATTATTACTATTTATGGTTTATATTTGCTCCCTAGTGTTATCTTTCTTCAACCACTAATTTGTGTTGTAGAACAAAATCAACAGCAACAACAACAATAAAAGGCTATAAGCCTCAACTATTTTGGGTCTGCTACATTTATCTTTTCCCACCATTG
The DNA here is from genome assembly GCA_024322285.1 of Musa beccarii. NCBI lineage: Eukaryota > Viridiplantae > Streptophyta > Magnoliopsida > Zingiberales > Musaceae > Musa > Musa beccarii. Next base: position 24,966,000 of record CM044395.1, on the reverse strand, counting down.
AGATCAGTAAAAAATCATATGTTAGTTAAGTTAAGAGTATTTAAATCTTTGTTTATAGTTTCTATTAAAACATTTTAGATCTTTCTCTATCTCTCCTTATACTACTAACAGTAATCATTTCACCTTTTCTAACTATCACATCTAGGTCTTTTGAGCACCTCTTCTAACTATCACCTCTTAAACGATTCTTTCTCATTTTATCCTCTATCGAAGCGATACATAATTGTTCATGAAAATAATTATTGTTTTTTTATCTTTTCTAATAATTCCATACTTTCACCTCAATATTTTTATCTTAGCAATACAAGCTTTTTGTATATGTTATTTCTTAACTAATCAACACTCAAATCCATAAAAAAATTGTTGGTCTAACAATTATCTTAAAAATTTTTTCTTTTAATCTCAAAGGTATCCGATGATCATACAAACTCTTGATACGTCATTTTAACCATCCTATTTTTATCATATGAATAATATGTTCATCAATCTTTCTAGTTTTTTAAATAATTGACCCAAAATACCTAAACCTTTTACTAAAAGGAACTTCTTACCCATCAAACTTAACTATATCCTCTTATCTATTCCTAGTATTACTAAAATTACATCTTATATATTTAGTTCTAGTCACACTTAATGTAAAAACTTTAGTTTCTAAAGATTGCTTCCACAACTCAAGTTTAAGTTTATTCCATTTAGACTCTCATCAACTAAGACAATATCGTTAGCAAATTACATACACGAGAGAGGTCTATCTTGTAAATAGCTAGTAAGTTTATCCATTATCAATGTAAAAAGGTAGAGACTTAATGAGGATCCTTAAAGTAACCCTATACTTAGGGGAAACGCACTAGACATACCGGTTATAGGTCTAATACTAATAGCTACATTATCGTATATATATGCCCTTAATAACATAAATATAATTAGTGGATATACTTTTGTTTTTTGAAATCTACCATAATAAATCTCTTGAAATTATATTATAGGCTTTCTCTAAATCAATAAAAATCATATGCAAATCTTTCTTTATCTCTATACACTTATTCATTAATTGTCTTAATAAATAAATAGCTTCTATTGTTGATCTTCCAAGCATAAAACCAAATTGATAAATATTTGTTTTAAGTCTTATCCTACTTTCGACGACTCTTTCCCAAGCATAAAACCAAATTGATAAATATTTGTTTTAAGTCTTATCCTACTTTCGATGACTCTTTCCCAAGGATAAAACCAAATTGATAAATATTTGTTTTAAGTCTTATCCTGTTTTAAGTCTTATCCTACTTTCGATGACTCTTTCCCAAAGTTTCATATTATGACATGATTTTAATTCTATTGGAATTAGTACTAGAATTTGAACAGTTATATGTCACCCTTATTCTTGTAAATTGGTATTCAAAAACTATTTCTCCATACATCAAGCATTTTTCTAAATTTTATAATTTTATTAAGTAAGTTAGTTAACTAAGCTGCTTCTTGATCTTTTAAGCTTTTTCAAACCTCAATAGAGATATCATTAGGTCTCACACTCTTGACTATTTTCTATCATTTTTAAGATGTCTTTTACTTCATTAGTTCTAATTTTGCTAACAAATCCATGATTATTATATCTACCGCTACTATCTATCGCTAAGACTAAGTCATGTGTGGAATGTTCATTAAATAATTTATAAGAATAATTTCTCTATCTTTCCTTAATATCATTATCATTAATAAGGATTCTTTGATCTTTATCTTTAATGCATCTAATATTGCTTAAATCCTTATACTTTCTTTTCTTAGCTTTGGCAATTCGATATATATCTTTTTCTTTATCTTTAGTGTGTAATTGTTTATGAAAATTATTATAAGCTTTACATCATTCCATATGAACACATCTTTTAGCGTCTTTTTTAGATTTTTTATATCTTTTTAATTTACCCTCATTTTTATAATTTTGTCAGTCTTTAAAACATAATCTTTTAGTAATAATTGCTTTCTAGACTTCTTCACACAATCATCAGCTTTCTCTTAAGGCTACAGTATCTTTATCTTTAGCTTCACCAAGGATCTCCTTTGTTAAACTCCTAATCTTATTAGCCATTATAATCCAAATAAATATTAATATTACCTTCGTCTATATTCTAAGTCGTCTCCTTTTCCATCCTATTCTTAAAAATCCTTACATCATCTTAAAATTTCACCATCTAGTCTTAGGGAATGTTCTACTATCTATTTTTTTTTCATTTTCAACAACAAATATCTAAGACCATCAACTTATGCTGATTTATCAAACTTTCGTCAAGTGTAACTTTATAATTCTTACATATAATTTTATCTACCTTTCTAGTGAGAAAATAGTTTGTCTATAATTGTGACCACTCTTATAAGTAATCAAATATTCATCTCTCTTTTTAAAGTGAATATTTACAATTATAAGATCTTGGGACCCCTAGGTGGCGATGGTGTCTCGCGTCGCTTTTGGGTTAAGATCCATGACCTAGACCTATATGAAAATCGGTTAAGATCCATGTCCATGAGATCTTACGTAGTTTTACGCTAGCTATCAGTGACCTAACGCAACCCTCCACCTATTTCATCTGATGCTATAGAACAAAATTAGCAAATATAAATCACATCCCATGTAGTATTTCATATTTAATTAAATGCACCATTTTGAATAGTTTAGACCTCTAGTGTGTACTCCATATTCATCTGCATACTGAATGTGCAGAGTTATCTACCAAAAAAGAAAAAGCCCTGCAACTGTTCGGCTAGGATACATGCAGCCTAAGCATTTTTATAAATCATTTATGCTACAGTATAATTTTTCAAGTATATCTACCAAGGGATAACATATGCTCAATAGATTGTCTAAAAATGTGATTGAAACCCAAAAAACCAAAGAAAAAAGTATCTTATTTGATAAATTACAAAGGCATGAGTGTGAAGAAATCTTTCAGATGAAACAAATAACACACCATCTGTAATTTGTTAAATGTCTCTGTACTTTTAGCATCAGCATTTCTGTATTTTTTCTATCTAGTTGTGCAACAATATAATAAGAGACACATAATCAGCAAAATTGAAAGTTTAAATCTTAAAAACTTGCAATGATGTCTTGCAAAAAGTTACTCTAAAAAATTTTATGACAGAATAAAACCAAGCTAAAAAAGCACGATTATGTTGCAACCCAATACAGTAGAGCATTTGAAGTATGCATTTTAACAATACATCATAAAACTGAGGATTTCTAATTCAAATACACAAATGAGAATGTGTAGAGTACTATGCCTATCATTGATATATGGATCCACAACATCAGAGAAGAATATTGTGCCAATGAGAAAATGTTTTATGCTCTACCTTGAGTGGAAAGACTTCTCTCCAGTTTTGCATGTCAGAACAACTGCACAATTACATCTAGCTGCTTGTCCTTTGAAACACAGTTTATTAAGTCAAATAATGTTCAAAAGGGTTAACCTTCTCTCTATCGTACTGATCTAGATATGTCTTCTAAAATAAACAGTCTTGTTTCACCTTGATGTTTCTGATGAAGCTTAGGGTCATGGATTAAAAACTTTGTTCAATACCGATATCAAGCACAGAAAGAACTGATATATTACTGGTTGATATCAGTTGGATTAGTGGAGGAGAGAGAGGATGTGGGGCGTAAAGTGGGGGAGGAGGAGGAGCAGTGGTAATGATGGGGAGGTGACAATGATGTCAGGGAGAAGAAAAAGGCGAAGAAGTAGAGAAACAGAAGAGAAGCAAAAAAGAAAAAGAAGGGGTGGTACTGCCTGGTATCACTGTGTACTGTTAGCTTACTAGGCACCTGGTGGTTTTAGAGCAGACTAGGAAAAACTGCTTGGTTCACGTACTGATCAACTGTTGGACTGATTAAAACATGCTAAGGGGGTTTTATTAGCCTCACCAGGTTGTATTATGTAAATGTTACTTTCTGCACAAGAAAAATACATTTCCATTCGCATATATCTTTGATAGAAAAAGGACATGTTATCCTGATTTGTTCATGGAGAAGGTGTAAGCTCTTTTTCCTGTGCATTCACCAACTTAATATGTTAAAATTATTACTTATAGCTATGTTGGTCAATTCACCAAGGGTTTTCCATTGATATAGAAGCCTTCATTTGGCATGTCAAGTTGAGTCCCCTTTATATTGGATTGTTCATCATGTTCGTGTATACAGTGCACATCAACTTGGTGATGATTTTTCTCTGTATGTCAGTATTTATGTAAGATTTAATTCTTATAACTAAAATTGGTCTTCTCCATTCTTCTTGCAGGAGTGAGAGTTGGAGATGATCTGATCTTTTTGCTTGTTCTCCTCCCACTTGGTTCCACCTAATTTTTACCGTTACTTGATACGTGAGCTTGACAGCCTTAGATGCAATTTTCGTTCTCGATACAGTATGAAGGAGAAACACCTCTTCTGGCCTGGATGGAAACTGTCGATGTTCTCTATCTTGTTCCGTAAAGTGGATTTCGAAACGTTCTAAATTTTCCCCCTTGGGAGTATACGGAGTGTACATAGATTAACAGTCATTTTACATTTTTTTCCCTATTTACTTGCTGAGTATGCGATAAATATGTGTTCTTCAATGAATATGTGATAAATATGTGTTCTTCAGCAATGAAAGAATTCGATGATGTAAATTAAGATATTTAATAAAATTCGTTTCCACAAGTTGGAATCTGCACTTGGTGTCGAGTCAATGCCCTCTTATGTGACTTGGCATTCCTAAGCATTTTTCTGGTGATCTGTTAAAATTTGGTTCTATCAATTTGCATGATTTGCTAACATTTTCATTTTAAGAAACCTATTCAGGCTCCTCAATCAACGATCATTACATCTGAATTCATTTTTTAGCTACCAGAGTAGACCATATTAACAAATTCTTTTCACGATTCCAAAGCATATTGTTTCAGCTTTTAAAACCCATTGAAATATCTTCTGGTGATGATATATCTCATCCACCTCACCGAACCTGAGATTTTTAGATTAGCACGGGCGCGATGCAGCAGCAAATCTCCTGTTGAATGCCACCTCTTGGTATCATGTCACAGCACCACTAAATGTACATCTTTTCAATGATCAAAATGATTAAGCTAAAATTAATAATAATATATTCATCAAAATTTTATAAGTCAAACTTAATCTTATCCATTCTCGATATGGACTAATCGAGATGTTTAGATCAAATCCACTAACAATTCCTCTCCAAGTTTCTGCTGGCCACACTTTTGTCAGTTTGAGAGAAAGAAGGTGATCAAATAATGCTAATGCTGAGCCAATGAACCCAGTAAATATCAAATGAATAAAAGATGCTCCAACAGTGGCACTGCAGTCAACCGAGAATTCAAACCAGTAGAATTCTCGTTGATCTGCTGCTGTCAATTGCACCGATTGAATACCAACTCAAGTGAACCAATTTGTTCTCCAAATACCAGCTAAAAGCTGCCTCCAGCATCATGTGTTCCCATTTTAGACTCAATTTTATAGCTCAAGAATGCAGCATTACACGCTATCATTGAAACGTATCATATACATTCAATAACAAGAAGAGGAAAAATAGGGCGTCGACTCTCAGCATTTTCACCCTTTGATAACTTTGACAACTTTCACACCAAATCCAAAATCAAGAAGCATGCAGCAAGGAGAATATAGACCGACTGGTTGCTTCTAAAATTCAAGGGTCAGTTTACATCCTAACAAAAACAAATGCTTAGGATCATGCTAAAACTAGCTGATGTGACTACCACCGGTTGGAGCCATGCAACACAAGACAATCAAATTACATTCGTTTGGATGCCTACAGACAGTTTGCTTCACCAAATCTAATAATGTGTTTCATGTTACCATGGCCTAACGGAGAGCATGAGCAATGTAAAATCTTGGATCTCAAAAGCATAATTAGGATACAAGATGTTCTTAAGAGGATCAGGCATGAAAACTTTATTCCCTTCATCTTTTTTTGAAGCCATATTTTTTCTGCTCGTAGAAGAGATCTGTCTTGGCGCTGCCTAGATTAACTATCTTGGGACAGCCGTCGCGATCCTTCTCTGGCTGAGTGCACTCCTTGCAGTAGTATGCATCGGATATGCCAACACCCCCACAGATGACACACCTGCCCTAGAAAGAACCATAATTGCACTCATCGCAGACATGTACAAGTGTGCACGGATGCAGATGACACACTCGCCATCACACTTCTCGCACAGGTGGCCAATGGCAATTCCTGGCTGCTTCCGGCACATAATAAGATCAGGAAGGTGCTCAGCCATGATCCTTAATTTGATGCTACTTTGTCAATAACCTGCAAAACAATTTTAAAACGCAAACCTGTGAGGGTCATTTTAGTTACTTTGATCCCCTTGTTGCTAGACAAACAGACAACACAGACAAATCTTATGTCCTCAAGCGTCGAGATCATTCGTTGGATAAACTATTCTTAGATTTTATTACATACGAGTAATCTTATACAAGCTTGGGAGTGTCATGGCTGGGTTGCAAGGATAGAATTGGTAGTCCTAAGATTGTTACAAATTTAATTATTACACACCAAATGATATCTCTGATTTACTAAGTATTTTTGAGCACCAGGTCCAAAAAATGATAGTAATGCAGCACTGATGATGTTGGTACGATCGATTACGTTGCAGATCAAGATATGATGTTAGCAGAGACACCACACGAGTGCAAAATTTAGATGCTCACTGTCAGGATAGATTGAAGAGTAGGACAGTCAAAAAGAATGAAATTCAATGTAAGCAATTTCTCTTATGGCATAGTGTTAGCTTTGAATTTTGATAACACGAAGTACCATAATAATTTTGATCATAAAGATTCCATTAATAATCTAGATAAACTAAACTATCTATGAGGATATTCTGGCAAAGCTGGACAAGAAACATACCTGTACAATATAATATCCCTGAAACTATTGGAATCTTCCTTCAATCCCTACTTTAGCTAATCCTAGATCCACCCACGATCAAGTCACTAACCCCAATGGAGCAACATTTAGAGAACAATTACATCAAAAGGAGATCCTGCCTTTTTATATATTCTCACATCTCCGTTAGTTGCATGTATATACATGTTTGTCATCTATAGTTTACCAATTAGTGATGTAGGGTCAAAATATTCTCTCTATCGACTTAATATCATAATTATTAGAACAGGGCTAGGCAATGACCAGATCAGGCCTTGGGTCACTGTATCATTATTAAATTGGTTTGATAGCATATTTAACAAAAAATTAAACGATACAATCACATAAAAGATATTGAAAGCAATGAAGTAACCTGGCACCCAAGCGCTTGCCTAGGTGCCCAAGGAAGGTGAGGCGAGGCCTGAGTACTCACATATTGGGCTAGATAGGCATCTTCACTCAAGCACGACCCAGGTGCTCGCCTGGGCCCAAGCACTGGGCGGGCCGGGTGCTCGCTTGGTTCTACTCAGGCCAGGTCATGCTTGAATCGAACCAAATAATCCTATCTAGTTGATTGAACCAATTATCCATTGAGCCTAAGTCTAACTAAATAATCCTATATAGTTGATTGAACCAATCAATTGAGCCTAAGTCGAACCATACACAAGACAACTAGTTCGATTGAACCAGTTATCAGTTGCAAAAAGCTAAAAAATCATGCACGAGGAAGAACCCTAATGCAAAGTCCCTCTTTCCCATCGTGTTTATGCACGACAACGAAGTTTCTCCCATCGACGAATGACGGCAGTACCCTTCTTCCCCGACAATGTCTTCCTCCAACGACAACGACAACAATAGTGTCGACGTCTTCATTCGATAATAGTGGCAGTGTCTTCCTCTAGCAGCAATTTACTTCTTCCCCTCCCTCCTGTTATATCTCTCTTTTTCCTCCTCCCTCCTACCTTTGCCCCGTTCACCACAACCCCTTGTCTCCTACGACAGCCTCATCATAACCCCCTTTCCCTAATCACTCTTCCCTCTTCCTCCCTCTTCATTGTTCACCGCTATCATCTTCCCCGTTCCCAATTCACCACTACCTTCTTCTCTCTTTGCTGTTTGTCTATGTTTGTGAGAACAATAGATGCCTGCTATAGTGAATAGCAACTACCTTTTTGCTCTAGTGAATAAGTAGTAAAATGACCATTATTGTTGCTATTGCTATAGTGATTAGTTCTACTTTGATGTGGTATTTTAGTTTTAGCTTATTTTTATTAATCATGATATATAAATTTTTAAATTAAAATAATTGATTGAAAGCACAAATAACATTCTCCTACCACATTGATTAAATTGATACAAAATGATTACATTTTAAGTTTAAAACAGGGAATATGCTCTTGTTGGGATCTAGAGTAGCACTAAGAGAGAGAGAGGGGGGGGGGGGTTTGAATTAGTACAGCGGTTAAGTACAACAAATTCAGCCAATTTAAATGATTTCGAAAACTTCGTATGTTGAAAACTTCGTTTCGACTAAAACCCGGTTTCAATTGAAGCGTATTAGAAAATGCTTAAACTATGGAGTATTTAGAGAAGAAGAAGGGCAATGATGAGCAAGTCGAGCAGTAAAGAAAGGACGGTTTGTAGAAATATAAAAGACAATAAGTAAAAGCAAACCATTTTTTTAGTGATTCGGTCATCCGACCTACGTCTACTCCTGATTCCTCTTCGCTTGAAGCCACTGGCTTTTCACTAGTTGCCTTCCTTCCAACGGGCAAAGACAAACTCCCTTTTACAAACTCTGTTTAAAAGACTTCCCTTAATACCTCTCTTAAGGACAATTTTCAACTTTTTGGAGGGATTTCAACTAAGAATAATAGAGATTTTCCTTAGTTTCTTGCACAATTCTTGCCACCCCAAGCAATTGTTGGGAAATCCATCAAGGGGGGAGCGACATCACATGCGCAGCGGAAGAACAGAAAACAAAACACCACAGATTTCCCATAGAAAGTTTCCGTTATCGTGCGAAGATCGATGCGTCAAAAGCAAATCCGTGAAAACTGCACATGTAAAAGAAGATAACCTAGGGAGATCGTATATCCCTGAATTCCTACAGATCTATGGGAGAGGATGAAGGAAGTCAAGTGTCCTCCTCTCTAGCGGTATCCACACAATAGGGATTGCGACGATGCTCCTCTCTCTTTAGGGGGAGGAGAACAGGAGGTGGCTACCAAAAGAAACCCTCAGCCTATAGAGCTTTGGTCCCCTCCTATTTATAGAGGCCCCCCTGAAAAACCCTAATGGATCTTTTGCCCTATTGGGTATTGGATCTCTATTCAATTACCCAAGCCTCTTGGATTAGTGGGCCGCTACCCAATAATCTCTTATTAGCAATTATTGGATCTCATCTCAGGATCCAATAATTCAGGGGCTTAATGGATATCCAATAAGATAGGGGGTTCAGCGGATATCTCATATCCGAACCTCTACTCGTCGCAACACCTACCATATGTGTGTGACCCTCTAGGCCCCAATATCGAGCTGGCAGTGAGTCATAATTGTCAGAACTCCTTCTGACTTAGTGAATTATTATCTCTATAATAATTCACCCAACTCATCGACCGCGGACGTACTAGGCCACTACGCCGCGGCCCCCAAATGATACAGGGGAATCCAATCCTTTGGACCTATCTATCCTCAATTACCATGTATCTATAATCTCTCATCCATCTAATATCCCAGAGATCCTATACCGGGCATGGTGCTGTCAGGCCCATACGGTCTCTCCTCGAGTCTTGCTCTTGTCGGATTCTCTCGGAGAACTCTTTCTCTCTCAATCCGAATGACCTTGGCCAAGGATTTGTTCGAACAAGAACACATGGGATATTCCTCTCATGATACCGAGGGCGGATGATCCTCTATTGACACTCAATAGCCCTCGTAAGGTTGGCTATCACTCCCAATGACCGGCTGTACTAGATATAGAGCTTTCCAAACCTATAAGTCCGGTATCAAAGAGTGGAGTACTCATATAGGACATCCTTGGTGTCTCAAGTCTAAGGACCAGATACACTACTGGGACTACAGAATCGCTGTCTGACATGAGGTATCAATAACCATCCAGCATTCCATAGGTGGATCAATTAGTGAACTCATTTTCCAATGAGCACCTGCACTATACCCTTAGTGTCCCCACACGAGTAGCTATGAGACCAGCTACCTCCATCATATGAATGGGTATACAGCACATCAGTCTATCCGGTTATCTCGATATCCTTCTCGAGTAACCTATGACCAGGATAATTCAGGGTTAGTGTTTAAAGGTGAATCGATCTCATTATCGTGATCTCATCACGATCTGATTCCCATTGCACAGATCCAGGGACATCACAATATACATCTAGATAATATGAGATAATGTCAATAATCATAAGCAAAGAGATTGACGCAGCATGGTACAGGTGCAATCACTCATGTGATTGGCTTGTAGGGCACCTATAACTAGCAGCAATAACATCTGAGGTATTTATAAACCCTAAGAGAATTTAAATTTGGAGCCCAAATTTGAATCACCCCGGATTTCTAGGATACTGGCGATACCACCGCTTGTCACTAGCAGTACCACCGCTAGTCTGACTTTGACCATGGCGGTACTACCATCAGTCTAGCGGTACCATCGCTTGGGCACACTAACATTGTCAGTGTACTGGGCGGTACCACTGCTCAGGCATGCTGACATTGGGCGGTACCACTGCCCAGTACAACCTGGGGAGCTGAACCCAGGCGGTTCCACTGCCCTAGTCTGGCGGTGCCACCGCCCTAGTCTAGCAGTGCCACCGCCAGACAAGGTCCAACACTTCTGGTTGGGCCTTGAATCTGGCCCAAACCAGTCCATAATGCGTCCAATTGGCCCCTAGTAGGGTTAAAGGGATTTCCTCCTAAATCTAACCCTAATTACATACTAACTATGAAATTAAAGACATTTCTTAAGACAAAACATAATACGGCAAGTCAAGTCTTCTTCCGATGAGCTTCCAGCGAACTTCCGATGGTCTTCCGACGAACCCTCGGACACAATTCTGTGGACTCCCGGTAAGCTCCTGGACTTCACGACGATCTTGGCGAGTTCAGACGAATCTTCTTTGGCAAGTTTCGATCTTTCTCGGTGAGCTCCGCGAACTTCCGATGAACCTTCCGGTGAACTTCCGAAAACCCTTCGACAAGCTCCCTACTCATTCTCGGCCAGTTCCGACAACACTCCGACGAATCTTCGGACTTCCATCGAACTCTCGAACTCCCAACGATTCCATTATACTTGACTCCGGCACTTACTTTATGTCTTTATCATTATCGTAGTTAATCCTGCACACATAAACCTTAACCCTACTTCGATCTAGACAGTTACAATGAATCAACTTTCTATTGCCTAGCACGTCATTGGTCAGTGTATCGTTCGGTTCTTCAGCGTATCGTCCTCTCTTGTGGCCTGTTGTCCAATCGGCAGTTGACCTTCACAACCCCGATATCCTTAGCGCAATACCACTCTTGTTAGCCCGATGCCAGATATCTTTGTCCGAAGCCGTTTGCCGATTGTCGACCGGACTTCTGGCTCGACGTCCAATCTCCTGACGTGATTTTCTCCTACGCAACATTGATTCATCCTGTGTTAACTGTCTAATCCTGATCGATAGTAGACCTATGTCACTCAAAACACAGTTAGACAATAAAACACAATCAATTAGTTTCATCATCAAAATCCGAGACTTAATAGTCTCCCCCTTTTGATGATGATAACTAATTGATGACAGAGTTAACCTTAACTCCCAGAGTTTAACCAAACTCCCCCTATCAATATGCCATATTAATAGAAACCTTGGATTATTCTAAATCCTAGTAACATTTATCATATGTTATGAAAAACATCAAACCATCATGTAAATATATAAAATATTCAATACAATGCATGAAATCATCAATCTACTTCTCCCCCTATGTCATCAACAAAAAGGAGAAGTTGCATCATAGCTAGTCTAAAAGATATACAAGTTTTACAATCATACTAGCTATCAATCTAGATGTTCAACATACATCACTTTAAAACATTCAATTATGATAAGTTTTTAAGGATGTGTAATCATGGCAATTCAATACTTGCTTCTTGTGCAAGTTTGCACTTTGCTTCTCTTGAGATTGCAAGGTAGCAATTGTTCTTTTTCTTTAGAGAAGTGCAACTAGCTTTCCTTTGTTAGCAAGCAAATTTTTTTTTTTGCAACAAAAATTACATTACTTTAAACATGTAAGCTAACTTTTCATTATAACATACAAGCATAGAAGCATGGCAAGTGTAAGATTATAAATTTTCTAAGTTTTATCTTTTTGCTTCTTTTGAGATAGCAATTCTTGCTCCCCCTTTGTCATTGTCAAAAGGAAGTGAAGGAGTACGAATAATTTTTTTTTAATTTTAAATCAATGCTTTGATCATGATAAAATAATAAATCTGCATTATGAATTTTCAACATATCAAGTTATGAATTCAAGGGAGTTATAAATAAATCATGATATGAGGGAAATTGATTATAAGCAAGTAAGCAATAATGATAAGCAAGCTAGCATCTTTGCAATGGGCAAGCTAGTTCCCTTTCAATTCTTCTCTTTTGCAACTAAGTTTTTCCTTTCCAAGCTATCAACTTTTTGTTTATAATGAACTAGTAATTTTTATAAAATTTACAACATTTTAAACAATCAAGCTCATGAGTTTAATATATAATAATGCAACTTTCTAATTTTTTTTTTCTCATCTTGAAAAGTACAAGCTTTGCCTTTTTGCAAGTTTTAGCTAGATATGTTTGCCACTTTCTCTTATGATACACAAGCTAGTAGAATAACTCCCCCTTTGTCATTGTCGAAAATAAGGGAGGAATAATATTGATATAAAATTTTTACATCAATTACAAATTTCCATCAATAAAAATTTCACATAAATCTTTCAATCAACTCATGATGCATTCAAGGTAAAAAGACAAAGGAATCATGTCATGAAGGATATCAATGAAAAATCGCCAAGGATCAAGTCGTGAATACCAAAAGTTATAAATCTAAGAATTCCATAAATCATTTCAATAACTCTCCTTTTCAGCAAGTAACATAAAGAATTCTTAAAGAATCATAGGCATTAAAGTATAAAGATCATGATTCATTTAGAAGGGTTTCTATTCAAGTATAAGACATCAAGATCATGATATAGATAAAAATTCTCTTAATAGGATCTTGATTAAAAAAGAGTTCAAGTTGTAAATCCGAGAGATCAAGATCATGAATTGTAAATATTCTTTTAGCATCAATTTTCAATTCATGATATGGAGTATACAATCAATATAAAGGAATCATGATAAAAACATATCAATATCAAAGATCAAGTCATGATTCATTATATCATCTCATTTGTAAAAGAATCATATGAGAACATGATTTATGCACGGAATTCTCATCAAGATTACATTTAAAAACTCAAGTATCAAGATATCAAGATCACATTTCATAAAAATTCAAATATATAGTTTCGAAAAATCAAGATCATGACTATGATAAGGCTCATTCAAGTTTGAATCATTACTCAACAAGTCATGATTCCAACAAAATAAGGTTGTGATTCCGAAAGTTTAGAAGTCATAAATCATTTTGAAAAAATCTCATTCTAGTTCAATTTATCAACTCCAAACACATCATCAAAATCAAATTCAAGAAATTCACGAGATTTATAAAGCATACATGGATTCATCATTTGTCTTTTATCCAAAAATCGAAGACTCTAGAGATAGAAAAATTTCAAGGAATAAGCATTTTCTTTTTATGATTTATTTCATAAAAGCATGCCTTTGCCTTTAATAAAAATGAGTATCACATTCAAGAGTAAAAGGCAAATTTTGTAAAATAAATCATCAAGCATGATTCCACAACTTTCAAGTATGATAACATCCTTTTCATATTTTCATTTCATCATTATCAAGGATGATTTCATAAGGTATATACAAATTTTTGTTCGAAAGCCATGAATCATCATATAAATCTGAAATTATCATCAAAATCTTTCATTCGGGAATTTTATTAAGACCAACGTAAATTGATTACATGTAAGCATGCTCAAGTCCTTTTGTAAAAAAAAATGTGTATCAAGTTCAAAAACTGAAACACAAGTTTTATTAAAAATGACATGTCATCTAAAAATTTTATCATAAAAACCATTAAGGCCAATATAACAAGTCAATTATACGTCATCTTCAATTTATCATGATAATATATTCTCCTTTTTATGTGTTTTATTTCATGCAATCATGTTCAAATTTTTATACGAAAACCATCATCGTATAAATTTGAAATACAAGTTTTGTCTTCAAAAGCATCAAAACCAAACATATCAAACATAAAACATCATGATAGTGCATTTTTGCATTTTTATGTGTTTCATTTTAAGTTGATTGATCTTGTATAAGCATGTTCACATTTTCACACAAAAGCCAAGCATCATATAAATTCGAAATCATTATCAAAGCCATGTTTCTTTCATTTGAAAAAAAATTGTTGATAGCAATGTGGGTTAGGTCTTTTAGTTTAGCAATTGATTTCATGAAGACATGTATCAACTAAAAGTTTGATCATAAAAATAATTAAGACCAATTAATCTAAGATAGAAGTTTTCAAATCATAAGCATGATACAAACATCTATCATCAAAAGACTTTCAAGAAATTCATACATAGATATGTATCACGTTTAAAATCGAAAACCGATACGGAAAGCATATATGGAATTTATCTTTTTAGGTGTACATGCATTATATCATCTTAATTTGTCATGAAAACGTTATCTTAATTCATCATGAAAACGATTAGACCAAAAACACATTAATCCAAAACAAAGAGTTTCAAATCAACATTACCTTAAATTCTCATTGCATTGCATGATACCATAAAATCATTAAACATAAAAAAACTGAAATCATCAAGATATACAATCACGAATTAATCTTAGGTGTACAAACATTATCATGTAACATTTTGTTTCTTTATCATATAAGTATCATTTTAATTTTCAAAAACACAAAAAAGAAAAACATGATATATTTTTTAAAATAATTTTTATTTCCTACTATCTAAATTAAGCACTCATGAAAAACATCATATAATTTCAAAATAAGGTAAAAGCATTTCGGGTGAGTTACTTACCTCGTTGATGAAAGCCGTCGAAGCCCAATTTGCCATTTTGCCTTCGGATGGACTTGATTCGTCCTTGGGTGCCTTCCTCTTCTTTGGCCTCTTCCTCCGTTTAAGTTCATTTTTTATTTTAGATTTTTATTTTATGAACTTTTTAAATTTTAGTGTTCGAAGTTCAAGTTCATTATTGTTCTCATCACTTGAGTCATCACTCAAGTGACATTCATTTGTCTAAGATTCCAAATACTTCCTGTTCTTTGGAAGGTGGTTCATGTGTTCACCGAGTTCCAAGAAGCTCATTTCATATGTCATTAGTGAGCCAATTAGTTCTTCCAATGAAAATTTATTTAGATCTTTAGCCTCCTATATTGCGGTTACTTTAGGATCCTACCTTTTTGGAAGGGATCTTAAGATCTTGTTAGTGAGTTCAAGATTCGAAAAACATTTACCAAGACTTTTCAAACTATTGACGACATCCGTGAAACGGGTGTATATGTTGCCGATAGTTTCGCTTGGTTCCATTCGAAAAAGCTCAAAATCATGCAATAAGAGGTTTACTTTCGAGTCTTTGACTCTACTAGTACCCTCGTGCATGATTTCAAGTGTGTGCCAAATATTAAAAGTCGTTTCACACGTTGAAATCCGATTAAACTCATTTTTATCTAAGGTGTAAAATAAGGCAATCATAGCCTTTGCATTTAAAGAAAAAAATTTTCTCTCTAAATCCGACCATTCGTTCATCGGTTTAGAGGAAAGTTGAAAGTCATTTTCAATAATATTCCATAAATTTAAATCCAAAGAAATCAAGAAAACTCTCATTCGACTTTTCCAATAAGTGCAGTTCAATTCGTTAAACGATGGATGACGAACAATCGAAAAATACTCTTGAAAGCTGTGAAAAGCCATTTCTCGTGGGTGTGAATCCAAAAGAGAAATAACGAGGCTCTGATACCAATTGTTGAGATCTAGAGTGACACTAAGAGAAGGGGGGGGGGGAGTTGAATTAGTGCAGCAGTTAAGTATGACAAATTCAGCCAATTTAAATGATTTCGGAAACTTCGTACATTGAAAACTTCATTTTGACTAAAACCCGATTTCAATTGAAGGGTATCGGAAAGTGGTTAAACTAGGGAGTGTTTAGAGAAGAAGGGCAGTGATGAACAAGTCGAGCAGCAAAAAAAGAGGATTTGCAAAAATATAAAAGATAATAATTAAATGTAAACCGTTTTTATAGTGGTTCGGTTATCCGACCTACGTCTACTCCCGATTCCTCTTCGCTTGAGGCTACCGGCTTTTCACTAGTTGCCTTTCTACCAACGGGTGAAGACAAACTCCCTTTTACAAACTCTGTTTACAAGGCTTCCCTCAATATCTCTCTTAAGGACAATTTTCAACTTTTTGGAGGAGAGATTTCAACTAAGAATAATAGAGATTTTCCTTAGTTTCTTGCACAATTCTTGCCACCCCAAGCAAGAATATCTGGGGTATTTATAGACCCCAAGAGGAGCCCAAATTTCAATCACCCTGGATTTTCGGGATACTAGCGGTACCATCGCTTGTCACTGGCGGTACCGCCGCCTGTCTGACTCTGACATTGGGTGGTACTACCACCAGTCTGGCAGTACCACCGCCTAGGCACATTGACATTGTCAACGTACTGGGTGGTACCACCGCCCAGGCATACTGAGCCCAAATTTGAATCACCTCGGATTTCCGGGATACTAGTGATACCATCGCTTGTCACTAGCGGTACCACCGCCTGTCTGACTCTGACACTGGGTGGTACTACCGCCATCTGGCAAGCATACCACCGCTGGGCACCGACATTGTCGGTGTCTTGGGCGACGTAGCACCGCCAGCACACCGACATTGTCGGTGTCTTTGGCGACAGCACCGCCAGCATACTTGACACCGGCGGTACCACCGCCCAATACAACTTGTGGAGCTGAACCCAAGTGGTTCCACCGCTAGACAGGGTCCAGCACTTCTGGTTGGGCCTTCAATCCGATCCAAACCAGTCCATTACGGGCCTAGTTGACCCCTAGCAGGGTTAAAGGGATTACCTCCCAAATCTAACCATAATTATTTGCTAACTATAAAATTAAAAATATTTCCTAAGATAAAATATAATACGGCAAGTCAAGTTTTCTTCCGATGAGCTTCTGGTGAACTTTCGACGGTCTTCCGACGAACTCTTGGACACTATTCTGTGGACTCCCAGCAATCTCCTAGACTTCACAATGATCTAGGCGAGTTCCGACGAGTCTTCTTTGGTAAGCTCCAATCTTTCTCGGTGAGCTTCACGAACATCCGACGAACCTTCCGATGAACTTCCGAAACCCCTTCTGCAAGCTCCCTACTCATTCTTGGTCAGTTCCGGCAGCACTCTGACGAATCTTTGGACTTCCGTCGAACTCTTGAACTTCCAATGATTCCATCATACTTGACTCCAGTACTTTGTTTTGCTTTATATCTTCATCGTTATCGTAGTTAATCCTACACACATAAACCTTAACCCTACTTCGATCTAGACAGTTACAACGAATCAACTTTCTGTTGCCCGGCATGTCATCGGTCGGCGCATCGTTCGGTTCTTCGGCGCATCGTCCTCTTTTACGATTTAGTGCCCAATCGACGGTTAACCTCCACAACCCCGATATCCTTAGCGCAACACCACTCTTCTTGGCCCGATGCTTGATATCTTTGTCTGAAGCCTTCCGCTGATTGTCGACCGAACCTTCGGCTCGATGTCCAATCTCCTGACGTGATTTCCTCTGATGCAACGCTGATTCATCCTGTGTCAACTGTCTAATCTTGATCGATAGTAGACCTATGTCACTCAAAACGTAGTTAGACAATAAAACACAATCAATTAGTTTTATTATCAAAATCCGAGATTCAATAACTTCTTCAATGCAAAACACATTCAACTTAAGGTCTTATAGTTAAATTACACGCATGAAGACTTTAATTAAACTTCACAGAAGAAGGATCAGCACAAATGAAAATAGAGAAGAATCTGAATGCAGCAAAATGATTCTTGTAAATTTTTCATCAATCATCGATATGCTCTATTTTAGAATGGCACATCGCATCCTTCATGTAGACCTGACCCTGGTTTCAGAACCTGCAGACCAGTTTCAGTCTGAAACGCTGATTTTTTTTAAAAAATTTTAAATAGGATAAATCATAATTTAAAATAAGAACAGCTCATTTTTTTAAATCATGAACCGTTAGTTCAAACTGGTGCTCGTCTCGTTCCGATTTGGTTTGGAACCAACGAACCGCCAAGTTGATTTGATTTCATTTCCAACCTGGATCAGTTTCTGTTTGAATCGAACGGTGGTCAGGGCTACCTTCAAGATGGATATGATTGCATTATTGTCCCATAATATCTTTAGTGGCTTACCAAAATTATCAATAATCCAGAGATCAAAACAACATGTTTTCCAGCCTCAAAATAAGAGTAATATTCAGCCTCTATTGTGGACAAATGATGTACTAGTCAATATCATGCTTCACCATGAAATTATGCCTTCAGCCATTGTGGGAATATGTCCCAGTTCCATGGTTCACTAAAGGGTATCTTCACAACCTTAGTCAGAAGCAGAATACACCAAGCACAGGTAGAGATTCCACTAAATAAAAAAAATTTAATCTTTGTCCACTTTAAATATTGAAGAACCTTCTTAACTCCTCTCCACCTACTTGCATCAGGCTTATGATGCTGACCACGTACCCCAACTGCATAGTTGAACAAGATTTATCTATATACCCTTCTCAAGAAATACCAAGTAAGCAATTCTAGGGATGAAGACTTTGTAAGTCAGCATGTTTCAAACATGAACGGTGGAATTGCACTATTCGAAAATTAAAATGTGATCTTACATTATTCACATATGATGTGAAAAAGGACTTCAATTCCTTCATTATTTGATCTTCTACTACAAGCTTTTTCTCTTTTTTAAAGACTCCAAGTACAAGAAAAACATGAAATACAAAAATAAGAAAGGATCACAATTACATCAAAGTGAATCAATTATATACTCTTCCTTCTTCGAATAAAATAGATATCTATATCTGATTTGTGAAATGTTTCTCCTTCTTTATGGTATATTTAATTGATAGATTTCCATCTCTTTAGTATAATGAAACTTCAATCTTCTATAACTTTCAATCAAACCAAGTTCTGATTTTCCTTTTCTTCATTGTCTTCTTTTTTCTTCCTTTTGGGTAATCTAGAAACTAGATGTTGCCAAGTGGCGACTTATGATATTTACAAAATACCTCTTGAAATAATCAAATTTATTCAAACTAGAAACAAAGATATTTTATTTCTGAAATATCTTGCATAAATCTTATTATTACATATAGTTGCAGGAATCTTTTAAGGAGATAGATAAATTGCATTAGATGGTCAAAATTCATGCAGACTTAATTTGATGCATTTGTTGTGTTTTCCTAAGCACCTAAGCAGCACAAGGTTAGCCCAAACTCTCAGATGTCTGGCAATTTAGGAAGCTTTAGTTTAGGCTACACGCATGGAGGCGTAGCTACCACATGCCTAAAAACCCACTTCTACATAGGAAGATATGTTATAACTATTACTACAGAATGAAGAAATTAGGTTAACTTCGGACAGAATTGCATTTAAACTCTAAATTACTATTAGCTATCATGAAAAACTTGAAACAGGAAGGAATGATAAGCCTTTTGCAACGATTCATGTACGTCTGTTAAAAAACTTCAACAAGAAAGCATCTGAATTCTAAAATTAACTATTTTGCTTGGTCATATGCGCATCTCGTCTGCTTTCTTCCAGGTTGCAAGGAATTCATTGTTGTTTAACAAGCCATAAATTTGAAAAGAAGTAATTAAGGAAACCCAAGTGAGTGGAAAATTTTCATGTCATTATCACACTGCAGAATATCTACAACACTTAAAGATCAGTTTTAACACATATAATGGCTACATGTTGCATAAAGCCTCCGGATAAACAGAGTTAGCACTCACATAATTGAGGAAGCAACTGACATGATCGAATTAGATGGCAGTTATAATTTGACGACAACACTGCAGTGTTGTCAGTCGGATCGTAGATGAGAGATCGACGACGAAGAAGCAAGGAGCATCTCCGCAAAGTAACAACGCTGGTTCCTATTGCTTTGTCGTCCGATGCCTCTCTATTGTTCGACAAATGACTTCACTCAACGAAGCATAGAAAGGTCCCAAACAAAATTAAAGAAACCAGAACTCCCGTAAGCTTTACCCGAGTGTATTCACCGTTCCACAACAAGCAACTCTGGCGATTCCCGCGTTACATGGAATCGAAGAAGAAAAGAAGGCGAGCGAAACTAAGGACGATCGAGACACCGCCCTAGCGGACCGCTAATGATGTGATTCAGCTCGATCCCGTCGCTGCGACGGCAAAGTGTAAGGTTTAGGTTAGCTTCCCTTTTTATACTAAAAGTATTGGGAACGGAAGTTTCTGCATGAGATAGACTATTTTGGTGAAAAGGAATGACAAAGATCTACACGTACGTATACACTCAATTAAAAAATATAGATATATCTTCTTGAAATCCTATTGATATAATAAATATCCTTAAAAAATATTATATATTTCTTTTAATTTAATAATTTTATTTTTATTCCTTTTAAAGATAAAAATCAAATAATAAGGTAAAAAAATATTTTAGGTAATAAAAACTTAATATTATTTAGAAGTGATAAGATTAGTTGATATATGAAAAATGACATGGTTAATATATCGCTAACACGTGGCTATGCATGGGCCACACGCTAATCTCCCGAGGCTACATTGGCCACACATGGTCGACAAGTGACAAATGATCCAAACAACTCACTAGTACCATGTGGTTATGCATGGTCGATACATCAATTGCCTGAAGCCACATCAGCTAATGCCATGTATATCCAATCTAGATCAAGCCAGTCAAAGAATGCTTCGGATTCAGTACATATAATATCACTATCTTGATTCAGTTCGAGAACGATAGGCAATCACCCGTCAATAATTTTGGGAATAACGGTTCTTAAATTCACCTATAAAAGAAGCTCCATGTGTGTGTTCCCACACACTAAAACTTTTCTCAAGAGATTTGTTTGACTAGTCCAAAGTCAAAATAGGTTTAACTATCGAAGGGGTATTTATTGAGAACACCCTTGACTTAGTTTTGTAGGTTTGACTCTTTTGTGTAATGACTTAGATCGAGATTGACAAGGGAAGGACCTTGGTTGGATGAAGCTAATTCCAACTCAGACAACTAGAATATACACTATCAAATTACTATTAGAAAAAGGACCTTCTAAGGTGTCTCAAAGAAATTTCATAGGATATTCTAGTCTGAATCATAACTGTTGAATCTTGGATTTTGATGATGAAATCAATTGATAAATTATTGATTTAATACATGTATTGAGAAAAGTGATGTAGGATTAACTACGATCATGAAAAAGGCATAAAGTAGAAAAATCAGATGTTGGGCCAAAGTCAAAGATCGAGCTATACGGCAAGGTTTGGATGATATGCTGGAAGCTCACTGAGAGTTCGTCGGGAGTTCATTAAAAGCTTGCTAAGAGTTCGCTGGAAGTCCACCGGACGATCACCGAAAGTTTGCCTGGATTTCACTGGAAGAACAATTGATATACTAGACAACTAAGATTGCTTAGTTAATACCTTAATTGTCATAGTTAGGACTTAGATTGAGTTAGGATCAGAAGGTAATCTCACTAACTCAGTTAGGGGCCAATGTCAAGACTCTAGCTAGGAGAGTCCTAATTTAGTTTCATTGAAGGGGGCAAACATATAAATCTTAAGAACATTCATATAAATCCAATCTAGCCAACCCCTATTAAAGAGGTAACGAGATCGGCTAGGTTAGGATTAGTTCAGAGAAAGATATTTTGAGGGAAGTATAAAGCAAGTGTAATCCTAGTTAGCCACCCCTTATCCTAATTAAAGAGGGGTTGGTTGAGATAGGGTTAAGTTAGAGTTGTTTTAGGAATTGGGAAGCAACCAGCCACCCTAGATAGGTCGGTTGGAGGTTGCTTCTTGGAGAAGCATTAGAAGTTGATTAGAAGTAGGAGTCTTGAGTCAAAGTCCTATTAAGAGTTGGAGTCATATTAGGAGTTGGAGTCCTATTAGGAGTTGGGGTTTAGAAGCCCTATAAATAGCCATATATTTATCCTCTTTTCTTAATGAATAGATGAATCCTTTTAGTAGCTTTTGAGAAGCAACTTGGAGGGAGGAACCCCTATAGAGTTCCAAGGAGGCCGATCCCCTAAAGAGATCAATCTCAAGCTTAGAATCCGTAAGGGTTCTATCACTTGGTATCAGAGCAGCATTCTTGACATCTCGTTGCCCTTCCACAGCCACCCAAAGTAATTTCTACAATTGCTTAAAAGATCACCGTCGAATTCCGCCGTCATCTCTACGTGAATTGCAATAGGTTTTGGTTTCCTACCTTATTGCTATGCATTTAGTTATCCTTATTCAAAAAATCTAAAAAAAAAATTGTTCCTATTTTGCTGTATAAACTTTTCATCATAAAATTTTCATCTCTACGATGAAAGATGCATTGTAGAATTCCAACCACATAGCACTGTTTATTTGAACTTGCTATTGCGTTTTTTCTTCTCAAATCTCTACAAAATTTTTACGATGGCTTTGACACTTCCTAACAATAGATTTTCCTTTGGTTTCATCAAAAAATTCTTAATATAATCCACCAAACTTTTACGTCCAGACTGCTACACTTTAGACGTAAAAATCTACTGTAGTACCTTTTCGTGATCCTCAATTTTGTTGAACCTCTTGCTGTCGTTTCCTTCTATGAAATTTTTAACAGCATTACCTCTCCCTTACCAGTAGATTCCCTTTGAGTTTTACTTGAATCTCTGTTGAGAATTGTTGGAAAAAATTATATATTTACTGTTGGAATTTTTTCGCTGAAAAATCTAGTGCTACACCTTTATCCTTTTTCTTCTCCGTAACCTACCAAACCCTAGCCATCTTACTGCCACCAACCAAGAAGTCTTTAGGGCATCCCTCTAGCCTTAAGATGCAGTTGTCATAACCTATTTTCATAACCCTACCAGTATAAGAAACTATAGTCTAAAATAGAAAACCATTACAGCCAAACCCTTATATCATCGATCTATTATCCGAACCTTCCACCACCCCATGCCATTAACCCGTTAATAGAAAAAATACAAGGGCATCTTTGATCTACAAGCATATGCTATGGTTTCTCAAGATCCAATTGATGCCAAATTTGAAGCATTGGAATCTCGGATTGAATCATAGCTTGAATTATGCTTGGAGGACAAATTGCGCGCTTTGTTTGTAGAATTTAGAATTGGACAACTACCGAGTCCAACCAAATTTCAGTAAAGAGAGAGTTTAGAGAGGCCTCCAGAGAAGGAGGGATAACCCTCGAACATGCTCCAACCACGCATAAGGGTGGACTTCTCACGATGGGAAGAAGGAGACCCGGCGGGGTGGATTTCTTGTGCCAAACATTACTTTCGCTACTACAGAACATCGGATGATGCTATGGTGGAAATTGATGTCATCCACCTTGAAGAAGATGCTATTCAATTATACAACTGGCTGGAATATAATCATAGGGCTCTAACGTAGAATCAATTTAAGAATGCATTGTTGAACCGTTTTGAACCTACGGAGTATGAAAATATCAACGACCAACTCACAAATATTTGACAAACCTCTATGATTCAAGAGTACCAAACCAGGTTTGAGAAGCTATCTTACCTTAGTCGTGATTGGACTAACCATCAATTATTAGGAACATTCATCGAATGACTCAAGCTAGAGATAAAAGGGAAGGTTAAGGTGCGGTAGCCCCGTATCGTGATGGTTGTGATTTCTTTCGCCCGAATATAAGAAGAACGGCTCAACCAGGATGCTCGGAGGATGAGATATAAGGCCCATGGCATATAAATCTCCACTGCTCTCAGCTATCTTTCGCTGCCAAAAAATTGACAAGAGAAGAACTACATGACCGATCAGTAAAGGATCTTTGTTGGCATTGTGACGAGCTGTGGAACCGCGATTATCGCTGCAAAAGGGGCCACCTCCTACTAATTGAACCTCTTGAATACATGGAGGAGGAGGTTCAAGAGCATGAGGAAGAGGTTGCAGATGAAGAATAGTAGCCAGTTGATATTACGATGCATGCCCTTGCCGGTTACGAGAACCCGCAAATGATGAAAGTGGGAGCACTTCTGAAGCAACAATTGATCACCGTTCTTATTGACACCAGGAGCACTAATAATTTTATGAATATAAAGTTTGCTATTCAGATGGCCTTACCTATCGAGAATTGTAGTAGGTTTGATGTTAAGTTTGCCGACGGACGAATTTTGAAGTGTGATCGTAGGTGCCCGCAAGTGAAACTATTGCTGCAGGACCAAGAGATAATTGCAGATTTCTTCCTCCTCCCTCTTGATGATTATGAGGTTGTACTCGACATTGAATGGCTGAGGACATTGGGTGCTGTTTCCTGAAATTTTTTGAAACTAATTATGAAATTTTACAGTAAGGGGAAATAGGTGATATTGTGCGGGAAACGTGGGGGCGACGTAAGGATAATTTGCACACAACAAATGGAGAAAGTTTTGCACAAAGCATACAACAGTTTTTTAGTATAACTTGAGCAGCAATCTAAGGGAGAGCCAACTGAATTTGAAGACCCAAACCTACTTCCCTTGCTTGCTAAATTTTCAGATATATATGACGAACCACGTAGCCTACCTCCTACCTGCTGGCATGATCATCGTATACCGATTCTTTCGGGTAAACCTCCAGCAAATACTTGGCTATATCAATATCCACATTGCTAGTTATAGGTGCCCTACAAGCCAATCACTTGAGTGATAGCACCTGTAACACGCTGCGTCAATCTCTTTGCTTATGATTATTGGCATTATCTCTCATTATCTAGATGTATATTGTGATGTCCCTAGATCTGTGCAATGGGAATCGGATCATGATGAGATCACGATAATGAGACCGATTCACCTTTAAACATAGACCCTAAATTATCCTGGTCATAGGTTACTCGAGAAGGACATCGAGATAACTAGATAGACTGGTGTGCTGTATACCCGTTCATATGATGGAGGTAGCTGGTCTCATAGCTACTCGTGTGGGGACACTAAGGGTACAGTGCAAGTGCCCATTGGAGAATGAGTTCACTGATTAATCTGCCTACGGAATGCTGGATGGTTATTGATACCTCATGTCAGACAACGATTCCGTAGTCCCAGTAGTGTATCTGGTCCTTAGACTTGAGACACCAAGGATGTCCTGTATAAGTACTCCACTTTTTGATACCGGACTTATAGGTTTGGAAAGCTCCATATCTAGTATAGCCGATCATTGGGAGTGGTAGCCAACCTTACGAGGGCTATTAAGTGTCAATAGAGGATCATCCGCTCTTGGTATTATGAGAGGAATATCCCATGTGTTCTTGCTCAAACAAATCCTTGGCCAAGGTTATTCGGATTGAGAGAGAAAGAGTTCTCCGGGAGAATCTGACCAGAACAAGACTCGAGGAGAGACCGTATGGGTTTGACAGCACCATGCTCTGTATAGGGTCTCTGGGATATTAGATGGATGAGAGATTATAGATACATGGTAACCGAGGACAGATAGGTCCAAAGGATTGGATTCCCCTGTATCATTTGGGGGTCGCGGCGTAGTGGCCTGGCACGTCCGCAGTCGATGAGTTGGATGAATTATTATAGAGATAATAATTCACAAAGTTAGAAGGAGTTCCGACAAGTTTGACTCACGGCCAGCTCGATATTGGGCCTAGAGGGTCACACACATATGGTAGGTGTTGCGATGAGTAGAGGTTCGGATATAAGTTATCTGCTGAACCCCCTATCTTATTGGATATCCATTAAGCCCCTGAATTATTGGATCATGAGATGAGATCCAATAATTGCTACTAAGAGATTATTGGGTAGAAACCCACTAATCCAAGAGGCTTGGGTAATTGGATGAAGATCCAATACCCAATAGGGCAAAAGATCCATTAGGGTTTTTTAGGGGGCCTCTATGAATAGGAGGGAACCTGAGTTCTATAGGCTGAGGGTTTTTGGTAGCCACCTCCTATTCGCCTCTCCCCAGAGAGAGAGGTGCATCGTCGTAATCCCTACTGTGTGGATACCGCTAGAGAGGAGGACGCTTGACCTCCTTCATCCTCTCCCACAGATTTGCAGGAATTCAGGGATATATGATCTCCCTAGGTATCTTTCTTTAACACATGCAGTTTTCATGGATTTGTTTTGATACACCGATCTTCGCACGATGACGGAAACTTTTTACGGGAAATCTGGGGTTTTGTTTTCTGTTCTTTTGCTGTGCATGTGATGTCGCTCCCCCTTGTGGATTTCCCAACACACATATCTAGAAGGATGAAATAGAAAGGATTGTAAAAGAGATGCTTGAAATAGTAGTTATTCGGCCAACTTACAGCCCCTACTCTTCACCAGTGCTTCTCATACGAAAGGACAGAACATGGCGAATGTGCATTGATTACCAAGCTCTCAACGGCATAACCATCAAGGACAAGTACCCTATTCCAGTAGTAGATGAATTTCTTGATGAATTCAAGGGAGCATGAGTCTTCACAAAGCTGGACCTTCGATCCGGATATCATCAAATATGAGTGTGCAAAGAAGACATACCGAAAATCATCTTTTGAACGCACAATGACCACTATGAATTTCTGATAATGCCCTTTGGTCTCACCAATGCTCCCTCCACCTTCCAGAGCCTTATGAATGATATTTTCTAGAGTTATCTTCATAAGTTTGTACTAGTTTTCTTCACCGATATCCTTATCTACAGCCCTTCTCTTGAAAGTCATTTTCAGCACTTATGACTTGTTTTGACGATTTTGTGAGAACATGTTCTTTTTGTCAAAAAATCAAAGCACAGTTTTCTTCAACAGAAGGTGGAATATCTTGGGCATATCATATCAGAGGAAGGTGTAGCGGTGGATCCCTCCAAAATTAAAGCAATACAGAACTAGCCGACCCCGAGGAACATAAAATCGCTACGCGGCTTTCTCGTTTTAATAGGCTACTACCGTAAGTTCATGAAAAACTATGAAAGATCAATGCGCCCCTATTGAAAAAAGATGCTTTCCAATAGTCAAACAAAGCCACCACTGTCTTCGATGAACTTAAAGCTGCAATGTTGACAATGCCCGTACTAGCGCTACCCGACTTCGACAAGACTTTTGTTATTGAAACTGATGCCTCCGGAGTCGGAATTGGTGCTGTACTAATGCAAGATGGCTGCCCCCTCACTTATACCAGTAAGGTGTTATCTCCTTCTCGTCTCAAGATGACTATTTACGATAAGGAGATGCTCATGATTGTACATGTGGTGGCCAAATGGAGACTGTACTTGATCGGGCGATGCTTTCAAATCAAGATTGACTATAAAAGCCTAAAATATTTCTTAGAGTAGAAGATATCTTCCCCAAGCAGCAAAAATGGGTAAAAAACTTCTTGGATATGAATATGAAATAACTAAGAAAAAGGGAAAAGAGAATATTATTGCAGATGCGCTTTCGCGACTACCCAAGCAAGATGAATTTTTGGCCGTTTCACTTCTGACTAACGACTTCCTTGAGGATATTAGGAGGGAATCAGAAGATGATCTGGAGACCAATAAGATCATAAAAAAATTGGAGGAAGAACCAAGCTCCGTGGCTCATTATAGTTAGGATTCAAAAGACTTGTGTTATAAGGGATACATTATGCTTGTGCCAAATTCTACTTACATAAAGACCATCATTCAAGAGATGTATTCTACACATGCGGTTGGGCACTCTAGGTTCTTTAGAACCTATAAGAAAATTAAGTAATTTTTTTATAGGGTAGGGATGAAAAATATTATTATTAAATTTGTAGCACAATGTGATGTATGTCAACGACATAAAGGCAAGACAATGGCAAGTCATGGAAAACTATAACCTCTACCCATCCCGGACTCAATATGGACTGATATATCAATGGACTTCATCGAAGGACTTTTCTCATCACAAGAAAAAGCTAAAGCAAGGATGAAACAACAATATGATCAACACAAAGGCGAAAGAGAATTTTTAGTAGGAGATTGGGTCTTCCTATGGTTCCAACCATACAAGCAAATATCAATTCAGACCAGAGCATCTATGAAGCTTTCACCTTGGTTCTATGAACCCTATCAGATTTTGGAGCATATCGAAATAGTGGCATATAGATTGGACTTATCCTCCAGCTCCCGAATCCATTCAGTCTTCCATGTGTCATGTTTAAAGCTCAAGTTGGGACAAAACAAGATAGCCTAAAGCCACCTACCAAATATGACTACCCAAAGAGAGCTCCAAACCCAGTTGAGTGTTATTATTGATCGATAGATCGTAACTCGACGATGATGACCCATTATTGAAGTGCTAATACAGTGGATGAACCTACTAGCAGAAGATGCCACTTGGGAGAACTATGATGACTTGAAGATCAAATTCTTAGAATTCATAGAGCATTAGCCTCAAGGACAAGACTGATTTAAAGAGGGCAGGTCTGTTAGGACTCTAACTAGGAGAGTCCTAATTTAGTTTTATTGAAGGGGGTAAACATGTAAATCCTAAGGGCATTCATATAAATCTTATCTAGCTGACCCCTATTAAAGAGGTGAAGAGGCCAGCTAGGTTAATATTAGTTTGGAGGAAGATATTTTGAGGGAAGTATAAGACAAGTGTAATCCTAGTTAGCCACCCTTTATCCTAATTAAAGAGGAGTTGGTTGAGGTGGGGCTAAGTTAGAGTCAATTACTCAAGCCTCTTAGATTACTGGGTCTCTACCTACTAATCTCATATTAGCTCTTATTGGATCTCGTCTATAGGATTCAATAATTCAGGAGCTTAATGGATATCTAATAAAATAGGAGCTTCGACGAATATCTCATATCCGAACCTCTACTTGTAGCAACACCTACCATATGTGTGTGACTTTCTAGGCCCAATATCGAGCTGGCCATGAGTCATACCTATCAAATCTCCTTCTATTTTAGTGAATTATTATCTCCATAATCATTCAATCGACTCAACGACTACGGACGTACTAGGCCACTATGCTGTAGTCACCAAATGATATAGGGGAATCCAATCCTTTGGACTTATCTGTCCTCAGTTACCATATACCTATAGGCCCTCATCTATCTAATATCCTAAAGACTATATACCAGGCATGGTGCTATCAGGCCCATACGATTTCTCCTTAAGTCTTATTCTAATTGGATTCTCTTGGATAATTCTCTCTCTCAATCCGAATGACCTTGGCTAAGGATTTGTCTGAACAAGAATACATAGGATATTTCTCTCATGATACCAAGAGCAGATAATCCTTTATCGATACTTAATAGCCCTCGTAAGGTTGGTTGTCACTCTTGATGACTAGCTATGTTAAATGTAGAACTTTCAAACTTATAAGTCCGATATCAAAGAGTAAAGTACTTATACAGGACATCCTTGGTGTTTCAAGTTTAAGGACCAGGTATACTATTGGGATGATAGAATCACTATCTAACAAAGAGATATCATCAACCATCTAACATTTAGTGAGCGGATCAATTAGTAAATTCATTCTCCAATGAGCACCTGCACTATAACCCTAGTGTCTCTATACGAGTAGCTATGAGACTAGCCACCTTCATCATATAGACGGGTATACAACATACCAGTTTGTCTAATTATCTCGATGTCCTTGAGTAACATATAACCAAGATTATTTAGGGTTTATGTTTAATGGTAAATCGGTCTCATTATCGTGATCTTATCATAACCTAATTCTGATTGCATAGATACATGAACATCACAATATATACAATGTGCAAGATAAAGTGATAAAATATCAAATAATAATAATAAACAAAAAGAGTGCATGTCATGTCATACATGTCATCACTTACGTGATTGGCTTATAGGGCACCTATGGCTAGCAATCTCCCACTTGATCTAAAGTCAATCACCTATATGTCTATTCCCTATCAGACCCCTATGATGCTTAAAGACAATATGAGACAATAACTTCGTCAGTGGATCTACGATGTTATCTTCAGATGAAACTCTTTCCACTACTACATCTCCTTAGGCGACGATCTCTCTAATCAGGTGAAATCTCCTCAGAACACTTCTGATGAAACCCGGGTTCCCTCATTTGAGTAATTACCCTGTAGTTATAAGGGAATCGGCTCTTCGTTGCTCAGTATGACTCCCAGATCTATGATGAACTTCTTCATCCAGACTCTCTCCTTTGCTATCTCTGTCATAGTAATGTACTCCGCCTCTGTGGTCGAGTCAGCAGTAGTATCTTGCTTGGAACTCTTCTAGCACACTACTCCATTCAGGATAAACATATACCCTGAATTAGACTTATTATCATCAATATCGGACTAGAAGCTTGAGTCCGTGTAGCTCTCAACCCTAAGGCTACTTCCTCCATATACTAGTAAAAGATCCTTAGTCCTTCCCAAGTACTTATGGATACACTTTACTGCTTTCCAGTGCTCCAAGCCTGAATTCACTTGATACTTGCTCATGACACTCAGAGCATGTATTATATCAGACCTGTTATATAGCATAGTATACATGATAGACCCTATCGCTAAGGCATAGGGTATCCAATCATATTTGTCCTTTCTTCAAGAGTCTTTGGGGACATACTTCTAGAAAGTGATATCCCATGTCTCATCGGTATGAGATCTCTCAGAAATTTTTTATGCCAAACCTTTTGACAATGGTATCTATGTATCTAGATTAGGACAAGCTAAACATCCTCTTGAATCTATCTCTATAGATCCGAATATTAGGATTGAATCGACACTAAGAGTGGGGGTGAATTAGTGCTTTCGATAAAAACTTCAATAATTTAAAAATTTTGTTCAATAAAGCCCATATCAGAAAGTGTTTAAGCTTAGAGAGCAAGTGAGAGTAGTAGGCAATTGAATTAATAAATAATGATAACAAAAAACAGAAAGAAAGTATAAATCGAGTTTATAGTAGTTCAGTTATTGCGACCTATGTCCACTCCTAATTCCTCTTCTGTCAAGGCCACCAACATTCACTAACAATCTTCTTTCAATGGGCAAAGACCAACTATCTTCTTACAACTTTTTCTCCTTCTCACAGGTTTAGGAGATAACCTTTACAAGTCTCATACCTTTCTTAGAATGATCATAAAACTTAAAGAGGAGGGGGATACTTAGCACTTTTCATAATTTTACAACTTAGAATCTCAAGGTTTTTTGTTCTCTTTTCATGCATCTTCATGCAGGAAAGAGTAGGGTATTTATAGGTCCCAAATGGCTTAAAAATGAAGCCAAAAAAGGTCTCATCCTAGATTTCTGGGGTACTAGTGGTACCACCTCTGCACTAGGTGGTACCACCACCTGACATTGTCGGTATCACCGCTAGGTCTTCTGGAAGAAGTATATTTCATACTTTTCCAACTAATAAGGTCTAAACAAGTCTTTTGGGTCATTGAATAGGCCTCCTAATGAGCCCAACTCAGCCCTAGATTAGGCCCAATAGGCCCCTAATTAAGTTAGCATGATTACACCAAAAACTAACTTAATTTAAGATCAAACTACGATAATTAAAACCTAAACAATTACAAGAAAATAATCTAAGTTGTTTGGCATGTTAGTGGTTCATCTGAACTCCTAGCGAACTTTCGGCACATCATCCGAACCTTCAACGCTTCATTCTTTCCTTCAACGTAATGCCAAATCCTTCGGCATG
The DNA here is from genome assembly GCA_024322285.1 of Musa beccarii. NCBI lineage: Eukaryota > Viridiplantae > Streptophyta > Magnoliopsida > Zingiberales > Musaceae > Musa > Musa beccarii. Next base: position 24,934,012 of record CM044395.1, on the reverse strand, counting down.
TTGACTCTCACAACTTTCGATCTTGGCGTGATGTCTGATTCTTTCGGCGCAATGCCCGATTTCTGATTCTGGCCCAACGTCTGATTCTTCTTGCTTTAATTGTTTTGCCTTCTCTAATCGAAATTAGTCCTACATCTCTTTTCTCAAAGCACGGATTAGATTGTAAACTCATCAATTAATTTCATCATCAAAATTCAAGATTCATCAATTTCCCCCTTTTTATGATGACAACCAATTGATGATGGAGTTTAAATTAAACTCTCCCTATCTATATGCCATATTAAAATAAACTTGAATTCAAATAAATGATAACCTTCTAATCCAAGTTAAAATGATTTTGTAACATATTATAAAATCATAAATATTGCATGCATCATTCCAATCCATCATGCATAATTTCAAAATCATCAAGCATGATACAAAAACATTTTCATTCATCATTTCTTCATCATTATTTTCAACTTATTTAAATCATTATTTTTAAATCATCATGCATAATTTTAAAATATAAATTCATCAAGCATGATACAAAAATATAAAAATTTTCAAATCATCATTACTTCTCCTCCTTTGTCATCAATAAAAAGGAGAAAAGTGAATCTTACAAGTTATAGAAATATACAAGCTTAGCAAGTTTTTCTTCTCTAGAGATGTGTAAGTTAACAAGTTTTGCTTTTCTTAAGATGTGCAAGATAGCAAGTTTTTGTGATATGCAAATTAGCAATTTTGCTTCTCTTGAGATGTACAAAATAGTAATATTTGCTTCTTGAGATGTATAAGCTAGCTGTTCTTACTTCTCTTTTAAGATGTGTAAGCTAACAGTTATCTTTCTCCCCCTTTGGTGTCATCAAAAAGAAAAGAAGGGAAGGGTATAAAAAAAAAATTTCCATCAATGTTCCAATCATCACATAAAAAATAAAAGATCAATTTATGAATATAAAAAATAAATCCATGAATCAAAGCTTTTCTTTTGTAAATAACAAGAGGAAGGAAACATGGGAAATGATCATCACATGAAAAGGCCATAGGAAGGAATACCAAAAGTCCATGAATCAAATCTCTTCTTTTGTAAATAGTAAGAGGAAGGAATCATAGGAAATGATCTTGATTCAAAGAAAAACACATCATGAAAATGGAGAAATCAAGATAATGATCCGAAAAATATATATAAAGAATTCATGCATTTGAAAATTTATCATGTCTAATTCTCTTCTAATAAAATTAAATTATTCCTCATTCAATGATTTTATAAAAATATTTGCTAATTGATGTTTTGTATCAATAAACTCTAAAGATATATCATGGTTATTAATATGATTCCTAATAAAATGATATCTAATATCAATATATTTCATTCTAGAGTGTTGAATGAGATTCTTTGTTAAACATGTAGCACTAGTATTATCACATTTTATAGGGATGTTTTTCAAGTAAAGTTTATAATCTTCTAAAGTATTTTTTTATCTAAATGACTTGTGCACAACATACACCTGCTGCTATATACTCAACTTTAGCTGTAGATAATACAATAGAATTTTATTTCTTGGAAGACCAAGAAATAAGTGTATGGTCTAAGAGTTGACATGTTCCAGATGTGCTTTTTCTATCTATTCTACATACAGCAAAGTGAGCTGATATAACCCCAAGGAATCCTATATAGATTTGATCTTTGAGGGGGATCAACCATTGGAATGCTATAGGGGTTCCACCATCCAAGTAGTCAGCCTGGTGGTTGCAACTGTAGATGAATCTTCTTTTTCTTTTTTCAAAGAGGTTGAGGCTACATACTTATATAGGACTCCAACTCAAGACCCCTAGTATAGCTAGAGTTCTCTATTGTTAAGACTCTTACTCAAGACTCCTACTTTTAATAAACTCTCCTACTCAAGACTCCTACTTTTAATAAACTCTTAATGCTTCTCTACGAAGCAACCTCCCAACTAATCCTAACCCTAGCCGCCCTCTTCACCTCTTTAATAAGAGTCGGCTAGATAGTGTTGAATCTCGGATTTTGATGATGAAACTAATTGATTGTGGTTTATTGTTTAACTGTGTTTTGAGTTACATAGGTCTACTATCGATCAGGATTAGACAGTTGATACTGGAGGAATTCATGTTGCATCGAGTGATCACATCTGGATATTGGATGTCGAGCCGGAGGTTCGATCGACAATCGGCTGAAGGCTTCATACGTCAGGCATCGGGCCAAGATGCATGTTGCGCCAAGGATATCGGGGTTGTGAAGGTCATCCGTCGATTGGGCAACGGACCGCAAAAGAGGATGATGTGCCGAAGGATCAGATGAAGCGCCGACCAATGACGTGCCGGGCAACTGAATGTCAATTCATGTTGTAATAACTGTCTAGATCGAAGTAGAGTGTTTGTTTGTTTGTGTGCAGGATTAACTACGATAACGATAAAGATGTAAAGTGAAACAAAGTGCCAGAAGACAAGTGGGATGGATCATTGGGAGTTCGATGGAAGTCCGAAGATTCGTTGGGAGTAGTTGCCGGAACCGACCGAGAACGAGTAGGGAGCTTGCCGAAGGGTTTTCGAAAGTTCGCCGGAAGGTTCATCGAAAGTTCGTGGAGCTTGCCAAGAAAGATCAAAGCTTGCCAATGAAGCTCGTTGAAACTCGCCAAGATTATCGTGAAGTCCGGGAGTCCACAGAATGGTTTCCGAGGGTTCGTTGGAAGATCATCGGAAGTTCACCGAAAGCTCACCGAAAGAGATCTTGTCTTATAGACTTTGAAATAGCTTAAAAAATGTCTTTAAAATTTATAGTTAGCACATAATTTGGTTTAGGATTAGGTGTTAATCCTATAAACCAAATTTGAGCCAATTCGTACTTCGTTTGGACCGGTTTCGATTGAGTTTTCGGCTAAAACCACTATGCTGAAAAAAAAAATGACCTGGGCAGTGGAACCACCCTAGGCAGGCAGTAGCACCGCCCAGCACCTGCTGTGTCAGTCTGCCAAACTGACAAGCGGTAGAACCGCCTCTGACAGGCGGTAGCATCGCCCGACACCGGGAAACTCAAAAAAATTCAAATTTGGAGCCCAAATTTGAATCACTTTGAGGCCTATAAATACCCCATTCATTCAAAGTTTAGGGGGTGTCTAGAACTAAAAAAAAGAAGGGGAAAACTCTCTTGAAAGTGTGTCAAATCTTCCCTCTAAGTCTTAAGAGTGTTCTAGTCCAAGAGAGGGGTAAGAGTGCTTGTAAGGGTTATCTCCTAAGCCTATCAAAAGGAGAAGTACTGTAAGGGAGTTCATCCTTGCCCGTTGGAAGGAGGAAAGCTAGTGGAGAAGCTGGTGGCCTCAAGTGAAGAGGAATCGGGAGTGGACGTAGGTCGCATGACCGAACCACTATAAAAATCTGGTTTGCATTTACGTTCTCGCAACTTATTTACTGCAAACCATTTTCATTTGCTATTTTATTTACTCAACTTCATCTTCATCTTATTACGTATACTTTAAAGTTAAAATGCAATCTTTCTGGGTTCAAACGAAATGTTGCATTCATTCGTACGAAGTTTCCGAACTTGTTTTAATCGCTGAAAAATTTATCGTTCCTTATCGCTGCACTAATTCACCCCCCCCTCTTAGTGCCGCTCGATCCCTAATAGATAGAATTTACATGAATGCCTTTATCAATAAAACTCAATTAGGACTCTCCTAGCTAGAGTCCCAATAGGTTAGGACTCTCCTAGCTAGAGTCCTAACAGACCTGCCTTCTTCAAATCAGCCTTGTCCTTGAGGCTGATGCTTCATGAATTCTGAGAATTTGATCTTTAAGCCGTCATAGTTCTCCCAAGTGGCATCTTTGAGTGGTAAATTATTCTAATACACTAGTACTTCAGTAGAGGGACGTCGGCGACACATCACGATTCTACAATCGAGGATAGCTTATGGTTGGGCTTGAATATCTCCATCATCAGTGGTGTTGGGCAGTTGAATCTGGGGTGACTCGTGTAGAATGATTTTGATGCAAGGGGAGTCGGGTATAAGTACAATACGGCCTTTGTAGTGTAGATCTTTCGAATCCCAAGTACAGTGAGCTATTGCACTTGGATCCTCCTCCAATTTTTTAATGATATTGCTGGTCTCTGGATCCTTCTTCCATTCCTTCCTAATGTTCTCGAGGAAGCCGGTGGTGGGAAGGGAGATGGCTAAAAATTCAGCTTGCTTCAGTAGTCATGAGAGTGCATCTGTAACAACATTTTTTTCCCCTTTTTATAAATAATTTCATAATCAAATCCTAGAAGTTTGGTTACCCATTTTTGCTGCTCTGGGATGATATCTTCTGCTCCAAAAAGTACTTGAGGCTTCTATGGTCGGTTTTAATTTGAAATCATCGGTCGATCAGGTAGGTTCTCCACTTCGTTACTACGTGCATAATGGTGAGCATCTCCTTGTCATAGATTGATATTTTTTGATAGGAGAGAGATAGTGCCTTGCTAGTGTATGCGAGTGGTCGACCATCTTGTATGAGAACGGTTTTAATTTTGACTCTAGATACATCGACCTCAATGATGAAGGGTCGGTTGAAATCTAGTAGTGCTAGCATGGGCGTCGTCGTCATGGCTATCTTAAGTTTATCGAAGGTAACGGAGGCTTCATCTGACCATTGGAAGACATCTTTTTTTAGTAGAGAAGTGAGGGGTGCATTGATCTTCCCATAGTCATTCACAAATTTTCGGTAGTAGCCTGTTAGTCCAAGGAACCCACGTAGTAATTTCACATTTGTAGGTTTCGGTCAGCCCTACATGGCTTCGACTTTTGTTGGGTCTACCGCCACTCCTTTTGATATTAGGTACCCAAGGTACTCTATTTTTCACTGGATAAAGCTGCACTTTGATAGCTTAACAAAAATAGTATTCTCCCGAAGGATCGTCCGAACAAACCGCAAGTGCTGAAAATGAGTCTCAAAAGAAGGGCTGTAAATGAGAATATCATCAAAAAATACCAGCACAAATTTATGAAGAAAGCTCTAAAAAATATCGTTTATGAGACTTTGGAAAGTTGAAGGAGCATTAGTGAGTCTAAAAGATATTATCAAGAATTCATAATGGCCGTTATGTGTGCAAAAAGCAGTTTTTGGAATGTCTTCTTCACATACTTGAATTTGGTGGTAACCGGATCGGAGGTCCAACTTTGTAAAAACTTGAGCTCCTTTTAACTCATCAAGAAGTTCATCCACTATTGGTATTGGGTACTTATCCTTGATAGTGATGCCATTTAGAGCTCGGTAGTCGATGCACATCCGTCGAGTTCTGTCCTTCTTGCGTACAAGTAGCACCGGTGAGGAATAAGATTTGTAGCTTGGCCGACTCACCCTTGTTTCAAGCATCTCCTTTATAATCTTCTCAATTTTATCCTTCTAGAGGTGAGGATAGTGGTATGGCCAAGTGTTCACTGGTGGTTTGCCCAGAAGAATTGGAATTCGATGGTCACGTTGCCGAGTAGGAGGAAGATCGTGTGGTTCAGCAAAAACATCATCAAATTCAGCAAGCAATTAGGCGAGATTTTGATCTTCAATTTCTATTTTCTTCCCCTCTGGTTGCTGCTGGAGATAAATAAAAAAGCCACCATTTTTCTTGTGCAAAACTTTCTCCATTCGTTGGGTCGAAACGATGGTTACGTTGCTTCCACGCTTCCCGCGTAGGATGACCTATTTGCCTTTGCAGTAGAATTTTATAATTAACTTAGAAAAGTTTCAAGAGACGTCACCTAGCATCGTTAGCCATTCTATGCCCAGCATGGTCTTATAATCATCAATTGGTAGGAGGAAGAAGTCGACAATAATTTCTTGGTCTTGCAGTAATAGTTTCACCTGCGGGCATCTTCGGTCGCACTTTAGGATTCAACCGTCGGTGACCTTTACATCAAACTTGCTGCAACCTTTGATATGGAGTGCCATCTAAGTAGCAACTTTACTATTTAAGAAGTTATTAGTGCTACCTGTGTTGATGAGAATGGTGATCGGTTGTTGTTTGAGCAGGCCTCCAACTTTCTTCATTTGTGGATTTGAGTAGCCGGCTAGCGCGTGTACTATAAAGTCGGTCGATTGTGGCTCTTCTTCTGCATCTTCTTCCTCATGTTTAAGGCTCTCTTCTGGCTATTCACTGACCTCTTCTTCCATTGGTTCGATCACAAGAATTTTTCCTTTTTTACAGCGATGCTTGCAGCTCCACGGCTCGTAGTAATGCCAACATAGCCCCTTTGTAGATCGCTCCCGAAGCTTTTCTCTTGTCAATTTTTTTGATGCAGGAGCTCAGCTGATAGTAGGGGGGGTTGAGGGCTTCAATATTGTTAGTCAGAGAGTGACCCTAGTCCTTTGAGCTTCGTGGTTCAATCGCTCCTCTTGAAGTCGTGCGAAAGAGATGGCTGCCATAAGTGTGTACGGTTGTCACACTTTAACTTCTCCCCGGATCTCCAGCTTCAAACCCTCAATAAATGTCCCCAATAGCTATTTCTCTGACCAATCACGAGTTTGATTAGATAACCTTTCAAACCTAGTTTGATACTCCTGAATGGTGGAGGTTTATCGGATCTTTGCTAGTTGTCCGTCGATGTTCTCGTAATTGGTTGGTCCAAAGCAGATCAGTAGTCCTTTTTTGAATTGTCACCATGAGAGGACTCTATGAGTGTGTTCAAACTAATCAAACCACTGTATGGAATCCCTTTCAAGATGTATAGCTGCAATTTCCACTATAGATACATCTGCAGTTTTGTATTACTGAAAGTATCGCTCCACGCACGAGATCCAACCAATCGGGTCTCCTTCTTCCCATCTAGGGAAGTCCACCCTCATGCGTGGATAATAGGGATCGGTCATAGAATCTCCCCTATCTTGGAAGTTATCTCTTCAGTTAGAGCTCTCTCCTTGATGAGATTTCTTCGGGCTCGGTGATCGACCCAAACTGAGTTCGACAAAGAGAGCCCGAATCTTATCCTCCATTCGCGTCTCGAAGGCTTCAAATTTAGCATTGATCGCCTCCTCGCATGCCATAGTATATGCCTCTAGATTTGTAATATTAAGATCTCTCTTTTGTTGCTGGGTTAAAGGCATGTATTGTTTAAAAGAAGTGGTGGCCGAAAGGGTTGGTTGATTGGTGGATGTAGGCTGCGGTTTAGACTTGTTTTATGGCTGTTTTGGGTGTGGTTTGGGGGTGCAGTTTGATGAAGTTTTAGGCTGTGATGGTAGTGGATTAAGGTTAGGGAAGAGGGTTTTAGATCTGTGATAGATGGCGGCAGAGATTTGATAGAATTCAGTGCAGATATGCGCTGTCTCGTAAGAGCAGAATTGTTGTCGAAGAAACAACAGTTTCTCGATGAAATTTCTTGCGAAAACCCAGAGATTTGAGGGAATTTGACAGTAGAATCTCAATTTGACAATTTTAATCAAGAAAATTTTGGCAGCAAATCGGTGGAAGTTGCTGCAGATATGTGCTATCTCGTAAGAGTAGAATTATCATAGAAGAAACAACGATTTCTCGACAAAATTTTTAGCAAATATTCTGAGATTTGAGGAGGAAATTTGATAGCAAATTCTCAGTTTAGATAACAGTGATGATGACAAATTAGATCAAGAAAATTTTGGCAGCCTAACAACAAAAAAATTGGTACAAGTTGCGATGACAGAATTCTCGTCAAAAAATTTCAACGATTTGTAATGAAAACTTGCAGCAACATAAGAACATTTCAGAGATGAATTCCATAATAAATTTATCACATATGAAAGCCAAGATGATCTATGAAGTGCTCAAGAAATTTTGTTTAAAAAGGATAGCAAATAGATCGGTTTTAAAATAGTAATATGCGGCTAAAATTTTTTGCAGCAATCCTTCGTTTGCAAAGATGATAACTTTTACGATGAAAGGAATTCACAGCAAAGGATAGATAGCAATACTTATTTTTGGTATTTTGGATGAAGAATTGTAGTGGCAAAAGGTATCAGTGATAGAAAAATACCAGATCTTCGATGTAATTGGAGGTGGCGGTAGTTGATTGATTTGATCTACGGCAGAAGATAACAGTGGAGATGGCGACGTTAAGAGCAATTATGAGAATTTCTTAGCTAATGGTGGGCGGTAGGGATGGCAGCAAAAGCAGCAAGATCGCTGCTCTGATACCAGATGATAGAACCCTAGAGGAATCCTATGTAGATTTGATCTTTGAGGGGGATCAACCCTTGGAACGCTATAGGGGTTCCACCCTCCAAGTAGTCAGCCTGGTGGTTGCAACTGTAGATGAATCTTTTTTTTTCTTTTTTCAAAGAAGTGAAGGCTACATGCTTATATAGGACTCCAACTCAAGACCCTTAGTATAGCTAGAGTTCTCTATTGTTAGGACTCTTACTCAAGACTCCTACTTTTAATAAAATCTCCTACTCAAGACTCATACTTTTAATAAACTCTTAATGCTTCTCTACGAAGTAACCTCCAAACTAATCCTAACCCTAGCCGCCCTCTTCACCTCTTTAAGAAGGGTCGACTAGATAGGATTTACATGAATGCCCTTACTAATGAAACTCAATTAGGACTCTCATAGTTAGAGTCTCAACAGGTTAGGACTCTCTTAGCTAGATTCCTAATATCAGCATCGTCATAAGTAATTAATTCAAATTTTTAGATTTTAGATACCATAATCCTAGATTAGGAGTTCCTTTTAGGCATCTAAAAATCCTTTTCACAACTTTAAAGTGAGGTTACTTGGGATTAGATTGAAATTTAGTACAAAATCTAATACTAAACATAATATCAGGTTTAGTTGCTGTGAGGTATAGTAAACTACCTATCATATCCCTATAAATTTTTTGATCAAAACATTCTCTATCAATGTCCATATCTAATTTTATAGAGGTACTCATTGGTGTGTTAATAACCTTAGAACTATCTATATAAAATCATTTTAATAGATCTAAAGTATACTTAGTTTGACTAACAAAGGTTCCATCACTAAGTTATTTAATTTACAATCCTAAGAAAAAAGTTAATTTACCCATTAAATTCATTTCAAATTTTTGACTCATATTTTTGGTAAAAGATTCACATAAAAACTCATTCGTAGAACCAAAAATAATATCATCAGCATAAATTTGAATAATAAAAAAATTATTTTTAAAATATTTAATAAACAATACGATATCGACCTTGCCTTTCAAAAAGTTATTTTTAATAATAAATAAACTAAGTCTATCATACCAAGTCCTTAGGGCATGTTTTAATCTATAAAAAGCCTTAGATAACTTAAACACATGGTTAGGAAAAAGAAAATTCTCAAATCTGGGTGGTTGTTCAATATAAACTTCTTCGGAAATAAAGCCATTAAGAAAAGTACATTTAATATCCATTTGAAATAACTTAAAATTATTATAATAAGCATTGGCAAGGAGTATCCTTATAGCATCTAGTCTTGTCATAGGAGCATAGATTTTTTCATAATCGATATCTTCTTCTTGGTTGAAATCTTTGACTACTAATCTAGCCTTGTTTCAACCCACGATACCAAGTTTATCTTGTTTGTTTCTAAAGATCCACTTAGTACCAATTACTAAATATTCACTAGGTCTAGAAACAAGCTTCCATACCTCATTTCTCTCAAATTGATTTAACTCCTCATGCATTGCAAAAACCCATGAATTATCTTTTAGAGCATTGTTAATACATTTTAGTTTAATTTAAGATAAAAAGTTTGTATTCACACAAAAATTTTTAAAAGAAGAATGAGTATAAACACCTTTTGATGTATCTCTGATGATTAGCTCTTTAGGATGAGCATCTACATACTTCCTTTCCTTGGATAAAGATTCCTTGGAAGTAAATGTATCCAAGTTACTAGGGAGAGGAGAATTTTCATTTAAATTAAAAGTATCAAAATCAAAATTATCATCAAAATTATTTTTTTTAAATTCAAAAATCTCATTAAAAATAACATAAATAGTTTTCTCTATCACCAAAGTTCTTTATTAAAGACACGAAAGTATTTAGAAATAGAGGAATATCCAAGAAAAATACCTTCATCGGATTTTGCATTAAATTTTTTTAAGGCATCCTTTTCATTCAAGATAAATCATTTACAACTAAAAACTTTAAAATATGAAATATTGGGTCTTTTATTATTCCATAATTGTTAGAACCCTTGCATATTCTAAGCTTAGGGTTAATCTCTTGATAGAACCCCAGAGGAATTCTATGGAGATTGATCTTTGAGGGGGATCAACCCTTGGAACGCTATAGGGGTTCTACCCTCCAAGTAGCCTGGTGGCTGCAATTGTAGATTGATCTTTCTTATTCCAAAGAGGTGGAGGCTACAAGCTTATATAAAGCTCCAAACCCTAGCCCTAGGGGCTGCTTCCTAAGTGAACTACCCAATTTGCCCTCAACCTTAGCGGGCCGGCCTAGTAACAAGGGGGCGACGGCTAAGAAGCCTAAAGACCCAAATATAAACCCGAGCCTCTCTTCTTTATAGGATAGAGGTGGCTAGGTGGGGTTTATTACAATCTCACAGGGTTTTTATTAGTTGCTACATGGTTGAGTAGGACCTTACCCTACTAGGGTCCTATCAAGCCCGCCCTCTTCAAATCAGCCTTGTCCTCAAGGCTGGGGTTCCATGAACTCAGGGAATCGGGACTTCAGCTCCTCATATGATTCCCATGTGGCATCTTCGAGTGGTAAATTAGTCCAATATACTAGTACTTCAGTAGAGGGACGTCAACGACGCATCACGACTCTGCGGTCGAGGATGGCTTGTGGTTGGGCTTGAATATTTCTATCATCAGTGGTGTTGGGCAGTTGGATCTGGGGTGTCTCATGTTCTCCCAACTTGGGCTTCAAGCATGACACGTGGAAGACATGGTGAATTTTGGCATCTTCTGGTAATTTAAGTCTATACGCCACAGCTCCAATACGCTCTATGATCTGATAGGACCCATAAAAATGTGGAGATAGCTTCATGGAGGCTCGTGTGTTGATGGATAGTTGCTTGTATGGTTGTAGGCGAAGATAAACCCAGTCTCCTACTAAAAATTCTCTTTCACTTCTTCGTGTGTCAGCTTGCTGCTTCATTATAGCTTGAGCAGTAGAGAGATTATCCTTTAGCAACTGTAGGAGTTTGTCCCTGTCAATTAAATCTTGGTCGACCTGATCTACCTTAGCCGAGCCAATTACATACTTTGGAATCACAGGGGCCGGCCGACCATATAATGCTTCATATGGGGTACATTTTGTAGATGAATGATATGTAGTATTGTACCACCATTCGGCCCAGGGGAGCCATTTCGTCCACTCCTTTGGTCGATCACTAGCAAAACACCGAAGGTATGTCTCTAAACATCTGTTCACCACTTCTGTTTGGCCGTCAGTTTGTGGATGATATGCAGTGCTCATCTTGAGTTTGGTGCCCTGTAACTAAAATAACTCGGTCCAAAATTTACTAGTGAAGACCCTGTCATGATCACTTACGATGGACCTTGGCATCCCATGTAGTTTAACAATATTTTCTATGAAAATCTGAGCAATACTAACAGCAGTGTAGGGATTTCGCACAGCACAAAAATGAGCATATTTCGTAAGTCAATCAACCACCATATGGATTGTGCTTTTACCTTTGGAAGGTGGCAGCCCTTCGATGAAGTCCATGGAGATGTCAGTCCACACCGAGTCTGGTATGGGTAGTGGTTGTAGTTTCCTTGGACTCGCCAACTTTCACCTTTTGCTATTGACATACATCACATTGTGCTACGTATTCAGAAATAATTTTTTTCATCCCTTTCCAATAAAAGTTTTGCTTCACTCTTTTGTAGGTTCTTAGAAATCTGGAGTGCCCTACTAAAGGTGTGGAGTGCATTTCATGTAGAATGACTTTGATGCAAGGGGAGTTTGGTATAAGCACAATACGACCTTTATAGCGTAGATCCCTTGAATCCCAAGTATAGTGAGCTATTGCGCTTGGATCCTCCTCCAATTTTTTGATGATGTTGCTGGTTTCTGGATCCTTCTTCCATTCCTCCCCCTCTGGTTGTTGCTGGAGATGCATAAGAAAGCCACCATTTATCTTGTGTAAAACTTTCTCCATTCATTAGGTTGAAACGGTGGTTACGTTGCTTCTGTGCTTCCCGCGTAGGGTGACCTGTTTACCTTTGCAATAGAATTTCATAATCAATTTGGAAAAGTTCCAAGAGACATCACCTAGTGTCGTCAGCCATTCTATGCCCAGCATAGCCTCATAATCATCAATTGGTAGGAGGAAGAAGTCGGCAACAATTTCTTGGCCCTGCAGTAATAGTTTCACCTATGGGCATCTTTGATCGTATTTTAGGATTCGGTCGTTGGCAACCTTTACGTCGAACTTGCTGCAACCTTCGATATAGAGCGCCATCCGAGCAGCAACCTTACTATTTAGAAAATTATTAGTACTGCCTGTATCGATGAGAACGGTGATTGGTTGTTGTTTGAGCAGGCCTCCAACTTTCATCGTTTGCGGATTTGAGTAGCCGGCTAGCGCATGTACCATAAAGTCGGTTGATTGTGGCTCTTCTTCCACATCTTCATCCTCATGTTCAAGACTCTCTTCTGGCTGTTCACTGATCTCTTCTTCCACTGGTTCAATCACAAGAAGTCTCCCTTTTTTACAGCGATGCTCGCGGCTCCACGGCTCGTCACAATGCCAACATAACCCCTTGGCAGATTGGTCTCGAAGCTCTTCTCTTGTCAACCTTTTTGGTGCAGGAGCTCGACTGATAGTAGGGGGGGCTGAGGGATTCGATATTGCTGGTTGGGGAATGACCCTAGTCCTCTGGGCTTCGTGGTTCAATCGCTCCTCCTGAAGTCGTGCGAAAGAGATGGCTGCCATAAGCGTGTACGGTTGTCGTGCTTTAACTTCTCCCCGGATCTCCGACTTTAAGCCCTCAATAAATATCCATAATAACTATTTTTTAGACCAATCATGAGTTTGATTAGATAACCTTTCAAACCTAGTTTGATACTCCTGGATGGTGGAGGTTTGTCGGATTTTAGCTAGTTGTCCGTCGATGTTCTCGTAATCGGTTGGTCCGAAGCGGATCAACAATCCTTCTTTGAATTGTCGCCATGAGAGGACTCCATGAGTGTGTTCAAACCAATCAAACCATTGTATGGCATCCCCTTCAAGATGTATAGCTATAATTTCTACCATAGATGCGTCCGCAGTTTTGTGATACCGAAAATATCGCTTCGCGCACGAGATCCAACCAATCGGGTCTCCTTCTTCCCATCTAGGGGAGTCCACCCTCATGCGTGGATAGTAGGGATCGGTCATAGAGCCTCCCTTCTCTTGGGAGTCATCTCTTCGATCAGAGCTCTCTCCTTGATGAGATTTCTTTGGGCTCGGTGTTCGACCCAAACTGAGTTCGGCAAAGAGAGCCCGAATCTTATCCTCCATTCGTGTCTCGAAGGCTTCAAATTTAGCATTTATCGCCTCCTCGGATGCCATAGTGTATGCCTCCAGATCTGTAATATTAAGATCTCTCTTTTGTTGCCAGGTTAAAGGCATGAATTGTTTGAGGGAAGTGGTGGCCGAAAGGGTTTGTGGATCGGTGGATGTAGGCTGCGGTTTAGGCTTATTTTGGGTGCTGTTTGGGGCTGCGATTTGATGGAGTTTTGGGCTGAGATGGTAGTGGATAAAGGTTAGGTAAGAGGGTTTTAGATCTGTGGTAGATCATAGCAAAGATTTGACAAAAATCAATGGCAATTGCTGCCTATGTGCATTGCCTCGTAAGAGCAGAATTGTCGTCGAAGAAATAATGATTTCTCGATAAAATTTCTAGTGAAAACTCAGGGATTTGAGGAGGGGGTTTGATGGTAGAATCTTAGTTTAGATAGCAACAAGGATAACAAATTGGATCAAGAAATTTTGGCAGCAAAGCAATAAAGAAATCAGTACAAGTTGCGATAGCAGAATTCTCGTCGAAAAATTTCAGCAGTTTACGATGAGAGATTGCAGCAACACACGATTTTTTTTGATAAATTCCACAATAGATCAATCATGGATGGGAGCCAAGATGATCTATGAGGTGCATAAAAAATTTCATTCAAAAAGGATAACAATTAGATCGGTTAAAGGCAGCAACACGCGGCTGAAATTTTCTACAGCGATCCTTCGTTCGCAAAGATAGTAACTTTTGCGACGCAAGGAATTCGCAGGCAAGGGATTGATAGAAAAACTTCTTTTTGATATTTTAGATGAAAAATTACAGCAGCAAAAGGTATTGGTGGTAGAAAAATACCAGATCTCTGATGCAATTAGAGGTGGCGACTGTAGATTGATTTGATCTACGTCAAGAGATGATGGTGGAGACGACGACGTCAAGAGCAATTGTGGGAATTGCTTGGCTAATGGTGGGCAACAGAGATGGCAGCAAAAGCAGTAAGATCGCTACTCTAATACCAGATAATAGAACCCCAGAGGAATTCTATGGAGATTGATCTTTGAAGGGGATCAACCCTTGGAACGCTATAGGGGTTCCACCCTCCAAGTAGCCTAGTGGCTGCAATTGTAAATTGATCTTTCTTATTCCAAAGAGGTGGAGGCTACAAGCTTATATAGAGCTCCAAACCCTAGCCCTAGGGGCTGCTTCCTAAGTGAACTACCCAATTTGCCCTCAACCTTAGCGGGCCGGCCCAGTAATAAGGGGGCGACGGCTAAGAAGCCCAAAGACCCAAATATAAACCCTAGCCTCTCTTCTTTATAGGATAGAGGTGGCTAGGTGGGGTTTATTACATTCTTACAGGATTTTTATTAGCTGCTGCATGGTTGAGTAGGACCTTACCCTACTAGGGTCCTATCATCTCTTTAGGGGATCGGCCTCCTTGGAACTCTATAGGGGTTCCTTCCTCCAAATTGCTGCTTAAAGGCTGCTAAAAGGATTAATCTATTCATTAAGAAAAGAGGATGAATACATGACTATTTATAGGGCTTCTAAACCCCAACTCCTAATAGAACTCCAACTCCTAATAGGACTCCTACTCAAGACTCCTACTTCTAATCAATTTTTAATATTTCTCCAAGAAGCAACCTCCAACCGACCTATCTAGGGTGGTCAGTTGCTTACCAATTCCTAATCCAACTCTAACTTAACCCCACCTCAACCAACCCCTCTTTAATTAGGATAAGGGGTGGCTAACTAGGATTACACTTGCCTTATACTTCCCTCAAAATATCTTCCTCTAAACTAATCCTAACCTAGTCGGCCTCTTTACGTCTTTAATAGGGGTCGGCTAAATAGGATTTATATGAATGCCTCCTTCAATGAAACTAAATTAGGACTCTCCTAGTTAGAGTCCTAACAATAATTCATAGGAAGTTTTAAATAGGAGTGGTCTTATGAGAATTTTGTTCATGACATAGCATGTTGTGTTAATAGCTTTGGCCCAAAAGTATTTAGATAGGCTATGTTCATTAAGTATGGTTCTTACTATCTCTTGTAAACTCCTATTTTTTCTCTCAACAACTCTATTTTATTGTGATTTTCTTGGAGTAGAGAAATTATGGTTGAACCTATTTAAATCATAAAATTCTTAAAAATCATGATTTTTAAACTCACCACCATGATCACTTCAAATAGACAAAATCATAAAACCTTTTTTATTTTAAACTAATTTATAAAATCTTAAAAAAATTTAAAGTAATTACTTTTATGTGCCAAGAAGTATGTCCAAGTATATCTACTATAATTATCAATAATTACGAAAATGTATTTGCTATCTTCTAGACTTGTTGTATCAATTGATCTAAATAAGTCCATACGAATTAATTATAATGGCTTAGAAGTGCTTATTTGATTTTTTGATTTAAAATTACTCTTTGTTTGTTTTTCTAGTTGGCATGCATCGTAAACTTTATCTTTAACAAATTTAATTTTAGGCATACATCTTACGAGTTCTTTAGTTGTAATTTATGAGATTAGTTTCATACTAGCATGACTTAGTCTCCTATGCCAAAGCCATGCATCATCGTTTAAAGCCATAAAATACGTTTCATTACAAAAATCATCAAGATCAATAATATACATATTATTAGTCCTTAAGGCAATCATTGATCTATTTTTAATGATATTTCTATTATATAAGCATTAGATTCAAAATTGATATTATAACCCTTATCACATAATTGACTAATGCTTAGTAGATTGTATTTCAAACCATCTACTAATAAAACATCTTCAATTAAAAGGTTTGATTTGTTACCTATATTTCCTTTGCCAATAATTTTTCTTTTGTTATTATCTCTAAAGGTGACATATCCTTCATCTTGGCTAGTGAGAGCTTAGAGAAATGTGTTGGATCTCCGGTTATATGCCTTGAGCATCCATTATCAAGATACAATCTCTTGCTCTTAGCTTTTGATTGTAGATATATCTACAAGAAATGGGGTTTACTTTTAGGTACCCATTTAATTTTAGGTCCCTCATGTATAGATATATCTATCTTGACTATCGGCATTGAGTTATTTATGGTTCGTTTAGAAACCCAAACTAACTTATGTGAGCTATATCTTTTAAATGTCCATTTGTGAGTATAATGATCATATCTTCCATAAAAATTATATTTATTTTCAGAAAAAAATATATAATGTGGGTCCTTTAACAAATATAGTTAGTTTTTATTGAGTGTTGCTACTCACAAATCGATTCCTACTTTTCTATATACATGACCTTTATTAGCAAGGATCATATTTAATGATTTATTTTTAATTTTGAATTTTTCTAATATTTATTGTAGAATCACATTTTACTTTTTGACTAAGTCTAACTCTTTACATCAAGCACAAGAGTTTATCATGCAATTATCATGCTCATTTTTTAATTTTTTAAATTCACTAGAGAGAGAAGCATGATCTATCTTTAGTAATTTATATTTCTAACCAACTAATTTAAAATCATCATATAAATCATAAAAAGTACTAAGTAATTCATCATAAGATAAGTGAGATTTGATTGAGTCATGTACCTCATCATTGAGGGCCATTAGTGTATAGTTTGCCATTTCATTTTTGTTAGTTTGCTCTTCGTCTTCAGATGTACTCGATTCGTCTCAAATCGATTCGAGTGTTTTCTTTTTCTTTGGTAGCTTTTTTTTTGCTTAGGTATATTCACTTTTGAAGTGCTCCAGCTTTTTGCATTTATAGCAGATAATTATGTCCTTTTTAAGTTCATTTTTGTTCTTAGTATCTTATTTTACAAAATTTGTTTTGTTTCTTCTTATGAATTTTTTAAATTTTCTTGTTAGGAGTGCCAAGTCCTCATCATCACTATCATCACTTGAGTTTTTGTTGAATCTCAGATTTTGATGATGAAATCAATTAATAAATTTATTATCTAATCTATGCTTTGAGATAAGTGATGCAAGACTAACTTCGATCAAAAGAGGTAAAATAATTAAAGCAAGAAGAATCAAACGTTGGGCCGGTGTCAAAGTCTGGGCATCATGTTAGAAGAATTAGACAATACGTCGAGAACAGATGTTGCAGGAGTCAACATGTCGGTGGATCGGGCAATACACCGAAGGTTCAAACGATGTGCCGGAAGTCCACCGGAAGGTTGCCGGAAGTTCACCAGGAGATCCAATGACATGCCGGATAACTTAGATTCATGTTTTGTAGTTGCTTATATCTTAATTATCGAAAGTTTAGTCAAAATTGAGTTAGTTTTTGTTAGGATCTAGAGTGGCACTAAGAGGGGGGGGGGGAGGGTGAATTAGTGCAGCGGTTAAAAATATTGATTTATATGATTTTGGAAAACTTCGTTCGAGAAGAATCACATTTCGATGAAAACCAACTTCGATTGCATTTTAACTTAAAAAGATTCGTAAGTAAAAGAGAAGGATTCGAGTGATTACAATAAGGTAAAGAATTTACAAAAATGTAAATTGCAAGAAAAGAAACGCAAACCGATTTTATAGTGGTTCAGTCCTCCGACCTACGTCTACTCTCGATTCCTCCTTTGTTGAAGTAACCGGCTTTCACTAATGATCTTCTTTCAATGGGTGAAGATCAACTACCCTTTTTTAACTCTTTCTCCTTTTCAAAGGTTTAGGATATAATCTCTACATGTCTCACACCTCCCTTAGACATGTTGAATCTCGGATTTTGATGATGAAGTCAATTGGTGGTTATTTGATCTAATCCATTTTTGAGATAAGTGTGCAGGATTAACTATGATAGAGGAACTTACCAAAGTCAAGTTGCTGGAAGTTCAAGAGTCCACCAAATATCTGAAG
Source organism: Musa beccarii (assembly GCA_024322285.1). NCBI lineage: Eukaryota > Viridiplantae > Streptophyta > Magnoliopsida > Zingiberales > Musaceae > Musa > Musa beccarii. The sequence goes on along the minus strand of CM044395.1, from coordinate 24,915,753 downwards.
GATCATCGGAAGTGTTCACGAGTCAACCGAGATGAAATCGGGACTTGCCGAAGGTTTCGGAAGTTCATGGAAAAGATCGTCGGAGGTTCGCAGAGACAACCGAAAAGGTTCGGAAGATTGGGAAAGACTCGTTGAACTCACCATAGAATTCGGGAGCCAGCTGGGAGTCCGCCGGAAGGAATCCAAGGGATTGTCGGAAGTCCGCCGGAAGATCGCCGGAAAGCTCTTCGAAAGATAACTTGATGGTGTTGGTATAATTTGTCTTTAGAAGATCATAGTTAGCACTTAATTAGGGTATAGAATAGGTGTTAAACCTATCTAGACCTTTATTGGGCCAATTGGGCCTTTAGTGGGCTGTATTGGGCTAAAGGTTAGGCCCATACTGATTTACGGTAAGGGTCGGCGGGCACCGCCGGACCGGCGATGGCAACCTTTGTTGATCAACACCGGCGGTAGTACCGCTTCAGCAAAGCGGTAGCACCGCCGACAGACAGTGGTTGCAACCACTTGTGTCGCGGTAGTATCACGCCCAGCAAAGCGGTGGAACCGCCGACAGTGGTTGCAACCACTGTGTCGCGGTAATAATCCGCTTGATGCCAGCGATAGTACCACCGCTTAGCACATGACACACGCAGCGGTAGTATCTGCTTGCCAAAGCGGTAGTACCGCTGCATCCAAATTTCGACGAGACCTTTTTAATGAGCGGGATTTTTGAATCCCAAAAATTCTCTATAAATACCCCTTTACTTCTAGCTGGTTTAGGATCTTTGTAGTGTTAGATTTGAGTCTAAGCTATAGCAAATTCCTGCTCTCAATTGCTCAAGTGTTCACCTCTTTCTTCTACTTGTAAAAATTCTGTAAAGAGAGGGAACCTCTTGTAAAAGGCTATAAAGGGGTGTTTGGTCCTTCCCCTTCAAGAGACTTGCTAGTGGAAGTTGGGAGCCTCATTGGAGGAGGCTTCAAGAGTAGACGTAGGTCATTTGACCGAACCACTATACATCGCTGCGTTTACTTGTTGTGTGAGTACTTAAATTCTGCATCGTAAATTACTTAAGCTGCAAACTGATCGGATTTCTTCTCCCTACTTCCAAGTTCATTTGCCTGAATATTTTCAAGTTAAAGTCTCTTTCACTGAATCAAGTTCTTAAGCAAATCTTCGGAATCGGTTTTCAAGCTTTAATCATTTTAATCCGCTGCACTAATTCACCCCCCCCTCTTAGTGCCGCTCCGAACCTAACAATTGGTATCAGAGCTTGGTTCACTCTCACATTTGGTTTAAAACCCAAGAGAGATGGCCTTTTCCGGCATGCAAGAGGGTTACTCCATTACCCGTCCACCCATGTTTAACGGGTCGGATTATACGTATTGGAAGACTCGGATGAGGATTTTTCTTATTTCTATGGATTTTGAACTTTGGAATATTGTTGAAAATGGTTTTCAAAAATCCCTTCTTCCGATGAGCGAATGGAATGAGTCGGAGAAGAAGGTGTTTGCTTTAAATGCTAAGGCTATGAATGCATTGTTTTGTGCACTAGACAAAAATGAATTTAATCGCGTATCGATTTGTGAATCGGCTTTTGATATTTGGCGAACTCTTGAGATCACTCATGAAGGCACTAGCCGAGTGAAAGAGTCCAAAATCAACATTCTTATGCACTCTTACGAGCTTTTTCGAATGAAACCAAGTGAGTCTATTGGAGACATGTACACCTGCTTTACGGATGTCATCAATGGACTCAAGGCACTTGGTAAAGATTTTTTTAATTTTGAATTAGTAACAAAAATTTTAAGATCTCTTCCGAAATGTTGGGATCCAAAGGTTACGGCCATTCAAGAGGCCAAAGACCTTAAAAATTTTCCTATCGAAGAACTCATAGGGTCTTTAATGACCTATGAAATGACATGCCATGCTCATGATGAGCTAGAGAACCCCCTTCCAAAGAATAGGAAGGATATGGCATTAAGAACTCAAGAAGACCACTTGAAAGGAACATCAAGTGATGAGGACCTTGATGAGGACATTGCACTCTTAACTAGAAAATTTAAAAATTCATTAAAAGGGCAAATTTAAAAATGATTTCAAGAACAAACCTGAACCAAAAAGGGACCAAGTCATATGTTATGAATGCAAGAAGCCGGGGCACTTCAAAATGAATGCCCTCAAGCCAAGAAGAAGCAACTCAAGAAGAAGAAGGCTTTGAAGGCTACATGGGATGACTCGAGTGATTCCGAGGATGAAGAAGCAAGCATCAAAGAGGAGGCCAACTTTGCTCTAATGGCTTTGGGAGAAGAGGTAAGTGATTTACTTAATGAAGATTTATCTTTCGATGAGCTTTTAATTGCTTTTCATGATTTATTTGATGAATGTAGAACTGTTACAAAAAGCTTCAAGTCTTTAAAAAAGGAACATGCTTTATTACTAGATAAGTTTAAGAGTCTTGAGCATGATTCTCTCCCTCTACTCCCATGCTTTAAGTGCAATCACTTAGAAGCAATCAAAAATGAAAACTTGCTACTCAAAGAGACCTTAAACAAGTTTAAGGTCGGTAGTAAGAGCTTAGACATGATCCTTGCTAACAAGGGACATGTCAGAAATAGATGTGGAATTGGATTCGTGAGTGGATCTCACCGAACACAAACCACATTCATTAAAGGGCCAACATTACATGTCTCCTCTCATTTCAAATGTAATTTTTGTTACAAATCCGGACATGTTGTTTACAAATGTCCATATAGGAAACTTAGCCTAAATAAATTAGTATGGGTTCCTAAAGGATCAATTAGGAACTCATTGAATAATGATAGAATTAGTAGATCAGTTTTTGAGGCACCCAAGTCAAAATGGGTACCTAAAAACCATCCTTTCTTGTAGACAAAAACACCCACACAAGCTAGGAGCAAGAGATGGTACCTTGATAGTGGATGCTCAAGGCACATGACCGGAGATCCATCTCAATTCTCTAAGCTCTCTAGCCAAGATGAAGGGTTTGTCACCTTCGGAGACAACAACAAGGGTAAAATCATTGGCAAGGGTACTATAGGTAACAAATCAACCTTTTCAATTGATAATGTGTTATTAGTTGATGGCTTAAAACACAATCTATTGAGCATTAGTCAATTATTTGATAATGGTTATATTGTAAGATTTGAATCTAATGCTTGCATCATTGAAAAACCACACAACAATACATCCATAATTGCAATCAAGCAAAATAATGTCTACACCATTAATCTTGATGATCTTGGTAGTGAAATATATTTTTCGTCTTTGAATGATGATGCTCGGCTTTGGCATAGAAGATTAGGTCATGCTAGCATGAAACTAATCTCTCAAATCACATCTAAAAATCTTGTAAGAGGCATTCCTAAGATTAAGTTCCTTAAAGATAGAGCATGTGATGCTTGTCAACTAGGAAAACAAATCAAAACTAGCTTCAAGCCAAAAAATCAAATAAGTACCTCTAGACCATTGCAATTGATCCATATGGATTTGTTTGGACCAATTGACACAATAAGCTTAGGAGGTAGTAAATATGCCTTTGTGATTGTTGATGACTATAGTAGATTCACGTGGATCTATTTCTTAGCTCACAAAAGTGATTCTTTTAAATGTTTCTCCAAATTCTGTAAACTTACTCAAAATGAAAAGGGTTTCATGATTTCATCAATTCGGAGTGATCACGGTGGTGAATTCCAAAACCGTGACTTCCAAAATTTTTATGAATCAAATGGGTATAACCACTTCTTCTCTACTCCAAGAAATCCTCAACAAAATGGAGTAGTAGAAAGAAAGAATAGAAATTTGCAAGAAATGACAAGAACCATGTTAAATGAACATAAATTACCCAAATATTTTTGGGCCGAAATGGCTCAGTAAATACAGCTTGTTATGTCATGAATAGGGTTCTAATAAGACCATCTCTATCCAAGACTCCTTATGAATTATGGAATGATAAAAAACCCAATGTTTCTTACTTTAAAGATTTTGGTTGCAAATGCTTTATTTTAAATGAAAAGGATGCCTTAGGAAAATTCGATGCTAAATCCGATGAAGGCATCTTTCTTGGATACTCTTCCGTGTCTAAAGCTTTTCGAGTTTTTAATAAGAGAACCTTAGTTATAGAAGAGTCTATTCATGTGGTGTTTAATGAAGTTTCTGAAATTAAGAAAAATGATCTTGATGATGATTTCGGTTTTGAAAATTTGAATTTAAATGAACCCTCTCCTCAAAATGGCAACTTGGAAGCATCTTCTTCCAAATATTCCTTACCTAAGGAATGGAAGTATGTGGATGCCCATCCAAAGGAGCTAATCATAGGAGATACATCGAAAGGGGTTCAAACGCGTTCTTCGTTTAAAAATTTTTGTGCTCATGCCGCTTTTCTTTCTCAAATTGAGCCTAAGAGCATTGACGAAGCCTTGAAAAATAATTCTTGGGTTATCGCAATGCAAGAGGAATTAAACCAATTTGAGAGAAATGAGGTATGGAAGCTTGTTCCTAGACCAAGTGACCATTTAGTTATCGGTACTAAATGGGTCTTTAGAAACAAGCAAGATGAATATGGTATCGTGGTTAGAAACAAGGCTAGATTAGTGGCCAAAGGTTTCAACCAAGAAGAAGGTATCGATTACGAAGAAACCTTCGCTCCTGTGGCTAGATTAGAAGCCATTAGGATGCTCCTTGCCTATGCTAGTAGTAATAACTTGAAGCTTTTTCAAATGGATGTCAAAAGTGCTTTTTTAAATGGCTTTATCTCTGAAGAAGTTTATGTTGAACAACCACCCGGTTTTGAAAACTCTCTTCTTCCCAATCATGTTTTTAAACTAACCAAAGCTCTCTATGGATTGAAACAAGCCCCTAGGGCTTGGTATGAGAGGCTTAGTTCCTTCTTAATTTCAAATAATTTTACTAAAGGCAAGGTTGATACTACATTGTTTATTAAACATTTTGAAAATAATTTTCTTATTGTTCAAATTTATGTTGATGATATCATTTTTGGTTCGTCGGAAGAATCACAATGTGAATCATTTGCTAAGTGTATGAGTCTTGAATTTGAAATGAGTCTAATGGGTGAGTTAAACTTCTTTTTAGGATTACAAATTAAACAACTTAGTGATGGAATATTTCTTAATCAAACCAAGTATACACTGGAACTGTTAAAACGATTTAATATGGATAGTTCTAAAGCCATCAACACTCCAATGAGTACTTCCACCAAGTTAGACTTGGATGAACATGGAGAAAACTTTGATCAAAAAACATATAGGGGAATGATAGGTAGTTTACTCTATCTCACTGCAACAAGACCTGATATCATGTTTAGTGTAGGTCTATGTGCAAGATTCCAAGCGAATCCTAAGTTATCTCACCTTAAAGTGTTAAAAGAATCCTTAGGTATCTTAAAGGAACTATAAATCTAGGATTATGGTATCCAAAATCTGATAACTTTGATCTAAAAGCTTATGCGGATGCCGATTTTGGCGGATGTAGAATTGATAGAAAAAGCACATCTGGAACATGTCAATTCTTAGGACATGCACTTATTTCTTGGACTTCCAAGAAACAAAATTCTGTTGCACTATCTACGGCGGAAGCCGAATATATAGCTGCTAGTGCATGTTGTGCACAAGTTGTGTGGATGAAAAATACTTTAGAAGATTATGGAATTAATTTGAAAAATATTCCAATAAAATGCGATAACACAAGTGCTATTTGTCTAACAAAAAATCCCATTCAACACTCAAGAACTAAACACATTAATATTAGGCATCACTTTATACGAGATCATGTTGCTAATAATGATGTCACTTTAGAATTTATTGATACAAAGCACCAATTAGCGGACATTTTCACAAAAACCCTAAATGAAGAACAATTTGACTTCATTAGAAGAGAATTAGGCATGCTAAATCTGGCCTAATGTTTAAATATTGCATGTCCTTCAAAACATTTAATCTTTGATTGTTTCGTCTTTATACCTTTAGTGATATATGAAACTATCATTTTCTTGATCATTGTATATTGTGAAAAACTCATCTTTCGATCGAAAGGTTTTCATGATATTACCTTCATGATGTTTCTTTTTAACGATTATTTTTGAATCTCTTCATGAATTTTGATCTCTCTCATTATTGATTGAGTTTAACGATGTATTCTTTAGCCTTGCGATCATGGTTTTCAATTTTCATCTCCTTTTTGTTGATGACAAAGGGGGAGAAAAATATGAAATTGATGATTTGTTAAATGTGGCTTTTATGAGCAAAATATTTTGATAACTTAATAAACATGATGATTTGTTAAGTGTGGCTTTTAAGAACGAAATATTTTGATAAACAACTCATGCATTGTATTGAAAATGACTTATACAAAGTGATGAAATGAAATGAGAAATGTGTCATAAGAATTTTTATTGCAATTCAATTGCTCTGCTTAGTGTCAAAAACAAGTTGCAATCCTTGAAAAGCATTGCAAATGAAGTAATGCAATACATCAAATTGAAATTTCATAGTTAAAAAAAAAATTTCCTACTATAAATATTTATCAAATGGCATCTTTTGATTGAAATGACAATTTTCATCTCATGATTTATCTGTTATGTTGTCACGCTTTTCAATCATGAGATCCCTGTTGTAATCTCAAATTTTTGATATCTTGTGTCGAAATGATAAATGGTTTTCATCCTTCGACTTGATATTAAATGTCATGCTTTGATATTGTTTACGAATGAAACCTCATGTTGATTTAGATGATAAGTTCAACGTAAGTAACTTATCGTTTTTGGTTGAATTCAAGAGAATGAATTCAAATGTCTTTACCTTCTCATTATATGACATATAGATAGGGGGAGTTAAGAATAACTCCGTCATCAATTGATTGTCATCATCAAAAAGGGGGAGATTGTTGAATCTCGGATTTTGATGATGAAGTCAATTGGTGGTTATTTGATCTAATCCATTTTTGAGATAAGTGTGCAGGATTGACTATGATAGAGGAACTTACCAAAGTCAAGTTGCTTTGGAAGTTCAAGAGTCCACCAAATATCCAAGGATCATCGGAAGTGTCACGGAGTCAACCGAGATGAAATCGGGGACTTGCCGAAGGTTTCGGAAGTTCGCCGGAAAGATCGTCGGAGGTTCGGAGACAACCGAAAAGGTTCGGAAGATTGGGAAAGACTCGTTGAACTCGCCATAGAATTCGGGAGCCACCGGGAGAGTCCGCGGAAGGAATCCAAGGGATTGCTTTGGAAGTCCACCTAAGATCGCGGAAAGCTTTTCAAAGATAACTTGATGGTGTTGGTATAATTTGTCTTTAGAAGATCATAGTTAGCACTTAATTAGGGTATAAAATAGGTGTTAAACCTATCTAGACCTTTATTGGGCCAATTGGGCCTTTAGTGGTTGTATTGGGCCAAAGGTTAGGCCCATACTGATTTGGTAAGGGTCGGCGGTGGCACCGCCGGACCGGCGGCGGTGGCACACTGTTGACCGAACACCGACGATAGTATCGCCAGTGCAGCGCGTAGTATCACTTTGCTGACAGTGGTTGCAACCACTGTGTCGGCGGTAGTATCTGCTTGATGCCAGCGAGTACCGCCTGCTGATTAAATTTCTGACGAGTCCTTTTTGAGCGGGATTTTTGAATCCCAAAAATTCTCTATAAATACCCCTTTACTTCTAGCTGGTTTAGGATCTTTGCAGTGTTAGATTTGAGTCTAAGCTATAGCAAATTCCTGCTCTCAATTGCTCAAGTGTTCACCTCTTTCTTCTACTTGTAAAAATTGTAGAAGAGAGGGAACCTCTTGTAAAAGGCTGTAAAGGGGTGTTTGGTCCTTCCCCTTCAAGAGACTTGCTAGTGGAAGTTGGAAGCCTCATTGGAGGAGGCTTCAAGAGTGGACGTAGGTCATTTGACCGAACCACTATACATCGCTGCGTTTACTTGTTGTGTGAGTACTTAAATTCTGCATCGTAAATTACTTAAGCTGCAAACTGATCGGATTTCTTCTCCTACTTCCAAGTTCATTTGCCTGAATATTTTCAAGTTAAAGTCTCTTTATTGAATCAAGTTCTTAAGCAAATCTTCGGAATCAGTTTTCAAGCTTTAATCATTTTAATCCGCTGCACTAATTCACCCCCCCCCCTCTTAGTGCCGCTCCGAACCTAACAAGACAGACTTCTAAACTTTTCAAGAGGAGGGAGAGAACATTCAAGACTTTTTCAAGATTACAACTTAATTCACCAGAGGTTTAGCTTATTTTTTCTTATGTGTTCCTTGCAGGGATGAGTGGGGTATTTATAGGCCCCAAATGGATCCAAAAACGAAGCCAAAATTCAAATTTTTGGGTCTTCTGAGTACGGGCGGTACTATCGCCTGCATTGGGTGGTGCAACTAATAGCTTCTAATCTTGCCACAGGAGCGAAGATTTTTTCGTAGTCGATACCTTCTTTTTGGTTAAAACCTTTAGCTACTAATCTAGCCTTGTTTCGAACCACAATACTAAATTCATCTTGCTTGTTTCTAAAGTCTGATTTAGTACCAATAATTAAATGGTCACTTGGTCTAGAAACAAGCTTCCACACCTCATTCCTCTCAAATTGGTTCAATTCCTCTTCCATTGCAATAACCCAAGAATCATTTTTCAAGGCTTCGTCAATGTACTTAGGTTCAATTTGAGAGAGGAAAGCGACATTGGCACAAAAATTCTTAAACAAGGAACGAGTTTGAACCTCTTTTGATGTGTCTCCTATAATTAGCTCCTTTGGATGGGCACCTACATACTTCCATTCCTTAGGTAAGGAAATTTAGGAAGAAGATGCATCCAAGTTACTATTTTGAGGAGAGGGTTCATTCAAATTTAAACCATCAAAACCAAGATCATCATCAAAATTATTTTTCTTAAATTTGAAAACTTTATTAAAAACTACATGAATAGACTCTTCTATAACCAAAGTTTTCTTTTGTTGAAAACATGAAAGGCTTTAGGAATAGAAGAGTAACCAAGAAAGATGCCTTCATCGAATTTAGCATCAAATTTTCCCAAGGCATCCTTTTCGTTCAAGATAAAGCATTTGCAACTGAAAACTTTAAAATAAGAAATATTTGATTTTTTGTTATTCCATAATTCATAAGGGGTTTTAGATAGAGATGGTTTTACTAGAACCCTATTTATGATATAGCAAGCCGTATTAACGGCTTCGGCCCAAAAGTATTTGGGTAAGCTATATTCATTTAACATGGTTCTTGTCATTTCTTATAAATTTCTATTCTTTCTTTCTATTACTCTATTTTGTTGAGGATTCCTTGTAATAAAGAAGTTATGATTATAACCATTAGTTTCACAAAAATTTTGGAAGTCATGGTTTTGGAATTCGCCACCATGATCACTCTGAATCAATGAAATCATGAAACCCTTTTTATTTTGAACAAGTTTATAAAATTTAGAAAAATATTTAAAACAATCACTTATGTGAGCCAAGAAATAGGTCCAAGTGTATCTACTATAATCATCTACAATGACAAACATATATTTGCTATCTCCTATACTTGTTGCATCAATTGGTCCAAATAAATCCATATGGATCAATTGTAATGGTCTAGAGGTGTTTATTTGATTCTTTGGTTTGAAGCTAGTTTTTATTTATTTTCCTAGTTGACACGCATTACATACTTTGTCTTTAATGAACTTCACATTGGGAATGCCTCTTACAAGTCCTTTAAATGTGATTTGAGTGATTAGTTTCATACTCGCATGACCTAACCTCCTATGCCAAAGCCAAGCATCATCGTTCAAAATTGAAAAACACATTTCATTACTAAGATCATCAATATTTATGGTGTAGACATTATTTTGTTTTAGTGCAATCATAGATGTGTTGTTGTGTGGTTTTTCAATGATGCAAGTATTAGATTCAAATTTCACAATATATCCCTTATCACATAATTGACTAATGCTCAAAAGATTATGCTTTAAACCATCAACCAATAACATATTATCAATTGAAAAACTTGATTTGTTACCTATAGTTCCCTTGCCAATGATTTTACCCTTGTTGTTGTCTCTGAAGGTGATATACCCTTTGTCTTGGCTAGTGAGCTTAGAGAATTGAGATGGATCTCCGGTCATGTGCCTTGAGCATCCACTATCAAGGTACCATCTCTTGGTCCTAGCTTGTGTGGGTAAATGTGTCTACAAAAGAGGATGGTTTTTAGGTACCCATTTGAACTTAGGTGCCTAAAAAATTGATCTACTAAACGTGTCATTGTTCATTAAGTTCTTCATTATTCCTTTAGGAACCCATATTAACCTTTGTGGGCTAAGTTTCTTATATAGACATTTGTAGGCAACATGTTCGGATTTGCAACAAAAGTTGCATTTCAAATGAGATGATACATGTAATGTGGGTCCTTTAATGAAGGTGGTTAGAGTTCGAAGAGATCCACTCATGAATCCAATTTCACTTCTTTTTTATGTGACCCTTGTTTGCAAGGATCATGTCTAAGCTCTTGCTACCGACCTTAAATTTGTTTTGGGTCTCTTTAAGTAGCAAGTTCTCATTTTTGATTGCTTTTAAGTGTTCACACTTAGAGCATGGGGGTAAAGAGGGAGTATCAAGTTTAAGACATTCAAGTTTATCTAGTAACAAAGCATGCTCCTTTTTTAATAAATTAAACTTTTTACTAATAGCTCTACACTTATCAAATAATTCATGAAAAGTGATTGAAAGTTCATCGAAAGATAAATCTTCATTAATTAACTCACATACCTCTTCTCCGAAAGCCATCAATGCGAAGTTGGCCTCCTCTTTGTTGCTTGATTCTTCATCTTCGGAGCAACTTGAGTTATCCCACGTCGCCTTTAGAGCTTTCTTCCTCTTTGGTAGCTTCTTCTTGGTTTGGGGGCATTCACATTTGAAGTGCCCTGACTTCTTGCATTCGTAACATATGACTTGGTCCTTTTTTGGTTCAAGTTTGTTTTTAGTATCATTTTTAAATTTATTCCTTCTTATAAATTTTTAAATTTTTTTGAGTTAAGTGTGCAAGTTCATCATCAAGGTCCTCATCACTTGAAAATTCCTTCAAGTGGTCTTCTTGTGTTCTCAATGTTATATCCTTCCTGTTCTTTGGAAGGGGACTTTTTAGCTCATCATGAGCATGACATGTCATTTCGTAGGTCATCAAAGACCCAATGAGCTCTTCAAGAGGAAAATTTTTAAGGTCCTTGGCCTCTTGAATGACCATAACTTTCGGATCCCAACTCTTTGGAAGGGATCATAAAATTTTAGTGATAAGTTCAAAATTAGAAAAACTTTTACCAAGTGCTTTGAGTCCATTGACGACATCCGTGAAATGGGTATACATGTCTCCAATGGACTCACTTGGTTTTATTCGAAACAATTCAAAAGAATGGATCAAAGATTGATTTTAGACTCTTTCACTTGGTTAGTGCCTTTATGAGTGATTTCAAGAGTGTGCCATGTTGAATCTTGGATTTTGATGATAAAACTAATTGATTGTATTTTGTGATCTAACTGTGTTTTGAGTGACGTTGGTTTACTATCGATCAGGATTAGACAGTTGACGTTGGAGGAATTGACGTTGCGCCGGGTGATCACGTCAGGATATTGGATGTCGAACCGGAGGTCCAGTCAACAATCGGTAGAAGGTTTCGAACGTCGGGCATCGGGCCAAGAAGAGTGGAGTTGGGCCAAGGATATCAGGGTTACGGAGGTCAATCGCCAATTGGGTAACAAGCCGCAAGAGAGGACGATGCACCGAAGAATCAGATGAAGCGCCGACCAATGACGTGCCAGGCAACTGAATGTCAATTTGCATTGTAATAATTGTCTAGATCGAAGTAGAGTTTTTGTTTATGTGTGTGTAGGATTAACTACGATAACGATGAAGACGTAAAGTGAAATAAAGTACCAGAAGGCAAGTGTGATGGATTGTTGGGAGTTCAAGAGTTCGACAGAAGTCTGAAGATTTATTAGGAGTGCTGTCGGAATTAGCCGAGAACGAGTAGGGAGCTTGTTGAAGGGTTTTCAGAAGTTCGATAGAAGGTTCGTCGGAAGTTCGCAGAGCTTGCCAAGAAAGATTAGAGCTTGCTAATGAAGCTCATTGGAACTCGCCAAGATCATCGTGAAGTCCGGGAGCTTGCTGGGAGTCCGCAGAATGGTTTTCGAGGATTCGTCGGAAGACCGCCGGAAGTTCATCGAAAGCTCGCCAGAAGAAGTCTTGACTTGTCAGACTTTGTAATAGCTTAGGAAATGTCTTTAATTTTATAGTTAGCATATTAATTTGGGTTAGGATTAGGTATTAATCCTATAACCCAAGTAGGGGCCAAGTGGGCTTTGTTTTAAAATGGTTTGGGTCGAGTTTTAGGCCCAAACTATGTGCTGAAAAGAGCTGGGCGGTGGCACCGCCCAGCACCCGAGAGCATGGGCAGTGAAACCACTACCCTGGGTGGTGGAACCGCCCAATACATCGTTAGTCTGACAACTATCAAGCTGTGGCACCGCCACTGACAGGTGGTGGCACTGCCAGCACCGAGAACAACGAAAGAGATTCAAATTTGGGCTCCAAATTTAAATCCTCTTGGGGTCTATAAATATCCCAGGTGTTCCTACAAGAAAGAAAACAAGGACAATACTTTGAAAGTAAGAAAACACTGTTCAAATCTCTCTAAAAAATCCTCCTTAGTTTTCACTTATATTACACGGAAAGAAAGGAGAGAGTACTTGTAAGGGTTATCTCCTAAGCTCATCAAAAGGAGACGTGCTATAAGGGAGTTCATCCTTGCCTATTGGAAGGAGGATAGCTAGTGGAAAAGTCGGTGGCCTCAAGTGAAGAGGAATCGGGAGTGGACATAGGTCGTATGACCGAACCACTATAAATCGGTTTGTGTTTATATTCTTGCAATTTACTTTACTGCAAACCATCTTCACTTTGATGCTCTACCTTCTCATCTCTTTCTTACGAATCAATTTACTTCTAAAGCATCTTTCGTTGTGGATTTAATCAAAGCATCATTTTCAACATACGAAGTTTCTAAAACTTGTTTAAAAACGTCGAAAGTTTATCATTCTTTACTGCTACACTAATTCACCCCCCCCCCTTTTAGTGCCACTCGATCCCTAATAATTGGTATCAGAGCCTCGTTATTTCTCTTTCAGATTCACATTCGTGAGAAATGGCTCTTAATGGCTTTCAAGAGGGTTTTATGATTGTTCATCCATCGTTCTTTAACGGTTTGGACTACACATATTGAAAAATTCGAATGAGAAATTTCTTGATATCTCAAGATTTAAACTTATAGAATATTATTGAAAACAGCTTTCAATCTTCCTTTAAACTGATGAACGAATGGCCAGATTTAGAGAAAAAATCTTTTTCTTTGAATGCAAAGGCTATGAATACCTTATTTTTTGCTTTAGACAAAAATGAGTTCAATCGGATTTCTATGTGCGAAACGGCTTTTGATATTTAGTGGACACTTGAAATCATGCACGAGGGAACTAGTAGAGTTAAAGACTCGAAAGTAAACAGCTTATTGTATGGTTTTGAGCTCTTCCGAATGAAACCAAGCGAAACTATCGGCAACATGTACACCCATTTCACGGATGTTGTCAATAGTCTAAGAGCTCTTGGTAAACCTTTTTCATATTTTGAACTCATAAACAAGATCTTAAGATCCCTTCCAAAAAGGTGAGATCCTAAAGTAACCACAATACAAGAGGCTAAAGATTTAAATAATTTACCTATTGAAGAACTAATTGGCTCACTAATGACATATGAATTGATCCTCCTAGAACATTTTGTACTCATTGAACACTTGAACCATCTTCCAAAGGACAGGAAGTATTTGGAGCTCCAGACAATTGAATACCACTTGAGTGATGACTCAAGTGATGAGGACATTGAACACAAAACAATACATTTTAACAAGTTTATTAAACAAAAATCTAAAACTAAAAATGAATTTGAACGAAAGAAGAGGCCACCAATGAAGAAGAAGAAGGCTCACTAAGAAGAATCAAGTAAAGAAAAGGCAAATTGGGCTTTGATGGGCTTCGTTAATGAGGTAAGCATTTCACCCGAAATGTTTGTACGTTGTTATGAAATTACTTGATATATTTTTCATGAATTGATTAACTTAGTTTGTAGGAAATAAATAATTTTTCAAAAATACATCATGCTTTTCTTTCTAGTATTTTTGAAAAGTAAAAAAAAAATTAAAATGATACTTGTATGATTTGTGATATTGCCTAGGATTAATCCATGCATGTGTATCTTGATGTTTTATATTGCTTTTCATTTCTAAACATGATGCTTGATGATTTTATATCATGCATGAGTTTTTTGAAGTGATGTTGATTTAAAAAATTCTATCTTGGATTAATGGGTCTTAACCCTTTTTTTTATGATAAAATTTTTAGATGATACTTGTCTTCATGAAATCAAAAGACTAATCCACAGATTTTCCAAATGAAAGAAATGTGGTTTGGATGTTACCTTGTATTATATTTGGACTTGATGATTTTTATGACGAAAATTATTTTTTACATTTATAAAATAATACATGATTTTAGCAAAAATTTGAGCATTGATCATCTTGTTATAACAAATAAAAAAAAGAGAATTAAAATGATTTTGATGATGCATTATGAAAACATGCTTAATGATTGAATCATACTTGATGACTTGAAATCTCATAAAAATGAACATGATGAATATTTTGGATAATAAATGAGTGTATCATGCATTTGGATTTTTCTTGAAACTTACTTTTCGGATCTATACGATGATACATAAATCTAGCATTAAAAGATAAAAGCATGCTTATATGAAGTAAATCATAAAAAGAAAATGCAGGATCTTGAAAAATTCTTCTATCTCTAAAGTTTTTAGTTTTGATGAATCCATGTGAATCTCTTGAATCGAATCTTTTGAAAAATACTGCATACTTAATGTGATTTGACTTAATGATCATTATGATGAAATTTGCCTTTCCATCTTGAATGTTGTCATTTTATTTTAAGGCAAAGGCATGCTTATAAGAAGCAAATCATACGAATAGAAATTTATAAAAATGAAATGTAATCCTCTATCTTATCGATTCTTCAATAAATCTATGCTTGTCATGTATGAATTTATTGAATGTGATTTTTGAGGATGATTTTAGATTTGAAAATTGCTTGATTCGTATTTACAACATAAGATGCATTTTAAATATGAATCATGCTTCAATCATGTTAAATGCTTCAATCATGTTCTATCTCCCTTAATTCATTTTGTTCTCCTATATTTCTTTTTTATTTACCATAGAGGAGAACCTTCTAAATGAATTATGAAATTAATGATTTGATAATAAGTGTTTATCAAAATTCTATTTATCATTTTTCAATCTCTAAAAAGTTGATAATCACTTCATTCATGTTATGAATCTCGAAAATATTTTTGATTTGATTAAGAGTTTTGAGTTGACAAAATGAGTTTGATTGATTTTATGACTCCTCTCTTGATCACTTGAAATCATGATTTTAAATTCTTGACTTGAGATATTTTTGCAAATCAAAATATTTTCCATTATGATTGCTTTTTTTTATTATTTACCAAAGAGGAGAACAATTTAAGTGTATGTCATTTGTGAATCTCATAAACTATGTTAATGATTTTGATGATTCGAACTTGAATGAGCTTTATCACAATCCAAGTCTTGATATCTTGATATTTGATACTTGGAATTCTTATGCATGAATCAAGTGGTTTTGCACTCAAATGAATCACTCATCGACATTTACGATTGCGATATATTTTATCCTTCAAATGTGATCTTATTGGCTTGAAACACTTTTTGGAATTTTTGACATGATTTTTCTTTGCCTTGATGTAAGAGAAATTTGCTTTATGATGAATCATTACTAAAAAGATTTGTCAAATGAATCATGTCCCTCTTGATTTTCTTAAGCTTTGATTTCATATCTTTCATGACTTAGAAATGACATGATTATTTTGGTTTGCTTTCATGAATTCTTTGCATCTATGGCTTGTATGCATCATGTAAAAATTTGAAATATTGGTTGATGTAAAATAATGATTGAAATTTTTAGCCATTGAGTCTTCTCTTCTTTTTGACAATGATAAAAGGAGAGTTAGCATACTAGCTTGGATATCACAAGAGAAAGTGGCAAACATATCTAGCTAGAAATTGTAAAAAGACAACTTCCACTTCTCAAAATGAGAAGAAAGAAATTACAAAGTTATATTATTTTTTTAAACTCATGAGCTTTTATGGTTAAAAATATTGTAAATTTTATAAAAATTACTAGCTCATTGCAAACAAAAAGTTGATAGCTTGCAAAGGCAAAACTTAGTTACAAAAGAGAAGAATTGAAAGGAAGCTAGCTTACGTATCGCAAAGTATGTTAGCTTGCTTATCATTATTGATTACTTGCTTATCATCTTTTTCCCTCATATCATGGTTTTTGACTCCCTTGAATTCATGGCTTAATATGTTGAAAATTCATATTGCAAATTTGTTATTTTGTCATGATCAAAGCATTGATGTAAAAGACTATTTGTACTCCACTTCTATTTGTCAATGACAAAGGGGGAGCAACAATTACAATCTTGCAATCTAAGGAGAAGAAAAGTGCAAACTTGCTGTGATGAATTGCAAGAAGCAAGTGATGGATTGCTATGCTTGGACATTCTTAAAAAAACTTGCTATGATTGAATGTTTTAAAGTGATGTATGTTGAATATCTTGATTGATAGCTAGTATGATTGTAAATCTTGCATATCCTTGAAACTAGCTATGATGCAACTTCTTCTTTTTGTTGATGACATAAGGGGAGAAGTAGATTGATGACTTCATACATTGAATTAAATATTTTATATATTTGTATGATGATTTGATAGATTTGATAATTTTCATATTTTGTGATGAATGTTGCTTGGATTTGGGATAATCCAAGTGTTCTATCAATGATATATTGATAGAGGGAGTTTAGTTAAACTCCGGGAAGTTATGGTTAACTCCATTAGTCATCAATTAGTTGTCATCATCAAAAAGGGGAAGATTGTTGAATCTCAGATTTTGATGATAAAACTAATTGATTGTGTTTTATGATCTAATTGCGTTTTGAGTGACGCAGGTCTACTATCGATCATGATTAGACAGTTGATGCTGGAGGAATTGACGTTGCGCCGAGTGATTACATCAGGATATTGGATGTCGACCTGGAGGTCCGGTCGATAATCGACAGAAGGCTTCGGACGTCGGGCATCGGGTCAAGAAGAGTGGAGTTGCACCAAGGATATCAGGGTTATGGAGGTCAACTACCGATTGGGCAACAAGCCGCAAAAGAGGATGATGAGCCGAAGAATCGGATGAAGTGCCGACCAATAACGTACTGGGCAACTGAATATCAATTTGTGTTATAATAATTGTCTAGATCGAAGTAGAGTTTTTATTTGTATGTGTGCAGGATTAACTATGATAACGATGAAGATGTAAAGTGAAACAAAGTGCCGGAAGATTAGTGTGATGGATCGTTGGGAGTTCGAGAGTTTGACAGAAGTTTGAAGATTCGTTGGGAGTGCTGTTAGAATTGGCCGAGAACGAGTAGGGAGCTTGCCGAAGGGCTTTCGGAAGTTCATTGGAAGGTTTGTTGGAAGTTCGCGGAGCTTGCCAAGAAAGATTAGAGCTTGCCAATGAAGCTCATTGGAACTCGTCAAGATCATCGTGAAGCCCAGGAGCTTGCCGTGAGTCCGCAGAATGATTTCCGAGGGTTCGTCGGAAGGCCACCGGAAGTTCGTCGAAAGCTCGCCAAAAGAAGTCTTGACTTATCGGAGTTTGTAATAGCTTAGGAAATATCTTTAATTTTGTAGTTAGTACATTAATTTGGGTTAGGATTAGGTGTTAATCATATAACCTAAGTAGGGTCAATTGGGCCTTGTTTTAAAATGATTTGGGCCAAGTTTTAGGCCCAAACTAGTGTGCTAAAAAGAGTTGGGCGATGGCACTTCCCAGGACTAGAGAGCTGGGCGGTGGCACCTCCCAGCACCCGAGAGCATGGGCAGTGGCACTGCCCAGGCTGGGGTGGTGGCACCGCCCAGCATCCGAGAGCATGGGCGGTGGCACCGCTGCCCTGGGTGGTGGAACCTCCTAATACACTATCAGTCTGACAACTGATAGGCGGTGGCATCGCCACTGACAAGCGGTGGCACCGCCAGCACCGGGAACAATGAAAGAGATTCAAATTTAGGCTCTAAATTTAAATCCTCTTGGGGTCTATAAATACCCCAGGTGTTCATGCAAGAAAGAAAACAAGCACAACACTTTGAAAGTAAGAAAATGCTATTCAAATCTCTTTAGAAAATCCTCCTTAGTTTTCACTTGTATTCCACCGAAAGAAAGGAGAGAGTGCTTATAAGGGTTATCTCCTAAGCTTGTCAAAAGGAGAGGTGCTATAAGGGAGTTCATCCTTGCCCATTGAAAGGCAGATAGCTAGTGGAAAAGCCAGTGGCCTTAAGTGAAGAGGAATCGGGAGTGGACGTAGGTCGTATGATCGAACCATTATAAATCAGTTTGCGTTTATATTCTTGCAATTTACTTTGCTACAAACCATCTTCCCTTTGATGCTCTACCTTCTCATCTCCTTCTTACGAATCAATTTACTTCTAAAGCATCTTTCGTTATGGATTTAATTGAAGCATCATTTTCAATATACGAAGTTTCCAAAACTTATTTTAAAATGCTAAAAGTTTATTGTTCTTTACCGCTACACTAATTCACCCCCCTCTCTTAGTGCCACTCGATCCCTAACCTGCCAAATATCAAAAGCTGACTCATAAATTGAAATGTAATTAAATCATTTTTATCAAGTGCACAAAACAAGGCATTCATAGCCTTTGCATTAAGAGCGAAAACCTTCTTCTCTGATTCATTCCATTCGTTCATCGGAAGAGAATATTTTTAAAATCCATTTTCAATAATATTCCAAAGCTCAAAATCCATGAAAATTAAAAAGATCTTCATATCAGTCTTCTAATAGTTGTAATCCGACATATTAAACATAGACGGATATGTAATGGAATGACCCTCTTGTATGCTAGAATAAGCCATCTCTCTTGGGTTTTAAATTAGATGAGAGTGACTAAGCTTTGATACTAATTGTTAGGATCTAGAGTGGCACTAAGAGGCGGGGGGAGGGGGGGATGGGATGAATTAGTGTAGCGGTTAAAAACATTGATTTATGCAATTTCGGAAAACTTCATTCGAGAAGAATCACATTTCGATGGTTTCATTTTAACTTAAAGAGATTCATAAGTGAAAGAGAAGGATTCGAGTGATTACAATAAGGTAAAGGATTTGCAGAAATGTAAATTGTAAGAAAAGAAACGCAAACTGATTTTATAGTGGTTCGGTCCTCCGACCTATGTTCACTCTTGATTCCTCCTTCATTGAGGTCACCGGCTTTTACTAATGATCTTTTTTTAATGGGTGAAGATCAATCACTCTTTTATAACTCTTTCTCCTTTTTAAAGGTTTAGGAGATAACCTCTATAAGTCTCACACCTCCCTTAGACAAACTTCTAAACTTTTCAAGAGGAGGGAGAGAACACTCAAGACGTTTTCAAGATTACAACTTGATTCACTAGAGTTTTAGCTTACTTTTTCTTATGTGTTTCTTGCAGGGATGAGTGGGGTATTTATAGGCCCCAAATGGCTCCAAAAACAAAGTCAAAATTTAAATTTCTAGGATGTGACTCTTTTTGGCTCCATTTTTGAAAGCCAATTGAGTCTATAAATACCCCTCTTTCCTCTGTTGGTAAAGCACCTTTTAGAGCAATTGAAAACTAAGTCAAAGCTATAGCAAAATCTTATTTCGATAGCTTAAGTGTTCACTTCCCTATTTCTCTTTGTCAAAAATTTGTAAGAGAGTGAACCACTTATAAAAGTTTGTAAGAGGGGTGTTTGGTCCTTCCCCTTCAAAGAAGTTTGATAGTGGAAGTTGGGAGCCTCATCGAAGGAGGCTTCGGAAGTGGACGTAGGTCATTTGACTGAACCACTATACATCGCTGCGTACTTTAAATGTGTGAGCTTTTAAATTTCTGCATCTTACCTTTACTTAACTGCAAATCATTTGGTCTTCTTCTCCCTACTCTCAGTTATATCCACTCGAACTATTTTTAGCTAAAACTTTTTTCGTCGAATTGAAATTTTCTTATGAACCAACTATCTCCAAAATCGGTTGCAAGTTTATAAGTTTTAATCTACTGCACTAATTCACCCCCCCTCTCTTAGTGTCGCTCAGATCCTAACAGAACCTAGCTCAGGCACTATTCTAGAGATCGAGTCTGTTCAGGTACCTAACACAAGTTCTAATTTTGCGTAGGACTGGTAAAGTGTCACACCCTCCTGAAAGATATGTGGGATATATTAGTGAAGAGGACATTCAAGACATTGATCCTCAGATCTACGAGGAGGCTATTATGAGCATAGACTCCGGGATGTGGCAAGAAGCCATGAATTCTGAGATGGAATCAATGTACTTCAATAAGGTTTGGAACCTTGTTGATGCACCTAAGGGTATCGTACCCATTGGCTGCAAATGGATCTTCAAGAAGAAGATCAGGGTAGATAAAAAGGTGGAGACCTATAAGGCACGGCTAGTGGCTAAGGGGTATCGTCAGAGGTAAGGTGTTGACTATGATGAAACCTTTGCACTTGTAGCTATGTTGAAATCCATCCGAATTCTATTGGTTGTTGCAATACATTATAATGATGAGATCTGGCAGATGGACGTGAAAACTATATTCCTCAATGGCAACCTTGAAGAGGAAGTGTATATGATATAGCTTGAGGGGTTCATGTCCAAGCACAGTCCAGATAAGGTGTGCAAATTGCTTAAGTCTATTTATGGACTAAAGCAAGCTTCCCAAAGTTGAAACATAAGATTTGATGAGGCGATCATATCATATGACTTTGTTAAGAACGAAGATGAGCCTTGTGTATATAGGAAAGTAAGTGGGAGCACTATCACCTTCTTGGTATTATATATGGATGACATCTTAATCATTGGGAGTGATATAGGAATGCTCTCTACAGTAAAAGCTTGGCTATCTAGACACTTCTCCATGAAGGACTTGGGGAAGCATCCTATATTTTAGGGATTCAGATCTATAGAAATAGATCCAAGAGGATGCTTGGCTTGTCCCAGTCCAAGTACATAGACTCCATTGTCAAAAGGTTTGGCATAGAAAATTCCAAGAGAGGTCTCATACTTATGAGACATGGAATATCATTTTTTAGGAGTATGTCCCTAAAGACTCCTGAAGAAAGGGCACACATGGATAGAATACCATATGCCTCAGTAATAGGGTCTATCATGTCTGCTATGCTATGTACCAGGCCTGACGTAGCACATGCTCTGAGTGTCATGAGCAGGTATCAAGCAGATCCAGGCTTGGAGCACTAAAAAATATTAAAGTGTATCCTTAAGTACTTCAGAAGGACTAAAGATCTTTTACTAGTATATGGAGGCAGTAGCCTCAGAGTTGAGGGCTACATAGACTCAAGCTTCCAATTTGATGTCGATGATAGCAAGTCGAATTTAGGATATATCTTCACCCTGAATGGAGGCGTAGTATACTGGAAAAGTTCCAAGTAAGATACTACTGCTGACTCGACCATAGGGGCGGAATACATTGCTATGGTAGAGGCAGCAAAGGAGGGAGTCTGGATGAAGAAGTTTATCATAGATCTAGGAGTTGTGCCGAACAGTGAGGAGCCGATTACCTTATATTGCGACAACTATGGGGCAATTACTCAAAAAAAGAAACCCGGGTCTCATCAGAAGTGTTCTGAGGAGGTTCCAGCTTATTAGAGAAATCGTGGCCCAAAGAGATGTAGTAGTGAAAAGAGTTCCATCCGAAGATAACATAACAGATCTACTGATATAGCCATTGACTCAGATTATATTTGAGCACCATAGGAGTTTGATAAGGATTAGATACGTAGGTGATTGACTTTAGATTAAGTGGGAGATTGTTGGTTGTAGGTGCCCTACAAGCCAATCACGTGAGTGATGACACTTGTGACATGTTACATTAATCTCTTCGTATTTTATTATTGATATTTTCTTACATTATCTAGATGAATATTGTGATGTTCATGGATCTGTGCAATGGGAATCGGATCGTGATGAGATCATGATAATGAGACCGATATACCTTTAAACACAGATCCTAAATTATTCTGGTCATAGGTTATTCGATGAGGATATCGAGATAACCGAATAGACTAGTGTACTTTATACTCATCTATATGATGGAGGTGACTGGTATCATAGTCGCTTATATGGGGACATTAGAGGTACAATGCAAGTGCTCATTGGAGAATGAGTTCACTAATTGATTCGCTTATAGAATGATGTATAATAAATAATATCTAATGTCAAACAGTGATTCTGTAGTCACAATAGTGTATCTAGTCCTTAGACTTGAGGCACCAAAGATGCCTTGTTTGAGTACTCCATTCTTTGACGTCGGACTTAAAAGTTTGGAGAACTCCAGATCTGGTATAGTTGGTTCTCGAGAATGGTAGCTATCCTTACGAAGGCAATTGTGTGTCAATAGAGGATCATCTACTCTCGGTATCATGAGAGATATATCCTGCGTGTGCTTGCTCAGGCAAAATCCCTAGCTAGGGTTGTTCGAATTGAGAGAGGAGTTCTCTAGGAGAATCCGATTAGAACGAGACTCGAATAGGATTCCGTTGTTGAATCTCATATTTTGATAATGAAACTAATTGATTGTGTTTTATGATCTAACTGCGTGTTGAGTTACGCAGGTCTATTATCGATCAGGATTAAACAGTTGACGCTAGAGGAATTGACACTACGCTGGGTGATCACGTCAGGATATTGGATGTCGAGTCGGAGGTTCGGTCGAAAATCGATAGAAGGCTTCGGATGTTGGGCATCGGGCCAAGAAGAGCGGAGTTGCACCATGGATATTGGGGTTACAGAAGTCAATCGCCGATTGGGCAATAAGCCATAAGAGAGGATGATGTGCTGAAGAATCAGACGAAGCACCGACCAATGATGTGTCACGCAACTGAATGTCAATTCGCGTTGTAATAATTGTCTAGATCGAAGTAGTTTTTATTTTTGTGTGTGCAGGATTAACTACGATGACGATGAAGACATAAAGCAAATCAAAGTGCCGAAAGACAAGTGTGATGGATTGTTGGGAGTTCGAGAGTTTGACGGAAGTCCGAAGATTCGTTGGGAGTGTTGCCGAAACCGGATGAGAATGAGTAAGGAGCTTGCCTAAGGGTTTTCGAAAGTTCGCCAGAAGGTTCGTTGGAAGTCCACGGAGCTTGCCAAGAAAGATCGGAGCTTGCCAATGAAGCTCGTTGGAACTCGCTAAGATCATCGTGAAGTTTGGGAGCTTGTTGGGAGTCCGCAGAATGGTTTTCGAGAGTTCGCCGAAAGACCACCGGAAGTTTGCCGGAAGCTCACCAAAAGAAGTCTTGTGGACTTTGTAATAGCTTATAAAATATCTTTAAAATTCATAGTTAGTATGTAATTTGGTTTAGGAATAGGTGTTAATCCTATAAACCAAATTTGGGCCAATTCGGACTTCATTTGGATCAATTTGCGTCAAGTTTTTGGCCCAAACCAGTGTGCTGAAATGACCTAGGCGGTGGCACCGCCCAGAGGCCAAGAGCTGGGCAGTTGAATCACCTAGCCAGGGGCAGTTGAACCACCTAGCACCAAAATGCATGGGCGGTTGAACCGCTGCCTTGGGTGGTTGAACCGCCTTGTATATTGTCATCTGACAGGCGGTTGAATCACCACTGACAGGCGGTTGAACTGCCAGCACCGAGAAACCCAAACATAATTCAAATTTGGAGCTCAAATTTGAATCCTCTTAGGGTCTATAAATACCTCTCCTTTCTCAGCAGAAAGGGCACCCTTTTGAGAGTTAGAAATTGAGCAAAAGCTTTGGCAAAGTCTTACTTTCAATAGCTAGTGTTCACCTCCCTCTTTCTCTTTGAAAAATCTATAAGAGTGTGAACTTCTTGTAAAAGGGTTATAAGAGGGGTATTTGGTCTTTCCCCTTCAAAAGGATTTGCTAGTGGAAGTTGGGAGCCTCATCAGAGAAGGCTTCGGAAGTGGATGTAGGTCACTTGACCAAACCACTATACATCGTTGCATTCTTGAATGCGTGAGTGTTTAAATTTTTGAATCGTTTCTTTACTTAGCTACAAATCGTTTAGTTTTTCCTCTCCTTTATTCAAGCAACTTCAACTAAGTCATCTTTCGTCGAATCGAAATTTTTATACAAACTAGCTATTTATGAAATCGGCTTCAAATTTATGAGTTTTAATCTGCTGCACTAATTCACCCCCCCCTTCTTAGTGCCTCTCCGATCCTAACAATTGGTATCAGAGCCACGTTATTTCTCATTTAGATTTACACCCATAAGAAATGGCTGTTCATAGCTTTCAAGAGGGCTTTTCAATTTTTTGTCCACCGTTCTTTAATGGATCGGACTACACATATTGGAAAACTTGAATGAGAGTTTTCTTAATTTCTCTCGATTTAAACTTATGGAATATTATTGAAAACCATTTTCAACTTCCCTCTAAACCGACGAACGAATGGTTGGATTTGGAGAAAAGGTCTTTTTCTTTGAATGCAAAGGCTATGAATGCCTTATTTTGTGCTTTAGACAAAAATGAGTTCAATCGGATTTCTACGTGCGAAATAGCTTTTGATATTTGGCGGACACTTGAAATCATGCACGAGGGAACTAGTAGAGTTAAGGACTCGAAAGTGATCCTCTTATTGCATGATTTTGAGCTCTTCTGAATGACACCAAGTGAAACTATCGGCGATATATACACCCATTTCACAGATGTTGTCAATAGCTTGAAAAGTCATGGTAAATATTTTTTGAACTTTGAACTCACTAATAAGATTTTAAGATCCCTTCCAAAGAGTTAGGATAAAAAAATAACGGCTATTCAAGAGTCTAAAGACTTGAACGTTTATTCACTTGAAGAACTAATCGGGTCTTTATTGACCTATGAAATGACTCTTGAACATGATGAACACATGAACCACCTTCTAAAGAACAAGAAGATTTTGGAACTCCGAACTTTGAAATGCCACTTGAGTGATGACTCAAGTGATGAGAACAATGAAGAGGACATTGAACTTTTAATGAATCTTAATAAGTTCATTAAACTAAAATCTAAAACTAAAAATGAACTTGAATGAAAGAAGAGGCCACCAATGAAGAAGAAGAAGGCTCACTGAGAAGACTCAAGTAAAGAAGAGGCAAACTATGCTTTGTCGGTTTTCGACAATGAGGTAAGAAACTCACCCAAGTTGTTTTTTTCCTTATTATGAAATTACATGATGTCTTTCATGAGTGCTTAATTTAATTGGTAGGAATTTTATTTTATGCTTTTTCTTTCTAGCATTTTTAAAAATTAAAACATATAAAAATTGAAAATGTGTATCGTGATGTTTTATATTGCTTTTCGTTTCTAAACATGATGCTTGATGATTTTATAACATGTATTAGTTTTTGAAGTAATGTTGATTTGACTCTATGTTTTGGATTAACGTGTTTTTGGTCTAATTATTTTCATGACGAATTAAGATGACATTTTGAGATGATAAAAAATTCCATGTATGCTTTCCATATCGGTTTTCGATCTTAAACATGATACATATCTATGTATGAATTTCTTGAAAGTCTTTTGATGATAGATATGTGCATCTTGCTTATAATTTGAAAACTTCCATCTTGGATTAATAAGTCTTAATTATTTTTATGATGAAATTTATAAAATAATTTTAGCAAAATTGAGCATCGATCATAACAAATGAAAGAAAGAATTAAAATGATTTTGATAATGTATTATGAAAACATGCTTAATGATTGTATCATACTTAACAACTTGAAATCTCATAATTTGAAATAATGTGTTTGTCTTGATGATCTTAATGATGAAATCATTTCTAAATATGATGATGCTCTTATGTTTAAATATGATGTGTGACATTTTCATACAAAAATTTGATCATTCTTATGAAAGATCAAATCACGTAAATTGAAACTCTTAAAAATAAGAAAATGCACTATCATGATGTTTTATGTGTGATGCATTCGATCTTAATGTGTTTATTAACAAAACTTGTATTTCAAATTTATACGATGATGGCTTTCATATAAAAATTTGAATATACTTATGTGAGACAAATAAGACATAAAAAGGAAAGCATGTGATCATGATAAAATTTATGAATCTTGATAAGTTTATCTTGCTTTTGATTTCAAATGAGATGCATGATTTTTGTCACAAAATTAATTATCATGATAATAACATATTTCATGAAAATGCTTGCACACCAAATATGATTAAAAGATAGAAGCAAGCATATTGATGATTTTGCTGTCAACATGATGCATAGTGTTTACATGAAAATTTGAATATGCTCATGTGAAATCAATTGCATAAAATGAAAATGGATTTTCTATCCTATTGAGATTAATGAATTCATTTTACCAATCTTGTGAATCTCATAGAAATGATCATGATGAATATTTTGAAAATAAATAAGTGAGTCATGCATTTGGTTTAAATAATTTCTTTTGAATACTTATTTTGATTTGGCATAATAAGACAAATGATGAATCCATGTATACTATGTTCATATAAGTCTCTTGAATCTCAAGAATGATTTTGATAATTTGATTTTGAGTTTCGAGTTGACAAAATGAGTTTGAATGATTTTATGACTCCTCTCTTGATCTCTTGAAATCATGACTTTAAATTCTTGACTTGAGATATTTTTGTGAATCACTTGAATTATGAATGAGATTTTGATGATGTGTTAAATAATCCATCTATATGAATCTTGAAAATGATTTTGATGATAAGTATGAAGTAGTCAAATTGAACTTGAATGACTTTTCTTTTAGTGATTCTTGAATCATTTGGAATTATGACTTGTTAAGATGTATTTAATGCTTGAATCAAGTTCTAAAAGATTTCATTTTGCTATAAAGAAATTATTATTGAAATTATGATCTTGACAATTATAACTTGAAGTTCTTTATAAATCAAGATCGCTTACCATGTTCCTTCTGTTTTATCAAAAGAAAATTCCTTAAATGAAATGTAACTTGTCTTTTGATTTCTCAGAATTCAATACTTAAATTTTTATGAATTCGTGTCTTGATTCTTATGAAATGTGATCTTGATAAAAATTCTTATGTATGAATCAAGATCTTGTGTTTGATCTCCTACGACTTCCACTTGTTATTTCCTAAAAAGGAGACTTATCAAAATGATTCATGAAACTTTTGATTTATGACTTTTGGATTCATGACTCAAGATCGAAGATTGAAACATTATATGCTAAAATTGACTTTTTTTTATTGTTTCAATACTTTCTTGAATGCCTTATGTGATGATTGCAAATTTGATGAAAAAGAAATGTGCTTAATGTTTGAATCATTGATTTATTCTTTTATCATGGCTTAAAAATGAATGAAAAGAAAATATGTTAGCACTTATAATCATGACTTGATCCTTGATATTGATATGCTTTTATATATCATAATTCTTGGTTGTATGACATTTATCCTGAATTGAAAATTGATATATTTATCTAGATCTTACTAAAAGGAAAGTTATGAATTATGAATGATATCTTTTGGTTTTGATCCTTGTTGAATTTACATAATGATATCCTTCATGACATGATTTCTTTGCATTGTTGTCTTGTATACATCATGTGATAATTGATATATTGATGCAAATTTATAATTGATCATTGATTTCTCCCTTCTTTTCGATAAAGATAAAGGGGGAGTTAAATTGTGAGCTTGTGCATCAAAAGAGAAAAATTTGCTAGGTTAAATATTGATAAGCAAAAAGTTGCTATCTCATGAGAGGCAAAAATCTTGCTTAACTTTACTTTTTCAACAAAATTGCTTATATCTTTGTTTCAAATTATTGTTGAATCTCATTCAAGATTATTTGAAGTATTAATCCTCCCTTTCTTTTTGGACATTGATAAAGGGGGAGAAGGATATTGCTAGCTTGCACCTTAAATGAAAAATTTGCTTGCTCATTCAAGAGAAAGTTAATTGCTAGCTTGGATATCACAAGAGAAAGTGGTAAACATAGCAAGCTAGAAATTGCAAAAAGGCAAAACTTCCACTTCTCAAAATGAGAAGAAAGAAATTGCAAAGTTATATTTTTTTAACTCATGAGCTTGCATGGTTAAAATGTTGTAAATTTTACAAAAATTACTAGCTCATTGCAAAAAGTTGATAGCTTGCAAAGGCGAAACTTAAGAATTGAAAGGAAGCTAGCTTGCATATCGAAAAATATGTTAGCTTGCTTATCATTATTGATTGCTTGCTTATCATCTTTTTCCCTCATATCATGGTTTTTGACTCCCTTGAATTCATGGCCTAATATGTTGAAAATTTATGTTGTAAATTTGTTATTTTATCATGATCAAAGCATTGATGTAAAAGACTATTTGTACTCCACTTCTATTTGTCAATGACAAAGGGGGAGCAACGGTTGCTATCTTGAAAATTCAAGAAATGCAAAGTGCAAATTTGCACAAGAAGCAAGTGTTGAATTGCTATGTTTGGACATCTTTAAAAACTTGCTATGATTAAATGTTTAAAAGTGATGTATGTTGAATATCTTGATTGATAGCTAGTGTGTTGTAAAACTTACATATCTTTTAAACCAGCTATGATGCAACTTCTCTTTTTTGTTGATGACATAGGGGGAGAAGTAGATTGATGACTTCATGCATTGAATTGAATATTTTAAATATTTGCATGATGGTTTGATTATTCTCATATTATTGTGATGAATATTTCTTGGATTTGGGATAATCCAAGTGTTCTATCAATGGCATATTGATTGGGAAAGTTTGGTTAAACACCGAGGAGTTATGGTTAACTCCGTTAGTTATCAATTAGTTATCATCATCAAAAAGGGAAAGATTGTTGAATCTCGGATTTTGATGATGAAACTAATTGATTGTGTTTTATGATCTAACTGTATGTTGAGTTACGCAGGTCTACTATCGATCAGGATTAGACAGTTGACGTTGGAGGAATTGACGTTGCGTCAGGTGATCACGTCAGGATATTAGATGTCGAGCCGAAGGTTCGGTCGACAATCAGCAGAAGGCTTCGGACATCGGGCATCGGGCCAAGAAGAGCGAAGTTGCACCATGGATATCGGGGTTACGGAGGTCAACCACCGATTGGGCAACAAGCCATAAGAGAGGACGATCTGCCGAAGAATCGGACGAAGCGTCGACCAATGACGTGCTAGGCAACTAAATGTCAATTCACATTGTAATAATTGTCTAGATCGAAGTAGAGTTTTTATTTTTGTGTGTACAGGATTAACTACGATGACGATGAAGACATAAAGCAAATCAAAGTGCCAGAAGACGAGTGTGATGGATCGTTGGGAGTTCGAAAGTTCGACGGAAGTCCGAAGATTCGTTGGGAGTGTTACCGGAATCGGTCGAGAACGAGTAGGGAGCTTGCCGAAGGGTTTTCGGAAGTTCGCTGAAAGATTCATCGAAAGTTCATGGAGCTTGCCAAGAAAGATCGGAGCATGCCAATGAAGCTTGTTGGAACTCACCAAGATCATCGTGAAGTTCGGGAGCTTGCCGGGAGTCCACAGTATGGTTTCCGAGGGTTTGTCGAAAGACCGTTGGAAGTTCGCCGGAAGCTTGCCAAAAGAAGTCTTGTGGACTTTGTAATAGCTTAGAAAATGTCTTTAAAATTTATAGTTAGCACGTAATTTGGTTTAGGATTAGGTGTGAATCCTATAAACCAAATTTGGGCCAATTGGGACTTCTTTTGGACCAGTTTAGGCCTAGTTTTTGGCCTAAACCAGTGTGCTGAAATGACCTGAGCAGTGGCACCGCCCAGAGGCTGAGAGCTGGGTGGTTGAACCGCCCAGCCAGGGGTGGTTGAACCGCCTTGCACTAGAATGCATGGGCGGTTGAACCGCTGCCTTGGGTGGTTGAACCACCCTGTATACTATCAGTCTGACTATTGACAGGCGATTGAATTGCCATTGTTAGGCGGTTGAACCACCAGCACCGAGAAACCCAAATAGAATTCAAATTTAGAGCTCAAATTTGAATCCTCTTGAGGTCTATAAATATCCCTCCTTTCTCAGCAGAAAGGGCACCCTTTTGAGAGTTAGAAATTGAGCAAAAGTTTTGGCAAAGTCTTATTTTTAATAGCTAGTATTCACCTCCATCTTTCTCTTTGAAAAATCTATAAGAGTGTGAACTTCTTGTAAAAGGGTTGTAAGAGGGGTATTTGGTCCTTCATCTTCAAAAGGATTTGCTAGTGGAAGTTGGGAGCCTCATCGGAGAAGGCTTCGGAAGTGGATGTAGGTCACTTGATCGAACCACTATACATCGTCGCATTCTTGAATGTGTGAGTGTTTAAATTTCTGAATTGTTTCTTTACTTAGCTGCAAATCATTCAGTTTTTCCTCTCTTTTACTCAAGCAACTTCAACTAAGTCATCTTTCGTCGAATCAAAATTTTCACACAAACTAGCTATTTACGAAATCGGTTTCAAACTTATGAGTTTTAATCTGCTGCACTAATTCAGTTTTTCCTCTCCTTTACTCAAGCAACTTCAACTAAGTCATCTTTTGTCGAATCAAAATTTTCACACAAACTAGCTATTTACGAAATTAGTTTCAAACTTATGAGTTTTAATCCACTGCACTAATTCACCCTCCCTCTTAGTGCCTCTTCTATCCTAACATCCATATGGGCCTAATTTTACCATTTTCAATATATGGTCTATGAGATATTAGATGGATGAGGGACTATAGATACATGGTAACTAAGAACACACAGGTCCAATGGATTAGATCCCCCTATACCGTTTAAGGACTATGGCATAGTGGCCTAGTATGTCCATAGTTGATGAGTTGAGTGAATTATTATGAAGATAATAATTCACTATATCAGAAGGTGTTTCGAGTCAGAAGGAGTTCTAATGAGAGCGACTCACGACCAGCTTAGTATTGGGCTTAAAGAGTCACACACATAAGGTGGATGTTGCGATGAGTAGAAGTGCGGATATGAGATATCTGCGAAGCCCCTAGTTTGGATCCTATGGATGAGATCCAATTGGGTAATTAGATGAGATCTAATTAAATGATTGGATAAGATCCAATTGGATAAGATCCAACTGGATAGAGATCCCGTATGAACAGGATCTATTAAGGATAAGCTTCCTCCACCTCTATAAAAAGGAGGAACCTCCTGGTTCATAGGCTGAGAGCTTTTGATAGTTATCTTTCTATTCTCCTTAGTCTCCTCTCCTCCTCGGCTCCGGCAACCTTGTGGTGCACATGGAGAGAGATCCCGTGGTGATCTGAGGAGTGTCGTTGCTGCGTCCGCTACGTGGATTACCGCTAGAGAGGAGTATGCTAGTGCTATTTCATCCTCTTCATCATATCTGAAATTTTCAAGGATATACGATCTCCCCAGGTAATGCTTCTAACATGATATATATGGATTTTTTGGATTTATGATTTTTATGCACCAATCATCATACGATGGCCAAGTACATAACTATGGAAAATATGATCATGTTTTTGTTTTTTGCTATGCATGAGATATCGAATCTCCCAATTTCCCAACATTCTTGCCACTTCTCAGAGTCTATACTCATAATAGCCTCCTCATAGGTCTGAGGATCAATATCCTCAATATCCTCTTTTCTAAAATATCCCATAGATCTCTTAGGAGGATGGGATACTCTACCAACCCTACGTAAAGTTGGAACTTGTGTGCTAGGTTCTTGAACAGACTTTGGTTATGGAATGGTGCTTGAGCTAAGTTATCTAACCTCCCTTAACTCTATCATGCTTCCATTGTTTCTATTAAGAATGTGTTCCTTCTTAAGGAATACTATGCTAGTTATAGGTGCCCTACAAGCCAATCACATGAGTGATTGCACCTATAACACGCTGCGTCAATCTCTTTGCTTATGATTATTGGCATTATCTCACATTATCTAGATGTATATTGTGATGTCCCTGGATCTGTGCAATGGGAATCGGATCGTGATGAGATCACGATAATGAGATCGATTCACCTTTAAACACAGACCCTAAATTATCCTGGTCATAGGTTACTCGAGAAGGACATCGAGATAACCGGATAGACTGGTGTGCTATATACTCGTTCATATGATGGAGGTAGCTGGTCTCATAGCTACTCGTGTGGGGACACTAAGGGTACAGTGCAGGTGCTCATTGGAGAATGAGTTCACTGATTGATCCGCCTATGGAATGCTGGATGGTTATTGATACCTCACGTCAGACAGCGATTCCGTAGTCCCAGTAGTATATCTGGTCCTTAGACTTAAGACACCAAGGATGTCCTGTATGAGTACTCCACTCTTTGATACCGGACTTATAGGTTTGGAAAGCTCCATATCTAGTACAGCCGGTCATTGGGAGTGGTAGCCAACCTTACGAGGGCTATTGAGTATCAATAGAGGATCATCCGCTCTCGGTATCATGAGAGGAATATCCCATTATTCTTGCTCGAACAAATCCTTGGCTAAGGTCATTCAGATTGAGGGAGAAAGAGTTCTCCGGGAGAATCCGACAAGAGTAAGACTCGAGGAGAGACCGTATGGGCCTGACAGCACCATGCCCGGTATAGGGTTTCTGGGATATTAGATAGATGAGAGATTATAGATACATGGTAACTAAGGACAGATAGGTCCAAAGGATTAGAATCCCCTGTATCGTCTGGGGGTCGCGGCGTAGTGGCCTAGTACGTCCGCGGTCGATGAGTTGGGTGAATTATTATAGAGATAATAATTCACTATGTCAGAAGGAGTTCTGACAAGTATAACTCACGACCAGCTCGAAATTGGGCCTAGAGGGTCATACACATATGGTAGGTATTGCGACGAGTAGAGGTTCGGATATGAGATATCCGCTGAACCCCCTATCTTATTGGATATCCATTAAGCCCCTAAATTATTGGATCTTGAGATGAGATCCAATAATTGCTAATAAGAGATTATTGGGTAGAGGCCCACTAATCCAAGAGGCTTGGGTAATTGGATGGAGATCCAATACCCAATAGGGCAAAAGATCCATTATGGTTTTTTAGGGGGGGCCTCTATAAATAGGAGGGGACCAAAGCTCTATAGGCTGGGGGTTTCTTTTGGTAGCCACCTCCTATTCGCCTCTCCCCAAAGAGAGAGGGGCATCATTGTAATCCCTGCCGTGTGGATACCGCTAGAGAGGGGGACACTTGACTTTCTTCATCCACTCCCATAGATCTGCAGGAATTCAGGGATATATGATCTCCCTCGGTATCTTCTTTACATGTGCAGTTTTCGCGGATTTGTTTTTGACGCACCAATCTTCGCACGACGATGGAAACTTTCTATGGGAAATCTATGGTTTTGGTTTTTGTTCTTCCGCTGCACATGTGATGTCGCTCCCCCCATAACGGATTTCCCAACAATGGTATCAGAGCTAGATTGTTCGTGCGAAGATCGGATCTTAAACTGCATGTATTGTGTTTTAATCTGCTTTTGACGTCAAAATCGTTAACGCGAAGAGCGAGAAAGAGAAGCAACTGTTGCTCCCCGCTTGTGCAGCAACCGCAAGGCTGCTTGCGGCCTTGTTGCCTACAAAAGCGATGGCCGGCGGCTCACGCCAGGGCGCGCCGCCGCCGTGGGGCGCGGCACCAGGGCAGCTTTGCCGCTATGCTGCAAGATCGGGCGCCAAGCGCCACGGGCCAGCGCGCAGCAGGCGCCGGCGCTGGGCACCCGTGCCCGCGGGCTAGTGTTGTTGGGGCGCCGGTGGGTTGCCCACGGGTGCCAGCGAAGGCGCGCGCTGCGGGCACTACCCGTGGGTGGCGCTTACGCAGCGCCACCACCACCAAGCGGCGCGGCATGCGAACGCATCGCGCTTCGCTGCGCGCCGTGCTGCCCGCGACGCCGCAAGAATCGCTAGGTGGCGGCGGCGCTCCCTCGGGCGATGGCGGCGCCGCCTCCCCCATGGCAAGGGTGCCGCAAGCAAGGTGCGCCACACAGCCGCAACGTAGCGCCGCAAAGGGAGGGGAGTTAGGGTTTTCGGACAAAAAACGATTTTGCCCCTCGGAATTTCAGAAATTCTAGATTCTGTCTCCTTTGATAGAATTATCAAAATACCCTCGGAATTTGAGAAATTCCATTCTTTGTCCTCTTTGTCCGAATGACCAAAATACCCTTAGAAATTCAAAAAATTCCCTCTTTGTCCCTATTTTCAAAAAAGTAAATATTTTAATTAAATATTTTAATTAACTATTATTTTTTATCTAGTAGTCCTATAAAATAACATATACATGTGATGTATGATGTGGATAGATGGTCATGGATTTGTGATATGATGTGATGTGTGTACATGTGATTATTATTATTGGGGTCTGCGAGCCTCTATTTTTCTCGTTTATTGTCGGGCTTGCATGCTTGTAATTATGTTGTAATTATTAGAGGAGGCACAGTAGTAGCGTGACTCACGAGGCTGAGACAGACGATCCGACGCATGGAGATGCGTTGAGATGTCGACGGATCCGACGAAGCGAGATGGATGATCACAGGGCATAGAGATGCGCTGAAGTATACATAGATCTTAATGTGAGTGATTGGGCCCACTAGCTCAGGCCTGATCACATTAGGATATGGTCTATGATCATCTGGTGTGATTGCTCCTGTGATGTGTGATTAGTTATACACCTACTAGATATGTATATATATATTTGCATGCGATGTAGATATATATATTAAATATGTATGTGTGTGACACATTATGTTAGGAGACCAAATCAAAAATCTTCTCCATTAATAATATTAAGTCAGTAAACGTGAGGCAATTAGATTGACCCACGTGGCCTTCCATCGTTATAGCTAGGAGCCGATTCCCAGTGTAAGTTGAGTTGGTCGAGTCCCTCGAGACTCACCTATATCATGTCTCGCCATCTTATCTACGACATAGAGATGTCAGAGGTGACCTGAGGACATGGTATGCTTGGTCGAGTCCCTCGAGAGTATATCACCTAATCAGACTCATCTGGTAACGATGTTAATGACTTAACCAAACATCATGGTTGGTCGAGTCCCTCGAGGCCATGGTGGTTCGGAGGCCGAACAGGACAAGAATCATAAAGAGTTGTGATTGGCAAGAGTTGCCTACCTTTATGGGCTTAACGTGATTGGTCAAGTTCCTCGAGGTTACGTTAAGACGCCGATTGGATCCTGATCCCCACTAGAGATCCGCCGGGGGTCTCCGATTCACATACCGGAGGGTGTTATGTGTCTCATGAAAAATTAGTGGGAATACATTAAGATATAAGTCCTTATCTTAATTATTTAATTTCAGCAAAGTCTACATGTTATTTATTTCTACTACATCTTTTATTTCAGAAAAATGTCACTTTCAAATCCTTTACGTGGCATACTTGATGCCAACCGCCTCACTAGTCCAAATTATACGGATTGGCTTCGCAATTTGAGAATCATTCTCATGGTGGAGAAAATCGCATATGTCCTTGATACAGTGATCCCTACGCCCGACGAAGGGACAAGCGAGGATGAGATCGCTCGTTATGTGAAGTACTTAGATGATTCCACTCTCACTCAGTGTTACATGTTGGCTTCTATGACTATTGAGTTACAGAGACAGCATGAAAATATGGATGCTAATTCCATACTCCTATATCTCTACAAACTATTTGAGGAATAGGGAAGAACTCAACGTTATGAGATATCAAAGAGTCTTTTCCGTGCTAGGATGACTGAGGGGACACCAGTTCAGAACCATGTCCTTAAGATGATTGAGTGGATCGAAAAACTCATAAGTCTAGGAATGGTCCTAGAGGATAACCTGTGTATGGATCTTGTACTTCAGTCCCTACCAGATTCCTTTTCTTAATTCATAATGAATTTTAATATGAACAAACTTGAGATGAACCTCCTAGAGCTCCTCAATATGTTGAGAGAAGTAGAGAGCACCTTCAAGAAAGAGAAGCCGGTTCTCTACACTAGTGAGACCAGAAAGATAAGGAAGACTGAGAAGACCCTTAAGAAGGGCAAAGGAAAGGGCAAAATGGGTAAGGCAAAGGTTGCCAAGAAAGACCCAACAAAGGACAAAAGCCAGTGCTTCCACTGCGGCAAAGATGGCCACTGGAAGAGGAACTGCAAAGAGTACCTTGCAGAGAGGGCGAAACAGAAGCTTACAGAAGCTTCAGGTACATTCATGATTAGTCTCCATTTGTCAGAATCTTATGATAACACATTGGTATTGTATACCTGGAGTGCTTATCATATCTGCAATTCATTGCAGGTTCTGGTAGGGCCTAGGAGTTTGAACAGAGGTGAGATGGACCATAAGATGGGCAATGGAGCAATGGTTGCTACACTGGCTGTTGGCAAGGTCACCTTACATCTACCTGGTGGAGCTATTATTGCATTAGATGCATGCTATTATGTTTCTTCTATTATCAAAAACATTATTTCCATTTCATGTTTGACAGTTATTGGATATAAATTTGTTTTTGAGAACAATGGTTGTTCAATAATCTTAGATGATGAGATCATCACAAGAAGAACATTGCATAATGGCTTATATATGCTAGATACAACTCCACATATCATGAGTGTAAGTAAGTCTAAGAGAAAATGAGTAGTGGAGAACCAGACAGGAAAGAGTATTAAAACCCTTCGATATGATCAAGGAGATGAGTACTTGAGTACAAAGTTCACCCAGTTCCTCAAAGACTATGGGATATTATTCCAATGGACACCTCCTTATACACCACAGCTTAATAGTGTATCAGAAAGGAAGAATCGCACACTGTTAGACATGGTGTGTTCCATGATGTGTTTCGCTGACCTACCCATCTCATTCTGGGGATATGCCCTAGAGACCGCAGCTTACCTTTTGAATAGAATTCCAACTAAATCAGTGATGTCTACTCCATATGAGATATGGAATGGGAAGAAACTCGATCTTAAAGTTGTTAAGATTTGGGGCTACCCTGCCCACGTTAAGAGACACAACCCTGACAAGTTGGAATCTAGGATGGAACGGTGCAAGTTCGTGGGATACCCTAAAGAAACTTGTGGGTATTATTTCTATCACCCTGAGGACCGAAAAGTCTTTGTAGCCAAGAGAGTAGTGTTCCTTGAGAAGGAACACATTCTTGGTGGAGACAGTGGGAGCATGATAAGGTTGAGCGAGGTTGGAGAACCTAACTCAAGCACCATTCCACAGCTAGAGTCTGTTCAGATACTTAACACACAAGTTTCAACTTTATGTAGGTCTGATAGAGTATCCCATCCTTCTGAGAGATATGTGGGACATATCAGAAGAGAGGATGTTGAGGATATTGATCCTTAGACCTACGAGGAGGCTATTATGAGCATAGACTCCAGGAAATGGCAAGAAACCATGAATTCAGAAATGGATTCCATGTACTCCAACAAGGTTTGGAACCTAGTTGATGCACCCGAGGGTATTGTACCCATTGGTTGTAAGTGGATCTTTAAAAAGAAGATTGGAGTAGATGGAAAGGTAGAGAGACCTATAAAACAAGGCTAGTTGCTAAGGGGTATCGTCAAAGGCAAGGTGTTGACTATGACGAAACTTTCTCACTTGTAGCCATGCTAAAATCCATTCGAATTCTATTGGCTATTGCAGCACATTATGATTATGAGATCTGGCAAATGGACGTCAAAACCGCATTCCGCAATAGTAACATCAATGAGGAGGTGTATATGATACAGCCTGAGGGATTTGTGTCCATGGATAACCCAGATAAGGTGTGCAAGTTGCTTAGGTCCATTTATGGATTGAAGCAAGCTTCCTGAAGTTGGAACATAAGATTTGATGAGGCGATCAGATCTTATGACTTCGTTAGGAACGAAGATGAACCTTGTGTGTATAGGAAATTAAGTGGGAGCACTATCACCTTTTTGGTATTATATGTGGATGACATCCTGATTATTAAGAATGATGTAGGAATGCTCTCCACAGTAAAGACTTGGCTATCTAGGCACTTCTCCATGAAGGACTTAAGGGAAGCATCCTACATATTGGGGATATGGATCTATAGAGATAGATCCAAGAGGATGCTTGGCTTGTCCTAGTCCAAGTACATAGACACCATTGTCAAAAGGTTTGGCATAGAAAATTCCAAGAGAGGTCTCATGCCAATGAGACATGGAATATCACTTTCTAAGAGTATGTTCCCAAAGACTCCTGAAGAAAGGGCACACATGGATATGATACCATATGCATCAGTGATAGGATCTATCATGTATACTATACTATGTACCAGGCCTGATATAACGCATGCTCTGAGTGTCACGAGCAGATATCAGGTAGATCTAGGCTTGGAGCATTGGAAAGCAGTAAAATATATCCTTAAGTACTTGAGAAGGACTAAGAATCTTTTACTAGTATATGGAGGTAGTAGCCTCAAGATTGAGGGCTACACGGACTCGAGCTTCCAGTCCGATGTCGATGATAGCAAGTCTAATTCAGGGTATGTGTTCACCTTGAATAGAGAAGCAGTATGCTGGAAGAGTTCCAAGCAAGACACTACTGTTGACTCGACCACAGAAGCGGAATACATTGCTGTGATAGAGGCAGCAAAGGAGGGAGTCTGGATGAAGAAGTTCATCCCAGATCTAGGAGTCATCCTGAGTAGCGAGGAGCTGATTCCTTTATATTACGATAAATATGGGACGATTACTCAAATAAGGGAACCCGGGTCTCATCAGAAGTGTTCTGAGGAGGTTCCAACTCATTAGAGAGATCATGGCCCGAAGAGATGTAGTAATGGAAAGAGTTCCATCCGAAGATAACATTACAGATCCACTAACAAAGCCATTAACTCAGAATGTCTTTGAGCGTCATAAAGGTTTGATGGGGATCAAACATATTGGTGATTATCTTTAGGTCAAGTGGGAGATTGTTAGTTATAGGTGCCCTACAAGCCAATCACATGAGTGATTGCACCTGTAACACGCTGCGTCAATCTCTTTGCTTATGATTATTGGCATTATCTCACATTATCTAGATGTATATTGTGATGTCCCTGGATCTGTGCAATGGGAATCGGATCGTGATGAGATTACGATAATGAGATCGATTCACCTTTAAACACAGACTCTAAATTATCCTGGTCATAGGTTACTCGAGAAGGACATCGAGATAATCGGATAGACTAGTGTGCTGTATACCCGTTCATATGATGGAGGTAGCTGGTCTCATAGCTACTCGTGTGGGACACTAAGGGTACAGTGCAGGTGCTCATTGGAGAATGAGTTCACTGATTGATCCGCCTATGGAATGCTGGATGGTTATTGATACCTCATGTCAGACAGCGATTCCGTAGTCCTAGTAATGTATCTGGTCCTTAGACTTGAGACACCAAGGATGTCCTGTATGAGTACTCCACTCTTTGATACCGGACTTATAGGTTTGGAAAGCTCCATATCTAGTACAGCCGGTCATTGAGAGTGGTAGCCAACCTTACGAGGTCTATTGAGTGTCAATAGAGGATCATCCGCTCTTGGTATCATGAGAGGAATATTTCATATGTTCTTGCTTAAACAAATCCTTTGCCAAGGTCATTCGGATTGAGAGAGAAAGAGTTTTCTAGGAGAATCCGACAAGAGTAAGACTCGAGGAGAGACCGTATGGGCCTGACAGCACCATGCCCGGTATAGGGTCTCTGGGATATTAGATGGATGAGAGATTATATACATGGTAACTGAGGACAGATAGGTCCAAAGGATTGGATTCCCCTATATCGTCTGGGGGCCGCGACGTAGTGGCCTAGTACATCCGCGGTCGATGAGTTGGGTGAATTATTATAGAGATAATAATTCACTATGTCAGAAGGAGTTCTGACAAGTATAACTCATGGCTAGCTCGATATTGGGCCTAGAGGGTCACACACTTATGGTAGGTATTGTGACGAGTAGAGGTTCGGATATGAGATATCCGCTAAACCCCCTATCTTATTGGATATCCATTAAGCCCCTGAATTATTAGATCCTGAGATGAGATCCAATAATTGCTAATAAGAGATTATTGGGTAGAGGCCCACTAATCCAAGAGGCTTGGGTAATTGGATGGAGATCCAATACCCAATAGGGCAAAAGATCCATTAGGGTTTTTTAGGGGGGGCCTTTATAAATAGGAGGGGACCAAAGCTCTATAGGCTGGGGGTTTCTTTTGGTAGCCACCTCCTATTCGCCTCTCCCCAAAGAGAGAGGTGCATCGTCGTAATCCCTGCCGTATGGATACCGCTAGAGAGGAGGACACTTGACTTCCTTCATCCTCTCCCACAGATCTGCAGGAATTCAGGGATATACGATCTCCCTAGGTATCTTCTTTACATGTGCAGTTTTCGCGAATTTGTTTTTGATGCACCGATCTTTGCACGACGATGAAAACTTTCTATGGGAAATCTGGGGTTTTGTTTTCTGTTCTTCCGCTATGCATGTGATGTCGCTCCCCCCATGACGGATTTCCTAACATACTACTCTCTTGGCTATAAAGACCTTTTGGTCCTCAAAGTGATAGAAATAATGCCCACAAGTTTCCTTGGGGGTATCCCACGAACTTGAACCATTCCATCATAGATTCTAACTTATTAGGGTTGTGTCTCTTGATGTGGGCTAGGCAGCCCCATATCTTAATAACCTTAATATTGATATTCTTTCCTTTCTATATCTCATATGGAGTAGACACCACTGACTTAGTTGGAATTCTATTTAGAAAGTAAGCTATGGTCTCTAGGGCATATCCCCAGAATGAGATGGTAGGTCGACGAAACTCATCATAAATCATAAAATGTCTAATAGTATGTGATTCCTCCTTTCTAATACACCATTGAGTTGTGGTGTATAAGGAGGTGTCCACTTGGATAAAATCACATGGTCTTTGAAGAACTAGGTGAACTTTGTACTCAAGTACTCACCTCATCGATCTGATCGAAGGGTTTTAATACTCTTTCCAATCTGGTTCTCCACTTCATTCTTATATTCTCTAAATTTCTCGAAGGCCTTAGACTTGTACTTCATTAAGTACATATATCCATATCTTGAGAAATCATTAGTGAAAGTAATGAAGTAGGAGTAACCACTTATAACATGAGTTGACATTGGACCACATACATCACTATGTATGAGTTCCAACAACTTAGTGGCTCTCTCTCCAGTTCCACTAAATGGAGAGTTGGTCATCTTTTCATAAAGGTAAGGTTCACAAGTCGCATATGACTCATAGTCGAATGGATCTAGATATCCATCCTTTAGCAACTTTTGAATCCTTCCCTCATGGACGTGACCTAGCTTACAATGCCACAAATATGCACTGTTCACCTCTTCTCATTTTCTCTTAGACCCACTTACACTCATGATGTGTGGAGTTGTGTCTCGCTTAAATAAATTATTATACAACATTTCTCTCGTGATGATCTCATAATCTAATGATATTGAACAATCATTGTTCTGAAAAGCTAATTTATATCCACTAACTATCAAACATGAAATGGAAATAATAGTTTTGATAATAGAAAGAGTATAATAGCATGCATCTAATGCAATAATAGCTCCACCAGGCAGATGTAGGGTGACCTCACCAACAGCCATTGCAGTAACTTTTACTTCATTACCCATCTTGAGGTCCATCTCACATCCCTTCAATCTCCTAGGTCCTGTCAAAACCTGCAACGAATTACAGTGTGATAAGCACTCCCGGTATCCAGTACCCATGTGTTATAATAAGATTATGACAAATGGAGACTGATCATGAATATACTTGAAGCTTCTCAAAGCTTCTATTTCACCCTCTTTGCAAGGTACTCTTTGCAGTTTCTCTTTCAGTGCCCATCTTTACCGTAATGGAAGCATTGGCCTTTGTCCTTTGCTAGGTCTTTCTTGGCAACCTTTGCCTTACCTGGTTTATTCTTGCCTTTGTCCTTCTTAAGGGACATCTCAGCCTTCCTTTTCTTTCTGGTCTCACCAGCATAGAGAATTGGATTCTTTTTCTTGATGGTGCTCTCTACTTCTCTCAACATATTGAGGAGCTCTAGGAGGGTCACCTTAAGCATGTTTATATTGAAATTCACTATGAACTAAGAAAAGGAATCTGGTAGGGACTAAAGTACAAGATCTATATATAGGTTATCCTCTAGGACCATTCCTAGACCTATGAGTTTCTCTATCCACTCAATCATCTTAAGGACTTGGTTTTGAACTAGTGTCCCCTCAATCATCCTGGCACGAAAGAGACTCTTCGATAATTCATATCGCTGAGTTCTTCCTTGTTCCTCAAACAGTTTGCGGAGATGCAAGAGTATGGAATT
Organism: Musa beccarii; assembly: GCA_024322285.1. Classification (NCBI taxonomy): domain Eukaryota; kingdom Viridiplantae; phylum Streptophyta; class Magnoliopsida; order Zingiberales; family Musaceae; genus Musa; species Musa beccarii. The sequence goes on along the minus strand of CM044395.1, from coordinate 24,873,244 downwards.
GACATCCATGCTATTTCTATAACTTAGGAGTCATAAAGGCCAACATATAATACTGAGCAAGAGTGGAATCATCTATATACTTCACATAGCGAGCGATTTCATCCTCGCTTACCCCTTCATTGGGTGTAGAGATCACTGTACCAAGGACGTATGTGATTTTCTCCACCATGAGAATGATTCTTAGATTGCAAAGCTAATCTATATAATTTGGACCAGTGAGGCAATTGGCATCAAGTATGTCATGTAAAGTATTTGAAAATGATATTTTTTTTGAAATTAAAGATGTAGTAGAAATAAATAACATGCAAAATTTATAAATTTAAACAATTAAGATAATAACTTCTATCTTAATCTACTCTCACTAATTTTTTATGAAACACACAATTCCCTCCTGTATGTGAATCAGAGACCCCCCGACAGATCTATAGTGGGGATCAGGATCCAATCAGCATCTTAACGTAACATCGAGGGACTCGACCAATCACATTAAGCCCGTAAAAGTAGGTAACTTTTGCCAATCACAACTCTTTGTGATTCCCATTCTGTTCAACCTTCAAACCATCATGGCCTCGGGGGACTCAACCAACCATGATATTCAGTTAAGTCATCACCATCGTTATAAGATGAGTCTGATTTGATGATATACCCTTGAGGGACTCGACCAAGCATACCATGTCCTAAGATTACCGGTGACATCTCTATGTCATAGATAAGATAACGAATCACGATATAGGTGAGTCTCGAGGTACTTGACCAACTCAACCTATACCGAAAATCGATTCCTACTTATAACGATGGAAGTCCATGTGGGTCAATCTAATTGCCTCATGTTTACTAACTTAATATTATTAATAAAGGGGATTTTTTATTTGGTCTCCTAATATGATGTGTCACACACATATATATTTAATATATATCTACATCATATGCAAATATATATGTATCTAGTAGGTGTATATATAATCACACATCACATGAGCAATCACACTAGGTAATCATGAACCACATCATAATGTAATCAAGCCCGAGCTAGTGGGCTCAATCACTCACATCAAGATCTATGTGTGCAATGTTACATCTCTATGCTCTGTGATCATCTATCTCGTCCTCGTCGGTTTTGTCGGCATTTCGACACATCTCCATACGTCGCGATCATCCATTTCATCCTCTTGGGTCCCGCTATTGCTTCCATGCTCCTACTATGCCTCCTTATGTAATTATAACTTAATTACAAGCACGTAGGCTTGACAATAAACAAGCAAAAAATGGAGGCTTGTAGGCTTCAATAATAATAATAATCACATGTACACACACATCACACGGTCCATGATCATCCGTCCACATCATACATCACATGTACACATTATCATCATGTAGGACTACTAGATCATAATAATTATAATTAATTAAATTATTTAATTAATTACTTTGCTGTCCTCTGGGGTTACCCTACCATAGGGTATCGTCATATGGAAAGAAGTCCCTTATGTGGCTAGGAATCTCAGCCACTAAGAACTCCCTCGTGGCCAGGAATCCTAGGCTACAGGGCTGCCTTGTATGGCTGAGAAACCCTAGCCATCAAGGAGTCCCTTGTAGCCAAGAAACCCTGGCTACAGGGCAGCCTTGGGCGGCCAAGAAACCTGGCCGCCAGCTTGCCCCATGTGGCCAAGAGTCTTGGCCACTAGGGCAACCCATACGGCTAGGAAACCCTACCCACCAGGGGTTCCCCTTGTAGCCAGGAAACTTGGCTACAGGGGCTGCCATGTAGCAGGTTGAGAGCAGCCTTACTGCTCTCATTCCTGCTCTTTTTGGCTAGTCTAAGAGCAGCAAGAAAGGCTCTCAGCCAAGGTTGTAAGCAGCCTTTGGCCAATCAAAAGAGGTAGCAACCATTGCTGCCCTTTCTTCCTCTTTTGTGCCAATATATTTGATATCAAAAGCCCTTTGTAAAACACATTATATCAAAGAAATAAATTACAACATAGATTTGATATTTATAATAAAAAATTGCTACAAACGCACAAAACGATTCTTACGCGATTGAATATAACACACGTAGTTTAAAAGCTAATCTTTTGCATGAGCAACCTGGCTCTGATACCACTGTTGGGAAATCTACAATGACATCATATGTGTAGCAGAAGAGCAAAAATAAAAATAATAGATTTCTTGTAGAAAAAGAGGTTCTTATTATCATGCAAAAGTTGGTGCGCAAAAACTCACGAAACTGAAAAACTATGCATAAGAAAATTATCTAGGGAGATCGTATATCCTTGAATTCCTATAGATCTATAAGACTAGATGATAAAGGAGTTCAAATGTCCTCCTCTCTAGCGATAATCGACATAGCAGGGGTTGCGATGACGCTCCTCAAATTGCTACCCAAATCTCCTCGCAGCGCACACTACGTGATTAAGAAGGGGCTGGCCCTTTTTGCTGTCCACATGCCCCAAACTAGGGCTGTTGGCTAAGGAGGAGAGGGGGAGGAGAATAGAAGGTGGCTACAAAAAAAAACCCTAGCCTATGGGCATTTGGTTCCCTCCTATTTATAGAGGTCCCTTGTCAACTTAACCCTAATGGATCTTGCCCCATTAGGTATTGGATCTCCATCCAATTACCCAAGCCTTTTGGATTAGTGGGTCTCTACCCAATAATCTCTTATTAGCCCTTGTTGGATCTCATCCTAGGATCCAATAATTTAAAGGCTTAATAGATATCCAATATGATAGAGGCTCTAGCGGATGTCTTATATCCAAACCTTTGCTCGTCCCTACACTTGCTTTATTTGTATGATCCTCTAAGCTTAATATTGAGCTAGCTGTGAGTCATACTTATTAGAACTCCTTTTGACTTAGTGAATTATTATTTTTATAATAATTCACTCGACTCATCGATTGCAGACATGCTAGGCTACTATGCCGTAGTCTCAAGATGATATAGGGGAATTCAATCCTTTGGATATATCTATTCTCAATTACCATCGAGCTATAGTCCCTCATCCATCTAATATCCCAAAGACCCTATATCGAGCATGGTGCTATCAGGCCCATATGGTCTCTCCTTGAATATCACTCTAATTGGTTCTCTCGGAGAAATCTTTCTCTCCCAATCCGAATAATCTTGGCTAAGGATTTATTTAAACAAGAACATATGGGATATTCCTCTCATGATACCGAGAGCAGATGATCCTCTATTGATACTCAATAGCCCTCGTAAGGTTGGCTACCACTCCCAATGACCGGCTGTACTAGATTTGGAGCTTCCAAACCTATAAGTCTAGTATCAAAGAGTGGAGTACTCATACAAGACATCCTTAGTATTTCAAGTCTAAGGACTAGATACACTACTAGGACTACGAAATCGCTATCTGAGAATAAGGTATCATCTACCATCTATCATTCCATGGGCGGATCAATTAGTGAACTCATTCTCTAATGAGCACGTGTATTATATCCTTAGTGTCCTTACATAAGCAGCTATGAGATCAGTCGCCTTCATCATATGGATTGGTATATAGCACACCAATCTGTTCGGTTATCTCGATGTCCTTCTCGAGTAACCTATGACAAGGATTACTTAGGATCTGTGTTTAAAAGTAAATATGTTTCATTATCATAATCTTATTACGATCCGACTCCCATTGCATAGATCCATGGACATCACAATATATGCAACACGCAAGATTAAGTGATAAAATACCAAATAATAATAAGAAAAAAGAATGCATATCAAGTCACACATACCACCACTCATGTGATTGGCTTGTAGGGCACTTATGACTAGCAATTTCAAAAGCGAATGTCCCCAAGTGAAAAAGAAACAACCGAAGAAGAAAGCGCTTAAAGCAACATAGGATGATTCGAGTGGCTCCGAAGACGAAGAACAAAGCAACAAGGAGATCGCTAACTATGTGCTAATGGCTATCGGAGATGAGGTAAATAGTTCATTAGATGCAAATTTATCTTTCGATGAGCTTCTAAGTGTGTTTCATGATTTATTCGATGAATGTAGATTAATTAGTAAAAAACATAATTCATTAAAAAAGGAGCATGCCCTTTTAACTAGCGAATTTGAAAAACATAAGCATAACACTCCTTCATTGCCTCTATACACTAAGTATGAACACTTAGAGGCACTTGAGAATGAAAACTTGCTACTTAAAAAAACTCTTAAAAAGTTTAAGGTTAGTGGCAAGTCCTTGAATATGATCCTTGCCAATAAAGGTCATGTTCATAGAACAAGTGGAATTAGATTTGTGAGTAGCTCTCACCGAAATCCAACCACCTTTGTTAGAGGCCCTACCTTGCATGTATCACCTCACACTAAATGAAACTTTTATTGCAAACCCAAATATTTTGCTTATAAATATCCATTTAGGAAATATAGTCCACATAAATTGATTTAGGTTCCTAAAGGAACCAGAAAAAACTCTATCCAAAATGATAAGTTAAGTATATTAATTTTTAAGGCACCCAAGGTCAAATGGGCACCTAAAAATCATCCATTTTTTAGACATGTTCACCATTACAAGCTAGGAGCAAGAGATAGTACCTTGACAGTAGATGCTTAAGGCATATGACCAGAGATCCAACTCAATTCTCTAAGCTCACTAGCTAAGACGAAAAGTATGTCACCTTCTGAGACAACAACGAGGGTAAAATCATTGATAAAGGAACCATAGGTAACAAATCAAACTTTTTTATTGAAGATGTATTGTTGGTAGATGACTTAAAGCATAATCTTTTAAGTATTAGTCAATTATGTGATAAAGGATATATCATAAAATTTAAATCCAATGCTTGTATTATTGAAAAACCATACAAAAACACATCTATGATTATCCTAAAACAAAATAATATATACATTATTAACATTGATGATCTTTGTAATGAAATATGCTTTTTAGTTTTAAACGATAATACTTGGCTTTGGCATAGGAGATTAGGTCATGCTAGCATGAAACTAATTTCTTAAATCTCATCTAGAGAACTTGTAAGAGGTATTCATAACATTAAGTTTGTCAAAGACAAAGTGTGTGATACATGTCAACTAGGAAAACAAATAAAAAGTAGTTTCAAATCAAAGAATCAAATAAGCACTTCTATACCATTGCAATTGATCCACATGGATTCGTTTGGACTAATTGATACAATAAGCCTAAGAGATAGCAAGTACACCTTTGTAATTGTAGATGATTATAGTAGATACACTTGGATGTACTTCTTGGTACACAAAAGTGATTGCTTTAAGTGTTTTTTGAAGTTTTATAAACTTGTTCAAAATGAAAAAGGCTTTATGATTTCATTGATTCGGAGTGATCATAGTGGTGAATTTCAAAACTATGATTTTCAAAACTTTTATGAATGTAATGGATACAACCATAATTTCTCTACTCCGAAAAATCCTTAATAAAATAGAGTAGTAGAAAGAAAAAATAGGAGTTTATAAGAAATGGCAAGAATTATGTTGAACGAACATAGCCTATCCAAATATTTTTGGGCCGAAGCCGTTAATACGACATGCTATATCATGAATAGGGTTCTAGTAAGACCATTATTTCCAAAACTCCTTATGAATTATAGAATAACAAAAAACCCAATGTTTCATACTTTAAAGTTTTCAGTTGTAAATATTTTATCTTGAATGAAAAAGATGCCTTAGGAAAGTTTGATGCAAAATCCGATGAAGGCATTTTTTTTCTTGGTTATTCTTTAATTTCAAAAGCCTTTTGTGTCTTTAATAAAAGAACTTTGGTTATAGGAGAATCTATTCATGTTGTCTTTAATGAAGTTTTCGAATTTAAGAAAACTGATTTTGATGATGATCTTGATTTTATTGATTTAAATTTAAATAAAACCTCTCCTCCCACTAGCAACTTGGATTCATTTTCTTCTGAAACATCCTTACTTGAGGAATGGAAGTATGTAGATGCTCATCCTAAGGAGCTAATTATAGGAGACACATCAAAGGGATGTTCAAACTCATTCTTCTTTTAAAAATTTTTGCGTCAACATTGCTTTTCGTTCTTAAATTGAACTTAAATGCATTTACGAGGACTTGAAAGATGATTCATGGGTTATCATAATACAAGAAGATTTGAATCAATATGAGAGAAATGAGATATGGAAGCTTATTCCTAGACCTAGTGACTATTTAGTTATTGGTACTAAATAGGTCTTTAGAAACAAGCAAGATGAATTTGGTATCATAGTTAGAAATAAGGTTAGATTAGTGGCCAAAGGTTTCAACCAAGATGAAGGTATAGATTATGAAGAAACTTTCACTCTTGTGGCAAGATTAGAAGCCATAAGGATACTCCTTGCCAATGCTTATAGTAATAATTTTAAGTTATTTCAAATGAATATTAAAAGTATTTTTTTAAATAATTTTATTTCTGAAGAAGTGTATGTTGAACAACTGCTCGGATTTGAGAACTCTCTTTTTCTAATCATGTATTTAAGTTAACTAAGGCTCTCTATGGATTAAAACAAGCCCCAAGGGCTTGGTATGAGATGTTGAATCTCGGATTTTGATGATGAAACTAAATGATTGTGTTTTATGATCTAACTGTATATTGAGTTACGTAGGTCTACTATCGATCAGGATTAGACAGTTGACGCTGGAGGAATTGACGTTGTACTAGGTGATCACGTTAGGATATTGGATGTCGAGCCGGAGATTTAGTCGACAATCGGCAGAAGGCTTCGGACGTCGGGCATTGGGCCAAGAAGAGCGGAGTTGCACCATGGATATCGGGGTTACGGAGGTCAACTGCCGATTGGGCAACAAGCCGTAAGAGATGACGATGTGTCGAAGAATCGGATGAAGCGCCGACCAATGACGTGTCGGGTAACTGAATGTCAATTTGCGTTGTAATAATTATCTAGATCGAAGTAGAGTTTTTATTTTCGTGTGTGCAGGATTAACTACGATGATGATGAAGATATAAAGCAAATCAAAGTGCCAAAAGATAAGTGTGATGGATCGTTGGGAGTTCGATGGAAGTCCGAAGATTCGTTGGGAGTGTTGTTGGAACCGGCCGAGAACGAGTAGAGAGCTTGCCGAAGGATTTTTGGAAGTTTGTCGGAAGGTTCATCGGAAGTTCACGGAGCTTGCCAAGAAAGATCGGAGCTTGCCAATGAAGCTTGTTGGAACTTGCCAAGATTATCGTGAAGTCCGGGAGCTTGCCGGGAGTCCACAGAATGGTTTCCGAGGGTTTGTCGAAAGACTACCGGAAGTTCGCTGAAACTCGCCAAAAGAAGTCTTGTCTTGTGGACTTTGTAATAGCTTAGAAAATGTCTTTAAAATTCATAGTTAGTATGTAATTTGGTTTAGGATTAGGTGTTAATCCTATAAACCAACTTTGGACCAATTCAGACATCATTTGAACTAGTTTGGGCCGAGTTTTCGGCCCAAACCAGTGTGCTAAAATGACCTGGGCGATTGAACCGCCCAACACCAGAATCCATGGGCGGTTGTACTGCCCTATATACTATCAATCTGACGACTGATAAGTGGTTGAACCACCACTGACAGGTGGTTGAATCGCCAGCACCAGGAAACCCAAACAGAATTCAAATTTGGAGCTCAAATTTGAATCCTCTTGGGGTCTATAAATACCCCTCCTTTCTCAGCAGAAAGTGCACCCTTTTGAGAGTTAGAAATTGAGCAAAAGCTTTGGCAAAGTCTTGTTTTCAATAGCTAGTGTTCACCTCCCTCTTTCTTTTTGAAAAATCTGTAAGAGTGTGAACTTCTTGTAAAAGGGTTGTAAGAGGGGTATTTGGTCCTTCCCTTTTAAAAGGATTTGTTAATGGAAGTTGGGAGCTTCATCGGAGAAGGCTTCGGAAGTGTATGTAGGTCACTTGACCGAACCACTATACATCGTCGCGTTCTTGAATGTGTGAGTGTTTAAATTTTTGAATCATTTCTTTACTTATTTGTAAATCATTTAGTTTTTCCTCTCCTTTACTCAAGCAACTTCAACTAAGTCATCTTTTGTCGAATTAAAATTTTCATACAAACTAGCTATTTACGAAATCGGTTTCAAACTTATGAATTTTAATCCGCTGCACTAATTCACCCTCTCCCCCCCCTCTTAGTGCCTCTCTGATCCTAACAATTGGTATCAGAGCCATGTTATTTCTCATTCAGATTTACACCAGTAAGAAATGACTCTTCATGGCCTTCAAAAGGGTTTTTCGATTTTTCATCCATCGTTCTTTAACGGATCGGACTACACATATTGGAAAACTCGAATGTGAGTTTCTTGCTTTCTATGGATTTGGATTTATGGAACGTCGTTGAAAATGGATTTCAACTTTCCTCTAAATGGACGAACGAATGGTCGGATTTGGAGAAAAGATTGTTTTCTTTAAATGCAAAGGCTATGAATGTCTTATTTTGTGCTTTAGACAAAAATGAGTTTAATCGGATTTCTACATGCGAAACGGCTTTTGACATTTGACGAACTCTTGAAATCTCGCACGAGAGAACTAGTAGAGTTAAAGACTCGAAAGTAAACCTCTTATTGTATGATTTTGAGCTCTTCCGAATGACACCAAGCGAAACTATCGACGATATGTACACCCGCTTCACGGATATCGTCAATAGCTTGAAAAGTCTTGGTAAAAGTTTTTCAAACTTTGAACTCACTAATAAGATCTTAAGATCCCTTCCAAAAAGATGGGATCCTAAAATAATGACGATACAAACAACTAAAGATTTAAATGATTATTCTATTGAAGAACTCATTGGATCCTTAATGACATATGAAATGAGTTTTTTGGAACATATTAAACATGATGAACACATGAACCACCTTCCAAAGAACAAGAAGGATTTGGAACTTCGAATAAGAGAATGCCACTTGAGTGATGACTCAAGTGATGAGGATAATGAGAACTTTGAACTTCGAACACTAAATCTTAATAAGTTCATTAAACGAAAATCTAAAATCAATAATGAACTTGAACTGAGAATGAGACCAAAGAAGAAGAAGGCTTACAAAGAATAATCAAGTAAAGAAGAGGCGAAATAGGCTTTGACGGTTTTCGACATTGAGATAAGAAACTCACCCGAAATGCTTTTACCTTACTTTGAAATTACATGATGCTTTCCATGATTGCTTAACTTAGTTAGTAGGAATTTTTTTTCATGCTTTTCTTATGTTTTTGGAAATTAAAAAATGTTTTAAAAAAATTATACTATGTTTTCCTTCTAGTATTTTTTGAAAAATAAAAATTATGAATGATGATTGCTTAGTTTATGATTTCCATATCATATGTTGATGCATGGTTTAATACAAAAATTAATTAGCATGATTATGATTGTGTATGTATCTTGATGTTTTATATTGTTCTTCGATTTAAACAATCTTTAAACTTTTGTATCATGCTTAATGAGGAATTGAAATAATGAATATTAAAATCCTATATTTTGGAATAATGTGTTTTTGGACTTGATGGTTTTCATGACAAAAATTATTTTTTTAGATTTATAAAATGATGCATGATTTTAGCAAAAATTTGAGTATTGATCATCTTGTTAATAACTAATGAAAGAAAGAATTAAAATGATTTTGATGATGTTTTCATTTTTAAATATGATGCATGACATTTTCATATGAAAATTTTGAACATTCTTATGAAAGGTCAAATCACTTAAATTGAAACTCATAAAGATGAGAAAATACACTATCATGATGCTTTATGTGTAATTCTTTTGATCTTAATGAGTTTAATGACAAACTTGTATTTTGAATTTATACAATGATGGCTTCCGTATAAATATTTGAACATACCTTATGAAATCATCATTGATAATAATGAAATGAAAATATTAAAAGTTTGTTGTCATGCTTAATGATTTTATAATATCATGAAAAATTGAAGTTGTTATATCTTAATGACAAACTCATGTTTTGGTTTTAAAATTTGACACTCATCTTTTGAAACATGAGTACACTTATAACAAACAACTTAAAATGAAACACATTATCATGTTAAATTAAATCTCATGTCTTGAAATAATGTGTTATATTTTTGTCTTGACAATTTTTATGATAAAGTTTATCTTTCGGTTTTGATGAATCCATGTGAATCTTTTGAATCAAATCTTTTGGAAAATGCCACATGCTTAATGTGATTCGATTTAATGACAATTTGTCTTTTCATCTTTAATGTTGACATTTGTTTTTATTAAGGGCAAAAGCATGGTTATGAGAAGTAAATCACATATAAAAATGAAATGTATTTCTCTATCTAAATCATATCAATTTTTCTATAGGAAATTCATGAATCCATGCTTGTCATGTATTAATTTATTGAATGTGATTTTTGAGGATGATTTTAGATTTGAAAATTGCTTGATTCGTATTTACGACATAAGATACATTTTAAATATGAATCATGCTTCAATCATGTTATTCATTTTGTTCTCCTATATTTCCTTTTTATTTACTAAAGAGGAAAACCTATCAAATGAATCATGAATGAATCACTTATTGATATATCTTTTTGAAATATCTTTTATAATGTGATGTTGATAACTTGAGATATCTTTTGGAATCCATATCATGAGATTTAGCCTTTATGTCTTAAACGTTCATGCTTGTTTCTATTCGACATAAAAAAGAGACAAAGACATGTTCATACGAAATCAATGCAAATCACTAAAAGAGAAATGTATGTTTCTTGAACATCTCTCTTTCTCTAAGTTTTGGATTTTTCAAATAAAAGACAAGTGATAAATTCATTTATGATATTTTGTAAATCACTTGAATTATGAATGAGATTTTGATGATATGGTAATGACTTTATTCATGTTATGAATCTCAAAAATGATAATTTAATTATGAGTCTTGAGTTGATGAATTGAACTTGAATGATTTTTCTTTTAATGATTCTTGAATCTTTTGGAATTATGACTTGTTAAGACATATTTAATGCTTGAATCAAGTTCTAAAAGATTTCACTTTGCTATAAAATTTTTTTATTGAAATCATGATCTTGACAATTATAACTTGAAGTTCTTTATAAATCAAGATCGTTTACCATGTTCCTTCCATTTTATCAAAAGACAATTTTTTAAATGAAATGTAACTTGTCTTTTGATTTCTCGGAATTCAATACTTGAATTTTTATGAATTCGTGTCATGATTCTTATGAAATGTGATCTTGATAAAAATTCATATGTATGAATCAAGATCTTGTGTTTGATCGCCTAAGACTTCCATTTGTTATTTCCTAAAAAGGAGACTTGTCAAAATGATTCATGAACCTTTTGATTTATGACTTTTGGATTCATGACTCAAGATTGAAGATTGAAACATTATATGCTAAAATTGATTTTTTTTTATTGTTTCAATACTTTCTTGAATGCCTTATGTGATGATTGAAAATTTAATGAAAAAGAAATGTGCTTAATGTTTGAATCATTGATTTATTCTTTTATCATGGCTTAAAAATGAATGAAAAGAAAATATGTTAGCACTTATAATCATGACTTGATCCTTGATATTGATATGCTTTTATATATCATGATTCTTGGTTGTATGACATTTATCTTGAATTGAAAATTGATACATTTATCTAGATCTTACTAAAAGGAAAGTTATGAATTATGAATGATATCTTTTGGTTTTGATCCTTGTTGAATTTACATATTGATATCCTTCATGACATGATTTCTTTGCATTGTTGTCTTGTATGCATCATGTGATAATTGATATATTGACGCAAATTTATAATTGATCATTGGTTTCTCTCTTCTTTTCGATAATGATAAAGGGGGAGTTAAATTGCTAGCTTGTGCATCAAAAGAGAAAATTTTGCTAGCTTAAATATTGAGAAGCAAAAAGTTGCTATCTCATGAGAGGCAAAAATCTTGCTTAACTTCACTTTTTCAACAAAATTGCTTGCATCTTTGTTACAAATTATTGTTGAATCTTATGCAAGATTATTTGAAGTATTAATCCTCCCTTTCTTTTTTGACATTGATAAAGGGGGAGAAGGATATTGCTAGTTTACACCTTAAATGAAAATTTTGCTTGCTCATTCAAGAGAAAGTTAATTGCTAGCTTGGATATCACAAGAGAAAGTGGCAAACATAGCAAGCTATAAATTGCAAAAAGGCAAAACTTCCACTTCTCAAAATGAGAAGAAAGAAATTGTAAAGTTATATATATTTTTTTAACTCATGAGCTTGCATGGTTAAAATGTTATAAATTTTACAAAAATTACTAGCTCATTGCAAAAAGTTGATAGCTTGCAAAGGAGAAACTTAAGAAATGAAAGGAAGCTAGCTTGCATATCGCAAAGTATGTTAACTTGCTTATCATTATTGATTGCTTGCTTATCATCTTTTTCCCTCATATCATGGTTTTTGACTCCCTTGAATTCATGGCCTAATATGTTGAAAATTCATATTGCAAATTTGTTATTTTGTCATGATTAAAGCATTGATGTAAAAGACTATTTGTACTCCACTTCTATTTGTCAATGACAAAGGGGGAGCAACGGTTGCTATCTTGCAAATTAAAAAAAAACAAAGTGTAAATTTGCACAAGAAGCAAGTGTTGAATTGCTATGCTTAGACATCTTTAAAAACTTGCTATGATTAAATATTTTAAAGTGATATATGTTGAATATCTTGATTGATAGCTAGTGTGTTGTAAAACTTGTATATCTTTTAAACTAGCTATGATGCAACTTCTCCTTTTTGTTGATGACATAGGGGGAGAAGTAGATTGATGACTTCATGTATTGAATTGAATATTTTATATATTTGCATGATGGTTTGATTCTTCTTATATTATTGTGATGAATGTTGCTTGGATTTGGGATAATCCAAGTATTCTATCAATGGCATATTGATAGGGGGAGTTTGGTTAAACTCCACGGAGTTATGGTTAACTCCGTTAGTCATCAATTAGTTATCATTATAAAAAAGGGAGAGATTATTGAATCTTAGATTTTGATGATGAAACTAATTGATTGTGTTTTATGATCAAACTGTGTGTTGAGTTACGTAGGTCTACTATCGATCAGGATGGCAAGTTGACGCTGGAGGAATTGATGTTGCGTTGGGTGATCACATCAGGATATTGGATGTCGAGCCGGAGGTTCGGTCAATAATCGATAGAAGGCTTCAGACGTCGGGCATCGGGTCAAGAAGAGCGGAGTTGCGCCATGGATATCGGGGTTACGGAGGTTAACCGCCGATTGGGCAACAAGCCATAAGAGAGGATGATGTGCCGAAGAATTGGACGAAGCGCTGACCAATGACGTGCCGGGCAACTGAATGTCAATTCGCATTGTAATAATTGTCTAGATCGAAGTAGAGTTTTTGTTTTTGTGTGTGCAGGATTAACTATGATGACGATAAAGACATAAAGTAAATCAAAGTGCCAGAAGACAAGTGTGATGGATTATTGGGAGTTCAAGAGTTTGACGGAAGTCCGAAGATTCGTTAGGAATGTTGTCGGAACCGGCCGAGAACGAGTAGGGAGCTTTCCAAAGGATTTTCGGAAGTTCACCAGAAGGTTCATTGGAAGTTCACGGAGCTTGCCAAGAAAGATTGGAGCTTGCCAATGAAGCTCATTGGAACTCGCCAAGATCATCGTGATGCCCGGGAGCTTGCTGGGAGTCCACAGAATGGTTTCCGAGGGTTCGTCGAAAGACCACCGGAAGTTCGTTGGAAGCTCGCCAAAAGAAATCTTATCTTTTGGCCTTTGTAATAGCTTAAAAAATGTCTTTAAAATTTATATTTAGTACGTAATTTGGTTTAAGATTAAGTGTTAATCCTATAAACCATATTTGGGCCAATTCGGACTTTATTTGGACCAGTTTGGGCCGAGTTTTTGGCCTAAACTAGTGTGCTGAAATGACCTGGGCAGTGGCACAGCCCAGAGGCCGAGAGCAGGGTGGTTGAATTGCCCAGCCAGGGGCAGTTGAATCGCCCAGCACCAGAATGTATGGGCGGTTGAACCGCTACCTTGGGTGGTTGAACCGCCCTATATACTATCAGTCTAACTACTGACAGGCAATTGAACCGCCACTGAGAGGTGGTTGAATCACCAGCACTAGGAAACCCAAACAAAATTCAAATTTGGAGCTCAAATTTGAATCCTCTTGGGGTCTATAAATACCCCTCCTTTCTCAGCAGAAAGTGCACTCTTTTGAGAGTTAGAAATTGATCAAAAGCTTTGGCAAAGTCTTGTTTTCAATAGCTAGTGTTCACCTCCCTCTTTCTCTTTGAAAAATCTATACAAGTGTGAACTTCTTGTAAAAGAGTTGTAAGAGGGGTATTTGGTCCTTCCCCTTCAAAAGGATTTACTAGTGAAAGTTGGGAGCCTCATCGGAGAAGGCTTCGAAAGTGGATGTAGGTCACTTGACCGAACCACTATACGTCGTCGTGTTCTTGAATGTGTGTGTTTAAATTTTTGAATCGTTTCTTTACTTAGCTGCAAATTGTTTAGTTTTTCATCTCCTTTACTTAAGCAACTTCAACTAAGTCATCTTTCGTCGAATCAAACTTTTCACACTAACTAGCTATTTACGAAATCGGTTTCAAACTTATGAATTTTAATCCGCTGTACTAATTCACCCCCCCTCTTAGTGCCTCTCTGATCCTAACATGAGAGACTTAGCTCCTTCCTTATCCAAAATAATTTCTCTAAAGGCAAGGTCGATACTACATTGTTTATTAAAATTTTAAAAATAATTTTCTTGTTGTTCAAATTTATGTTGATGATATTATTTTTGGTTCTACAAATATGTCTTTATGCAAATCATTTGCCAAGAGTATGAGTCAAGAGTTTGAAATGAGCTTAATGGGTGAACTAACTCTCTTTTTAGACTTATAAATCAAACAACTTAATGATGGTATTTTTCTTAGTCAAACCAAATATGCATTAGAATTGCTAAAACAGTTTAATATAGATAGTTCAAAGGTTATCAATACACCAATGAGTACCTCCACTAGGATAGACATGGATGAAAGTGGAGAAAGCTTTGATAAAAAAACTTACAGGGGTATGATAGATAGTTTACTATACCTCACCGCAACTAAACCGGACATCATGTTTAGTGCAGGACTTTATGCTAGATTTTAATCTAATCCTAAGTTATCACATTTTAAAGCCATTAAAAGGATTTTTAGATATCTTAAAGGAATCCCTAATCTAGGTTTATGGTATCCAAAATCTAAAAACTTTGAACTAGTTGCTTATGATGATGTTAATTTCGCCGGATGTAGAATAGATAGAAAAAGTACAATAGGAACATGTCAATTTTTGGTCCATGCACTTGTCTTTTGGTTTTTTGAGAAACAAAATTTGGTTGCACTATCCACAGCCGAAGCCGAATACATAACAGCAAGACAGCAAGCAGATGTTGTGCATAAGTTATATAGATAAAGAACATATTAGAAGATTACAGAATTCACTTAAAGAAAATTTTCATAAAATATGATAGCACAAGTGCGATATGTTTAACAAAAAATCCTATTCAACACTCTATAACTAAACATATTAACATTAGGCATCAATTTATATGAGATCATGTTAATAACCATAATATAACCTTAGAATTTATTGATATGAAACATCAATTATCCGATATTTTTATAAAACTTTTAAATAAAAAATAATTTGATTTTATTAGAAGAGAATTAGCCATGTTAAATCTTCCTAAGGCATGTTAAACCTTTATACATTTTTTGAATTTCTTGATTTTTGTAACTTGAATTTTCTTTTTCGAGATCATTACCTATGATTCCTTCCCCTTTCACAATTTACAAAAGAAGATTTGCCAAAATGATTCATGATATTTTGGATTTATGACTTGATCTTTTATGTGATGATCATTTCCTTGATCTTTATCCATTTATGATGTAAATTTTTGCACCAATGAACTCTTCTCCTCTTCTTCTTTCATTTTAAATGACAAAGGGGAGAAAGAAACTTACTAGCATATCAAGAAAAGCAAAAATGCTAGCTTACACATCTTAAGAGAACAAAAAAGTGCTTGCACACCCAAAGAGAAGTGCTAGCTTGGCTAATTAAGAAGCAAAAATTTTATTTAACTTCTCATCTCAAAAACTTACTAGCTTGCATGCTTTTAAAGTGGTGTAAAACTTGCTAAAGTAGTAGCCTGCATGTTTTAAAATTCACTTGTTGAACTTTTCTCCTTTTTGTTGATGACAAAGGGGGAGAAGTAATGATGAATGATTAAAAATTTTAATGTTTTAGTATCATGTATGTTATACCTTAAGTGATGTTGATTTATTTTTGGCATTATGCATGAAGTGATGATGAGTTGTAATTGTGCATGTTGCATTTTGATGATTTGAAACCATGTTGCACAATGTATGAAATTTTGATATGATATGTTACATATGGTCAAAATAATTTCACTTGAATTCAAAGGTTATTATTCCTTTTGAATTCAAGTTTACCTTATTTCGATGTGACATATAGATAGGGGGAGTTAAGTTTAACTTCGTCATCAATTGGTTATCATCATCAAAAAGGGGGAGATTGTTGAATCTTGGATTTTCATGATGAAATCAATTGATACATTTATTATCTAATTTATGCTTTGAGATAAGTGATGTAGGACTAACTTCGATCAAAAAGGGTAAAACAATTAAAGAAAGAAGAATCAAACGTTGGGCCGAAGTTAAAGTTCAGGCATTGGGTCGGAAGAATCGGACAATGCGCCAAGATTGGATGTTACAAGAGTCAACATGCTGATGGATTGGGTAATACACCAAAGGTTTGGACGATGTGCCAGAAGTTCATTGGGAGAACCAATGACATGCCAAGTAACTTAGATTCATGTCTTGTAGTTGTTTATGTCTTAATTATCGAAAGTTAGGTCAAAATTAAGTTAATTTTAGGTTATAATCATACAAACTCAATTAGGGGCCAATTAGGCCTAAATTGGGACTGATTTATGTTTATTGGGAGGCTCATTTAGTGGCCCAAAAGTTACTACAGGTGGTGGCACCAACAAATTGGCGGTGGAATCGCCTATGAGCTGGAAAAGTAAAAAATATATACTTTTCTAGGCTACAGGCGGTGGTACCACCCCAGGCTAGTGGTAACACTATCAGAACCTCTATTTTCGAGGTTCTATGGGTGGTAGCACCGCCCAATGCAAGCGGTGGTATCGCCCGTACCTGGAAGATTTAGAAATTTAAATTTTAACTTTGTTTTTGAAGCTAATTGAAGCCTATAAATACTCCTTACTTCTCAACTACTTGTACATAGAGAAGTGAACAAGTTAGAACCAAAACTATAGTGAAATAGCTTGCAAAATGTTGAGAGTTCACTTCCACGATTTCAAAGTGTAAAAGTTTGTAAAAGGAGAGTAAGCCACTTGTAAAAGTTTTATAAAGGGGTGATTGATCTTTGTCCTCCAAGAAAGATCAATAGTGGAAGTCGGCGACCTCATCGGAGGAGGTATTGGGAGTGGACGTAGGTCAAACGATTAAACCACTATAAAATTCACATGTTCTCTTCTTGGTGCATATTTTACTTTTACTGCATTCTATTTTACTTTATTGCAACTATCCAATCTCCTCTCTATTCACTTACAAACTCATTCGAATCAAAGATGTTTTCGAAACGGTTTTCGTTGAATGAAATAATTTCATCGTATGAAGTTTTCTGAAATTGTTTAAATTGTTTGTTTTATTCGCTGCACTAATTCACCACCCCCCCTCTAAGTGTTGTTCTTGATCTTAACAGTTTTCACCCAAGTGGTCTTCTTTGGTTCTAAGTGTCATATCGTTCCTATTCTTTGGAAGGTTATTCTTATGTTCCTTATGTGCCAAACAAGTCATTTCATAGGGTATTAAAGATCCGATAAGTTCTTCAAGCAAAAAATTATTCAAGTCTTTTACTTCTTTTATTGTTGTTACTTTTGGATCCTAACTTTTTGGAAAGAAACTTAGAATTTTATTAACAAGTTCAAGATTCGAAAAACTTTTACTAAGTGCTTTCAAATCAATAATGACGTTTGTCACACGGGTGTACATATCTCCAATGGTTTCACTTGGTTTCATTCGAAACTGTTAGGATCGAAATCGACACTAAGGAGGAGGGGGGGCGTATGAATTAGTAAGAAGAAGGAGGAATCAAGTTTCTTTCTCTTGATTTTATCATGAGAAAAATCAATTTATAAGAACCAAAAGTTCATGAATCAAACTTCTACTTTCGTAAAGAGAGGATTCATCACATAAAAGATCAAGATGTGCATATTAAAAGTTCATGAATCAAATCACTATTCTTGTAAATAGAAAGAAGAAGGATTCATAGGAAATGATCATCGCATAAAAAGATCAAGTATACCAAAAGTCCAAAAACTCTTCTTTCATAAGTAGAGAGAGGAAGGATTCATAGGAAGAGATTATCAAGTAAAAGATCAAGTGTCTCAAAAATCCATGAATAAAAATTGCAAGAAGATGATAGGAAATGATCTTGATAAAAAGAAAACTCAATTTTCAAAAATCAAAAAATTCAAAAAATGTATAAGAGAAACTCATGCATTCGAAAGATTTAACATACCTAATTCTCTTCTTATAAAATTATAGAGTATTGCATGCATCATAATATCATAAAGAAGTTCATCATAATATTTAAAAGTACATAACATCTAAAAGTACATCATAAAGTGCAAGACAAGGAGTACAACATATCAAGGAGTATAATAAGAGGAAAGGAGTTCTTCCTCTTTTGTTATTAACCAAAAGGAAGTAGAAATATACAAGCTATTTTAGGTGATGGTAAACCAAAATGCCTAAATAGAGTGTCAAGTTCTTGATGAATTTACTGCATCTAAGTTAAGATCTAACTTTGACGAAGTTCAATTTGATCCAATCGAGTCATTATGGGATCAGTAGATGAGAGAGGTGCTGGCTCCGTAGGTGCTGCCTCAAAGGGACTAGTAGGAGGAGATTGACTTTCCTTATATATAGGTGTTTCTGGTTTTGGCTCGGGTGGGGGGAGAATCAGTTCTCTTAGGTAATCTAGTCCAAACACCATTTCTTACTATGCATCTTAATATTTTAAAAGATTTCTATTAATGACATTAAATCGGTCTAGCTTCATAATTTCTTTATCTGGTGGAATGACTATCATGTGCATGTATTAGTCTAGTGATTGAGCCACCATATGGAAGCATCATATCTTTTGTTGATAACTCAATCATGTTTTGTCATATCAGATATCTAAAACAGTTATCATGTCCTACCATAATCCAATACATTGTTCCTAATTCTATTTGACTAACTTCATCATGATGATATTATTTTGGAAGTAGAATACTTATCATGATATAATGAAGCACTTTTGTGTTGAAAGACAGCAAATGTTTACAACTTTTTGGAACAATAGACAAATTTGAGTTTCTAAAAATAGTACCTAAAGCCTCGGAGTATGTAATCCCAACTGATTATATGTCCCATTGCCCTCTAAAATAGCAACCTCTTTTTTTCTCAGGAATTCCTATAAGACTGTAAATTACACTATCCATAATGGGTATATAATACCCTAAGAGATAAGTGGACACCTTATCGTGTTCATCCATGTGCAAGTTGTTATAAAATAATCGAATAAGTCTAAGATAAATGGGTTCACTAATTTGAAGAATTTGAAGGACATCTAAGTTAGCAAACCATTGAATTGGTTCTAAATCAGTCATTTCTTCTAGATCTACATATTTTTCTTATGAACATATCTAGATTCAAAGGTTGGGAATTTAAGAGCATGCTCATTGGAGTCAAAGAGTATAGGGTCATAGAT
The DNA here is from genome assembly GCA_024322285.1 of Musa beccarii. NCBI lineage: Eukaryota > Viridiplantae > Streptophyta > Magnoliopsida > Zingiberales > Musaceae > Musa > Musa beccarii. The sequence continues at coordinate 24,853,440 of CM044395.1, read as the reverse complement.
TTCATCTAATCTCTTCTTCCCTTGGTCCATTGAGGATCTTCTAGGTGCCATAAAAACTACATATATTACCAATGTTGAAAACTACACATAAGAAGCAAGATCAATTAATGAATTGAGAGAAAAGTTTTAAAGATTACCCTTGTAGTGATCTCTAAGAGGGTTGAGATTGATCCTTAGATTTGTAGAAGAAAGGGGTTTTCTTAAGTTTCTAGAGGAAGAGTAAGGGGAATGATAGGTGTCGATAGGTTTAGAGAAATGTAGGAAGGGTTGGGGGCGGTTCTACCACCGACCCTAAAAGACCCTTTTATAGGGCTAGGTCTCGGGCGGTGCTACCGCCAACTAGGTAGTACTATCGCCTATAGGTAGTGTGCTCTAGTGGTGCTACTGTTAGTCCAACGGTGCTACTGTCAGTCTAGCAGTGCACCAGCGAAGCAGTTTTAATCATTTAACCATTCATTCATCATTTAACATTCCAGTGGAGCTAACATTCAAGTCAACATTCAATAATTAAGCCAATAATATTCAAGCTAACATTCAAGCGGATGATATTAATCAAGTCACTTTTTGCTTATTGAACAATGCAAGCTTTACTTCTCTCTTGAGAAGTACAAGTCATCAATTTCCTCTTCTTTTACAACAATGATTCAATTACATCTTGAGATATATAAGGAAATTATACATAATAAAATTCAAGTTGTAAGCATCAAGAAGTTTAGTGATATATCATGGTTTATTTGGATAAATCTTTTCCTTAATCAATACCAAGAAAAATCGTAGGAGAGTAATTAATGAAAATAAATCTTAATTCATAAATAATAAGTGAAAGAATTAAGATTTATTTGGATAACTATTTTTGAGAATCAAGAGAATTGTTTCATGTACAATACATCTCAAATTGTAGACACTGACATATCATCTCATATGAAAAAAAATCCAAAATCATCATTAAAATCAATTTTTGAGAAATCCAATGGAAGCAATGTAGATAGTTTCCTATAAGATTAAAAATAGCTAAGGTTCTTTAGCTTTAATTCATTTTTATACCAGTATGCTCTAGTATTCCATACAAAAAATCATACATCATCATTTAAAACCAAAAGACAATACATAAACCATCTTTAATTAAAAGGTTTATCATAACAAAAATCCTCAAGTTTCAATAATTTTGATTTAAATGATTTTTCTTTATTATTGTTGTTTTAGCTAGTGAGCTTGAAAGATGTGTTGGATCTCTGATCACAAGTCTTGATCATCCGTAATCACGATATCCTTTTTGCTCCTAGCTTTTGATTGTCAATATATCTATAAGAAAGGGGTTTTTTGATAAGACTCCTTAGGGTTTTATCGTGGAAAAGGTGAAAGAAACGGAGGCGAAGTGGAAGAAATGGAAGAAAAGGGGATAATGATCGCTTCGAGGGGATCGACCTCCTTGATCGCTTTGAGGGGATCGGCCTCTTTTGATCGCTTCGAGGGGATCGACCTCCTTAGTTTAGCCAAAAGTCTAAATAATTCTTCATTCCTTTCTCATTTTCTGAAAGAAATAGTTACATCCCTACTTATAGAGCTCCACCTAGAGCCACTAGGGCTTGGACTCTTGTTAACCAACTCCGTAACTGACTCCTAACCGAATCAGTAACCGACTCCCTACTAGACAACTCCATAACATTATCCAAAGCTTAGAAAGTAAAAGATTCATTACAGTTCCGCTCTCGTCAAATCAGCCTTGTCCTCAAGGCTAAGCGACATCAAATTCGACACAAGGTATCTACGACACGTCACAACTCACTTTTTGATGGTATGAGCAATAGGTTGGACATTAGTTGGTGCTTTCTCAGGTATTATTGGAATCCGATGATCATGATGTCGAAGAGGTGGGAGTCCTTATGGTTCTGTAAATACATCTGCAAACTCTTTAAGTAATGATTCAATACTTTCAGTTGGAATGTGCCCTACTATTTCTTGATCTATGCGCTATAATGGTACTAGGAAACTAGTGTGTGTCTTCCGAAAAACCTTCTCCATCCGATGGCTAGTGATAGTAGTGATTTGACTTTCGCACCGGCCCTTTAGAATCACCTACTTTCCATTAACAAAAAACTTCATTATTAGTTTAGAAAAGTTCCAGGAAACATCACCCAAGATTGATAGCCATTCGATTCCTAGCACCAATTTATAGTCTTCTAAAGGAAGTAAAAATAAATCCACGAGCAACTCTTGACCCTGTATAGTAAGCTTTATTTTTGAGCATTTGCTATCACAGGTTAGAATCTATCCATCAGCAACCTTTACTTTAAATTTATCATAGCCTTCGATGTGGTAGGATAATCGGGTGGTGATCTTTCTGTCCATAAAATTGTTGGTGCTATCTGTGTCAATCAAGATAGTGATAGGCTGATATTTCAAAGTTCTTGCAACTTGCATTATTTATGGGTTAAATTAACTGGCCAATGCATGCACTGTGTATGTGATAGGGTCAATATCTTCATTAGTTTCTATACATCCCTAGTCAGAATCTAACTCTTTTGCATCTAATTCCTCCTCAGTTGGCTTAATCATTAGAAGTTTTCCTTGTCTACAATGGTGCTTCTTACTCCATCTTTCATCACAATATGAACACAACACTTTTGCTGATCTTTCCTTGAGCTCTTCTCGAGTGTTAAGGTTGTGGCTAGGAATAGATAGGGCTGGTGGCACGCTGATCATTTGTTTGTTGTCACTTCTGATTTGACGATATTTCATACTAATTTTTTTCTCATGTAGGTGTACAAATGAAATTGCAGCTATCATGGTGCGGGGTTGTCGAGCCTTAACTTCACATATGATCTCTGGAGTAAACCCTTTAATAAAGGTACCCACTAGTTGTTATTCCGACCAATCTCTAGCTTGATTCGACAATCGCTCGAATCTGTTTTGATATTCCAATACTATAGAAGTCTGATGAATTTTTGTAAGCTATCCATCTATATTTTCGTACTCTGATGGTCCAAACCGAACAAAAAGTCTCCTCTTGAATTGCTCCCACGAGGAAACTCCATGGTAGGTTTCATACTAGTTATACCACTGAATTACATTACCGTTTGGATTGAGGCTATTTCCACCTTAGACTCCTTTGAGGTTCTGTAGAAATGAAAGAATTTCTCTGCTCTCAAAATCCAACTAGTTGGGTCTCCATCTTCCCATTTTGAAAATTCCACCCTAATACATGGGTAGCCTGAGTCATATTCTCGGTGCACCCTTCCTGTATCTCCAGATCTGTTTAAAATAGAGTTTGAACTTTCACCTTATTGTAATTGGCCAAAATTCTCCAGTAGGCTTCTTTTAAACTCACTCAGGGTTTCTTGTAACCGATTGTCAATTCTGGTTTCTAATGCTTCTATTTGGTTCTCAATTCAAATTTTCAATGCTTCCATTTGATCCCCAATTCGAGTTTCTAATGCTTCCATTTGGGCCTTCACTAGTTTGTCATTAGCCATTGCATAAGATTATAGATCTGTAATTTAGTATTGTCGGCATGAAGCTGTCGAGGAAGTGGATGCCGAGGGCAGCGTAAAGGCTTATTATAGTCGGTGAGAGAATAGCCACGAGGAGAGGGATCAGCGGTGCTGCCTTGTTTCCATAGCACTGCACGTTGGCTACGGCGGTTGCTATTGAGGCTAGCAGCGAAGAGGGAAATATGGTTACTGTTGAGGTCGACAATGAAGAGGGCAGCGACAGCGATGGTTATGACCAAGAAGCAGGGGCGGCAGTGGAGATGGGTTAGGCAGAAGGTTGAATGCAGAGGTGCGTGACCACTAAGGTGCATGACCAGTGGTAGAAATCCCTTCGCACCACATGCTGGCTACGGTAGTTGCTACTGAGGCCGACAGTGAAGAGGGCAGCGTGGTTGCTATTGAGGCCGACAGTGAAGAGGGTAGCGATGGCGATGGTCGCGGTCGACAAGCAGGAGCGATGGCGGTGGAGATGTGTTGGGCAGGAGGGTGGACGTAGAGGTGCATTGCCGTTGGTAGAAATTTGGTGAGAGAACAGCCGCGAGGAGGGGAATCAGTGGTCCTGCCTTGTTTTCGTCACACTGCAGGCTGGTTGTGGTGGTTGCTATTAAGGCTGGCAACGAAGAGGGCAGTGATAGCTATGGTCATGGTCGAGATGTGAAATTACAGTGAAAACGCCAAGGATCGCTGCTCTGATACCAAATGATAAGACCCCTTAGGGTTTTATCATGGAAAATGTGAAAGAAATAGAGGCGAAGCGAAAGAAATGGAAGAAAAGGGGATAATGATCGCTTTGAGGGGATCGGCCTCCTTTGATCGCTTCGAGGGGATCGACCTCCTTAGTTTAGCCAAAAGACTAAATAATTCTTCATTCCTTCTCATTTTCTGAAAGAAATAGTTATATCCCTATTCTCCACCTAAAGTCCACCAAGACTTGGACTCTTGTTAACCGACTCCTAACCGAATCAGTAACCGACTCCTTACTAGACAACTCCATAACATTATCCAAAGCATTATGCAAAGCTTAGAAAGTAAAAGATTCATAACAGTTTTCTTTTAGCTACCCATTTAACTTTGGGTTCTTCACTTTTTATCACAGTGCCAGCACAAACCCTTCGTTGATCTTTCCTTAAGCTCTTCTCGAGTTAGTCTTTGGTTGTTAGGATTTCGACTGGGAATAGATGGGGCTGGTGGTTTGCTGATCATTTGTTTGTTGTCACTTTTATTTCGATGATTTTTTTTGCTAATTTTTTCTTCATGCAAACATGTAAATGAGATTGTGGTTGTCATAGTCTAAGTTGGCAAACTTTGACTTCACACCGGATATCTAGATTAAGTCCTTCAATAAATGTTCCCACCAGTTGCTGTTCGGACCAATCTTTAGCTTGATTTGATAATTGTTTAAATCTACAATGATATTCTAGCACTGTAGATGTCTGACAAATTTTAGCGAGCTGCCCATCAACATTGTCATATTCAGATAGTCCAAAGCAAATGAGAAGCCCTCTCTTGAATTGCTCCCACGAGGAAATTTCATGACAAGTTTCATACCAATCATACCATTGGATTGCATCTCCATCTAGTTAGATTAAGGATATTTCTGTTAGTTATAGGTGCCCTACAAGCCAATCACGTGAGTGATAGCACCTGTGACATGCTGCGTCGATTTCTTTGCGTATTATTATTGGCATTTTTTCACATTATCTAGATGAATATTGTGATGTCCTTGTATTTATGCAATGAGAATCATATCGTGATGAGATCATGATAATGAGATTGATATACCTTTAAACATAAATCTTAAATAATCTTGGTCATAGATTACTCGAAAGGGATATCGAGATAACCGGATAGACTGGTGCACTGTATACTCGTCTATATAATGGAGGCGATTGGTCTCATAGTCGCTTGTGTGGGGACACTAGGGATACAGTGCAGGTACTCATTAGAGAATGAGTTCACTGATTGGTCCGCTTATAAAATACTGGATGGTTAATGATACCTAAAGTCAAATAGTGATTCCATAGTCCCAGTTGTGTTTGGTCCTTAGACTTGAGACACCAAAGATACCTTATATGAGTACTCCATTCTTTGACACTGGACTTACAGGTTTGGAAAGCTCCAGATCTGGTACAATCGATTCTCGGGAATGGTGGCTAACTTTACGAAGGTAATTGAGTATCAATAGAGGATCATCCACTCTCGGTATCATCAGAAGAATATCCCGCGTATGCTCGCTCAAGTAAAATCCATAGCCAGGGTCATTCGGATTGAGAGAGGAGTTCTCTAGGAGAATCCGATTAGAGCGAGACTCGGACAAGATTCCATATGGGCCTGACATTACCATGCCTAATATACGGTCTCTAAAATATTAGATGGATGAGAGACTATAGATATATGGTAACTGAGGACATACAGGTCCGATGGATTAGATTCTCCTATACCGTTTAGGGACTATGGTATAGTGGCCTAGTACATCCATAGTCGATGAGTCGAGTGAATTATTATAGAGATAATAATTCACTATATCAGAACGAGTTTTGAGTCAGAAGGAGTTCTGATGGGAGTGAATTGTGGCTAGCTCGGTATCGGGCCTAGAGGGTCACACATATTAGGTAGATGTTGTGACGAGTAGAGGTATGGATATAAGATATCTGTGAAGCTCCTAGTTTGGATCCTATCGATAAGATTCAATTGGATAATTGGATGAGATCCAATTAAATAATTGGATAAGATCCAATTGGATAGAGATCCAACTAGATAATTGGATAGAGATCCAATATGAACAGTATCTATTAAGGATAAGCTTCATGCACCTCTATAAATAGGAGGAACTTCTTGGTTCATAGGCTAGAGCTATTGGTAATTGCCCCTCCTATTCTCCTTAGCCTCCTCTCCTCCTCCTTGGCTCCGGCAGCCTTGGAGTGCACGAGGAGAGGGAGATCCCGCGGTGATTTGAGGAGCATCGTCGCTACGTTCGTTGTGTGGATTACTGCTAGAGAGGAGTACACTAGTGCTCCTCCATCCTCTTCATCGGATCTGGAAATTTCAGGGATATACGATCTCCCTAGGTAACGCTTCTAACATGATTTGTGCAGTTTTTCAGATTTATGATTTTTTCGTCCACCAATCGTTGCATAACGGCCAAGTGCTTAACTATGAAAAATCTGATATTGTTTTTATTTTCCACTGCATATAAGATGCTGATTTATGATTTCATAGCAATGATATTAGAGCCAGGTTCGTCGTGCGATGATTGGCTTATAAATTGCATGTATTGTGTTTAATCACGTAGAATTGTTTTACGCATTCTTACTACGTTTGATATGGTTTTTAGATCTGAAAAGCATTTTAGTTACTAATGAAATGTGCTTTAGAGCAATCCTTCTGCATCAAATTTATTGATGCAAATGAAGGAGGTAGAGGCAGCAACTGTTGCTACCCGGTGGATCGACCAGAGGTGATACACATGCAAAAGTTGTGAATGAGCCGCTTGTCCATCAAGGCAGCATTGGTGGGTAAGGCGCTCGCAGTGGCTGCCTTGCTCACAACAGCTGTATGCACAAGGCAGCAGTCCCAGCGTGTGCAAGGCGGTGGCCACAATGGTTGCGGCTACACGTGTGCAGTAGGCTATGGTAGTTATGTGTTGCGTGCACAAGGCAATAGCCACCTAGCTACTGCCCGTTGCCTATGCAAGGTAGCAACCGCTACCTATGTAGGGCGGCTACAGGCGATAGTTGCCGCCTGCGTGCATGGCGGTGGCTGCCCCATACGCGAGGCAGTTGCGCACTGCGATAGCCACCTAGCAGCTGCCCACTGACTCATGAGGCAGCCGCCCATGTGTGAGGCAGCTGCTCGCGCGTGAGGCAACAGCACCTCTGCGTAGGCGGATGCACATGGCAATAACCGCCTCTGCTTAGGCGGTTGTGCCCCGCCTACACAAGGCGGTGCCGCAAAGGGAGGTGGCAACCGCTGCCCATGGTGGCACTTAGCGATCGCCATTAGCAAGGCGGCGCCACACGCCTACCAGGCAGTGCCGCACGCTTGCCAGGCGGTGGCCACAAGTAGTTACGATCGCCTCACTAGCGACCGCAGCATGGAGGTGGTGGCCATAAGAAGTTATGGCCACCAACTATGATAGGGCGGTTTTAGGTAGAATTGATAGTTTTACCCTTATGAATTGTAGAAATTCCAAGCCATATCATATAAAATTACCAAAATACCCTTGACAATTTAAAAAATTTCCTACATGTCCCTGATTATAAAAAATTAGTTATTTAAAAGGTTTTAAGTAACTATTATTATTTATATAGTAATCTTACATGATATATACATGTGATGTGTGATGTAGAAAAATGATCATGGACTATGTGATGTGTATGTGATTATTGAGGCCTGCGAGTTTCCATTTTTTCGTTGATTGTCGAGCTTGCGTGCTTGTAATTATATTATAATTACATGAAGAGACACGACGAAAACCTGGAGGTGGTAGCGGGACCCTCGAGACCGATTCAAACGATCACGATGCATGGAGATGCGTCGAGGAGCTAGCGAATTCGACGATGATGAGATAGATCACCAGGCATAGAGATATGCCGATGTACATAGATCTTGATATAAGTGATTAGGCCTACTGGCTCGGGCCTGATTATATTAGGTTGAGATCTATGATCATCTGGTGTGCTTGTGCATGTGATTGCTATACACCTATATATATATATATTTATATATATTTACATGTGATGTAAATATATATTAAATATGTATGTATGTGACATATCATATTACGAGACCAAACCTAAATCCCCATCTATGATAATATTAAGTCGGTAAGGGTGAGGTAAGATTCTCGACGTAGGCTGAGTTGGTTGAGTCCCTCAAGGCTCACCTATTTCACGTCTCGCTATCTTGCCTATGACATAGAGATGTCACCGGTGACCTGAGGACATGATATGCTTGGTCGAGTCCCTCGAGGGCATATCACCGAATCAGAGTCATCTTGTAACGATGGTAATGACTTAACTGGACATCATGATTGGTCGAGTCCCTTGAGGCCATGGTGATTCGGAGGCCGAACATAATGGGAATCATAAGGAGTTGTGATTGGCAAGAGTTGCCTACCTTTTTGGGCTAGTGTGATTGGTTACACTCGAGGTTACACTAAGATGCCGATTGGATCTCGATCCTCACTAGAAGTCTATTGGAGACTTCTGTTTCACGTGTTGAGGGTGTCGCATGACTTGTTAGAAAAATTAGTGGATTAGTAGAAGCACATCAAGATAGAAGTCCATATCTTAATTGTTTATTTTTTTACGAAATCTATGTGTTATTTAATTATGCTACATCTCCTATTTATTAGAAATATATCATCATCTGACCCTCTACATAGCATACTTGATGTCAACCGCCTCACTGGTCCAAACTATGCAAGATTGGCTTCGTAACCTAAGAAGAGTTCTCATGACGGAGAAAATTGAATATGTTATAGATATGGTCATATTCCAACCTGAGGCAGGAGCACCTCAGGAAGAGTTTGCTCAATATGTGAAGTATATAGATGATTCTACTCTCGCTCAGTATTACATGTTAGTCTCTATGACTCCTGAGTTATAGAGACAACATGAAAACATGGATGCTCGATTTATAATCCTACATCTCCGTAAATTATTTGAGGAGCAAGGAAGAACTCAGTGATATGAGATATCCAAGAGTCTCTTCCGTACTAGGATGACCGAGGGGGCATCGGTTCAAAACCATGTCCTGAAGATGATAGAGTGGATTGAGAAACTCACTGGTCTAGGAATAATCCTAGATGATAACTTATGTGTTGATCTTATACTCTAGTCCCTTCTAGATTCCTTTTCCCAATTCATCATGAATTTTAATATGAACAAACTTGGGGTGACTCTCCCTGAGATCCTTAATATATTGAGGAAGGCAGAGAGCACTATCAAGAAAGAGAAATTAGTTCTCTATATTGGTGAGACCAAAAGGAAAAGGAAGGTTGAGAAGATCCTTAAGAAGGGCAAGGGCAAACGGGGTAAGGCAAAGGTTGCCAAAATTGACCTAGTAAAGGACAAAGGCCAGTGCTTCCACTGTGGTCAAGATGAGCATTGGAAAAGGAACTGCAAGGGGTATCTTGTAGAAAAGGTGAAACAGAAGCTTGGAGAAGCTTCAGATACATTCATGATCAGTCTCCATGTGTTAGATTCTTGTGATAATGCATAGGTATTAGATACCAATAGTGCTTATTACATCTGTAATTTGTTGCAGGTTCTGGCAAGGCCTAAAAGATTGGCAAATGACGAGATAGACCTAAAAATATACAATAGAGCAAGAGTTGCTACTGTTGCTATCGACAAGGTCACTTTATATCTGCTTGATGGAGCTGCTATTGCATTAGATGTATGTTATTTTGTTCCCTCTATTATCAAAAATATTATTTTTATTTTATATTTGACATTAAATGGTTATAAAGTGATTTTTGATAAAAACAGTTGTTCAATTATCAAGGATGATAAGATCATCATCAGAGGGACATTACATAATGGTTTGTTTATGTTGAATATTACTCCACATATCATGAATGTAAGCATGTCCAAGAGGAAGTAGACTGGAAAGAGCATTAAAACTCTTTGATCAGATCGAGGAGGAGAATACTTGAGTCCGAAGTTCACTCAGCTCCTCAAGGATTATGAGATTTTGTCCCAATGGACACCTTCTTATACACCACAGCTCAATGGTGTATCAGAAAGGAGGAATCACATACTATTAAATATGGTGCGGTCTATGATGAGTTTAGCCAACCTACCCATTTTATTTTGGGGATATACCCTAGAGACCACAACTTACATTCTGAATAGAGTTCCATCTAGATCGGTAGTGTCTACACCATATGAGATATGGAAAAGAAAGAAGCCTGATCTTAAGGTTGTTTAGATTTGGGGCTGCCCTACTCATGTTAAAAGATACGACCCCAATAAGTTGGAATCCAGGATGGAATGGTGCAAGTTCATGGGAGACCCCAAAGAAACTTGTGGGTATTATTTCTATCACCCCGAGGACTAAAAGGTCTTTGTTACTAAGAGAGCAGTATTTCTTAAGAAAGAACATATTTTTGGCAGAGATAATGGGAGCATGACAGAGTTGAGCGAAGTTAGAGAACCTAGATTAGGCACCATTCCGGAGACCGAGTCTATTTAGGTATCTGACACACAAGTTTCAACTTTGTATAGGACTAGTAGAGTGTCACACCCTCCTAAGAGATATGTGGGATATATTAGTAGAGATGACACTCAGGATGTTAATCCTCAAACCTACAAGTAGGCTATTAACAAATCTCTAGCATTAACCAACTTCGTAACTGACTTTTAAACGAATCAGTAACCGACTCTCTACTAGACAACTCCATAACATTATCCAAAGCATTATCCAAAGCTAGAAAGTAAAAGATTCATAACAATATCTCATATCCGAATATCTATTCGTCGTAACATCTACCATATGTGTGTGACCCTCTAAGCTCAATATCGAGCTAGTCGTGAGTTATACCTGTGAGAACTCCTTCTAACTCAGTGAATTATTATCTTCATAATAATTCACTCAACTCATCGACTACAGATATACTAGGCCACTACGCCGTAGTTCCCAAACGATACAGGGGAATCCAATCCTTTAGACCTATTTGTCCTTAGTTACTATATACCTATAGTCTCTCATCCATCTAATATCCCAGAGATTGTATATCGGGCATGGTGCTATCAGGCCCATACGATTTTTACTCGAGTCAAGCTCTAATCGGATTCACCCGGAGAACTCTTTTTCTCTTAATCTGAATGACTTTAGCAAGGGATTTGTTTGAGCAAAAATATATGGGATATTCCTCTAATGATACCGAGAGTGGATGATCATCTATTGACACTCAATTACTTTCGTAAGATTGGCTACCATTCTTGAGAACCAACTGTACCAGATCTGGAACTTCCAAACCTGTAAGTTCGGTGTCAAAGAATAAAGTACTCATGCAAGGCATCTTTTAGTGTCTCAAGTCTAAGAACGAGACACATAACTAGGACTATGGAATCGCTGTCTGACATTAAGTATCATTAACCATCCAGCATTCCGTAAGCATATCAATTAGTGAACTCCTTCTCCAATGAGCACCTACACTGTATCCTTAATGTCCCCACATGAGTCGCTATGAGACCAGCCACCTTCTTTATATAGACGGTTATACAACATGTCGGTCTATCCAATTATCTTGATATCCCTATCGAGTAACCTATGTCAAGATTATTTAGGGTTTATGTTTAAAGGTGAATCGATCTCATTATCATGATCTCATCATGATCTAATTTTCATTGCACAGGTCTAAGGAAATCACAATATACATCTAGATAATATGAGAAAATATCAATAATCATAAGCAAAGAGATTGACGCAACGTGTTACAAATGTCATTACTCATGTGATTGGTTTGTAGGGCACCTATAACTAACAATCTCCCACTTGACCTAAAACCAATCACCTACATATCTAATCCCTATCAGACTCCTATAACACTTAAAGATAATACGAGATAATGGCTTTATCAATAGATCTATGATGTTATCTTCGGATGAAACATTTTCCACTACTATATCTCTTCGGGCCATGATCTCTCTAAGAAGCTAGAACCTTCTCAGAATACTTCTGATAAGACCTAAGTACCCTCATTTGAGCAATCGCCCCATTATTATTGCAATATAAGAGAATCAGCTCCTTGCTACTTGGCAGAGCTCCTAGATCTGTGATGAACTTCTTTATTTAGACTCCCTCATTTGCTGCCTCTACCGTAGCAATTTACTCCACCTCTATGGTCGATTCAGTAGTAATATCTTGCTTAGGATTCTTTCATCATACTACTCCATTCAGGATGAACACATACCCTAAATTAGACTTGTTATCATCGACATCGGATTGGAAGCTTGAGTTCATGTAGCCCTTAACTTTGAGACTACTTTCTTCATATATTAGTAAAAGATCCATAGTCTTTCTCAAGTACTTAAGGATACACTTTACTGCTTTCCAGTACTCTAAGCCTAGATCTGCTTGATACCTGCTCGTGACACTCAGAGCATATGCTATATCATGCCTAATACATAACATATCATACATAATAGACCCTATCGTTGCAGCATTGGGTATTCTATCCATGTTTGTCCTTTCTTTAGGAGTCTTTGGGGGATATACTCCTAGAAAGCGATATCTTATATCTCATCGCTATGAGATCTCTCTTAGAATTTTTCATGCCAAACCTTTTAACAATAGTGTCTATGTACTTGGACTAGGATAAGCCAAGCATCCTTTTGGATCTATCTCTATAGATCCAAATCCCCAATATGTATGATGCTTTCCCTAAGTCCTTCATGGAGAAGTATTTAGATAGCATAGTCGTTACTATGGAGAGCATTCCTACATCATTCCTAATGATCAAGATGTCATCCGCATACAACACCAAAAAGGTGATAGCGCTCCTACTTATCGAAGTCATAAGATCTGATTGCCTTATTAAATCTTATGTTCTAACTTCGTAAAGCTTGCTTTAGCCCATAGATGTATCTAAGAAACCTGCATACCTTATATGGACTATCCTTGGATATAAATCCTTTAGGTTATATCATATACACCTCCTTCTCGAGGTTGCCATTGAGGAATGCGATTTTCACATTCATCTGCCAAATCTCATAATCATAATGTGCTATAATAGCCAATAAAATTCAGATGGATTTTAATATGCTATGGGTGAGAAGGTTTCATCATAGTCAACACCATGGCTTTGATGATACCCCTTAGCCACTAGCCTTGCTTTATAGGTCTCTACCTTTCCATCTACTTCGATCTCCTTCCTGAAGATCCACTTGCAACCAATGGGTATGATATCCTCGGGTGCATCAACTATAAAACTTATTGGGGTACACAGAATCTATCTCAAAATTCATGATTTTTTACCACTTTTTGGAGTCTAGGCTCTTCGTAGGTCTGAGGATCAATATCCTCAACATCCTCTCCTTTGATATGTCCTACATATCTCTCAAGAGGATGTGATACTCTTCTAAACCTATGTAAATTCGAAACTTTTGTGCTAGGTGTTAGGTTCGGAGCGGCACTAAGAGGGGGGGGGGGTGAATTAGTACAGCGGATTAAAACTTGACTTTTTGAAAGCCGATTATAGAGATTCGTATAGAAACTTGATATAACTAAAGTGACTTTAACTTGAAGTAATTCAGGTAAATAAAGTCAGAAGTAGGGAGAAAAATTCCAATCAATTTTGCAGCTAAGAAATTTATGAAACAGAAATTCAAACACCCACATAGCAAATGTGCGCAGCGATGTATATTGGTTTAGTCAAATGACATACGTCCACTCTTGAAGCCTCCTCCAATGAGGCTCCCAACTTTCACTACCAAATCTCTTGAAGGGGAAGGACCAAACACCCCTTTACAGCCTTTTACCAGAGGTTCCCTCACTTTACAGAATTTTTACAAGTATAAGAAGGAGGTGAACACTTGAGCAATTGAAAGCAGGAATTTGCTATAGCTTAGACTCAATTCTAACACTACAAAAGGTAACCCAACCAGCTAGAAGTAAAGGGGTATTTATAGAGCTTTTTGGGATTCAAAAATCCTGCTCAAAGAGGTCTCGTTTGAAATTTCGGACTGTAGGTGGTACTACCACCTGGCACTAGCGGTACTACCGCCTGACACACCTTTGCATGTGTCATTGTGCTGGTGGTACTACCGCCTAGCACTGGCGGTACTACCACCTGACACAGGTGGTTGCAACCACCTGTCAGGCAGTACCACCACTTGCTAGGGGCGATACTACCACCCGACCTTCAGTCAACAAGCGGTGCTACCGCCTGGGTCCAGCGGTCCTACCGCCTGGGTCCAGCGGTCCTACCGCCTGCCCTTGCCAGAAACTGTATGGGCCTTACCTTTAGCCCAATACAGCCCATTAAAGGCCCAATTGGCCCAATATAGGTCTAGATAGGATTAACACCTAGTCTATACCCTAATTAAGTGCTAACTATGAACTTTTAAAGCCAAATTAAACCGACACCATCAAGTTATCTTCCGAAGAGCTTTCCGGCGATCTTCCGATGAACTTCCGACACTCCCTCGGATTTCTTCTGGTGGACTCCCAGCAGGCTCCCAGATTCTATGACGAGTTCAACGAGTCTTTGGCACCCTTCCGAACCTTCTCGGTTATCTCCGCGAACCTCCGACGATCTTTCCGACGAACTTTCGAAACCTTCGGCAAGTCCTTGATTTCATCTCGGTTGGCTCTGGCAGCACTTCCGATGATCATTCAGACTTCCGGTGGACTCTTGAACTTCCAGCAACTTGACTCCGATAATTTGCTCTATCATAGTTAATCCTGCACACTTATCTCAAAAATGGATTATATCAAATAACCATCAATTGACTTCATCATCAAAATCCGAGATTCAACAATCTCTCTCTTTTTGATGATGACAATCAATTGATGACGGAGTTATTCTTAACTCCCTCTATTTATAAGCGATATAATGAGAAAGTAAAAACATTTGAATTAATCTCTTGAATTCAACCAAAACCGATAAGTTATTTGCGTTGAACTTATCATCATGCTCAATCAGCATGAGGTTTCATTTGTAAGCAATATCAAAGCATGACATTTAATTTCAAGTCGAAAGATGATAAACATTTATCATTTCGTCAAAAGATACCAAAACAATTTGAGATTACAACAAGAATCTCATGATTGAAAAAGCGTGACACTATATCAGATAAATCATGAGATGAAAACTTGTCATATCAATCAAAAGATGACATATGATAAACATGATATAATTAGAATCTTTCAACTATAAATTTCAATTGCAATGTAATGTATTACATTACTTTTTAAGGATTGCAACCTTTTTTTTTTGACACAAAGCATGACAAGAGCAATTGAATTGCAATAACAAATCTTATGAGACATTTTTCACTATATAAGGCATTTTGCAATACAATGCATGATATTTATCAAGTCATCAAATTATTTTGCTTATAAAGGCCACATTCAACAAGTCATCAATTTCACATTTTTCTCCCCCTTTGTCATCAACAAAAGGAGATGAATAAACTTGATGAAAGGGTGAGACTTGATAAAATAGAGTGATATATGAGAGGAATCTTTACGCAAAAATCATATGATCAAATTATTTGATCATTTATACAGCGAAAACCATGATCGTAAGGCTAAAGGATTTATCATTAAAGCCAATCAACAAAAAGTGAGAGAGATATCAAAATTCATGAAGAGATTCAAGAATAAAACAAGATATGAAATCATAAAAATTTTAACCGTTTCATAAAACAAAAACAACATTATGAAGGCAACATCATGAAAACTTTTCGATCGAAAGATGAGTTCTTCATAAAATATTATGATCAATGATTAAAAAAAAGGAAAGTTTCATATATCAATGTGAACCTATCAAAATCAAAGTTTAAATGTTTTGAAAAACATGCAATATTAAATATTATGACAAATTTAGCATGCCTAATTCTCTTCTAATGAAGTCAAATTGTTCTTCATTTAGGGGTTTTGTGAAAATGTCCGCTAATTGGTGTTTTCTATCAATAAATTCTAGAGTGACATCATTATTAGCGACATGATCTCGTATAAAGTGATGCATAATATCAATGTGCTTAGTTCTTGAGTGTTGAATGAGATTTTTTGTTAGACAAATAGCACTTGTGTTATCGCATTTTATTGGAATGTTTTTTAAATTAATTCCATAATCTTCTAAAGTGTTTTTCATCCACACAACTTGTGCACAACATGCACTTGCAGCTATATATTCGGCTTCCGCCGTAGATAGTACAATAGAATTTTGTTTCTTGGATGTCCAAGAAACAAGTGCATGTCCTAGAAATTGGCATGTTTCGGATGTGCTTTTTCTATCGATTCTACATCCGCCAAAATCGGCATCCGCATAGGCTTTTAAATCAAAGTTATCAGATTTTAGATACCATAATCCTAGATTATGAGTTCCTTTAAGATACCTAAGGATTCTTTTAACAGCTTTAAGGTGAGATAACTTAGGATTAACTTAGAATCTTGCACATAGACCTACACTAAACATGATATCAAGTCTAGTTGCAGTGAGATAGAGTAAGCTACCTATCATTCCCCAATATGTTTTTTGATCAAAATTTTCTCCATTTTCATCCAAGTCTAACTTGGTGGAAGTACTCATTGGAGTGTTGATGGCTTTAGAACTATCCATGTTAAATCATTTTAACAGTTCCAATGTATACTTAGTTTGATTAAGAAATATTTCATCACTAAGTTATTTAATTTATAGTCCTAAAAAGAAGTTTAACTCACCCATTAAACTCATTTCAAATTTATGACTCATACACTTAGCAAATGATTCACATTGTGATTCATCCGAAGAACCAAAAATGATATCATCAACATAAATTTGAACAATAAGAAAATTATTTTTAAAATATTTAATAAACAATGTAGTATCAACCTTGCCTTTAGTAAAATTATTTGAAATTAAGAAAGAACTAAGCCTCTCATACTAAGCCCTAGGGGCTTGTTTCAATCCATAGAGAGCTTTAGTTAATTTAAACACATGATTAGGAAGAAGAGAGTTTTCAAAACCGGGTGGTTGTTCGACATAAACCTCTTCAGAAATAAAGCTATTCAAAAAAGCACTTTTGACATCCATTTGAAAAAGCTTAAAGTTATTACTACTAGCATAGGCAAGGAGCATCCTAATGGCTTCTAATCTAGCCACAGGAGCGAAGGTTTCTTCATAATCGATACCTTCTTCTTGGTTAAAACCTTTGGCCACTAATCTAGCCTTGTTTCTAACTACGATACCATGTTTATCTTGCTTGTTTCTAAAGACCCATTTAGTACCGATAACTAAATGGTCACTTGATTTAGGAACAAGCTTCCATACCTCATTTCTCTCAAATTGGTTCAATTCCTCTTGCATTGCGATAACCCAAGAATTATCTTTCAAGGCTTCGACAATGCATTTAGGTTCAATTTAAGAAAGAAAAGTGGCATGAGCACAAAAATTTTTAAGAGAGGAGTGAGTTTGAACCCTTTTTGATGTGTCTCCTATAATTAGCTCCTTAGGTTGGGCATCCACATACTTCCATTCCTTAGGTAAGGAATATTTGGAAGAAAATGCTTCCAAGTTGCCATTTTGAGGAGGGGGTTCATTTAAATTCAAATTATCAAGAATAAAATCATCATCAAGATCATTTTTCTTAATTTTGGAAACTTCATTGAAAACCACATGAATAGACTCTTCTATAACTATGGTTCTTTTGTTAAAAACACGAAAAGCTTTAGAAATAGAAGAGTAGCCAAGAAAGATGCCTTCATCAGATTTAGCATCGAATTTTCCTAAGGCATCCTTTTAATTTAAGATAAAGCATTTGCAACCAAAAACTTTAAAGTAAGAAACATTAGGTTTTTTGTCATTCCATAATTCATAAGGGGTCTTGGATAGAGATGGTCTTATTAGAACCCTATTCATGACATAGCAAGTCGTATTTACGATTTCGGCCCAAAAATATTTGGGTAAATTATGTTCATTTAGCATGATTCTTGCCATTTCTTGTAAATTTCTGTTCTTTCTTTCTACTACTCCATTTTGTTGAGGATTTCTTGGAGTAGAGAAGTAGTTATACCCATTTGATTCACAAAAATTTTGGAAGTCACGGTTTTGGAATTCACCACCGTGATCACTCCAAATTGATGAAATCATAAAACCATTTTCATTTTGAGTAAGTTTACAGAATTTAGAGAAACATTTAAAAGAATCACTTTTGTGAGCTAAGAAATAGGTCCACGTGAATCTACTATAGTCATCTACAATTACAAAGGCATATTTACTAACTCTTGGGCTTGTTATGTCAATTGGTCTAAACAAATCCATATGGATCAATTGTAATGGTCTAGAGGTACTTATTTGATTTTTTGGCTTGAAGCTAGTTTTAATTTGTTTTCCTAGTTGACAAGTATCACATACTTTATCTTTAATGAACTTAACCTTAGGAATGCCTCTTACAAGGTTTTTAGATATGATTTGAGAGATTAGTTTCATGCTAGCATGACCTAATCTTTTATGCCAAAGCCAAGCATCCTCATTCAAAGCCGAAAAACATATTTCACTACTAAGATCATCAAGATTAATAGTGTAGACGTTATTTTGCTTGATTGCAATTATAAATGTATTGTTGTGTGGTTTTTTGATGATGCAAGCATTATATTCAAATCTTACAATATAACCATTATCACATAATTGACTAATGCTCAAGAGATTATGTTTTAAACCATCTATTAATAACACATTATCAATTGAAAAGGTTGATTTGTTACCTATAGTACCCTTGCCAATGATTTTACCCTTGTTGTTGTCTCCGAAGGTGACAAACCCTTCGTCTTGGCTAGAGAGCTCAGAGAATTGAGATGGATCTCCGATCATGTGCCTTGAGCATCTACTATCAAGGTACCATCTCTTGCTTCTAGCTTGTGTGGGTGTTTTTGTCTACAAGAAAGGATGGTTTTTAGGTACCCATTTTGACTTGGGTGCCTCAAAAACTGATCTACTAAATTTATCATTATTCAATGAGTTCCTAATTGATCCTTTAGGAACCCATACTAATTTATTTGGGCCAAGTTTCCTATATGGACATTTGTAAATAACATGTTCGGATTTGCAACAAAAATTGCATTTCAAATGAGATGAGACATGTAATGTTGGCCCTTTAATAAATGTGGTTTGAGTTCGGTGAGATCCACTCACGAATCCAATTCCACATCTATTTCTGACACGTCCCTTGTTAGCAAGGATCATGTCTAAGCTCTTGCTACTGACCTTAAACTTGTTTAAGGTCTCTTTGAGTAGCAAGTTCTCCTTTTTGATTGCTTCTAAGTGATTACACTTAGAGCATGGGAGTAGAGGGAGAGAATCATGCTCAAGACTCTTAAACTTATCTAGCAATAAAGCATGTTCCTTTTTAAAGAATTGAAGCTTTTGTAATGAGTTCTACATTCATCAAATAATTCATGGAAAGCAATTAAAAGCTCATCGAAAGATAAATCTTCACTAAGTAAATCACTTACCTCTTCTCCCAAAGCCATTAGAGCGAAGTTGGCCTCCTCTTTGATACTTGCTTCTTCATCCTTGGAATCGCTCGAGTCATCCCATGTAGCCTTCAATGCCTTCTTCTTCTTGAGTTGCTTCTTCTTGGCTTGGGGACATTCATTTTTGAAGTGCCCCGGCTTCTTGCATTCATAACATATGACTTGGTCCTTCTTTGGTTCAAGTTTGTTCTTGAATTCATTTTTAAATTTGCCCTTTTTAATGAATTTTTTAAATTTTTTAGTTAAGAGTGCAATGTCCTCGTCAAGGTCCTCATCACTTGATGTTCCTTTCAAGTGGTCTTCTTGAGTTCTTAATGTCATATCCTTCCTGTTCTTTAGAAGGGGGTTCTCTAGCTCATCATGAGCATGGCATGTCATTTCATAGGTCATTAAAGACCCTATGAGTTCTTCGATAGGAAAAGTCTTAAGGTCCTTGGCCTCTTGAATGGCCGTAACCTTTGGATCCCAACATTTCGGAAGGGATCTTAAAATTTTTGTTACTAATTCAAAATTAAAAAAAATTTTACCAAGTGCCTTGAGTCCATTGATGACATCCGTAAAGCGGGTATACATGTCTCCAATGAACTCACTTGGTTTCATTCGAAAAAGCTCATAAGAATGCACAAGAATGTTGATTTTGGACTCTTTCATCGGCTAGTGCCTTCATGAGTGATCTCAAGAGTTCGCCAAATATCAAAAGTCAATTCACAAATCGATACGCGATTAAATTTATTTTTGTCTAGTCCACAAAACAAGGCATTCATAGCCTTCGCATTTAAAGCAAACACCTTCTTCTCTGACTCATTCCATTCGCTCATCAGAAAAGAAGATTTTTGAAAACCATTTTTAACGATATTCCAAAGCTCAAAATCCATAGAAATAAGAAAAATCCTCATACGAGTCTTCTTCCAATAAGTATAATCCGACCCATTAAACATAGGTGGATGAGTAATGGAGTGACCCTCTTGCATGCCAGAAAAGGCCATCTCTCTTAGGTTTTAAACCAAATATGAGAGTGAACCTCGCTCTGATACCAATTGTTAGGTTCGGAGTGGCACTAAGATGGGGGGGGGGGTGAATTAGTACAGTGGATTAAAACTTGACTTTTTGAAAACCGATTACGGAGATTCGTATAGAAACTTGATATAACTAAAGTGACTTTAACTTGAAGTAATTCAGGTAAATAAAGTCAGAAGTAGGGAGAAGAATTCCAATCAATTTTGCAGCTAAGAAATTTACAAAACAGAAATTCAAACACTCACACAGCAAATGTATGCAACGATGTATAGTGGTTCGGTCAAATGACCTACGTCCACTCTTGAAGCCTCCTCCAATGAGGCTCCCAACTTCTACTACCAAATCTCTTGAAGGGGAGGGACCAAACACCCCTTTATAGCCTTTTACCAGAGGTTCCCTCACTTTACAGAATTTTTACAAGTATAAGAAGGAGGTGAACACTTGAGCAATTGAAAGCAAGAATTTGCTATAGCTTAGACTCAATTCTAACGCTACAAAAGGTAACCCAACCAGCTAGAAGTAAAGGGGTATTTATAGAGCTTTTTGGGATTCAAAAATCCTGCTCAAAGAGGTCTCATCCGAAATTTCAGACTGTAGGCGGTACTACCACCTAGCACTGGCGGTACTACCGCCTGACACACCTTTGCGTGTGTGATTGTGCTAGCGGTACTACCGCCTGGCACTAGCGGTACTACCGTCTGACACAAGTGGTTGCAACCACCTGTCAAGCGGTACCACCACTTGCCTGGGGCGGTACTATCGCCGACCTTGATCAACAGCGGTGCTACGCTTAGGTCCGGCATGCTACTACTTTGCCGTTGTCGAAATCAGTATGGGCCTTACCTTCAGCCCAATATAGCCCATTAAAGGCCCAATTGGCCCAATACAGGTCTAGACAGGATTAACACATAGTATATACCCTAATTAAGTGCTAACTATGAACTTTTAAAGCCAAATTAAATCGACACCATCAAGTTATCTTCCGAAGAGCTTTCCGACGATCTTCCGGTGGACTTCTGACACTCCCTCGGATTCCTTCCGGCAGACTCCCAGCAGGCTCCCAGATTCTATGGCAAGTTCAACGAGTCTTTGGCACCCTTCCGAACCTTCTCGGTTATCTCCGCAAACCTCCGACGATCTTTCCAGCGAACTTCCAAAACTTTCGACAAGTCCCCGATTTCATCTCGGTTGGCTCCGGGAACACTTCCGATGATCCTTCGGACTTTTGGTAGACTCTTGAACTTCCAGCAACTTGACTCCGGTAATTTGCTCTATCATAGTTAATCCTGCACACTTATCTCAAAAATGGATTAGATCAAATAACCATCAATTGACTTCATCATCAAAATCTGAGATTCAACACTAGGTACTTGAACAGACTTTGACTGTGAAATGGTGCTTGAGCTAGGTTCTCCAATTTTACTCAACTCTATCACGCTCCCACTGTCTCCACCAAAAATGTGTTCCTTCTTAAGGAATATTGCTCTCTTAGCTACAAAGACCTTTTGGTCCTCAGGGTGATAGAAATAATACTCATAAGTTTCTTTGGAATATCCCATGAACTTGCACCGTTCCATCCTAGATTCCAACTTGTCGGGGTTGTGTTTCTTAATGTGGGTAGGGTAGTTTCAAATCTTAACAACCTTAAAATTGGCTTCTTCCCTTTTTATATCTCATATGATATAGATATTACTAACTTAGTTGGAACTCTATTCAGAAGGTAAGCTACGAACTTTAAGGTGTATCCCTAAAATGAGATGGGTAGGTAGGCAAAACTCATCATGGACCACACCATATCTAACAGTATATGATTCCTTCTTTCGAATACACCATTGAACTCGGGTGTATAAGGAGGTGTCCACCGGGATAGAATCCCATGGTCCTTAAGGAACTGGGTGCATTCTGTACTCAAGTACTTACCTCCTTGATCTGATCAAAGATTCTTGATACTCTTTCTAGTCTGGTTTTCTCCTTCATTCTTATATTCCCTGAATTTCTCGAAGGCTTCGTGTTAGGATCGTAGTGGCACTAAGAGGGGGAAGGGGTGAATTAGTACTTTTGAAAAACTTTCATCAATTTGAAAATTTCATTCAATGAAACATATCTGAAATGCGTTTTGACTTGGAATGTAAGTAAAAGTATTGAGCAACTAGCTTAGCAAGTAAATAAGAGTAAAAAGCATAAAGGGAAAAGAGCACACCAGATTTATAGTGGTTCGGTACTTTGACTTACATCCACTCTTGATTCCTCCTCCGTCAAGGTCAATGGGTTTTACTAACAATCTTGTTTCAATGGGTGAAGATTAACCACAATTTTGTAACTCTTTCTCTTTTTCAAAGGTTTAGGAGATAACCTCTACAAGTCTCACACCTCCCTTAGACAAAATTCTAAACTTATCAAGAGGAGGGAAGGAACACCCAACACTTTTTAAGATTACAACTTTAATTCACTAGAGTTTTAGCTCACTTTTTCTTGTGCAATCCTAGCAGGGATGAGTAGAGTGTTTATAGGCCCCAAATGGCTTCAAAAATAAGGCTAAAATTTAAATTTTTGATTCTTTCGGGTATGGGCGGTACAACCACTTGCATTGGGTGGTACTACCGCCTGCAACACCTTGAAAATAAGGGCTCTAGTGGTAGCACCACCAGCCTGGGTGGTACCACTGCCTACAGCCTAGAAAAGTGTGCTTTTTCACTTTTTCAACTCATATATAGTTCCACTACTAATTTGGTAATGCCATCGCTTGACGCAACTTTTGGGTCACTGAATGGGTCTCCTAATAAGCCCAAATCAGTCCCAATTTAGGCCCAATGGGCCCCTAACTGAGTTAGTAAGGTTACACTCCAAACTAACTCAGTTTATGATCTAACTATGATAATTAAGACCTAAACAATTACAAGATACAAATGTAAGTTGTTTGACATATCATTGGTTCTCCCAGTAAACTTTTGGCGAACTCTCGGTGAACTTCCGGTGAACTCTCGGTGCATCATCCAAACCTTTGGTGTATCGCCTGATCTATCGACATGTTGACTCCTGCAATATCCGTTCTCGGTGCATTATCCGATTCTTTCGACCCAAGTCTACTCTCAATTAGGATTAGATAATTGAATCAATAAGAATCGAAGTTGTATCAAAGGAAAACACGTCAAGAGATTAGACGTCGAGCCGGAGGTCTGGTCGACAATCGACAGAAGGCTTCGGACAAAGAAATCTGGTATCGGGCCAAGAAGATCGGAGTTGCACTAAGGAGATCGAAGTTGCGAAGGTCAACTATTTATTGGACAATAGGCTACAAGAGAGGATGATGCACCGAAGAAATGGATGAAGCGCCAATGGACAAATGATGTGCCAGGCAACTAATTATGATTCACTTTATAATAACTATCTAGATCAGAGTAAGATTAAATTAATTGGGTTATAATTGGGCTAACCCAATTAAGGGCCAACTAGCCCCGTACCCGGATAGGTTTGGGTCGGACTCAAGGCCCAAACAAATTTGTTGAACCTTGTCTAGCGGTGGCACCACTAGACTTGGGTGGTGGTACTGCCCCCAAGTTCAGTCTCCCAGGTGGTCTGAGTAGTGGTACCACCCAGTGTGAGTGTACTTGGGCGATGGAACCGTTGGCTGGGTGGTGGTACCGCCTAGTAAACTAACAGTGGCAGACAGCCTAGGCGGTGGTATCGCCCAACATTAGCAATGGTACCACTAGTACCCTAGAAATCCAGGATGATTAGAATTTGGATTATAAATTTGAATCACCTCAAGGGCTATAAATGTCCCTTAAAAACTGAGAAAGAAAAAGGGAAAACTCTACTGTAATAGTGTTAAAATCGTCCCCTACTTGTTAAGTGTTGATCTAGTCTAAGAAAGGGGTGAGAGGCCTTGTAAAAGTTAAATCTTGAACCTCTAAAAAGAGAATTGAGTTGTAAGAGAGTTAATCTTCGCTCGTTGGAAGGGAGACTACTAGTGAAAGCCGGTGGCCTCAAGTGAAGAGGAATCGGGAGTGGACGTAGGTCGGATGACCCAACCACTATAAAAATCTCGTTTACATTTACTTGCTATTGTTTATATTTCTACAAACCATTTTACTTTATTTGCTCCACTTCTTCATCACCTTCTTTCAATCAGCTTCATGTTTAACATCTTTCCGATACACTTGCTATAGAAATCGGCTTTTATTGTAAGGGGTTTTCCGAAATTATTGAATTTATCATAATCTTAACCCCTGCACTAATTCAACCCCCCCTTCCCCTAGTACTGAACTAATTCTAATAGTTGGTATCGGAGCCTAGTATTTCTCATTTGGATTTACACCCAAGAGAAATGACCCTTTTCGGATTTCAAGAGGGTTTTTCGATCGTTCGTCCTCCCTTGTTTAACGGGTTGGACTATACATATTGAAAAACTCGAATGAGAGTTTTTTTGCTTTCTTTGAATTTGTATTTATAGAATATCATTGAAAATGATTTTCAATAACCTTCGAAACCTATGAATGAATGGTCGGATTTTGAGAAAACATCTTTCTTTAAATGCAAAAGCTTTGAATGCCTTATTTTATGCCTTGGATAAAATCAAATTTAATCAAATTTCAACTTGTAAAATGGCTTTTGATATTTGGCACACTCTAGAAATTATGAATGAAGGCTCTAGTAGAGTCAAAGACTCGAAAGTAAACGTATGATTTTGAGCTTTTCTGAATGACACCAAGCGAGACTATCGATGATATGTACACCAATTTCATGGATGTCATCAATAGTCTAAAAGCCCTTGGTAAATCTTTTTTAGATTTTAAACTCATTAATAAGATTTTAAGATCTCTTCCAAAGAGTTGGGATCCAAAAGTAATAGCTATACAAGAGTTTGAAAACTTGAACGTTTATTCTCTCGAAGAGCTAATCGGGTCTTTAATGACCTATGAAATGACTCTTGAACTTGATGAATATGAGAATTACCTTCCAAAGAACATGAAGGAATAGGCACTTCGAACAAAAGAATACCACTTGAGTGATGACTCAAGTGATAAGGACAATGTTGAGGAACTTGAACTTCTAATATTAAAGTTTAAAAGGTTTATTAAACAAGAATTGAAAAACACGAACAAACTTAAAAAGAACACCAACTCTTGCTATGAATGCAAGAAGTTGGAGAGCTCCAAAGTTAAGCACACACACAAAAAAAAAAGAAGAGACTAAAGAAGAAGAAAGAACTCCAAGAAGAATCTATGTGCATCCGAAGGCAAAATGGTGAATTGCACTTTGATGGCCTTCAACTACAAGGTAAGCAACTCAAACAAAACCCCCTTGCTTTATGAAATTACTTGATGTTTTTCATGAGATTTCTTAGCTTAGTTTGTAGGAAATAAAAATTTTATTTTCAAAAATTATATCATGCTTTTTCTTTCTAGTATTTTTGAAAATTAAAATTACACTTGCATGATTGGTGACAATGCTTGTACACCTAACAAGTTTAAATCCATGAATATTTATCTTGACGATTTCCGTATGACTATTCTTAAATGATGCATGATTTTAGCAAAATTTGAGCATTGATTTCTCACACTAAGCTAGAATCATCTTGTTATAACTAATAATAATGAAAGAAAGAATACTAGAATTAAAATGATTTTGATAATGCATTATGAAATCATGCTTAATAATATTAAATGTTTGTATCATGCTTGATGATTTGAAATCTTATATTTCCGAATAATGTGATTTTTTGTCTTGATGATATTTATGATGAAATTGGTTTCAAACAAGATGCATCATTTTGACATAAAAAAAAATAATATTAATTATCATGACAATTGCATGAATTGAAATATAAAATTAGAAAATGTACTATCATGATGTTTTATGTGTTTTGTCTTGATGGTTTTGATGACGAAACATATGTTTTGATTTTAAACATGATACACATATATGCATACTATGAATCTCTCGAATCAAATTTTTTAGAAGATGCCACATGCTTAATGTGTTTCGACTTAATGATCTTTATGATGAAATTTGTCTTTCCATCTTGAATGGTGACACTTGTTTTTATTAAAGACAAAAGCATGCTTGTAAGAAGAATCACGTAAAATGAAACACAATGTATTTTCTATCAAGATTAATGAATTCATTTATGACATTTTATGAATCTTGTAAATCTCTAGAAAGTGATTTTGATGATTCAATGACTTGATGATTTGAATGAGCTTTATCATGATTTTGACCTCTCGATATTTGATACTTAAATTTTTTTTCTTTTAAATGTGATCTTGATGTGATTTCTTATGTAGTAATTAAGTTCTCATATGGTTCATTTACTAATGAAATGATACATTTGAATGAATCACTTATCGATATTTATGATTGCGATATTTTTCTAATATGATCTTAATGACTTGAGATGTCTTTTGGTATTCATGAATTGATCCCTATTGACATCTCTTATTATCATTGTTCATGACATGTTTATATGACTCACATGATTGAATCATTGATTTATCCTTGTTATTAATTTTGTCATGACTTAAAAAATGATGTAAAAAAATTTTATTTTTCTTGACATTTTTTATGATGAATTATTATTAAAAATATTTGTCAAATGAATCATGTTCTTCTTGATTTTTCTTGAGCTTTGATATCATATCCTTAGTGACATACAAATGACATGATTTCTTTGTCTTGTATGCATCATGTGATGATTGAAAGATTAATGTAAATTTATAATTGATGTGAAAAGTTTATATCATTATATTATCTCTCCTTCTTTTCAACAATGATAAAAGGGGAGAAAATTTGCTAGCTTGGTATATCACCAAGAAAACTTGCTAGCTTGTGTATCACAAGAGAAAGTGACAAAAATAGCTAGCTACAACTTGTAAAGAAAGACAAAACTTGCACTTCTCAAAAGAGAAGAAAGATCTTGCTATCATAAATACCACAAAAAAGATTGCAAGCTTGCAATCTCACGAGAAGAAAAAGTGTTATCTTGCCTATCATGAGAAACCAAGGTACAAACTTGCACATCTTAAGAAGCAAGTGAAAAATTACCATGCTTGAACTTAAAACTTGCTATGATTGAATGTAGTGATGTAAATCTTGCTAGCTTGTGTGTCGTAAAATTTGGACATTCTTAAAACTAGCTAGATGCAACTTCTCCTTTTTGTTGATGACAAAGGGGGAGAAGTAGATTGATGAGTTCATGCATTGTAATGATGATTGAATATTTTGAAATATTGCATGATGTTTTTGATGATATGTTGCTTGGATTTTTTTTGAAATCCAAGGTTCTTTCAATGTGGCATATTGATAGGGGGAGTTTGTTTAAACTCCGGGAGTTAAGGTTAACTCTATCATCAATTAGTTATCATCATAAAAAAGGGGGAGATTGTTGAATCTCAGATTTTAATGATGAAACTAATTGATTATGATTTGGTGATCTAACTACATTTTGAGTCACCCAGGTCTTCTCAAGATCAGGATTAGATAATTGAAGCAAGAAGAATCGAAGTTGCGTCGGAGGAAAACATGTCAGGAGATTTGACGTCAAGTTAGAGGTCCAGTCGATGATCGACAGAAGGCTTCGGATAAAGAAATCGGGCATCAGGCCAAGAAGAGTGAAATTCTGCCAAAGAGATCGAAGTTGCAAAGGTTAATTGTCGATTGGGCAACAGGCCACAAGAGAGGATAATGCGCCGAAGAAATAAATGAAACATCGATGGACCAATAACGTGTCGGGCAACTAATTATGATTTGCTTTATAATAGTTATCTAGATCGAAGTAGGATTAAATTAATTGGGTTGTAATTGGGCCAATCTAGTTAGGGGCTAACTGGGCCCATACCCGGACAGGTTTGGGCCGGACTCAAGGCCCAAACAGGGTTGCTGAACCCTATCTGGCGATGGCATCACCAGACTGGGCGGTGGTACTGCCCTAGGTTTAGTCTCCTAAGTGGTCTGGGTGGTGGTACTGCCCAGTATCAATGTACCTAGGTGGTGGTACCACTAGTTAGGCGGTGGTACCGCCTAATACACTAACAGTGACAGAAAGCTTGGGCAATGGTACCACCTGTCCCCCGGAAATCTAGGATGATTCAAATTTGGGCTCTAAATTTGAATCACCTTGAGGACTATAAATACCCCTCTCATTTATGGTTAGACTACACATAAAAACTGAGAAAGAAAAAGGGAAAACTCTAGTATAATAATGTCAAAATCCTTTTTTACTTGTCAAGTGTTGATCTAGTCTAAGAGAAGGGTGAGAGGCCTTGTAAAGGTTAACTCCTAAACTTGTAAAAAGAGAATTGAGTTGTAAGGGAGTTAGTCTTCGCTCGTTAGAAGGGAGACTACTAGTGGAAGCTGATGGCCTTAAGTAAAGAGGAATCGGGAGTGGACGTAGGTCAGATGATCGAACCACTATAAAAATCTACTTTGTGTTTACTTATTACTATTTATATTTCTGCAAACCATTTTACTTTATTTGCTCCACTTCTTCATCATCTTCTTTCAATCGGCTTCAAGTTTAACATCTTTCCGATACACTTGCTACCGAAATAAGCTTTTATCATATGGGGTTTTCTTAAATCATTAAATTTATCATAACCTTAATCGCTACACTAATTTATCTCCCCCCTCCTCTTAGTGCTGAACTGATCCTAACAAATATAACATGTACAATTTCAAAACATTACAACTCATCATCACTTTATGCATGACACCAAAAACAAATCAACATCACTTTAGGCATAACATATATGATACCAAAACATTAAAATTTTCAATCATTCATCATTACTTCTCCCGCTTTGTCATCAACAAAAAGGAGAAAAGTTTGATAAGTGAATTTTCAAATATGCAAGCTAGTACTTTAGCAAGTTTTACACCATTTTAGAATTTGTAGGCTAGTAAGTTTTTGAGATAGAAAGTTAAGCAAAATTTTTGATTCTTAAAATAGCCAAGCTAGCACTTCTCTTTAGATGTGCAAGCACTTATGGTTCTCTTGAGATGTGCAAGCTAGTATTTTTGCTTTTCTTGATATGCTAGTAAGTTTCTTCTCCCCTTTGTCATTAAAAAAGAAAGAAGTGTTGAATCTCAGATTTTGATGATGAAACCAATTGATAGTGATTAAGATCTAATCTATGTTTTGAGTGATGCAAGTAGCTTCGATCAGGAATAGACAATTAAAGTAGGAAGAATCGATGTTGGACTGAAGGAGAATATGTCAGAATATTGGATGTCGAGCTGAAGGATCGATCAACATATCGACAAAAGGCTTCAAACGATGGGTTTGGGCATCGGGCTAAAAAGAGCAGAATTACACCAAGGAGATCAGAGTTGGCCGATTAGGCAATAGGCCACAAGAGAGGATGATGCGCCGAAGAATCGGACGAAGCACCGGATGAACCAATGATATGCTAAATAATATTAAATTAAATCTTTGTAATAATTATCTAGATTGAAGTAGATTTTCGTTCTAATTGGGTTGAAATTAGGCCAACTCAATTAGGAGCCATTTGGGCCTAAGTTTAGGCTATGTTGGGCCAAGTAAAAGGCCCAAATAATGACCCAAAAAGTGGATCAGGCGGTGGCACCACCAGAATAGGCGATGGAACCACCGGTGGCTCAGTCTCCAAGACAGTCTTCGAGACTATGTCAAGCGATGGTACCACCAGACTTGGTGGTGGTATCGCCTAGTGTTAGAAAGCCTAGGTGATGGTACCACCAGTACTCAGAAGACCCGAGATAAGACTGGTTTTGGCTCCAAGTTTAAATCCATTTGGAGCTTATAAATACCCCTCTCATCCCTGGTTAGAACACACGAGCACAGAGAACTTAAAAGTGTGAAAATATTATGGAAATCACTCGAGAGATCCCCTCTTCTAGTTTTAAGTTTAGAATTCTGTTTAGAGAGGAGCGAGTGCTTGTAAAGGGTATTCTCCTAAATCTGTGAAAAGGAGAAGAAGGTTGTAAGGGTAGTTAGTTTTCACTTGTTTGAAAGAAGACTACTAGTGAAAGCCGGTGGCCTTGATGAAAGAGAAATCGGGAGTGGACGTAGGTTGGATGACCGAACAACTATAAATCGGTTTGCAATCTCTATTCTGCTTTTTATTTATATTACAAATTTCTTTACTTAGTCACTACCCTCACTCATTACGAATGTTTTTAAGTTTAAAGTGTTTCTAATATGGCTTTCTGTTAGGACTCTAGCTAGGAGAGTCCGAATTTAGTTTCATTGAAGGGGAAAAACATATAAATCCTAAGGGTATTCATGTAAATCCTATCTAGCCGACCCCTATTAAAGAGGTGAAGAGGTTGGCTAGGCTAGGATTAGTTTGGAGATTGCTTCTTGGAGAAGCATTAGAAGTTGATTAGAAGTAGGAATTATAAATCCTATCTAGCCAACCTCTATTAAAGAGGTGAAGAGGTTGGCTAAGTTAGGATTAGTTTGGAGGTCGCTTCTTGGAGAAGCATTAGAAGTTGATTAGAAGTAGGAATCTTGAGTGGGAGTCCTATTAGGAGTTAGAGTCCTATTAGGAGTTAGGGTCTAGAAGCCTTATGAATAGCCATGTATTCACTCTCTTTTCTTAATGAATAGATCAATCCTTTTACCAGCCTTTGAGTAGAAACTTGGAGGAAGGAACCCCTATAAAGTTTCAAGGAGGTCGATCCCCTAAAGAGATCAACCCCAAGCTTAGAATCCACAAGGGTTCTAACACTTGGTATCAGAGCAGCATTCTTGGCATCTCATTGTCCTTCCACAGCCATCCATCCACCCTCCATAGCCACCCAAAGCAATTCCCACAATTGCTTAAAAGATCGTCGCTGAATTCCGCCATCATCTCCACCACCGCGGATCATCCTTTGATCTCCCTATGAATTGCAACAGGTTCTGGTTTCCTATCTTACTGCTACTGTAATTTAGTTATCCTTATTCAAAAAATCTAAAAAAAAAATATTCTTATATTGCTGTAGAAACTTTTCATCATAAAGTTTTCATCTCTATGATGAAAGATGCATTGCAGAATTCGAGTCGTATAGCACTATTTATTTTATCTTGCTACTATATTTTTTCTATCCAAATCTCTACAAAATTTTTACGATGGCTTTGACACTTACTAATAGTAGATTTTCCTTTAGTTTCATCGAAAATTTTTTAATATAAACTATTAATCTTTTACATCTAAACTGCTATACTTTAGACATAAAAATCTACTATAGTACCTTTCCGTGATCCGTAATTTTGTCAAACATCTTGCTATCATTTCCTTCTATGAAATTTTTAACAGCATTACCTCTCCCTTACCAATAGATTCTCTTTGAGTTTTACTTGAATCTCTATTAAGAATTGTTGAAAAAAATTGCATCCTTACTATTGAAATTTTTTGCACAAAAAATTTGGTGCTGCACCTTTGGCCTTTTTCTTCTCCGTAACCTACCAAACCCTAGCCACCTTGCAACCACCAACCCAGACATATTTAGAGCATCCCTCTAGCCTTAAGATGCAACCATCATAACCTATTTTCATAACCCTAACAATGTCAAAAACCATAGCCCAAAACAATAAACCATTACGCCAATTCTATCACCGATCTATTGTCCGAACCTTCCACCACCCCATGCCATTAACTCGATACTAGAAAAAAGACAAGGGCATCTCTTATCTTTAGGCATATGCTATGACTTCTTAAGATCTAATTGATGCCAAATTTGAAGCATTGGAATCTCAGATTGAATTGCGGCTTGAATTACACTTGGAGGACAAATTACATGCTTTGTTTGCAGAATTCAAAATTGGATAACCACCGAGTCTAACCAAATTTCAGTGAGGAGAGATTTCAGAGAGGCCTCTAGAGAAGGAGGGATAGCCCTCGGACATGCTTTAGCCATGCATGAGGGTGGACTTCCCGCGATGGGAAGGAGACCCGGCGGGATGGATTTCACATGCTGAACGTTACTTTCGCTACTACCGAACGTCGGATGATACTATGGTGTAAATTGTTATCATCCACCTTGAAGGAGATGCTATTCAATGATACAATTAGCTGAAATACAATCATGGGGCTCCGACGTGGAATCAATTTAAGAACGTACTATTGAACCATTTTGGACCTATGGAGTATGAAAATATCGACGACCAACTCACAAAGATTCGACAAACCTCTATGATTCAAGAGTACCAAATCAGATTTGAGAAGCTATCCTACCTTGCTCATGATTGGACTGACCATCAATTGTTAGGAACATTCATCGAAGGACTCAAGCCAAAGATAAAAGAGGAGGTTAAGGCACGGTAGCCCCATACTATGACGGTTACGATTTCTTTCACCCGAATACAAGAAGAACGACTCAACCAAGAAGCTTGGAGGATGAGAACCTCTCATAGGTCCATGGCATATAAACCTCCTTCTACTCCTAGCTGCCCTTCGTTGCCAACAAAATTGACAAGAGAAGAACTATGTGACTGATCAGCAAAGGGTCTTTATTGGCATTGTGACAAGCCATGGAACTGCGATCATCGCTGCAAAAGGGGTCACCTCCTATTGATTGAACCTCTTGAAGACATAAAGGAGGAGGTCCAGGAGCTTGACGAAGAGGTCACAGATGAAGAACAGTAGCCAGTTGATATTATGATGCATGCCCTTACCGGTTACGCAAACCTGCAAACGATGAAAGTGGGAGGACTTCTAAAGCAACAACCGATCACCATTCTTATTGACACCGGGAGTACTAATAATTTTATGAACAGCAAGGTTGCTGTTTAGGTGGCCTTACCTATTGAGAATTGTAGCAGGTTTGATGTTAAGGTCACCGATGGATGAATTTTTAAGTGTGATCGTAGGTGCCCGCGGGTGAAACTATTGCTATAGGTCCAAGAGATAATTTTAGATTTCTTCCTTCTCCCTCTTGATGATTATAAGGCCATGCTTGACATCGAATGGTCGACGACATTAGGTGATGTTTTCTGAAATTTTTTAAAACTAATTATGAAATTTTACAATAAGGGAAAATAGGTGATACTGCACGGGAAACGTGGGGGCGAGGTAATGACGATTTGCACACAATGAATGGAGAAAGTTTTACAAAAGCATGCAGCGGCTTTTTGGTATAACTTGAGCAGAAATCTAAGGGAGAGCCAACTGAATTTGAAGACCCAAACCTACTTCCCTTGCTTGCTGAATTTTTAGATATATTTGATGAACCGCACAGCCTACCTCCTACCCATTGGTATGATCATTATAAACTGATTCTTCTAGGCAAACCTCCAGTAAATACTTGGTCATATCAGTATCCACATTTCTAGAAGGATGAAATAGAAAGAATTGTAAAAGCGATGCTCAAAATAGGAGTTATTCGGCTAAGTTGTAGCCCCTACTCTTCACCGGTGCTCCTCGTACAAAAGAAGGATGAAACAAGACAAATGTGCATTGATTACCGAGCTCTCAATGACATAACCATCAAGGACAAGTATGCTATTCCAATAGTAGATGAATTGCTTAATGAATTAAAGGGAGCACAAGTTTTCACAAAGTTGAACCTTCGATCCAAGTATCATCAAATATGAGTGTGCAAAGAAGACATACTGAAAACTACCTTTCGAACACACAACGACCACTACGAATTTCTGGTAATGCCCTTTGGTCTCACCAATGCTCCCTCTACCTTCTAGAGCCTTATGAATAATATTTTCTGGAGTTATCTTCATAAGTTTGTGTTGGTTTTCTTCGACGATATCCTTATTTATAGCCCTTCTCTTGAAAGTCATTTTCAGCACTTATGACTTGTTTTGACAATTTTATGAGAATATATTCTTTTTGTCAAAAAATCGAAATATAGCTTTCTTCAACAGAAAGTGGAATATCTTAGGCATATTATTAAGATCTGAGCAACACTAAGAGAGAGGGGGGGGGTGAATTAGTGTAATGGATTAAAACCGATTAATTTAAAATAGATTTCGTAAAGAGTTGGTTCGAATAGAAATTTTGATTCGATAAAAGAGATTTTAGCTAAATTGGTTCGAATGAATGTAATTGAGAGTTGGAAGAAGAAGACCAAATGATTTGCAGCTAAGTAAAGGTAAGATGTAGGAATTTAAAAAACTCACATGTCCAAAGTACGCAGGGATGTATAGTGGTTCAGTCAAATAACCTACATCCACTTCCGAAGCCTCCTCTGATGAGGCTCCCAACTTCCACTAGCAAATCTATTTGAAGGGGAAGGACCAAACACCCCTCTTACAAATATTTACAAGTGGTTCATACTCTTATAAATTTTTGACAAGAAAAATAGAGGGAGGTGAATACTTAATCTATTGAAACAAGATTTTACTATAGCTTTGACTCAGTTTTCAACTTCTCATAAAGGTTCTTTACCAGTTGAGGAAAGAGGGGTATTTATAGACTCAATTGACTTCAAAAATAGAGCCAAAAAGAATCCCATCCTGGATTTTTGGGTACTAGCGGTACCACCGCCTAGCATTGGCGATACCACTGCCTATTGACCCTATTCTATTAGTGTACTGGATTGGTACTACTGCTTAGTCGGGCGGTACCACCACCTGACAGAGTCCTCGGACTCTATGGACTAGTGGTACTACCGCTTGTCAGGCGGTACCACCACTGGTAGGTAATAACTGCCAACGGTACCACCATTGACCTGGGGTGGTTCCACTGCCTAGATCACCTGGGAACCAGTTCCCGGGGCAGTGCCATCACCCTAGTTTGGCGGTGCCACTACCAGACCTGATTCAGCACTATTGAATGATCCCTGAATCCGGCCCAATTTAGTTCACATAAGGCCTAGTTGGCCCCTATTAGGGTTAATCAGGATTATCATCTAATCCTTATCCTAATTATGTGCTAACTATGAAATTGAAATATAATTCTAAGTAAATTAACAACTGTCAATGTTGAGTCTTCTTTCGATGAGCTTTCCGATGAACTTCCAGCTGACTTCCGACACACCCTCAAATTTCTTTCGGCGGACTCCCAACAAGCTTTTGAACTTTAGGGCGAGTTCGATGAATCGTTGGCAAGCTTCCAAACCTTCTCGGTAAGCTCCGCGAACCTCCGGCGATCTTTCCGGTGAACTTTCGAAACCTTTGGCAAGTCTCCGATTCTTTCTTGGTTGGTTCTTGCAGCACTTTCGATGATCCTTCGGACTTCCAACAAACTCTCGAACTTCCAGCATACTTGACTCTGGTAATTTTGCTTTATGCCTTCATGCTATCGTAGTTACTCCTGCATACTTATCTCAATAATATGGATTATATTAAATAACCTATCAATTGACTTTATCATCAAAATTCGAGATTCAACAATCTTTCCCTTTTTTATGATGATATTCAATTGATGACGGAGTTAATTTTAACTCCCCCTATCTATATACCATATTATGAGAAAGAAAACACTTGATTTCAATCTCCTTGAATTTAAGCTGCAATCGATAAGTTTCATCTATTGAACTTATCATCATGCTTAACAAGCATGATTTTTCATCATAAATATGAAACTTTGTATTTTTCACAATATCAAGGCATGACACCTATTTTAAGTCGAATAATAGACATTTATCACTTCGACAAGAGATACCAATTATAATTTAAAATACGATATGGATCAAATGATATCGATATAAAGAGTACAATATGCAAGGTATGATATCATTTTTGATACATCATCAAATGACATGATATCTTATCATATCAATAAAGGATACCAAATTTTAAACATGATATGATAACAATTTTTCAAAAAGGTTTACATGTTAAGCATTTGTAATACATGTGATACATTGCGATATGATACAAATTTTATTGCGATGCATTTAAAGACCAACCAATTTTTGATTATAAAGCATGGCAAAGACATTTTTCATATTGCAATACACAATATATAAGTCATTGCGATACGATACGATACATATAAGTCATTTGTTAATTTATTTGTCATATTCTTCTCAATACGATGCATGCAAGACATTTTATCAAGTCATATTTGCATATGTCATCAATTTATTTGCATATTCTTTTCCCCCTTTGTCATCAACAAAAAGGAAGTGAATGTAAGAGTAGTCATTTATCAAGCATATCAAACACACATGATACATGAGGCTAATATTTGCTTAGAAATCGAGTTGAATCATAATGCAAAATATGTCATCCTCGATGGATAAATCCAAAAAATGTTTTGATCATCATTTTAATTCATGTTTATGAAATCCGAAAAATGGTCAATCATCATTTATCAAGCTATGAAAGATTCATACATGAAAGATGCAATGTTGAAAGGCTTAAGATGTAATTTTGAAAATCCAAGTATAAAATTATAAAGTGGAAGGATAGATCATTAAAGCCATTCATCAAACATCTCATATCAATTTTAAGGTAAAATCTGTGAGAAAGAGATGTCAAAATTCATAAAGCTTTAACTTAGCATTTACGAATTTATGAAGTGAAACATATCAACATCAAAAATTTCATAGAAAGATTCAACTTGGCATTCTTATAGAAAACATGAGGTGAAAGATATTAAGTCTTAAAACCTCGAATTGTAGAGATTAGCACAAGACTAAAATCTGAAATGAACATTTAAGAGCTTAATTTTTAAGCAAAATTCATGACATTAATTTATGCATATCTTAAGCTTCATGTGAAATGCAAGTTGTGAAATTTCTTTAGTCATGCTTAAAGGAGGTGGAGGGAGTATAAAATTAATTTTACTATATCATTAAGATCCATCATTCGAAGAAGGAGGAGAACAACATCATGATACCAAATCATCCAAAATATTACAACATCATGATGGATTCATCAAGATTAAAAATATTACGATCGAAAATGATAGCTTTATTAAAATATTATGATCGAAGGATAAAAATGGGAGCTCTATTTTAAAAGATGATATAAAGATGTTATCAAAAATCTGAGAATAATAACAAGTTGAGACTATCAAAACTAAAGTTTAAACATTTTGAAAAGAAATATACAACATCATGTAATAGGACAATCTCAAAAGTGTACCACAATAGCATAGAGGTTTACAAAACAGAAGTCAAAAGATTCATTACAACAACTATTCCTCAGGTGGAATACCGAAGTGCCTATACAAGTGATCAAACTTTCGATTCATCTATCGTACTTCACTCAAAATTTCAGCTTGTTGTGATTTGATCTAATTTATCTCTGACATGATCGGATCTTCAGTAAATGGAGCATGTGCTGGTTCTGATGGTGCTGCACTAAAGGGACTAGGAGGAGGAGATTCACTACCCCTAAAAACTGGTATTTTAGATTGTTCTACTAGAGGGGCAGCTGGATCGGTTCTTCTAGGCTACCTAGTCCATATTCTATTTCTAAAAATGCACTTAAGTCTCTTGAGCAGGTTTCTGTTTATGGTGTTATATCTATCTACTTTCATCACTTTTTTATCGGGTGGTATTCTAATATTATATGCATGTAACATTCTAGTGATTAACCCCCCATATGGTAACATTAAGTCTTTAGAGGCTACTTCCATCATATTTTGCTAGATGAGATATCCAAAATAGTTGTTTTGCCCGATCATTATCCAGTACATGGTACCTAACTCCATTTGACTAATTTCATCATGGTGATACTATTTAGGAATTAGGATACTTATTATAATGTGATAGAGGATTTTAGAGCTAAATGGTAACAAGTGTTCATAGCTTTTAGGGACTATGGCTAGGTTAGGATTTTCAAAAATGGTCCCTAAAGCCTCGGAATAGGTTACTCTGATTACATTCATATCCCATTGTCTTCTAAAGTAACAACCTCTATCCTATTTGGATATTCCAATTAGGTCACATATTGTGTTGTCCATAATTGGAATTTGATTTCCTAAGAGGTAGGTTGACATATTATCATCATCATCTAAGCTTGAATTAGCATATAACAACCTAACTAATTTAGAGTAAATAGGTTCGTTTATTTATAAGATGGGCAAGACATCTAAATCGGCAAACCACCTAATGGGTTCTAGATTTCCTAGTTCACCTAAATCAATATGTTTTCCCTTATGCATAGTTCTTACTTCAAAATTAGGATACCTAAGGATTATTTCATTAGACCTAAAGAGGGATTGGTCATGTGAGTCTCCTTCCCTCCTCTTTCCTTTGTCCCTAAATGATCTCATAGGAGCCATTTATCTAAACATGATAATAGAACAAAGAAATTTTAAGAAAATAACCATGTATTGAGAAAAATAAAGAGGGAGAATCAAATGTTACCTTGGATGAGATTACTTGAGAAATGAAGGTCTTGATCCAAGATTCAAGGGGATGGAAGCCTCACTTGGTCTTCTTGAGAGGGAAGATGAAATTTAGAGAGTGAGGGGAGTGTTCTTGGGAGCTAATCCATGAGTTGGGGGCGGTTCCACCACCGGCCTTAAGTCCTCCTTATAAAAGGGGGCTCTCGGGCGGTGCCAGTGCCAATTGAGTGGTGCCACCGCCTAGGAACAAAATGCCCAGGTGGTGCTACCGCTAGCATTGGTGGAGCCACCACTAGCACCCTGACTTAGACTTTTTAGGGAGGGCTACAACACCATGTTTTGATTAAATTGCTTTGTTGTTTCTCATTCATCTTATAGGTGTCTGATCACTATATTTTTTATAGAGTGATGTCATTCTATTACTTCCAATCACATGATAATCATGCGACAAAAAGAAGTTACGCATAATGACTCATTGAATTATGAAGTGTTGTTATCAAGAGACATTAAAAATAATTTTTTAAGTGGATCGAGAGAGAACATAGATATAGAAAATTTTTAAATGAAGGAAGATTTGCGAAGGTTATAAAGACTTGTGTATCGACAATGATCGATTTTTTTTTTTGATAGTGAATAAGGTAAGACTCAATCAACAGATGTCTTCCTCACATTATCTCAGATTAGGCATTTGAGATATTTAGAGATCGGGTGGAGTATCATTGCATTACTTATCATAAATTATTTTAAGATAGGTAAAAGATTGTCAAATATGATTTAAAGTATACATCACTAGGCATTTTAAGAAGAATATATTGCAGTCGTAAACATCAAGTGAGTACATGATTTATGTGTTGGGAGAATCAAGTGGTTTCAAACGAGTTTATGTAGTTGTGATTCCAAGAATTTAAAGTCATGAATCATTTTGAGGAATTCATCAACTCTAAATTCATCATTACAATTATATACGAGGATTTTCCAAATGAGTCAATCTACATTGATGTTCAAGGAAGATAAAAAAAACTAGTATCACATCATTTTAAAATGAAGGATTTTAAATTGTAAGGTGGCACAATTGTTTCTACCGAAATCAATTTTCAAGACACTTAATGGAAGTTATAGTACACAATGTATAACACTTAAGGATTTTTTATTACTTGAGTTAGTGAGCTTGATTACGATCAAGAATTATATTACTACCAGCTCCTAGCTTGTATGGGTGAGTGTGTCTACAAAAGAGGATAGTTTTTAGGTATCCATTTGAATTTGGGTGCCTCAAAAATTGATCTACTAAACTTGTCATTGTTCATTGAGTTCCTAATCATTCCTTTAGGAACCCATATCAACCTATATGGGCTATGTTTCTTATATGGACATTTGTAAGCAACATATCCAGATTTATAACAAAAATTACATTTCAAGTGAGATGATACATGTAGTGTGGGTCTTTTAATGAAGGTGGTTTGAGTTCGGCGAGATCCACTTACGAATCCAATTCCACTTCTATTTCCAACGTGACCCTTATTTGCAATGATCATGTCTAGGCTCTTGCTACCAATCTTAAACTTGTTTAGGGTCTTTTTAAGTAACAAGTTTTCATTTTTAATTATATCTAAGTGTTTATACTTAGAGCATGGGTCTAAAGAAGGAATATCATGTTCAAGACTTTCAAGTTTATCTAATAAAAAAGTAAGCTTCTTTTTTAATAAATTGAACATTTTAGTAATAGTTCTATATTCATCAAATAATTCATGAAAAGCAATTGAAAGTTCATCAAAAGATAAATCTTCATTAAATAACTCACTTACCTCTTCTCCTAAAGCCATCAATGCGAAGTTGGCCTCCTCTTTGTTGCTTGCTTCTTCATCTTTGGAGCCACTTGAGTCGTTCCACGTTACCTTTAGAGCTTTCTTCCTCTTTGGTAACTTCTTCTTGGCTTGGGGGCATTCATTTTTAAAGTGCCCCGGCTTCTTATATTCGTAATATATGACTTTGTCCTTTTTTGGTTCAAGTTTATTTTTAGTGTCATTTTTAAATTTATTCTTTCTTATAAATTTTTTGAATTTTTGAGTTAGGAGAGCAAGTTCATCATCAAGATCCTCATCACTTGAAACTTCCTTAAAGTGGTCTTCTTATGTTTTTAATGTCATATCCTTCCTATTCTTTGGAAGAGGGTTCTCTAGCTCATCATGAACTTGGCATGTCATTTCATAGGTCATCAAAGACCCAATGAGTTCTTCAAGAGAAAAATTTTTAAGGTCTTTGGCCTCTTGAATGGCTGTAATCTTCGGATCCCAACTCTTTGGAAGGGATCTTAAAATTTTAGTGACAAGTTCGAAATTAGAAAAACTTTTACCAAGTGCTTTGAGTCTATTGATGACATCCGTGAAATGGGTGTACATGTCTCCATTTGACTCACTTGGTTTTATTCGAAATAATTCAAAAGAATGGATCAAAAGATTGATTTTGGACTCTTTCACTTAGCTAGTGTCTTCATGAGTGATTTCAAGAGTGTGTCAAATATCAAAGCTGACTCACAAATCAAAACATGATTAAACTCATTTTTATTAAGTGCACAAAACAAAATATTCATAGCCTTTGCATTAAGAGCAAAAACCTCTTCTTCGATTCATTCCATTCGTTCATCGGAATAGAAGATTTTTTAAATCTATTTTCAATAATATTCCAAAGCTCGAAATCCATGAAAATTAAAAAGATCTTCATACGAGTCTTCCAATAGGTGTAATCCAACCCATTAAACATAGACGGATGTGTAATGGAATGACCCTCTTGTATACCAGAATAGGCCATCGCTCTTGGATTTTAAACCAAATGAGAGTAACCAAGCTCTAATACCAATTGTTAGGATCTGAGCAGCACTAAGAGGGTGGGGGGGGGTGAATTAGTATAGCGGATTAAAACTGGTAAATTTAAAATTGATTTCGTAAATAGTTGGTTTGAATAAAAATTTGGTTTCACGAAAGAGATTTTAGCTAAATTGGTTCGAGTGAATGCAATTGAGAGTTGGGAAAAAAAGACCGAATGATTTGCAGCTAAGTAAAGGTAAGATGTAGGAATTTAAAAATCTCACACATCCAAAGTACGCAGTGATGTATAGTGGTTCGATCAAATGACCTACATCCACTTCCGAAGCCTCGTCTAATGAGGCTCCCAACTTCCACTAGCAAATCTGTTTGAAAGGGAAGGACCAACACCCCTCTTACAAACTTTTACAAGTGGTTTATACTCTTACAGATTTTTGACAAGAAAAAGAGAGGGAGGTGAACACTTAAGCTATTGAAATAAGATTTTGCTATAGCTTTAACTCAGTTTTCAACTTCTCAGAAATGTGCTTTACTAGCTGAGGAAAGAGGGATATTTATAGACTCAATTGGCTTCAAAAATGGAGCCAAAAAATGTCCCATCCCAGATTTTCGAGTGCTGGCGGTACCACCGCCTGGCACTAGTGGTACCATCACTTGTTAACCCTGTTCTGTCAGTATATTGGATGGTACCACTGCCCAGTCTGGTGGTACTATCACCCAATCTGGTGGTATCACCGCCTGACAGAGTCCTCAGGCTTTGTGGACTAGCGGTACTATCACTGGCCGGTAACAACTACCAGCGGTACCACCGCTGACCTGGGGTGATACCACCGCCCAAACCACCTAGGAACCAGTTCCCGGGGCAGTGCCACCACTAAACCTGGTTCAGAACACTAAATGGGCCTTAAATCTAGCCCAATTCAGTCCACATAAGGCCAAGTTGGCCCCTACTAGGGTTAATCAGTATTATCATCTAATCCTTACCCTAATTACATGCTAACTACAAAATTGAAACATAATTCTAAGTAAATTAACAACCATCAACATCGAGTCTTCTTTAGGCGAGCTTTCCGGCGAACTTCCAGCAGACTTTCGACGCACCCTCAAATTTCTTCCGGTGGACTCCCAACCTCGGACTTTATGGCGAGTTCGACGAATCTTTGGCAAGCTTCCGGACCTTCTCGGTAAGCTCTGTGAACCTCCAACGATCTTTCCAGCAAACTTTCGAAACCTTCGGCAAGTCCTCGATTCTTTCTCAATTGGTTTCGGTAGCACTTCCGATGATCCTTCGGACTTCCGGTGGACTCTCGAACTTCCAAAGTGCTTGACTTCGGTAATTTTGGTTTATATCTTCATGCTATCATAGTTACTCCTGCGCACTTATTTCAATAATATAGATTAGATCAAATAACCTATCAATTGACTTCATCATCAAAATCCAAGATTCAACACATATCATATTAGAGGAAGGTGTGGCTGTGGACCTCTCCAAAATTGAAGCAATGTAGAACTAGCTGACCCCGAGGAACATAAAATCATTGTGCGGCTTTCTCGGTTTAGCAGGCTACTACCGCAAGTTCATGAAAAATTATGAAAAGATCAGTGCACCTCTTACTTCTTTGCTAAAAAAAGATGCTTTCCAATGGTCGAACAAAGCCACCACAGCCTTCGATGAACTTAAATCCGCAATATCGACAACGCCCGTACTAGCGCTACTCGACTTCAGCAAGAATTTTGTTATTGAAGCCGAGTGATGGTATAATACAACTTATCATTCATTCATAAAATGTACTCCCTATATGTATGGCCGACCTCCCCTTGTAATCCCAAAATATGTGTTGGGCATCTCTAAAGTAGAACAAGTAGATAGGGAACTACAAGACAAAGACAAAATGCTGAAGTTGCTAAAAGATAATCTCACTATAGCTCAAGCAAGGATAAAACAGCAATATGATCAACACAAAGGCGAAAGAGAATTTTTAATAGGAGATTGGGTCTTCCTATGGCTCTAGCTATACAAGCAAGCATCAATTCAGACCAGAGCATCTATGAAGCTTTCACCTCAGTTCTATGGACTCTACCAGATTTTGGAGCGCATCGGAGCAGTAGCATATAGATTGGACTTACCCGCCAGCTCCCGAATCCATCCAGTCTTCCATGTGTCATGTTTGAAGCTCAAGTTGGGATAAAATGAGATAGCCCAAAGCCACCTATCAAATATGACTACCCAAGGAGAGCTCCAAACCCAACCGAGTGTCATTACTTATCGATAGATTATGACTCGACGATGATGACTCACTACTAAAGTGCTAATACAGTAGGCAAACTTACTAGCAGAAGATGCCACTTAA
The DNA here is from genome assembly GCA_024322285.1 of Musa beccarii. Taxonomy (NCBI): domain Eukaryota; kingdom Viridiplantae; phylum Streptophyta; class Magnoliopsida; order Zingiberales; family Musaceae; genus Musa; species Musa beccarii. The sequence goes on along the minus strand of CM044395.1, from coordinate 24,809,350 downwards.
GAGAACTATGATGACTTGAAGATCAAATTTTCAGAATTCATGGAGCGTCAACCTTGAGGACAAGGCTAATTTGAAGAGGGCAGGTCTATTAGGACTCTAGCTAGGAGAGTCCTAATTTAGTTTTATTAAAGGGGAAAAACATGTAAATCCTAAGGACATTCATGTAAATCCTATCTAGTCGACCCCTATTAAAGAGGTGAAGAGGCCGGCTAGGTTAGGATTAGTTTGGAGGTTGCTTCTTGAAGAAGCATTAGAAGTTGATTAGAAGTAGGAGTCTTGAGTAGGAGTCCTATTAGGATTTGGAGTCCTATTATGAGTTAGGGTTTAGAAGCCCTATAAATAGCTATGTATTCGCCCTCTTTTCTTAATGAATAGATCAATCCTTTTAGCAGCCTTTGAGTAGCAACTTGGAGGAAGGAACCCCTATAGAGTTTCAAGGAGGTTGATCCCCTAAAGAGATCAACCCCAAGCTTAGAATCCGCAAGGGTTCTAACACTTTCATCGAAACGAAGCTTTTCATCGAAACGATTTTTTGAAATCACAAATTGACATAATCTTTACCACTGCACTAATTCAGCCCCCCCTCTTAGTGTTATATTAATCCTAAGAAGAAGAAGGGGAGAAGAGTTTATTGGTACAAAAATATACATCATGAATGAATAAAGATCAAGGAAATGATCATCACATGAAAAATAAAAGATCAAGTCATAAATCCAAAATATCACGAATCATTTTAACAAGTCTTCTTTTGTAAATTGCAAGGAGAAGGGATGATAGAAAACGATCTCGATTTAAAAGGAAAACTCAAGTTATGAAAACTGAGAAATCCAAAAAATGTATAAGAGGAATTCATGCATTAGAAAGATTTAACATGCCGAATTCTCTTCTATTAAAATTAAATTATTCCTTATTCAAAGGTTTTATAAAAATATCAGCTAATTGATGTTTTGTATCAATAAATTCTAAAGATATATCATGGTTATTAACATGATCTCTAATAAAATGATGTCTAATATCAATATGTTTAGTTCTAGAGTGTTGAATGAGAGTTTTTTATAAACATATTGCACTAGTATTATTGCATTTTATAGGGATATTTTTCAAATGAATTTCATAATCTTCTAATATATTTTTCATCTATATAACTTGTGCACAACATGCACTTGCTGCTCTATATTCAACTTTTGTTGTAGATAATGCAATAGAATTTTATTTATTGGAAGACCAAGAAATAAGTGCATGACCTAGGAGTTGACATGTTCTAGATGTGTTTTTTCTATCTATTCTATATCCAATAAAATCAGCATCGATATAAGTAATTAATTCAAAATTTTTAGATTTTAGATACCATAATCTTATATTAAGAGTTCCTTTTAGATATCTAAAAATCCTTTTAACTACTATATAATGAGATTGTTTAAGGTTAGATTGAAATATAGTACAAAGTCCAACACTAAACATAATATCAGGTCTAGTGGCAATAAGGTATAATAAATTACCTATCATACCCCTATAAGTCTTTTGATCAAAACATTCTTCATCTTGGTCTATGTCTAATTTTATAGAAATGCTCATTGGCATGTTAATAGCCTTAGCACTCTCTATATTAAATCATTTTAATAGATCTAAAGCATACTTAGTTTGACTAACAAAGATTCTATCACTAAGTTACTTAATTTATAACTCTAAGAAAAATGTTAATTCTCTCATTAAGCTCATTTTGAATTCTTGGCTCATACTTTTAGCAAAAGACACACAAACTCATTTGTAGAATAAAAAATAATAACATCAACATAAATTTGAAAAATAAAAATATTATTTTTAAAATATTTAATAAATAATGTGGTATCGTGTAAGAACCCTTGCGGATTCTAAGCTTGGGGTTGATCTCTATAGGAGATCGACCTCCTTGGAACTCTATAGGGGTTCCTTCCTCCAAGTTGCTACTCAAAGACTGCTAAAAGATTGATCTATTCATTGATGAAAAGAGGATGAATACATGGCTATTTATAGGGCTTCTAAACCCCAACTGCTAATAGGACTCTTACTCAAGACTCCTATTTCTAACCAACTTCTAATTATGACTCCTTCTCTAGTAGGACTCCTAATTCTAATAGGACTCTTTCCCTAATAGGACTTCTACTTCTAATAGGACTCTTTTCCTAATAGGACTCTTTCTGTAATATGACTCCTATTTCTAATAGGACTCCTTTTCTAAGAAGCAAGCTAACCCTAACCTAGCCGACCTCTTCACCTCTTTAATAGGGGTTGGCTAGATAGGATTTACATGAATGCCCTTATCAATGAAATTAAATTAGGACTCTTATAGCTAGAGTCCTAACAGATTAGGACTCTCCTAGCTAGAGTCCTAACAGACCCGCTCTCTTCAAATCAGCCTTGTCCTCGAGGCTGACGCTCCATGAATTCTGAAAATTTGATATTCAAGTCATCATAGTTCTCCCAAGTGGCATCTTCTGTTGGTAGGTTCGCCCACTGTATTAGCACTTCAATAGCGGGTCGTCGTCGTCAAGTCACGATCCGTCGATCAATAATGACACTTGGTTAGATCTGGAGCTTTTCTTGGGTAGTCATATTTGGTAGATGGCTTTGGGCTATCTCGTTTTGTCCCAACTTGAGCTTCAAACATGACACATGGAAGACTAGATGGATTCGAGGGCTGGCGGGTAAATCCAATCTGTATGCTACTACTCCGATGTGCTCCAAAATCTTGTAGGATCCATAGAACCGAGGTGAAAGATTCATAGATGCTCTGGTCTTCGGATCATCTTGCCATTCCCTCTTAATATCCTTAGGGAAGTCGCTGGTTGAAAGTGAAATGGCCAAAAATTTAGCTTGCTCGGATAGCCACGAAAGTGCATCTATAACAACATTCTCTTTCCCCCTTTTGTAAGTTATTTCATAATCATATCCAAGAAGTTTTGTTACCCATTTTTGCCACTCAAGGGAAGATATCTTCTACTCCAAGAAATATTTTAGGCTTTTATGGTCGGTCTTGATTTGAAAGCATTGCCCGATCAAGTACGATCTCCATTTGGCCATCGCAAGCATAATCACGAGAGTCTCCTTGTCGTAAATAGTCATCTTGAGATGGGAAGGAGATAACGCCTTACTGGTATAAGTGAGTGGACGGTCATCTTTTATTAGTACAACACCAATTCTAACTCCGGAGGCATCGGCTTCAATAATAAAAGTATTACCGAAGTTGGGTAATGCTAGTACGGGCATTGTTATCATTGTGACTTTAAGTTTGTTGAAGGCGGTGGTGGCTTTGTCCGACCACTGGAAAGCATCTCTTTTCAGCAAGGAAGTAAGAGGTGCACTGATCTTTCCATAGTTTTTCATGAACTTACAGTAGTAACCTATTAAACCGAGAAAGCCACGCAGCGATTTTATGTTCCTCGGGATTGGCCTTTCTGCATTGCTTCAATTTTGGAGGGGTCCACTGCCACCCCTTCCTCTGATATGATATGCCCAAGATATTTCACTTTTTGTTGAAGAAAGCTACACTTCATTTTTTGACAAAAAGAACATATTCTCGTAAAATTATCAAAACAATCATAAATGCTGAATATGACTTTCAAGAGAAGGGCTGTAAATAAGGATATCATCAAAGAAAACTAGTACAAACTTTCGAAGATAACTCCGAAAAATATCATTCATAAGGCTCTGGAAGGTGGAGGGAGCATTGGTGAGACCAAAGGGCATTACCAGAAATTCATAATGACCGTTGTGCGTTCGAAAGGCAGTTTTCAGTATGTCTTCTTCGCACACTCGTATTTGATGATACTCGGATTGAAGGTCCAGCTTTGTGAAGACTCGTGCTCCCTTTAATTCATCAAGCAATTCATCTACTACTGGAATAGGATACTTGTCCTTGATGGTTATGTCGTTGAGAGTTTGGTAATAAAACACACATTCGCCATGTTCCATCTTTCTTTCGTACGAGGAGCACCGGTGAAGAGTAGGGGCTGCAACTTAGCTAAATAACTCCTGTTTCAAGCATCTCTTTTACAATTCTTTCTATTTTATCTTTTTTGAGATGTGGATACTGATATGGTCGAGTATTTACTGGAGGTTTGCCTGGAAGAATCGATATACGATGATCATGCCGGCGGTTAGGAGGTAGGCTGCGTGGTTCGTCAAATATATCTGAAAATTCAGCAAGCAAAGGAAGTTGGTTTGGATCTTCAAATTTGGTTGGCTCTCCCTTAGATTGCTACTCAAGTTATACTAAAAAGCCGCAGCATGCTTTGTGTAAAACTTTCTCCATTCGTTGTGTGCAAATTGTCGTTACATCGCCCCCACGTTTCTCGCACAGTATCACCTATTTCCCCTTACTGTAAAATTTCATAATTAATTTCAAAAAATTCCAAGAAACCTCACCTAAATCATCAACCATTTGATGCCATGCATAGCCTCATAATCATCGAGAGAGAGGAGAAAAAAATCTGCAATTATCTCTTGGTCCTGCAGCAACAGTTTCACCCATGGGCACCTACGATCACACTTCAAAATTCATCCATCTACGACTTTAACATCGAACTTACTGCAATTTTCAATAGGTAAGGCCATCTGGACAGAAACCTTACTATTCATAAAATTATTAGTGCTCCCGGTGTCAATAAGAATGGTGATCGGTTGTTGCTTCAGAAATCCTCCCACTTTCATTGTTTGCAGGTTCGCGTAACCGGCAAGGGCATGCATCGTAATATCAATTGACTACTGTTCTTCATCCGTGACCTCTTCCTCATGCTCCTGGACCTCCTCCTCTATGTCTTCAAGAGGTTCAATCAATAGGAGGTGGCCCCTTTTGCAACGATGATCGTGGTTCCACGGCTCATCGCAATGCCAACAAAGACCATTTGCTGATCGGTCACGTAGTTCTTCTCTTGTCAATTTTTTGGGCAACGAAGGACGGCTGGGAGCAAAAAGGGGTTTATATGTTGAGGTTCTAGGAGTGGTTCTCATCCTCCAAGCATCTTAGCTGAGCCGTTCTTCTTATATTCGGGTAAAAGAAATTACAACCATCATGGTACTGGGGGCTGTTGCGCCTTAACTTCCCCTTTTATCTCTGGCTTGAGTCCTTCGATAAATGTTCCTAATAATTGATAGTTAGTCCAATCACGAGCAAGGTAGGATAGCTTCTCAAACCTGGTTCGGTACTCTTGAATCATAGAGGTTTGTCGAATCTTTGCGAGTTGGCCGTCGATATTTTCATACTCCGTAGGTCCGAAACGGTTCAGCAGTACATTCTTAAATTGATTCCACGTCGGAGCCCCATGATTATATTTTAGCTAATTGTACCATTGAATAGCATCTCCTTCAAGGTGGATGATAGCAATCTCCACCATAGCATTATCCAATGTTCGGTAGTAGCGAAAGTAACGTTCAGCGCGCGAAATCCACCCCGCCGGGTCTCCTTCTTCCCATCGTGGGAAGTCCACCCTCATGCATGGCTGAAGTATGTCCGAGGGCTATCCCTCCTTCTCTAGGGTCCTTTCTAAATTCTCTCCTTGCTACAGTTTGGTTGGACTCGGTGGTTGTCCAATTCTGAATTCTGCAAACAAAGCACGCAATTTGTCTTCCAAGCACGATTCAAGCCATGATTCAATCCGAGATTTCCATGCTTCAAATTTGGCATCAATTGGATCTTGAGAAGCCATAGCATATGTCTGTAGATTAGAGATGCCCTTATCTTTTTTCTGTTGATGGGTTAGTGGCATGGGGTGGTGGAAGATTTGGACAATAGATCGGTGATTGAAGGGTTCAGCTGTAATGGTTTACTGTTTTGGGCTGTGGTTTTTGATGTTGTTAGGGTTATGAAACTAGGTTATGATAGCTGCATCTTAAGGCTAGAGGGATGCCCTAAAGATGTCTTGGCTTGTGGCAGCAAGGTGGCTAGGGTTTGGTAGGTTATGGAGAAGAAAAAAGGACAAAGGTGCAACACCAGATTTTTCACCGAAAAAAATTCCAACAGTAAAGATGTAATTTTTTACAGAAATTTTCAAAAGAGATTCAGGTAAAACTCAAAGGGGATCTACTGATAAGGAAGAGTTAATTCTGTTAAAAATTTTGTAGAAAGAAACGATAGAAAGAGGTTCAGCAAAATTGAGGATCACGGAGAGGTATTATAGCAGATTTTTACGTCTAAAGTGTAGCAATTTAGACATAAAAGATAAGTGGTTTATATTGAGAATTTTTCGACAAAACCAAAGGAAAAACCACTACTAGGAAGTGTCAAAGCCGTTGTAAAAATTTCATAGAGATTTGGATAGAAAAAACACACTAGCAAGATCAAAAAGATAGTGCTATGCGGCTGAAATTCTGCAATGCAACTTTCATTGTAGAGATGAAAACTTTATGATGAAAAGTTTATGCAGCAATATAGGAACGAATTTTTTAGATTTTTTGAATAAGGATAACTAAATTGCAGCAGCAGTAAAGTAGATAACCAGAACCTGTTATAATTCACAAGAAGATCAAAGGATGATCTACGGTGGTGGAGATGACGGTGGAATTCAACGATGATCTTCTAAGCAATTATGGGAATTACTTTGGGCGGTTGTGGAGGGCTGGTGGATGGCTGTGGAAGGGCAGCGAGACACCAAGAACACTGCTCTGATACCAAGTGGTAGAACCCTTGTGGATTCTAAGCTTGGGGTTGATCTCTATAGGGGATCGGCCTCCTTAGAACTCTATAGGGGTTCCTTCCTCCAAGTTGCTGCTCAAAGGCTGCTAAAAGATTGATCTATTCATTGATGAAAAGAAGATGAATACATGGCTACTTATAGGGCTTCTAAACCCCAACTCCTAATAGGACTCTTACTCAAGACTCCTACTTCTAACCAACTTCTAATTAGGACTCCTCTAGTAGGACTCCTAATTCTAATAGGACTCTTTCCCTAATAGAACTTCTACTTCTAATAGGACTCTTTTCCTAATAGGACTCCTACTTCTAATAGGACTCTTTCTCTAATAGGACTCCTATTTCTAATAGGACTCCTTTTCTAAGAAGCAACCTAACCCTAACCTAGCCGGCCTCTTCACCTCTTTAATAGGGGTCGGCTAGATAGGATTTACGTGAATGCCCTTATCAATGAAACTAAATTAGGACTCTCATAGCTAGAGTCCTAACAGATTATGACTCTCCTAGCTAGATTCCTAACATATCGACCTTGTCTTTTGAAAATTTATTTTGAATATGGAAAGAACTAAGTCTCTTATACCAAGCCTTAGGGGCTTGAATTAAACCATAGAGAGCCTTAAATAACTTGTAAACATGATTTGGAAAAAGAACATTTTCAAAACCGAGTGGTTGTTCAACATAAACTTCTTCAAAAATAAACTCATTAAGAAAAGCACATTTAACATCCATTTGAAATAACTTAAAATTATTACAATAAGCATAGGCAAGAAGTACAACATTTTTTGAAAAGTGTCAATGATTCTATCTTAACCTATTCCCACTATTTTCTTACGAAACATGTAACTCCCTCCGGTATGTGAATCAGAGACCCCCGGTGGATCTCTAGTGGGGATCGGGATCTAATTTATATCTTAATATAACCTCGAGGGACACAACTAATTACGCTAAGCCCGAAAAGGTAGGCAACTCTTGTCAATCATAACTCCTTGTGATTCTCATCCTGTTCGGCCTCCGAACCATCATGGCCTTGAGGGACTCGACCAACCATAAGTTTGGTTAAGTCATCACCATCATTACAAGATGAGTCTAATTCGATGATATGCCCTCGAAGGATTCGACTAAGCATACCACATTCTCAGGTCACTGATATCATCTCTATATCATAGGTAAGATATTGAATTGCAATATAAGTGAGCCTCGAGAGACTCGACCAACTCAACCTATATTAGGAATCGATTTCTCCCTATAACGATGGAAGTTCATATGGGTCAATCTAATTGCCTCACATTTATCAACTTAATATTATAGAGAGAGAGGATTTTTGATTCAGTCTCCTAATATGACGTGTCACACACATACATATTTAATATATATTTATATCGTAAGCATATATATATATATGTATCTAGTATGTGAATAAGCAATCACACATCACATGAACAATCACACCAGATGATCATGGACCACAGCCTAGTGTGATCAGGCCTAAGCCAGTGGACCCAATCACTGATATCATGATCTATGTGTGCATCGGCATATCTCCATGTCCTGTGATCATCTATCTCATCTTCGTCGGTTCCGTCGGCATCTCAACACATCTCCATGCATCACGATCATCCGTCTCAGCCTTGTGGGTCCCGCTATCACTTCCACGCTCCCACTATACCTTATATAATTACAACATAATCACAAACACGTAGGCTCGATAATAAAAGAGAAAAAAATAGAGGCTCACAGGCCCTAATAATCACATCACATGTACACATATATTACACGGTCTATGATCATTCATCCACATCATACATTGTTAGGATCGTATTGGCACTAAGAGGGCGTGAGGGTGAATTAATGCTTTCAAGAAGTTGAATCGTTTAAAAAAAAAATTCATTCGATCAAACCCATATTGAAAATATGTTTAGCTTGTAATATGAGTAAAAATAGTTAGTAACTAAATTAGTAAGCAATAAGAATGAAAGGCACAAAGGAAATGCATACTGGATTTATAGTGGTTCGGTTGTCATGACCTACATCCACTCCCGATTCTTCCACTTAAGGCCATCGACTTCCACTACCGATCTTCTTTCTAATGGGTGAAAATCAACTACCCTTATTATAACTCTTTTCTCCTTTTTATAGGTTTATGAGTGAACCTTTATACCCCTTTTTTACAAGAATTCCCTCACACACCTCCCTTAGGATATTCTTTAAGCTCAAAGAGGAGGGACTCAACACTTTAATAGAGTTTATATACTTTTATCCTTAAGAATTCTTGCTCATAAATAGTGGGGTATTTATAGACCCCAAATGGCTTCCAAAATGAAGCTAAAATTTTAAATCCTTGGGTTTTTAGGGTACCATCGCCTGCAGCACTAAGCATCGACGGTACCACCACCCAGTCTAAGCAGTACTATCACCTGACACCCTAAAAGACCATGTACTAGTGGTACCACTACCTGTTTGGGTGGTACTACTGCTTGACATTAGTGGTACCATCGTCGGGTCTTCCGAAAAATGTATACTTTATCTGTTTTAGCTCATAGTGTTGAATCTCAAATTTTGATGATGGAATCAATTGATAAATTATTGATCTAATCTATATGTTGAGAAAAGTGTGTAGGATTGACTATGATAATGAATAAGGCATAAAGCAGATTTTGTACTAGAGTCAAAGATCGAACGATTCATCGGGAGTGTTGCCAGAGTTTGCCAAGAAGTTCATCAGGAGCTCACCGAAAAGTTCATCGGAAGTTCGTCGAGAAGTTTGTCGAAAGATCACCATAGCTCATAGAGAAGTTCATCAAGAGCTCGCCAAGAAGCTCGTTGGAGTTTGCCGATAAGATCGTCGAGAGTTCAAGAAGCTTGTTGGGAGTCTATCGAGAGTTTATTGGAACTTCACCGGAAGATCGCTAGAAGCTTATCAAAATTTCGTCAAAAGAACATTTGACCTACTGAACTTAATCTGTTTAGTTAATGTCTTAATTATCATAGTTAGGTTTTAATTTGAGTTAGGACTGGGAGGTAATCTTACTTAGTTATGGGCTAATTGAGCCTAAATTAGGACTAGTTTGATCTAGACTAATGGCCCAAATAGTATCTTGGATCCTGTCTAGCAGTAGCATCGCCCAGAGCTCAATCTCCTAAGAGGTCTAGGCATTGGTACTTCCTAGACTAGGTGATGGTACTACTTAGGTCCAGTAGCCAAAACTCTATCTAGCAGTAGTACCACCAAACTAGGCGATGGTACCACCTAGTGTTAGAGAGCACAAGTGGTTATACCACCAGTACCCCAAAAATCTAGGATAAGATATTTTTTAGATCTATTTTTTTTAAGTCAATTGAGGCCTATAAATACCTCACACTTTTCTACTTATGGAGTATGGAAAAGTGAACAAAAAAAATTTGAGATCCTTGTGAAATCACTGTTGTAACTTTAAGAGTTCACCTCCACCAGTTCTAGCCTTAGAAATTTGTATAAGGAGAAGTGAGCGATCTATAAAAAGGTTAAATCCTAAACCTGTTAAAAGGAGAAGAGATCTATAAAAGGGGTGATTGATCTTCGTCCATTAAAGGAAGATCAATAGTGGAAGCCAGTGACCTCTACCGAGGAGGTATCGGAAGTGGATATAGGTCACAATGACCGAACCACTAAAAATCTGATGTGTTTTGTACTTCATTGTTTACCTTCATTGCTTATTTACTTAACTGCAAACTCCTCTACTTGCTCTCTACTCTCTTACAAATGTTTTCGAAGTTAAACAATTTCCAATATGGCTTCTGTCAAACCAAAAGTTTTTAAATCGTAATCATCATTTTTATCACTGCACTAATTCACCACCCACCCTCTTAGTGTCGTATTGATCCTAACACATAGGCGGTTCCACCACCTAACCCAACTACAGGTCATTGAATGATATTTTCATTCGGCCCAAATCAACCCTGATTTAGGCACAATAGGCCCCTAATTGAGTTGGAATAGTTACACCCAAATTCAACTCAATTAAAATCTAAACTACTTTGATCAAGACACAACATATTACAAACAAGAATCCTATGTTGTTTGGTATATCATTCGATCGTCCGAACTCCTAGTGCATTATGCTTTCCTTTGTCGTATTGCTCGATCCATTAACATTTTGACTCCCACAACATCCGATCTTGGTGCAATGTTCGATTCTTCTAGCATAATGTCGGATTTCTAACTTCAACCTAACATTTGATTCTTTTGCTTTAATTGATTTGCCTTCCCATGATCGAAGTTAGTCCTGCATTACTTTTCTTAAACACAGATTAGATCATAAACTCATCAATTGATTTCATCATCAAAATTTGAGATTCAACAATCTCTTTCTTTTTTATGATAATAACTAATTGATGATAGAGTTTTAACTAAACTCTCCCTACTTATATATCGTATCGAAATAAACTTGAATTCAAAAAATGATAACCTTAGAATTTAAGTCAAAATAATTTTAATCATGAATCATAGTGATCTTATGCAACACATCATATCAAAGTAATCATTTCTTACTTCATATACATATCATTATACACATCATCATCATAATATCAAAGTATGAGTTAAGATTCCAAAATATAAAAATTCCAAATCATTATTACTTCTCTCCCTTTATCATCAACAAAAAGGAGAAAAGTGCAACTAGCAAGTTTTTGAAACATGCAAGCTAACAATTTTTGAGATATGTAAGTTAGCAATTTTTGCTTCTCTTGAGATGTACAAAATAGTAATCTTTACTTCTCGAGATGTACAAGCTAGTAGTTTTTGCTTCTCATTTGAGATGTGCAAGCTAGCAATTTTTTAGATGTGCAAGTTAGCAATTTTTGCTTCTCTTGAGATATACAAAATAGCAATTTTTGCTTCTTGAGATGTACAAGCTAGTAGTTTTTGCTTCTCTTTTAAGATGTGCAAGCTAGCAATTATCTTTCTCCCCCTTTGTTGTAATTAAAAAGAAAAGAAGGGAAGAATATAATGGTACAAAAATTTACATCAATGTTCCACTCATCACATGAAAGATGTCAAAGATCATAAAAGAACAATATGAAAGATCATGATTCATTTTGACAAATCTCTTCTTTTGTAAATAGCGAAAACAAAGAATCATAGTAAACGATCTTGATTCAAAAGAAAACTCAAGTCAAGAATATCGAGAAATCAAGAGAAGGATCATGATTTGTTTGAAAAAAAATCTCCTCTTTAGTAAATAGCAAAAGGAAGAATCATGGGAAACGATTTTGATTTGAAAGAAAACTTAAGTCATGAAAACCGAGAAATCAAGATAATGATACAAAAAATATATGAGAAGAGTTCATGCATTTGGAAGATTTGACATGCCTAATTCTTTTCTAATAAAATCAAATTATTCCTGATTCAATGGTTTAGTAAAAATATCTGCTAATTGATATTTTATGTTAATAAAATCTAAAGATATATCATGATTATTAATATGATCTCTAATAAAATGATGTCTAATATCAATGTATTTAGTTCTAGTGCATTGAATGAGATTCTTTGTTAAATAAATTGCACTAGTATTATCACATTTAATAGAGATATTTTTTAAGTAAAGTTCATAGTCTTCTAAAGTATTTTTTCAATCAAATAACTTGCACACAACATACACCTACTACAACATATTCAGCCTCGGTTATAGATAATGTATTAAAATTTTATTTCTTGAAAGACTAAGAAATAAGTGCATAACCTTGGAGTTGCCATGTTCCAAATGTGCTTTTTCTATCTATTCTATATCTAACAAAATCAGCATCAGCATAAGCAATCAATTTAATATTTTTAAATTTTGGATACCATAATCCTAGATTTGGGGTTCCTTTTAAGTATATAAAAATCCTTTTAACACTTTATAATGATATTATTTAGGATGAGATTGAAATCTAGTACAAAGTCTAACACTAACCATAATATCAAGTCTAGTTGTAATGAGATATAACAAACTACCTATCATACCTTTATAAGTCTTTTAATCAAAACATTCTTCTTTATTGTCCATATCTAATTTTGCAGAGGTGCTCATTGGTGTGTTAATAACCTTAGCATTATCCATATGAAATCGTTTTAATAGATCCAAAGCATATTTAGATTGACTAATAAAAGTTTTCTCACTTAATTTGTAATCCTCAAAAGAATGTTAATTCATCCATTAAACTCATTTCGAATTCTTGACTCATACTTTTGGCAAATGATTTACACAAAGATTCATTTGTACAACCAAAAATAATATCATCAACATAAATTTGAATAACAAGAAAATTATTTTTAATTTTTTTAATAAATAATATGGTATCGACCTAATCTTTTGAGAAATTATTTTAAATAATAAAATAATTAAGCCTCTCATACCAAACTTTAGGGGCTTGCTTTAATCCATAGAGAGCCTTAGATAATTTATAAACATGGTTAAAAAAAAACATTCTCAAATCCAAATGGTTACTCAACATGCCTAACTCTCTTCTAATAAAATCAACTTGTTCCTTATTCAATGGTTTAGTAAAAATATCTACTAATTGAAGTTTTATGTCAATAAATTCTAAAGATATATCATGATTATTAATATGATACCTAATAAAATGATATCTAATATCAATGTGTTTAGTCCTAAAGTGTTGAATGAGATTCTTCGTTAAACAAATTACACTAGTATTATCATATTTTATAGGGATGTTTTTCAATTAAAGTTCATAGTCTTCTATTATGTTTTTCATCCATATTACTTTTGCACAACATGCACCTACTGCTACATACTCAGCCTCGGCTATAGATAATGCAACAAAATTTTATTTCTTGGAAGACCAAGAAACAAGTGCATGACCTAGAAGGTAACATGTTCCATAGGTGCTTTTTTTTATCTATTCTACATTTAGCAAAGTCAGCATTAGTATAAGCAATTAAATTAAAGTTATTAGATTTATGATACTATAATCCTAGAGATGATGTTCCTTTTAAGTGCCTAAAAATTCTTTTTACTGCTTTAAAATGAGATTGTTCGAGACTAGATTAAAATCTCATACAAAGACCAACACTAAACATTATATCAGGTCTAGCTGCAGTGAGATATAGTAACCTATCACACCTCTATAAGTTTTTTTATCAAAGCATTCTTATTCATTGTCCATATCTAATTTTGTAGAAGTGCTTATTGGTGTGTTAATAGCCTTAGCACCATCTATATAAAATCATTTTAATAGATCCAAAGCATACTTAGTTTGACCAATAAAAGTTTCATCACTTAATTACTTAATTTATAATCCTAAGAAGAATGTCAATTCACCTATCAAATTCTTGGCTCATACTTTTAGCAAATGAGTCACATAAAGATTCATTTGTAGAACTAAAAATAATATCATCAACATAAATTTGAACAATAAGAAAATTATTTTTAAAATATTTAATAAATAGTATGATATCGACCTTGCCTTTCAAAAAATTATTCTTAATAAGCAATAAGCTAAGTCTCTCACATCAAGCCCTTGAGACTTATTTTAACCCATAGAGAGCCTTAGATAACCTAAAGACATGGCTCGAAAGAAGAATATTCTCAAATCCGGATGGTTGTTAAACTTCTTTGGAAATAAAGACATTAAGAAAAACACTTTTGACATCCATTTGAAATAACTTAAAATTATTATAATATGCATAGGCAAGGAGTATCCTTATAGTTTCAAGTCTTGCCATAGGAGCGAAGGTTTCTTCATAGTCGATACATTCTTCTTAATTGAAACCTTTGGTTACTAATTTAGCCTTGTTTTGAACCATGATACCAAATTTATCTTGCTTATTTCTAAAGACTCATTTAGTGCCGATTACAAAATAATCACTAGGTCTAAGTATAAGCTTCTATACCATATTTCTCTTAAATTGATTTAACTATTCATGCATTGCAAAAACCCATGAGTCATCTTTTAGAGCATCGTCAATACATTTAAATTCAATTTGAGACAAAAAAAGGCAGCATTAGCATAAAAATTTTTAAATAAAGAATGAGTTTGAACACCTTTTGATGTATCTCCTATAATTAGCTCCTTAGGATGAGCATCTACATACTTCTATTCCTTGGGTAAGGGTTTTTTTTAAGTAGATATATCTAAGTTGCTTGGGAGAGGAGAATTTTTATTTAAATTCAGAATATCAAAATCAAAATTATCATCAAAATTATTTTTCTTAAATTTGAAAAACTTATTAAAAAAATAAATAGATTCCTCAATAAGCAAGGTTATTTTATTAAAAACTCGATAAGCTTTAGAAATACAGGAATATCTAAGAAAAATACCTTCATCGAATTTTACCTCAAATTTTTCTAAGGTATCCTTTTCATTTAAAATAAAACATTTACAACCAAAAACTTTAAAATATGAAATGTTGGGTCTTTTATTATTTAACAATTCATAAGGAGTTTTAGATAGTAATGGTCTTACGAGAACCTTGTTCATGACATTGCATGCTGTGTCAATGGCTTCAGCCTAAAAATATTTGGGTAGGCTATGTTCATTAAGCATGATTCTTATCATCTCTTGTAAATTTCTATTTATTCTCTCAATAACTTCATTTTATTATGGATTTCTTAGAGTAGAGAAATTATATTATATCGATTTAAATCAAAAAAATCTTAAAAATTATAATTTTTAAATTCACCACCATGATCACTATAAATAGAGGAAATCATAAAACCCTTTTTATTTTGAATTTGTTTGCAAAACTTCATAAAACATTTAAAGCAATCACTTTTATATGCCAAATATCATGTGTAGTTTCACAAGTAGAAATATAATTGAACTCATTTTTGTCTAAAACACAAAATAAAGCATTCATAGCTTTAGCATTTATCGAAAATATTTTCTTCTTAAAATCATTCCATTCATTCATTGGTTTAGAGAGTTTTTGAAAATCAAATTCAATGACATTCCATAAATTAAAATCCATAGAAAGCAAAAATATTCTCATTCGTGTTTTCAATATGTGTAGTCCGTCCTATTGAATATAGGAGGACGAGTGATAGAGTGGCCCTTTTAATTATCAAAAAATATTATTTAATCTCACTTAGGTGTTAACCTAATTGAGAAATTTTGACTCTGATACCAATAGTTAGGATTGTAGTGGCACTAAGAGAGGAGAGGGGGGAGGGGGGTGTGGTGAATTAGTAAAATTATTAGAAATACATTTAACTTGGAATGTGAGTAAAAGTAGTGAGTAACTAAATTAGTAAGTAATAAGAATTAAAAGCATGAAGATAATGCACACCGAATTTATAGTAATTCGATCGTCGTGACCTACGTCCACTCTCAATTCCTCCACTTGAGGCCACCGACTTCCACTACTAATTTTCTTTCCAATGGGCAAAGATCAACTATCTTTGTTACAACTCTTTTCTCCTTTTCATAGATTTAGGAAAAACCTTTTACACCCCTCTTTTATAAGAATTCTCTCACACACCTCTCTTTGGATAATCTCTAAGCTTGAGGAGGGACTCAACACTTTAATAGAGTTTACACACTTTTATGCTCAAGAATTCTTGCCCCTTTCTTGTTGCTTGAGTGGGGTATTTATAGACCCCAAATAGCTTAAAAAATGAGCCAAAAATTTAAATCCTTAGGTTTTCGGAAAACTAGCAGTACCACTACCTATATTGGGCAATACCATCACCTATAGTACTGAGCACTAGTGGTATCATGCCCAATTTGGGTAGTACTACCGCTTGACATCCTAAAAGACCATATATTAGTGGTACTACCACCGATCTGGTTGGTACTACTACCTGACACTAGCGACATCACTGTCGAGTCTTTTAGAAAATATACACTTCATACGTTTTAGCTCATAGGTGGCTCTATCGCCTGGTCTAGCAGTGCCACTGCTTGACCCAACTATAGGTCACTAAATGGGCCTTCCAATAGGTCCAAAGCAGCCTTGATTCAGGTCTAATGGTCCCCTAATTAAGTTGGCATGGTTACACCCAAAATCAACTCAATTAAAACCTAAACTACTTTGATCAAGACACAACTGATTACAAAAAAAAAATCCTATGTTGTCAAGCATGTCATTGATTTGTCCGAATTCCCAGTGCATCATGCTTTTCTTCGGTATATTGCTCGATCCATCAGCATGTTGATTCCCGTAATATCCGATCTTGGTGCAATGTCTAATCCTTCTAGCCCAATGTTTGATTCTTCTGCTTTAATTGATTTATCTTCTCATAATCGAAGTTAGTCTTGTATCACTTTTTCTCAAACATATATTAGATCATAAACTCATCAATTGATTTCATCATCAAAATTCAGAATTCAACACATATCACATATACACATCATCATGTAAGACTACTAGATAATAATAATAATAATAAAACTATTTAATTAATTATTCTATAGTGTTTGGGAGGGTGGCCCACATGGTAGGTAGTTCCTTGTGTGGCTTGGAAACCTTAGCCACTAGGGACTCCCCTACGACTAGGAATCCTAAGCCATAGGGCTGCCTTATGTAGCTATAAAACCTTAATCATCAATGAGTCCTCTATAGCTAGAAAACCCTGGTTACCTTGGGCGGCCAAGAAAACTATCCACTTGCTTGCCCCATGCAGTTAGGAATCCTGGCCGCTAGGGCAACCCTTGTAGCCAAGAAACCCTAGCCACCAAGGGTGCCCTATGCAGCCAGGAAACCTAGCTGCAAGGGTTGCCTTCTCCTAGGCCGAGAGCACCCTTGCTACTCTCAACCTTGCTCCCTTTGGCTAGGTTGAGAGTAGCAAGGTATGCTCTCGGCGAAGGCTACAAGCAACCTTCGGCCAAATTGTAAGGTAGTAATAGTTGCTACGCTTTTCCCTCTGTTCTACGATAACAAATTTGGCAACAAAGCATTGATCTAAAGCACCTTTTAATGGGGAGAAGACGTGTAGTCTAGATCTCAAAAACTATAACAAAAATTACAACAATCATGCAAAAAAAAATTTATGTGATTGAATACAACACACATAATTTATAAGCCAATCTTTTGTATGAACAACTTGGCTCTGATGATACTGTTGGGAAATCTGGGGTAACATCAAATGTATAGTAGAAGAATAAAAAATAAAAATCCTAGAATTCCATAGAAAATAAGGTTCTTGTCGTCATGTGAATATTGATGTGCAAAAACTTGCAAAATCAAAAACTACATATATAAGAAATATATGTTACCTAGGGAGATCGTATATCCCTGAAGTCCTATAGATCTGTGAGAGAGGATGAAAGAGTTCAAGTGTCCTCCTCTTTACCAGTCATCCACATGGCAAAGGCTACAAAAATGTTCCTCAAATCGCTATACAAATCTCCTCCTGCGCACACCATGCAATCAAGAATGGGTCGACCCTTCTTGTTGTCCACACACCCCAAATAGGGGGCTGTTGGCTAAGGAGAAGAGAGGGAGAGAAGAATAGGAGGTGGCAGCCAAAGAAGCCTTAGCTTATGGGCCTTTGGTTCCCACCTATTTATAGAGGTCCTCTATTAACTTAACCCTAATGAATCTTGCCCTATTGGGTACTAGATCTCTATACAATTACCTAAGTCTCTTAGATTAGTAGATCTCTACCTAGTAATCTCTCATAGACTCTTATTGGATCTCATCTATAGAATCCAATAATTCAGGGGCTTATTAGATATACAATAACATAGGAGCTCTAGTGGATATATGAACCTCTACTCATCGTAACACCTACCATATGTGTGTGACCCTCTAGGCCCAGTATTGAGCTGGCCATGAGTCATACCTATCCGAACTCCTTTTGACTCAGTGAATTATTATTTTTATAATAATTCACTCGACTCATCGACTACGGATATACTAGGCCACTACGCCATAATCCTCAAATGATACATGGGAATCCAATCCATTGAACCTGTCTATCCTTAATTACCATATATTTATAATCCCTTGTCTATCTAATATCCCAAAAACCATATACCAAGCATGGTGCTATCAGGCCCATATGATTTCTACTTGAATCATGCTCTAATCAGATTCTCCTAAAGAACTCTTTCTCTCTCAATCTGAATAACCCTAGCCAAGGATTTGATTGAGCAAGAACACATGAGATATTCCTCTCATGACACTGAGAGCAAATGAACCTCTATTGATACTCAATTTCCCTCGTAAAGTTAGCTACTACTCCTGATGACAGACTGTACTAGATCTGGAACTTTTAAACTTATAAGTCTGGTATCAAAGAGTTAAGTACTTATATAGGGCATCCTTGGTGTCTTAAGTCTAAGGACACAACTAGGATGATGAAATCACTATCTAACAATGAGGTATCATCAACCATGTAGCATTCCATGAGCAAATCAATCAGTAAACTCATTCTCTAATGAGCACATGTACTGTATCCCTAGTGTCCCCATATGAATAACTATGAGACCAACCACCTCTATCATATGGATGGGTATACTATATACCAGTTTATCCAGTTATCTCGATGTCCCTCTCGAGTAACTTATGACCGGGATTATTTAGGATATGTGTTTAAAAGCAAATCAGTCTCATTATCGCAATCTCATCATGATCCAATTCCTATTACATAGATCTATAGATATCATAATACATGCAACAGACAATAAAAAATAAGAAAGATTCTAAATAAATAATAAGCAAAAAAAGTGTGTATCATATCACACGTACCATCACTCACATAATTGGCTTGTAGGGTACCTATGACTAGCAGTTTTCCTAGTCGCCGAAGTCTACCCTGCAACTAGGGTTTCCTGGCTATAGATGACTCCTTGGTGGCTAGGGTTTCCTAGCCACGTAAGGCAGCCTTGTGGCCTAGGATTCTTGGTCATAGGGGAGTCCCTAGTGGCTAAGGTTTCCTAGCCACATAAGGAGCTACATGCCAAATGGGGCATCTTATGGTAGGGTTCCCAAAAATACTACAGAATAATTAATTAAATAATTTAATTAATTATTATTATCTAGTAGTCCTACATGGTGATGTATACATATGATGTGTGATGTGGACGGATGATCATGGACCATGTGATGTGTGTATACATATGATGTGAATATTATTATTATTAGGGCCTATGAGCCTCCTTTTTTTCTCATTTTTTGTCAAGCCTACATATCTATAATTATATTGTAATTACACAAGGAGGCATGGTAGAAGCGTGAGATGACAACGGGACCCACATAGTTGAGACGGACAATCGCGATGCATGGAGAGCGTCGAGATGCCAACGAGATCGATGATGATGAGATAGACAATCACAAGGTATGGAGATATGCTGATGCATACATAAATTGTGATGTGAGTAATTGGGTCCAGTGGCTTAGGCCTAATCACATTAGGCTGTGGTCCATGATCATCTGGTGTGAATGCTTATGTGATATGTGATTGACTATACACATATTCGATATGTATATATATTTGTATGCGATATAGATATATATTAAATATGTATGCGTGTGACACATCACATTAAGAGATCGAATCAATAAATCTCCTCTTTCTATAATATTAAGTCGATAAACATAAGGCAATTAGATTGACCCATGTGGCCGTCCATCGTTATAGGGAGAAATCGATTCCTGACATAGATTGAGTTAGTCGAGTCCCTCGAGGCTCACCTATATTATGATTTGAGATCTTGCCTACGATATAGAGATATCACCAGTGACTTGAGAATATGGTATGCTTGGTCGAGTCTATTGAGGGCGTATCATTGAATCAAACTCATCTTGTAATGATAGTGATGACCTAATAAAATATCATGGTTGGTCAAGTTCCTCAAGGCCATGATAACTCGAAGGCCAAACAGGATGGGAATCATAAAGAGTTGTGATCGGCAAGAGTCGCCTATCTTTTCGGGCTTAGCGTGATTGGTTGAGTCCCTCGAGGTTACGTTAAGATGTTGATTGGATCCCGATCCCCACTAGAGATCCATCGTTGGTCTCCGATTCATATACTGGAGGGTGTTGTGTGATTCGCAAGAAAATAATGGGAGTAGATTAAGATAAAAGATCATATCTTGATTGTTTATTTTTATAAAATCTGCATGTTATTTATTTCTACTACATTTTTATTCTCAAAAAATGTCGCTTTCAAATCTCTTACATAACATAATTGATGTCAACCACCTCACAGGTCCAAATTATATGGATTGGCTCCACAATCTAAGAATCAGTCTAACGGTGGAGAAAATTGCATACGTCTTTGACATTGTGATGCCTACACCTGAGGAAAGGGCAAGCAAGGATGAGATTGCTCACTACATGAAGTACATAGTTGATTCCACTCTTGCTCAGTATTATATGTTGAGCTTCATGACTCTCGAGTTACAAAGGCAATATGAAAAGATAGATGCCGGATCCATTCTCCTGTATCTCCATAAATTATTTGAGGAACAAGGGAGAACTCAACGATATAAGATATCTAAGAGTCTCTTCCATACTAGGATAACTAAGGAGACATCAATTCAGAACCATATCCTTAAGATGATTGAGTAGATAGAAAAACTCACAAGACTAGGAATAGTTCTAGAGGATAACTTATGTGTGGATCTTTTACTTCAGTCCTTACCAAATTCCTTTTCTCAATTCATTATGAATTTTAATATGAATAAGCTTGGGGTGATTCTCCCTGAGCTCCTCAATATGTTGAGGGAAGCAGAGAGTACCATCAAGAAAAAGAAGTCAATTCTATTAGTTATAGGTGCCCTTCAAGCTAATTACGTGAGTGATGACCTTTGTAACATGCTATGTCAATCTCTATATTTATGATTACTAGCATTTGATCACATATTATCTAGATGTGTATTGTGATGCCCTTGGATCTATGTAATGGGAATCGGATCATGATAAGATCACGATAATGAGATTGATTCACCTTTAAACACAAACCCTAAATCATCCCAATCATAGGTTACTCGAGAAAGGACATCGAGATAACCGGATAAACTGATGTGCTGTATACTTATCTATATGATGGAGGTAACTGGTCTCATAGTCACTCATGTGGGGACACTAGAAGTACAGTACATGTGCTTATTGGAGAATGAGTTCACTGATTGATCCGCTTATGGAATGTTGGATAATTAATAATGTTAGGATCAATATGGCACTAAAAGGGGGGGTGAATTAGTGAAGCGATAAATACGATTACAATTCAGAATTCTTTTGGCTTTACAAAAATCATATCAGTAAAGCATGTAGCTTTGAAAACAATCATAGAAGCAAGAAAGGCAGTAAAGGCAGTATGCACTAAAAGTAATTAACAAAGAAGAAAAGTGTATAGCAAGGAAAGAACACACCGATTTATAGTGTTTCGATTGTCCAACCTACGTCCACTCTCGATTCCTTCTTCGTTGAGGCCACCGATATCCACTAGTAGTCTTCCTTTAATGGACGAAGACTAATCACCCTTTTACAACTCTCTTTTACAAGATTTCCCTCATACTCTCCCTTAGAATACTCTCCATGCTTAAGAAAGAGGGACTCTATACTTTTATAAGGGTTTTAACTTCGGATTCACAAAGTTTTTGCATTTTTTTGCTGCTCAATTCTTGCTATCACAAGCAAGAATAGTTGGGGTATTTATAGACCCCAAATGGCTTTGAAACTTGAAGCCAAAATTCAAACACCCTGAGATTTTGGGATCCTAGCAGTACCACCACCTATGTTGGGCGGTACAACTGCCTGGGCTTTCTAACACTAGGTGGTATCACTGTTCAGTCCTAGCGATGCCACCACCAGACAGGGTTCAAGAGACTGTTTGGGCCATTCACTTAGCCCAACACAACTCAAACCTAGGCCTAGTTGGCCCCTAATTGGGTTGGCCTAATTCGAACCCAATTACACTCTAAAACCTACTTTGATCTAGATAATTATTATAAAGCATGAATCAATTTGTTGGGCATGTCATTGGTCCATTGGCATTTTATCTGATTCTTCGACGCATCATCCTCTCTTATGGCGTATTGCCCAATCGGCCAATTGTCCTTCACAACTCCGATCTCCTTAGCACAATTTTGCTCTTATTGGCCCGATGCCCTAACTTATCATCCGAAGCCTTCTGTCGATACATCGATTGATCCTTCGGCTCAACATCCAATCTTCTGATATGTTCTCCTCCAGCCCAACGTCCGATTCTTCCTGCTTCAATTGTCTATTCCTGATCGAAGCTAGTCCTCTGTCACTCAAAATATAGATTAGATCATAATCACTATCAATTAATTTCGTCATCAAAATCCGAGATTCAATAATCTCTACCTTTTTTATGATAACAACTAATTGATGACAGAGTTAACCTTAACTCTCCCTAATAATATTGTCATATTGATAGAACTTTTGAATTCAAAAATCCAAGCAACATGTCATCATAAAAATCATGAATAATAATAATTTCAATACATCGAAGTTCATGCATGATCATCATCATACTTCTCCCCTTTTATCATCAACAAAAAGGAGAAGTGCATCTAGCTAGGTTTTGAGATATGCAAGTTTTACAACTTGCAAGTATAGCAAATTTTAAAAATGTGTAATTTTGTACTTTTTCTTCTTAAGATAGACAAGATAACACTTTGCTTCTTTTGAGATTGCAAGCTTGCAATTTTTGGTGATGTTCAAGATGGCAAGTTCTTTCTTCTCTTTGAGAAGTGCAAGCTTAACAAATTTTGCTTCCTTTGTATTGATCGAGCTAGCAATTCTTTCTTTCTCTTGTGATGTACAAGCTAGCAAACTATCTCCCCCTTTGTCTTTGTCAAAAAGAAGGAAGAAATACATTAAGATAATTTTTCTTTTTATAGTAATGATTCATCATAAAAGATATCAAGAAAAACTAATTTCTTAATGAGATATACAATTCATGAAAGAAAAATTAATGTTCTAAATATCACTTAAGGTATACAATCATCAATATAAGGGAGTCGGGAGTCATATGAGAATCATGACATAAAAGATGTCAAAAGATTATGAGGAATCAAGTCATGATTCATTTTGATGTCTCTTCTTTCTAAATAGCATAAGAAACTCAAGAGATTAAATAGGAGATCTTGATTCACAAGAAAAATCTTAAGTATCAAGAAATCAAGATCATGAATAATAAATATTCTCTTTAGCAAAAATTCATGCATAACATATCTCAATTCATCATGATTCATATATAAAAAAAATCAAGTTATGATTCCAAGAAATCAAAGTCATGAATCATTTGGAAAAATCTTATTCAAATTCAATCTGTCAATTTCAAGCTCATCATTAAAATCACTTTCATAGATTCATAAATAACATAAATAAATTTTGGATAAAAACTAATTATCAATTCATCAAAATCACTTTCATAATTCAAGAGGTTTACAAAAGATGATATATATGGATTCATTAATCTTTTATTTAAAAATTCACCAAAACATTAAAGATAGAGAATTTTTTAGAAAAACATTCCTCTTTTTATGTGTTTCAATTCATGCAATTTGATTTTATATAAGCATGTTCAAATTTTTCATACAAAGCCTAAGCATCATGTTTAGAACCAAAAGCAATATAAAATTATTAAGATAATTGCTTCTTAAAACATATATAGATTTAATTTTATTGCAAGCATTATCATGAAACATGAAAAATAAATATTTTATTTATTTTTTTAAGCTATCAAAAATTATAAAAAGTATTAAATGATTTCATAATAAGGAAAAAAGTGTTCGAATCAAGAATTGCACTAAGGAGGGGGGGGTGAATTAGTGCAGTGGTTAAAAACATCGATTTTGGAAAACCATTTTGGTGAAAATATTTCATTCGACGAAAACATGTTTTAGAAAGATATTTAACTTGAATATATTCATGAGTAGAGAAGAAGTTGGGCAGTCACGGTAAAGAAAATAAGTAATAAAAGTAAAGTACACAGTAAGAAGGGAATACACCAATTTATAGTGGTTCGGTCGTCCAACCTACGTCCACTCCCGATACCTCCTCCGATGAGGTCACTAGCTTCCACTATTGATCTTTTTTCAAGAGCAAAGATCAATCACCCCTTACAGAACTCTTTCAAGTAGCTAACTTTCATGATACAAGCTTCTAACACTTAGAATCGGTGGAAGTGAACTCTCAACATTTACAAGCAATTTCACAATAGTCTTAGTTCTTTTTTATCACTTTTCTGTATCCAATAAGTAAAAAAGTAAGGGGTATTGATAGACCTCAATTTGCTTCAAAAATGGAGCCAAAAAAGGTCTCATCTTGGATTTTCAGTGTCCTAGCGGTACCATCGCCTGTTCTGGCCGTACCACCACTAGTTGACCCAGATACTAGATGGTATTACCACCTAGTCTAGTGGTACTACTGCTAGACAAAATCCTGGCTACTGGAATTAGGCGGTACCACTATTTGACAATTAATAACTGTCTGACGGTACCACCACCTAGTCTGGGCGGTACTACCACCTAGACACCTGGGAGATCGAGCCTTGGGCGGTTCCACCGCCCATTCAGTAACATTGTTTGGACCATGAGTCCGGCCCAAACTAGTTTGGATTTGGGCCCAGCTAACCCTTAACAGAGTTAGTGGGATTACCTCCTAAACCTAACTCTAATTACACCCTAACTATGACATTTAAGGCATATACTAAAGAAAACAATTCCGATAAGTCAAAATTTCTTTCGACGATCTTCTACCAAACTTCTAACGAACTCTCGGCAATCTTCCAGCGGACTCCTAGCAAACTCCTAGACTCTCAATAATCTTCTTGGTGAGTTTCGATGAGCTTCTTTAGCAAGCTCTGATTTTCTTGATGAGCTATGGTGAACTTCTGACGAACTTCTCAATGAACTTCCAACATATAATTCAACAAGCTCCCAACAAACTCTCAGCCAATTTTAGCTACACTCCTGATGAACTTTCAGACTCTCGACAAACTCTCAAACTCCGAACGTATCGTTCGATCTTGACTTCAGCACTATGTTTTACTTTGTCTTGTTCGCTATCGTAGTTAATCCTACACACTTTTCTCAACATATAGATTAGATCAATAATTTATCAATTGATTTCATCATCAAAATTTGAGATTCAACAATCTCCCCCTTTGATGATTACAACTGATTGATGATGGAGTTAACCTTAACTCTCCCTATCTATATGCCATACTTGAAAAAAGACATACTTGAATTCAAAACCTTTGAATTCAAGCTCTAACCGATAAGTTACATGCATTTCAACTTATCAACATGTACAACATAATACTAAGCATGATTTCAAAACATGATATCACTCATTTATCATGATACCAAAATTTGTCAACATGATGTCAAAGCATGACAACCATTTTCAAGTCCGATATCAAATGATGATAGATATTCATCATTTCAAAGCATGATACCAACTTCAAATTCGATATTTAGCATGATACAAACTTCAAGTTTGATACCAAATGATAATTCATCATTTCAAAGTATGATACCAATTTCAAGTAGGATATTAAGTATGATACACATGTCAAGTTCGATACCAAATCATAATGATAGACATTTATCATTTTGATACCAAATCAAATATGATAATGATAAAAAGTTATCATTTTAAGCATGAAACTTTTTCAAGCATTCATGATACATTTTAAGCATTTACGATACATATATGTATTTATGATACATTGATGAAGTATTTATGACACATTTCACGATACCAATCATATTTCAAGCAATTCATAATACCAAGCATGATACATTTCACATTTTCATTAATTTGCCACTTTCTCCCCCTTTGTCATCAACAAAAAGGAAATGGACAATCATTTTACATAAGTAAATTTTTTTGTGATAGCAAGATAGTGACTTTTCATTTGTAGCCAAGTAAAGAGAAATATTCAAAACAGCACTATTCATGCTAGCATTCCATTGTAGTCTTGAAGTAGGTAAATTAGCAAGGATGAAAAATAGGTGAAAGTATCCACAAGAGTTCTTCTTGAAAAGGAAAAGAAAAAATTCATTCATCAAGAAGAATTGAGCTATTGAGAGTCCATGAATAATACAAGGAAAATAATCCATTCAAGCTATCAAAAATTCATTTCATCAAGAGCTTAAGGACTCATGACATAGAAAGATGTGAATAGAAGAAAGAGATTCATGTGTATCAATGAAATCCATATTTCTATCAAATAAACTCCATTCATAATCATTGCTAAAATTTGCACAAGCATGAAATCCGTAAATGATACTTTTAGTCAATAAAATTCATGAATGAGGGGAGGGTTCTAAGAGTATCAAAAGTCATCAAATGATGGAGTAAGTGTTTCATACGAAATAAATTCATGAGATGAACTCGATACCAAGATAAGAGGAAGATGATACAAAATAAATTTGATAAAAGCTCCATTTAAAGATCGAAAAAGTTTTAAAAAGTGTACAAGAAACTCATGCATTTGGATAATTTAACATGCCTAATTCTCTTCTAATGAAATCAAATTGTTCTTCATTTAAAGGTTTTGTAAAGATATCAGCTAATTGATATTTCGTATTAGTAAACTCTAAGATTACATCATGATTATTAACATGATCTCATATAAAGTGATGTCTAATGTCAATATGTTTAGTTCTAGAGTGTTGAATAGGATTTTTTGTTAAACATATTGTACTTGTGTTATCACATTTTATGGGAATATTTTTTAAGTGAAATATGTAATCTTCTAATGTGTTTTTCATCCATATAACTTGAGCACAACAAGCACTTGTTACTATGTATTCGACTTCAGCTATAGATAATACAACCGAATTTTATTTTTTGGAAGACCAAGAGACAAGTGCATGACCTAAGAATTGGCGTTGTCCAGATATACTTTTTCTATCTATTCTACACCCATCAAAATCAACATCAGCATAAGTAATTAATTCAAAGTTTTTTGGATTTTGGATATCATAGTCCTAGATTAGGGATTCCTTTTAGGTATCTAAGAATTATTTTAATGGCTTTAAAATGAGATAACTTAGGATTAGATTGAAATCTAGTACAAAGTCCTACACTAAACATAATGTTTGGTCTAGTTGCAGTGAGGTATAATAAACTACCTATCATACCCCTATAAATTTTTTGATTAAAGCTTTCTCCACTTTCGTTTATATCTAACTTAGTGGAGGTACTTAATGGTGTATTAATAGCCTTTGAATCATCCATATTAAATCATTTTAGCAACTCTAATTTATATTTGGTTTGACTAAAAAAAATATCATCTCTAAGTTGTTTGATTTGTAAGCCTAAAAAGGAAGTTAGTTCACTCATTAAGCTTATTTCGAACTCTTGGCTCATACTTTTAGCAAATGATTCGCATAAGGACTCATTTGTAGAACCAAAAACAATACCGTCAATATAAATTTGAACTACAAGAAAATTATTTTCAAAATTTTTAATAAGCAATGTAGTATCAACCTTGCCTTTAGAGAAATTATTTTGGATAAAAAAGGAGCTAAGTCTCTCGTACCAAGCCCTTGGGGCTTGTTTTAATCCATAGAGAGCCTTAGTTAACTTAAACACATGATTAGGAAAAAAGAGTTCTCAAATTCGGATGGTTGTTTAACATAAACTTCTTCAAAAATAAAACCATTTAAAAAACCACTTTTGACATCTATTTAAAATAACTTAAAATTATTACAATAAGAATAGGCAAGGAACATCCTTATGACTTCTAATCTTGCCACATGAGTGAAGGTTTCTTCATAATCGATACCTTCTTCTTGGTTGAAACCTTTGGCCACTAATCTAGCTTTGTTTCTAACTGTGATACCAAATTTATCTTGCTTATTTCTAAAGACCCATTTAGGATCAATCACTAAATGGTCATTAGGTCTAGGAGCAAGTTGCCACACCTCATTTTTCTCAAATTGATTCAATTCTTCTTGTATTGCGATGACCCATGAATCATCTTTCAAGGCCTCATCAATGTATTTAGGTTCAATTTGAGAAAGAAAAGTGGCATTAGCACAAAAATTTTTAGAGGAAAAATGAGTTTGAACACCTTTTGATATGTCTCCTATGATTAGCTCCTTAGGATGAGCATCTACATACTTCTATTCCTTTGGTAAGGATATTTCGGAAGAAGATGCATCTAAGTTGCTAGTGGGATGAGAGGTTTCATTCAAATTCAAAGTATTAAAAAATCAAGATCATCATCAAAATTATTTTTCTTAAATTCAGAAACTTCATTAAAGATAACATGAATACATTCTTCTATAACCATGGTTCTTTTATTAAAGACATGAAAAGCTTTAGAAATAGAAGAATAACTAAGAAAAATGCCTTGATCGGATTTTGCATCAAAATTTCCTAAGGCATATTTTTTATTTAAGATAAAACATTTACAACCGAAAACTTTAAAATATGAAATGTTGGGTTTTTTGTTATTCTACAATTCATAAGGAGTTTTGGAAAGTAATGGTCTTACTAGAACCCTATTCATACATAGCATGCTGTATTAATGGCTTCGGCCCAAAAATATTTGGGTAGGCTATATTCGTTCAACGTGGTTCTTATCATTTCTTATAAGCTCGTATTCTTTCTTTCTACTATTCCATTTTGTTGAGGATTTCTCGAAGTAGAGAAATTATGGTTGTATCCATTTGATTCACAAAATTTTTGGAAATCATGGTTTTGAAACTCACCACCGTGATCACTACGAATCGATGAAATCATAAAGCCTTTTTCATTTTGAATAAGTTTATAAAATTTTAAAAATACTTAAAGCAATCGCTTTTGTGTGCCAAGAAGTATGTCCAAGTGTATCTACTATAATCATCTATAATTACAAAGGCATATTTGCTACCTCCTAGGCTTGTTATATCAATTGGTCCAAATAAATCCATATGGATTAATTGCAATAGTCTAGAGGTACTTATTTGATTCTTTGATTTGAAACTGTCTTTTATTTATTTTCTTAGTTGGCATACATCACACACTTTGTCTTTGATAAACTTAATGTTAGGAATGTTAGGATCGGAGAGGCACTAAGAGGGGGGGGGGGTGAATTAGTGCAGCGGATTAAAACTCGTAAGTTTGAAACCGATTTCGTAAATAGCTAGTTCGGATGAAGATTTTGATTTGACGAAAGATAACTTCTTTAAAGTAGCTTGAGTAAAGGAGATGAAGACCGAACGATTTGCAGCTAAGTAGAGAAATGATTCAGAAATTTAAACACTCACACATTCAAAGAACATGATGTATAGTGGTTCTTTCAAATGACCTACCTCCACTTTCGAAGCCTTCTTCGATGAGGCTCCCAACTTCCACTAGTAAGTCACGTTGAAGGGGAAGGACCAAATACCCCTCTTACAACCTTTTTATAAGTGGTTCACACTCTTCCAGATTTTTGCAAAGAGAAAGAGGGAGATGAACACTAGCTATCGAAAACAAGGCTTTGCCAAAGCTTTTGCTCAATTTCTAACTCTCAAAAGGTTGCTCTCTCAGCTGAGAAAAGAGGGGTATTTATAGACCCCAGGAGGATTCAAATTTAGGCTCTAAATTTGAATTACCTTTAGGTTTTCCGATGGTGGTGGTGCCACCGCCTATCAGTGGTGGTGCCACCGCCTATCAGTGGCGGTGCCACCACCTGTCAATTATCAGACTAACAAAGTACTGGACGATGCCACCGCTTGAGCTTGCTGCCCAGCGGAAGTGCCACCGCTTGGGGTCTCGGGCTCTGGGTGATGCCACTACCCCAGCCTGGGCTCTCGAGTGCTGGGCGGTGCCACCGCCCAAGCCTTTCAGCAAGGCTGAATGACCCCAAATTTTTGGCCCAAATCAGCCCAATAAGGGCCTGGTTGACCCCTACTAGGTTTAAACAGGATTATTTCCTAATCCTTACCCTAACTACAAAATTGAAACATAATTCTAAGCAATTTAAACCAACATTCTTCAAGTCTTCTTCCGGTGAGCTTTCCGGCGAACTTCCGGTGGACTTCCGACACTCCTTCGGATTTCTTCCGATGGACTCCCAATAGGCTCCCGGATTCTTGTGGCGAGTTCAACGAGTCTTTGGCAAGCTTTTGAACCTTCTCGGTGATCTCTGCGAACCTCCAACGATCTTTTCGATGAACTTCGGAAACCTTCAGCAAGTCCTTGATTCTATCTCGGTTGGTTCCGGCAACACTTCCAACGATCCTTCGGACTTCCGGTGAACTCTCGAACTCCCAGCAAACTTGATCTCGATAAATCGCTTTATGTTTTCATCCTATCATAGTTAATCCTACACATTTATCTTAATAATATGGATTAGAACATATAATTCATCAATTGACTTCATCATCAAAATCCGAGATTCAACAATCTCCCCCTTTTTTATGATGACAATCAATTGATGATGGAGTTAATCTTAACTCCCCCTATCTATATGTCATATTATGAGAAGGTAAAAATACTTGAATTCATCCCAAACCCGATAAGTTTTATTCATTAAACTTATCGTCATGCTTAACAAGCATGAATTTTCATCTATAAATATGAAACTTCGTATTTTTCACAATGTCATGTCATGATATATATTTTCTAGTTGAATGATAGACATTTATTATTTCGACAAGAGAAACTAATCACAAATTGAAATGACACAAGGATCAAATGATATCAATAAGGTGCACAAGATCAAGGCATGATATCAAATGAATTAATAGCTTAAAAAAATATCTTAAGCATTTGAGATATATTGCGATACATTGCGATGCTTCATAGCAATTAATTGTTGATTTCAAAGTATAGCAACAGTAATTTACAATATGAACCATATAAGTTATTGTGATGAGATGCAATACATATAAGTCATTTTTCATTCCAACATATTACTATATATAAGTCATTTGTCATTAATTTCATATTTTTCTCCCCCTTTGTCATCAACAAAAAGGAGATGAAAAATTCATATATGGTTATGAAATCTGAAAAAAAAAATCAGTCTTCACTTATCAAATTTTATCAAACATGAACTTGGCATTTATAACTTTAAGAAATGAAACATGCTTAAAGTAGATGGAGGGAGAATGAAATCAATGAAGCTCAATCATTCAAGGAAGACGTCAAATCATAAAACACTAAACAATATGAAAGCGTCATCCAAAAGTTACGATCGAAAGAAAAATTCAAGAGATGTCATTCAAAATCTGAGTAGATGATATGAAAGAAACATACAATATCATACTTAGAAGTATTTCAAAAATATGTCCATAGTAATCATAAAGTTTACAAAACAAGAGTTAAAGGCAATAACTATTCCTCAGGAGGAATTCCAAAATACCTATACAGGTGGTCTATCTTCCGGTTCATCTGTCGTACTTCCTTCAAAATTTCAGCTTGTTGTAAGTTGATTTGATCTTGCTGTGATTTGATTTGATTTAATGCTAACACGATTGGATCTTCAGTGGATGGAGCAAGAGCTGGCTCGGATGGTGCTGGACCAAAGGGACTAGGCGGAGGAGATTCACTTCCCCTAATGACTGGTGTTTCAGGTCGCTCTACTAGTGGGGGAGCTAGATCAATCCTTCTAGATTGCCTAATCCATATACCATTTCTAAATGTGCATCTAAGTCTCTTGAAGAGGTTTCTGTTGATAGTGTTATATCTATCGACTTGTATTATTTCCTCATCAGGTGACACACAAATATCATGTGCAAGTATTAATCTAGTGATCAAACCGCCATACAATAACATTAAGTTTCTAGAGATAATTTCCATCATATGTTGTCGGATTAAGTATCCAAAGTAGTTATTTTGTCTAGTCATAATCCAATACATGGTGCTTAATTCTAGCAAACTAATCTCATCATGGTGATATTGTTTAGGAAGAAGGATGCTTATGATGATGTGATGAAGAATTTTTGAATTAAAGGGTAACAAGTGCTCATAGCTTTTGGGAACAATGCCTAGGTTAGGATTTGCAAAAATCATCTCTAAAGCCTCGGAGTGGGTTGCTCTGATTGCATCTATATCCCATTGGCCTCTGAAATAGCAACCCCTATCCTTTTCTTCAATTCTAATTAGCTCACATATCGTATAATCAAAAATTTGAATTTCAATTCCCAAAAGATAGGTAGTCAAGCTATCATTTTTCATACTCAAGTTTGCATAGAACAACTTAACCAACCTAGGGTAAAATGGTTCATTGATTTGTAAGATAGGCAAGACATCTAAATCGGCAAACCATCTAATGGGTTCTAGGTTTCCTAGTTCACCTAAATCAACATGTTTTCCCTTATATATGGCTTTTGATTCGAAATTGGGGTACCTTAGAGCTACTTCATTAGATCAAAAGAGGATTGGGTCATAGGAATCTCCTTCCAACCTTTTTCCTTTGCCTCTTGATGATCTCTTAGGAGCTATATCTAGTCATGATGATGGATCAAGAAGAAACATTAAGGAATAGACCAAGTAATGAGAAGAGAAGAGAAAATTTTAGATTTTACCTTATTTGAGTTTCCTTGGGAGGTGAAGATCTTGATTCAAGAAGAAACTCTTTCTTAGGCTTTTAGAGAAAGAAGATGGGGTGTGGAGAGGATTATAGGGCTTTGAAGGAGGAGGAAGAGAAATTTTTTGGGTTGAGGGCAATGCCATCGCCAACCGCCAACCGCCGACCCTAACCCACCCCTTAAATATAGGAGTGTTCGGGCGGTGCCACCACTAACCTGTCACGGACTTAGCTGATTTTGCCTAAGCCATGCGGTACTATTGCATGTCAGTCCATAAAAGTCAGCCTCCCCAAAGCCTCCTACGATCCCTTAGGACTTGCAAAAGAGAAGACGGGACAGAGAAAGTGCTTCACATGGGATTCACAAGCCACCCTTTCAGCAAACACTTTAGAGCCAATACAAATTCCAACCATATACTTCACAAGCTCAGAAGGGTTGCACAACAAAGGTATAAAATTGGTCCACTATAGATCAAAATCTAGTACAAATGTCCACATGACACCATCATTATGTACAAGCCTGAAACAACCACCAAACTCATTCAAATGGGGCTGTTTAGCTTTTGGCTAGCCCTTTACATTCTTTGTAAAGTTAGAACAAACCGAAAGGACACGAACATGTATAAGCATTACACCGAACAAGCCATTTACAATTTGTCCATGACATTCTCCCCCAATTATTCCTTCGACATCCTCGTCAAAGCCTTCGTTGATACTGTAACTCCTTGCCTTTGCTAGATCTTCAATCTTTTGCTCCTATTGCAATGCACCCCTTGGCTCCCAGTTGTTCTCTGCTTGTTATTGCTGAGTCATCAAATTTTAATCTGCTATGCTGCTTTAACTCGCCAATGACTCTGACTCTGGTGTGGGGTTAGCAGAGTTGAGCTGATCCTTACTGGTTCTTATGGATTCATCTGATGAAGGAAAAGACCATCTTTGATATGCGCTAGTCTTCAAATTCTTCTTATCTCTTGAACTGGATAGATGCTTGTTTGAGCTTTAACGAGCATCGCCTCGCAACCTTTGAAGTTTTTAGGCCCTTCCTCCGTAAAATTTTTCCATCGAATCTTCTTCCACCTAGTTGTCTCATCCAAGTAGGTTCGTATCACTTCTGCTTTCGATTGGCATTTAGTTGGGAAATGAACCAAACAATCTACTCTTAGTAGCACTGATCACTATTGGTGAGGACTTGACAACTATTATCTTCCATTAGTCTCTTCGAAGGGTCTTCAAATCTGTGCAGAACTCCTCTGTTGGATAACTAAGAGAGGTAGGGTACTCGGTTTTGCCCATTCTCTTGAGAGTTGAGAAGACAAATGTTTCTTGACTTCGCCCGCCTCCTCGAGGTTGTACTTCGTGCATCGAGCTGGTTATTAGATTTTGCCTACTCTTAGCTCACACTTTCGAAGCACTTGAAGTGTTTGCAATCTTTACACTAAGTCAGCTACTGTGATTCACCTTTTCAATGCCATTGAACTTTTGGAATGCAAGAAGTTATCACTCCAACTTGGAGCAAGTCTCTGATAGATTTGATCACCTTTGGGATTGTATTACCTTCTCCATCATTCCTGTCACCTACTCCTCTGAGTAGAAAAGGTACAGCATCGCGTACTACCTGCTTCATTTCTTAGTCCTGCACTCTTGCATCGACCCGAAGTCCTTCACTTATGGCGATGAGAAGTCCATTGACACCGATCTTATGAAGTTCTCTGGCCTTTGCCCTTCAGCCTTGTCATGGTACATGGAGTTTGCCAATGCATTCTCCTCCTTCATGGCCCATATCATGACTGAGCGCTCTCCCTCTTTGAGAGCAAGAGATCGATGACTCCCCGGAAGTCCCTC
This sequence comes from Musa beccarii, assembly GCA_024322285.1. Classification (NCBI taxonomy): domain Eukaryota; kingdom Viridiplantae; phylum Streptophyta; class Magnoliopsida; order Zingiberales; family Musaceae; genus Musa; species Musa beccarii. The sequence goes on along the minus strand of CM044395.1, from coordinate 24,774,418 downwards.
CTCTGTGGTACCATGGCACTACAATGCCCATGGCACTACTATCCATTGTCTCACATTTGCATCCCTTCTTCACGATTAGTAGATCTGCCTCTGCGGCACTGTGGCACTCCTCTAAGTCCACCTTCATTCTAATCGATGCTTGGTTTTGGGTAGCTAAGTCCCTCTAGACTCATCATTGCTTCCTCGTCCTTTTTCGACCACCTACCTCAACACCTCTGTGTTCTCTGAGCAGTTCCTCTTGGTCGATGGAAAGATAAACTGTAACTCCCATGTATAGCCTCCGCCATCATGTTGTAGGGCTTGCACCGCTTCTGTTCCCCTTAGCTTCATTAGTCACAACGTTCGCTTACTCAGCCTTGTCCTTTGACTTGTTGGGCTCCCTTAAGCGAATGTGAGCTCTGAAGCAGTCCAACTCTTCAACCGCTCCGATCATACCTCTGTATGATCCAGTCCCCCCATGGGACTCACTAGTACTTGCATTTGAACTTCTTCCTCGATAGTGCACAGCCCCCATAAGCTAATGCCTAAGGCTTCCATTCAATGCAGCATTTGATATATGCACGAAAGACCCACCTCTACGGTACCATGGCATTCACTACTTAAATCCATAGCTCTTCTTGCCATCATGTTGTTCACCGAAGTGGAGCTCCCAGTCGCGCTCCCGATCATACCTCTGCATAATCTAATCCCCCCATGGGACTCACTGTGTGTGTTGCCTTGCCATGAACCATTCCACCATGATCCGCTACATCATATCGCCTCCTGGTGACATCTCCTTGTATTCTAATCCCTGTGGTATGAACTCGAATTGTGATCTCTCCATGTGTGGACTCCGCCAACACATCGCAGGGCCTCTACCACATTTGATTCTATTTGCTCCTTTGGTAATCAATCTTCGTCCACCTGCTCTCGGGTCACACTCGAACGAAGCATAGCTCTAGGATAATCCATTGCCTAGCAGCTCCTTTGAAGTCCCCTAACTTCGCTGAAATTAGTGCACCATTGTCTGGATCCTGGGACTCTACCCCTACCAGCACAATCTCTGTTGTGCACCGCTTTTCTCCTGGCAACTCGAATAACAATACTGTGGCATATTCTTTAAGAGTACCTACCTCTGTATCCTCTTGCCCCGTGTCAAGGCCTTCTAATAGCAACTTCACCTCTGTAAGTTGCATCGCCTTAGTTCCTCCATCAAATGCTTTACCGAGATCAAGTGTATGTGTCTCGAAGCTCCCTTTGTCTTTGGCATCATGCAAGATGAGTCTGCTCTATCAGAATAAAGAACCCATGGAATGACATGATCCTACTCTTGTCTCTGCAAGAGTCCATGCCCTTGACCTCTCTCTAAGGAAAGCTCCAAGCCTCTGCTCTATGTTCTATCTTCTATGCCAACTCTCTTCATGCGGCTTGGGTACACCACCAAGTTACCCCCAAGTTTCTCTGCTTCTCGATTTACATTGTGTTAATGGTAGCCCTCACGGCCACCATTCCACGGGTCAGCTCTCTGTTGAGTCCAATCTCCCTATCGACTCCAAGTGTGCCTTCACTTTGTGTTATCTTGGGTCGCTCCCCCACTTGATCTCGCTATGCGTCTACCAACGCATTGCCACTTGCAAGATCATGCAATGACTCCTCATTGCTTGCTTGATCCATCGAGCTTTATCTTGAGGTACTCCTCAACCGGTGTAGTTCATTGCACATGATTCTCCCTCTAGAGAACCGGGACTTATCCCTCCTGGATATCTGCCCTGTTGGAGCAACTTCTCTCTTTGTCTCCTTCCCTCTAGAAGGTTTGGAGACCACCATCCCCTTGGACCACTCTGCCTTTGCTGATCAAACCGTGCACTATTTTGCCTCCGTAAACACACCTGCTAGATTGTGACTCTTCGCCAATACAGCTCCCATTACACCCCACTAGGTATAGCAACATACTAAACCTGCTGCACACTTCAGCCTCTTACGAAAGTATCCTGCACATATCGAAGAGAAAGTTTTAATACTCCATGATGCAGACCTTCGGCCGCCTTGGGATGGCCACGGACAGTCCATTGCCCGCATGTAAGCCCTTGCATGAGTATCGAATTCCTTGAGTTTGCAACTCCCCTCACCTCTGTGAGCTTTGCACAACTCTTTCGATCATTGAACAACCCCCTCCACCTTACACGGTCTAATCCTTTGCCAAGCACCCCACTTGCCTCGAGCATCGTCAAGTTTTGGTGCCAAAGTCGAGCCACTACTCGAACTCAGCCATCTCAACCTTTGTGCGCTACGCAATTCTTCTCAACTTGTTTGTTCTCGTGGTGCCTCTTTGCGCGAAAGGGTTAGCCATTCTTCTAAATGCTATTCTCGGATGCCCGCTCCTCTGAGCGACTCCTTCCCTTATAACTCCATGTCCGTTTCCCAAACGGTCGCATATGTTGGCTGTCCTTAACGTAGCCCCGCTAGGTCCCCCACATTTACATGCTAAGTGTTTCTAAGTGGGCTTGTCCCGCTCTAATACCAACTATCATGGACTTAGCTGGTTTTGCCTAAGCTATGCAACACCATTACGTGTTAGTCCATAAAGGTCAGCCTCCCCAAAGCCTCCTATGATCCCTTAGGACTTGCAAAAGAGAAGACGGAATAGAGAAAGTGCTTCACACGAGATCCACAAGCCACCCTTTCAGCAAACACTTTAGAGTCAATGCAAATTCCAACCATATACATCATAAGCTCAGAATGGTTGCACAACAAAGGTATAAAATTGGTCCACTATAGACCAAAATCTAGTACAAGTAACCACATGATACCATCATTATGTACAAGCCTGAAACGGCTACCAAACTCGTTCAAATGGGGCTATTTAGCCTTTGGTCAGCCCTTTACATTATTTGTAAAGTTAGAACAAACCGAAAAGACACGGACATGAATAAGCATTACACCGAATAAGCCATTTACAATTTGTCCGTGACAAGGGCAGTGCCACTGCCTGGGAACCGAGCACCTAGGCGGTGCAATCGCCGGTTCTGGCGGTGCCACCGCTGGCACTAAAAAAATATTTTTTTATATATTTTATTTGTTTTCAGAAGTTTTAATGTGTTGATTTAAGATAGGATGGTGTATTGGATCACTATTTAAAATATAAAACAGAAAGAAAGAATTCAAGTCCACGAAAACTGAAAAGAAGATAATAAGGATTTCGAAAAAGACTTACAATGAAGCTCATTCACGAGGACAATTCAACATGCCTAGTTTCTTTCTAATAAAATCAAATTATTCTTCATTTAAGGGTTTTATAAAAATGTCTGCTAATTGATATTTTGTATCAATAAATTATAGAATGACATCATTACTATTGACATGATCTCATATAAAGTGATGCCTAATGTCAATATGCTTAGTTCTAGAGTGTTGAATAGGATTTTTGGTTAAACAAATAGCGCTTGTATTATCATATTTTATGGGAATGTTCTTTAAATGAATTCCATAATCTTCTAATGTATTTTTTATCTAAATAACTTGTGCACAATATGCACTTACAGTTATGTATTCAGCTTCAGTCGTAGATAGTACAATCGAGCTTTGTTTCTTAGAAGATCAAGAAACATGTCCTAATAATTGACATGTTTCGGATGTGTTTTTTCTATCTATTCTATATTCACCAAAATCGACATCCACATAAGCTATTAAATCAAGGTTATCAGATTTTGGATACCATAATCCTAGATTAGGAGTACCTTTAAGATATCTAAGAATTCTTTTAACGACTTTAAGATGAGATAGCTTAGGATCAGCTTGAAATCTCACACAAAGTCCTACACTAAACATGATATCCGGTCTAGTCACGGTAAGATATAGTAAGCTACCTATCATTCCCCTAGATGTCTTTTGATCAAAATTTTCTTTACTTTTTCTAAATCTAACTTAGTGGAAGTACTCATATGAGTATTTATAGCTTTTGAACCATCCATGTTAAATCTTTTTAAAAATTCTAATGTATATTTAGATTGATTAAGAAATATGTCATTACTAAGTTATTTAATTTGTAATCCTAAAAAGAATGTTAATTCTCCCATTAGGCTCATTTCAAATTCATGACTCATACACTTGGCAAATGATTCACATAGTGATTCATCCGAAGAATAAAAAATAATATTATCAACATAAATTTGAACAATAAGAAAATTATTTTCAAAATGTTTGATAAATAATATAGTATCAACCTTGCCTTTTGTAAAATTATTTAAAATAAGAAAGGAACTAAGCCTTTCATACCAAGCTCTAGGAGCTTGTTTTAATCCATAGAGAGCCTTAGTTAGTTTAAACACATGGTTAGAAAGAACAGAGTTTTCAAACCTAGGAGGTTGTCAAATATACACTTCTTCGGAAATAAAGTCATTCAAGAAAGTACTTTTGACATCCATTTGAAATAATTTAAAATCATTACTACTAGCATAGGCAAGGAGTATCCTAATGGCTTCTAATCTTGCCACAAGAGAGAAGGTCTCTTCGTAATCGATACCTTCTTCTTAGTTGAAACCTTTGGCCACTAGTCTAGCCTTGTTTCTAACCATGATACCGCATTCGTCTTGCTTATTTCTAAAAACTCATTTAGTACTAACAACTAAATGGTCATTAGGTCTAGGAACAAGCTTCCATACCTTATTCCTCTCAAATTGATTCAATTCTTCTTGCATTACGATAACCTAAGAATCATCTTTCAAGGCATCATCAATGCACTTAGGTTCAATTTGAGAAAGAAAAGTGACATGGGCATAAAAATTTTTAAAAGAAGAATGAGTTTGAACCCCTTTCAATGTATCTCCTATAATTAACTCCTTGGGATGGGCATCTACATACTTCCATTCCTTAGGTAAGGAAATTTGGGAAGAAGATGCATCCAAGTTGCCATTTTGAAAAGAATGTTCATTCAAATTTAAATCATTGAAACTAAGATCATCATCAAAATTATTTTTCTTAAATTCAGAAAATTATTAAAAACTACATGAATAGACTCTTCTATAACTAAGGTTCTTTTGTTGAAAACCCAAAAAACTTTAGAAATAGAAGAGTAACCAAGAAAGATGCCTTCATCGGATTTAGCATTAAATTTTTCTAAAGCAACCTTTTCATTTAAAATAATGCATTTGCAACCAAAAACTTTAAAGTAAAAAACATTGGGTTTTTTATTATTCCATAATTCATACGGTGTCTTAGATAGAGATGGTCTTACTAGAACTCTATTCATGACATAGCAAGTCATATTCATGGCTTTGGCCCAAAAATATTTGGGTAAATTGTATTCATTTAACATGGTTCTTGCCATTTCTTGTAAATTTTTATTTTTTCTTTCCACTACTCTATTTTGTTGAGGATTCCCCGGAGTAGAGAAGTTATGGTTATATCCATTTGTTTCACAAAAATTTTGGAAGTCATGGTTTTGAAATTCACCACTGTGATCACTCCAAATTGATAAAATCATGAAACCTTTTTTGTTTTGAGTAAGTTTACAAAATTTAGAAAAACATTTGAAACAATCACTTTTGCGAGCCAAGAAATAGGTCCAAGTGTATCTACTATAGTCATCCACAATTACGAAAGCATATTTGCTACCTTCTAGGCTTGTTATGTCAATTGGTCTAAATAAGTCTAAATGGATCAATTGCAATGGTCTAGTGGTGCTAATTTGATTTTTTTTGGTTTGAAACTAGTTTTTATTTATTTTCCTAATTGACAAGCATCACACACGTTGTCCTTGACAAACTTCATATTGGGAATCTCTCGTACTAACTCTCTAGATGAAATCTTAGATATTAGTTTCATACTTGCATGGCCTAATCTCCTATGTCAAAGCCAAGCATCATCATTCAAAACTATAAAACATATTTCATTACTTAGTTCATCAATATTAATGGTATAGACATTATTTTATTTTAAAGCAATCATGGATATGTTATTGTTTGGTTTTTCAATGATGCAAACATTAGATTCAAATCTAACAACATAACCTTTATCGCATAATTGACTAATGCTTAAAAGATTATGTTTTAGTCTATTAACTAGCAACACATCATTAATTAAAAAACTTGATTTGTTACCTATGGTTTCCTTGCCAATGATTTTACCCTTGTTGTTATCTCTGAATGTGACATACCCTTCTTCTTTGCTAGTGAGCATAGAGAAATGAGATGGATCTCCGGTCATGTGCCTTGAGCATCTACTATCAAGATACCATCTCTTGCTCCTAACTTGTGAATTTGTCTATAAAAGAGGATGGTTTTTAGGTACCTATTTGATTTTGGATGCCCCACAAATTGATCTACTAATTTTGTAATTTAACATTAAATTATTTATGGTTCCTTTAGGAACTCATATCAATTTATGTGGACTAACTTTCTTAAACGAACATTTGTAAACAACATGTCTAGATTTACAACAAAAATTACATCTCAAGTGAGATGATACATGTAGTGTGGGTCCTTTAATGAAGGTGGTAGGATTTTGATGAGATTTACTCACAAATCTATTTCCACTTCTATTTCTAACATGACCCTTGTTTGTAAGGATCATGTCAAGGCCCTTGCTACCGACTTTAAACTTATGTAAGGTCTCTTTAAGTAGCAAGTTTTCATTTTTAATTTCCTCTAAGTGTTCACACTTAGAGCATGGGGGTAAAGAAGAAATTTGAAGACTATCAAACTTATTTTGTAATGAGGCATGCTCTTTCTTTAATTGATTGAACTTCTTACTAATAGTTCTACACTCATCAAATAAATCATAAAAAGCAATAGAGAGTTCATCAAAAGATAAATCTTCATTAAGTAAATCACATACCTCTTCTTCTAAAGCCATTAGCACAAAGTTTGCCTCCTCTTTATTGCTTGCCTCATCATTCTCGGAGTCACTAGAGTCGTCCCATGTTGCCTTTAATACTTTCTTCTTCTTCGGTTGCTTCTTCTTGGCTTGGGGGCATTCATTTTTGAAGTGCCTCGGCTTCTTGCACTCGTAACATATGAGTTGGCCCTTTTTTAGTTCAAGTTTATTTTTAGTATCATTTTTAAATTTGTTCCTTCTTAAAAAAATTTTAAACTTTCAAGTTAAAAGTGCAATGTCATCGTCACTATCCTCGTCACTTAATGTTCCTTTCAAGTGGCCTTCTTGTATTCTTAATGTCATATCTTTCCTGTTCTTTGAAAGAGGATTCTCAAGCTCTTCATGAGCATGGCATGTCATTTCATAGGTCATTAGAGACCTAATAACTTCTTCGAGAGGAAAAGTTTTAAGATCCTTGGCCTCTTGAATGGCCGTAACTTTTGGATCCCAACTCTTTGGAAGGGATCTTAAGATTTTAGTAACAAGTTCAAAATTAGAAAAACCTTTACCAAGTGCTTCGAGTCCATTGATGACATCCGTGAAGTAGGTGTACATGTCTCCGATAGACTCACTTGGTTTCATTCGAAAAAGTTCGTAGGAATACACAAGAATGTTGATTTTGGACTCTTTCACTTGGCTAGTGCCTTCATGAGTGATCTCAAGAGTACACCAAATATCAAAAGCCGATTCACAAATTAAAATGTGATTAAATTTATTTTTGTCGAGTACGCAAAACAAGGCATTCATAGCCTTTGCATTTAAAGCAAAAGCCTTCTTCTCCAATTCATTCCATTCACTCGTCGGAAGAGAAGATTTTTGAAATCCATTTTCGATGATACTCCAAAGCTCAAAATCCATAGAAATAAGAAAGATCCTCATACGAGTCTTCCAATAAGTGTAATCTGACCCATTAAACATAGGCGAACGTGTAATGGAGTGACCCTCTTGCATGCCGGAATAAGCCATCTCTCTTGGGTTTAAAACCAAATATAAGAGTGAACCTTGCTTTGATACCAATTGTTAGGATCGGAGAGGCACTCAGAGGGGAGGAAGAATTAGTGCAACAGATAAAAACTCATAAGTTTGAAACTGATTTCATAAATAGGTAGTTCGGATGAAGATTTCGATTCGACAAAAGATGACTTCGTTAAAGCAGCTTGAGTAAAGGAGATGAAGACTGAATGATTTACAGCTAAGTAGAGAAATGATTTAGAAATTTAAACATTCACACATTCAAAGAACACCATGATGTATAGTGGTTCAGTCAAATGACCTACATCCACTTTCGAAGCCTTCTTCGATGAGGCTCCTAACTTCCATTAGCAAGTCACGTTGAAGGGGAAGGACCAAATACCCCTCTTACAACCTTTTTACAAGTGGTTCACACTCTTACAGATTTTTATAAAGAGAAAGAGGGAGGTGAACACTAGCTATAAAAATTAGACTTTGCCAAAGCTTTTGCTTAATTTCTAACTCTCAAAAGGTTGCTCTCTCAGTTAAGAAAAGAAGGGTATTTATAGACCCCAAGAGGATTCAAATTTGGGCTCCAAATTTGAATTACTTTTGGGTTTCCCGGTGCTAGCGGTGCCAGCGCCGATCAGTGGCGGTGCCATCGCCTGTCAGTTGTCAGACTAACAAAGTATTAGGCAGTGCCACCGCCCAACCCAACGGTGCCACCGCTTGGGCTCTCGGGCTCTGGGTGGTGCCACCGCCCAGCCTGGGCTCTCGGGTGCTGGGCTTTTGGGTGCCACCGCCCAGGCCTTTCAGCAAGGCTAAATGACCCCAAATTTTCGACCCAAATCAGCCCAATAAGGGCCCGATTGGCCCCTACTAGGTTTAAACAGGATTATTTCCTAATCCTTACCTTAACTACAAAATTGAAACATAATTCTAAGTAATTTAAATTGACATTCTTCAAGTCTTCTTCCGGCAAACTTCCGGTGGACTTCCGACACTCCTTCGGACTTCTTCTAGTTGACTCCCAATAGGCTCCCAGATTCTTTTGGCGAGTTTAATGAGTCTTTGGCACACTTCCGAACCTTCTCGATGATCTCCGTAAACCTCCGATGATCTTTCTGGTGAACTTCCGAAGCCTTCGGCAAGTCCCTGATTCTATCTCGGTTGGTTCCGGCAACACTTCCGACGATCCTTCGGACTTCCGGTGAACTCTCGAACTCCCGACGAACTTGACCTTAGTAAATCACTTTATGTTTTCATCTTATCATAGTTAATCCTGCACATTTATCTCAACAATATGGATTAGAACAAATAATTCACCAATTGACTTCATCATCAAAATCTGAGATTCAACAAGGAATACCTCTTATAAGTTCTCTAGATGAGATTTGAGAAATTAGTTTCATGTTAACATAACCTAATCTCCTATGCTAAAGCCAAGCTTCATCGTTTAAAACCAAAAAGCACATTTCATTATAAAGATCATCAATATCAATAGTGTATACATTATTTTGTTTTAGGGCAATCATAGATGTGTTTTTGTGTGGTTTTTCAATAATGCAATCATTGGATTCAAATCTTATAATGTATCCTTTATCATATAATTGACTAATGCTCAAAAGATTATGCTTTAGATTATCTACTAACAACACATCTTCAATTAAAAACTTTGATTTGTTACTTATACTTCTTTTGCCAATGATTTTTTCCTTGTTGTTGTCTCCGAAGATGACATACATTTCGTCTTAGCTAGTGAGCTTAGAAAATTGAGTTGGATCTCCGGTCATATCCCTTGAGCATCCACTATCAAGATACCATCTCTTGCTCCTAGCTTGTGATTGTAAATATATCTAAAAAAAGGGTGATTTTTAGGTACCCATTTGACATTAGGTCCCTTAAAATCGATCTACTCAATTTATCATTTTGCATAGAGTTCTTTATAGTTCCTTTAGGAACCCAAATTAACTTATGTAGACTATATTTCTTAAATGGATATTTATTAGCATAATATCCGAGTTTGCAACAAAAGTTACATTTGGTGTGGGGTGATACATGCAAGGTATGGGCTTTAACAAAGATGGTTGGCTTTTAGTGAGAGCTACTCACAAAGCCGACTCCATCTCTTATATAAACTTGACCCTTATTGGCAAGGATCATGTTCAAGGATTTTACTAATCTTAAACTTTTCTAAAGTTTCATTTAGTAGCAAGTTTTTCTTTTTAAGTGTCTCTAAGTGTTCACATTTGGTGCATGGAGGCGATAAAGTATTGTTATGCTTAAGTTTATCAAATTCACTATTTAAAATGGCATGCTCTTTTTTCAATAAATTATACTTTTTGCTAATTAATCTACATTCATCGAATAAATCATGAAAAGCACTCAATAGCTCATTAAAAGATAAATTTGCATCTAATAAACTACTTACATCATCGTCGATTGCCATTAGCACATAGTTAGCAATCTCTTTGTTTGCTTTGCTCTTCATCTTCGGAAGTGCTTAAATAATCGTACGTTGCTTTGAGCATTTTCTTCTTCGTTGATTGTTTCTTCTTCACTTGGAGACATTCACATTTGAAGTGTCCTGGCTTCTTGTATTCATAGCAAATAACTTATTCTTTCTTGAGTTCAATTTTATTTTTAGTATCATTTTTAGATTTATTTCTTTTTATGAATTTTTTCAACTTTCTTGTCAAGAGTGTCAAGTCATCATCATTGTTCTCATCACTTGAACTTTCTTTCAAGTGGTCTTCATGAGTTCTTAGTATCATATTTTTTCTATTCTTTGGAAGGTTATTCTCAAGAGTATTACAAGTCATTTCGTAGGTCATTAGAGACTCGATAAGTTCTTTGATTAAGAAATTGTTCAAATCCTTGGCCTCTTGAATAGTTGTTACTTTAGAGTCTCAACTCTTTGGAAGAGATTTTAATATTTTATTAACAAGTTCAAAGTTAGAAAAACTTTTACCAAGAGCTTTAGACCATTAACAACATCTGTAAATCGGGTATATATGTCTCCAATGGTTTCACTTGGTTTCATGCGAAATAATTCATAATTATGAACTAAAAGATTTATTTTAGACTCCTTTACTCTACTAGTGCCTTCATGTGTGATTTTGAGTATATACCAAATATCAAACATTGTTTTGCAAATAGAAACTCAATTGAACTCATTCTTATCTAAAGCGTAAAACAACGCATTCATAGCCTTAGCATTTAAAGTGAAAATCTTCTTTTTCAACTCATTCCAATAATCATTCATTGGAAGAGAAGACTTTTGAAAATTATTTTCAACAATGTTCCATAACTTAAAATCCATAGAAATTAGAAAAAATCCTCATCCTAGTTTTTCAATACATGTAATCCGTCCGATTGAACATGGGTGGAGGTGTGATTGAATAACCCGCTTGATTGTCGGTAAATGTCATCTCTCTTAGGTTTTAAACCAAAATGAGAGTGACCTTACTCTGATACCAATTGTTATGATCAAGAATGGCACTAAGAGGAGGGGGTGAATTAGTGCAGTAGTTAAAAACGTCGATTTCAAAAAATCATTTCGGTGAAAAAAATTTATTTAATGAAAACATGTTTTAGAAAGATGTTTAACTTGAATATGTTCATAAGTGAGTAGAGAAGAAGAAGTGGGGTAGTCGTAGTAAAGAAAATAAGTAGTAAAAGTAAAGTATGCAGTAAGAAGGGAACACACCAATTTATAGTGGTTCAATCATCTGACCTACGTCCACTCTCGATACCTCCTCCGATGAGGTCATTGTTGAAATGAATTGAAAAGAATAATTGATTGATCAATGTAGCTTGACAAAGCCTTATTTATACATAGGAAGAGAGGATGAAGAGAGGATTTTCCTCAACCGTCTACCGAGATTTCCTCGTGCGGTTGAGGAAATCTTATCTATTAACATGCCCCCGCAAGATCATGCTCCTGTCAAGGACACTGATCTTGGATCGATGTAATGAAAATAATTTACGAGTGAGAGACTTCGTAAGTGAGTCTGCTAGTTGATCAGCCGTATGTACATGAGAAACACGTAGTTGATGTCTGATAACTTGATCTCGTACGAAGTGGAAGTCAATGGCAATATGCTTCATGCGTGAGTGAAATACTGAGTTGGCACATAAATAGGTAGCTCCAATATTATCACAGTATATTGTAGGAGGACAGGTAGAGTTGACGTTGAGTTTAACAATACCACTTTTGGAGCGTGTTATCATATGATGACTAGGAGCTACAGAAGTGGTAGGTTGAGTTGTTGGCATAGTCGGTGGTGAGTCATCGAGATCAAGTGAACTAGTCTGCTGTACTTCAACAGCTCCTGATGATGTAGTTGAGGGTATTGGTTCATTAATAGGTGAAACTTGTGAAGAGGGGATTGGAAGGGTAGGTTGGAGGTGTTGAACAGGGGGAGTGTACTGCCCAGGAGGGTTAGGATTGGATGGTGTTATGGGAGGTTCATGTGATGGGGTTGAGGAGATGCTCCAGTGATGTGTGTTTGTCGGAGTAGCTTGCATGGTAGAGTACTCATGATTTTGAAAAGGAAAAGAAGACTCCACAAAAATAACGTGACGTGACAGAAAGACTTTTTGGGTTTGTGGCTCGTAGCAGCGAAAAGCATTATATTCAAGAGAGTATCCAATAAAAATGCAGGGCTTAGATCGTGGTGTAAGCTTATGTGAGGCATAAGGACGTAGCCACGGATAACATAGACAACCAAAGACTTTGAGTTTATGAAAGTTTGGAGACTTGTGGAATAGTTTCTCAAATGGGGATTTATATTGTAAGACTGGAGTGAGCAAACGATTAATGAGATAGACAGCGGTTTGAAAGGCTGCTGTCCAAAAAGGTGATGGCAACGAGGCCTGATGTAGAAGTGTGAGCGGTTGAGGAAAATCCTCTCTTCATCCTCTCTTCCTATGTATAAATAAGGCTTTGTCAAGCTACATTGATCAATCAATTTATTCTTTTCAATTCATTTCAACATGGTATCAGAGCCCTTGCATTAAGCAAGAGCTTTTTTTTCCCTTTCCGCCCATTTGCGGCGGCAAAAGATCGACACCCCCGGCCGCCTCCTCCTCTCGCTACTGCGGTGGGACATCTGAGGAGTCTTTCCGCTGTCCAGCGATAGCGTCGACACACCCAGCCAGCGATTGGAAACACTCCTGCACCGACTCCGATTGCTTTGCGCCACGCCGCCGTCTCAATCCTCTGCACACATCGAGAGTCTTTCGCTGTCGGCGGCAGCGTCCACACCCGACCGTGATTGGAAACACTCCAGCCACCGACTCGATTCTTTGCGCCACCACCGTCGTCTCAATTTTTCTGCCTCGACCGCACTCTCTGGTTCGACACCACCCGCCACCCGCCGCGTCGTCTCAATTTTCGCCTCGACGCACACTCTCGGTTCGACACCACCGAACCCCTGCAACACCACCACCTGCTTTGCCGCCGCCAACTCCGCCACGGCTCAATCGCTTCACGCCACGCTTAAACACTCCTCCGGCTCCAATCGCTACGCCACAGCCGCTTTGCCTCTACGCTGCCCTTCACTGTTGGTGGAAGCGCTCGCTCTCGCCGAGAAGGGGCCGCGCGAAAGGGCGAGGCGTGGTAATGGAGACGGCGCGGCGGCGCAAAGCAATCGGAGTCGGGGGAGGGTTCGGCGGTGGCGTAGCAATTGGAATCGGAGGAGTGTTTGGCGGTGGCGTAGCGATTGGAGCCGGTGGCGGAGTTGACGGCGAAGCAGCAGGTGGTGGTGTTGCAGGGGGTTCGGGTGGTGTCGAACCAGAGAGTGCGGTCGAGGCAGAAAATTGGAGACGACGGCGGTGGCGGGTGGTGTCGAACCAGAGAGTGCGGTCGAGGCAGAAAATTGGAGACGACGGCGGTGGCGCAGCAACTGGAGTCGGTGCTGGAGTGTTTCCAATCACTGGCCGGGTGTGTTGACGCTGTCGCTGGACAGCGGAAAGACTCCTCAGATGTGTGCAGAGGATTGGAGACGGCGACAGTGGCGCAACAACTGGAGTCGGTGCAGGAGTATTTCCAATCGCTGGCCGGGTGTGTCGACGCTGTCGCTGGACAGCGGAAAGACTCCTCAGATGTCCCACCGCAGTAGCGAGAGGAGGAGGCGGCCGAGGGTGTCGATGTTGTCGCTGGACAGCGGAAAGGGAGGAAAAAAAAAAGCTCTTGCTTAATGCAAGGGCTCTGATACCATGTTGAAATGAATTGAAAAGAATAATTGATTGATCAATGTAGCTTGACAAAGCCTTATTTATACATAGGAAGAGAGGATGAAGAGAGGATTTTCCTCAACCGTCTACCGAGATTTCCTCGTGCGGTTGAGGAAATCTTATCTATTAACAGTCATCGGCTTCCACTATTGATCTTTCTTCAAGGGCAAAGATCAATCACCCCTTTGCAGAACTCTTTACAAGTAGCTCACTCTCCTTGTACAAGCTTTCATCACTTAGAATCAGTGGAGGTGAACTCTCAATGTTTCCAAGCAAATTCACTATAGTCTCAGTTCTTTTTTATCACTTCTATGTGTCCAATAAGCAGAGAAGTAAGGGGCATTTATAGGTCTCAATTAACTTCAAAAATAGAGCCAAAAAAAGTCACATCCTAGATTTCTGTGGTCCTAGTGGTACCACCACTAGTTGACCTTAACACTGGGTAGTAGCACTGCCGAGTCTAGCGGTACTACCACCAAAAAGAGTCTTGGCTACTGGAACTGGGTGGTACCACCGCCCAATCTAGCAGTACACTACCTGGCAATTAATAACTGCCTAATGGTACCATCACCCAAACACCTGGGAGACTGAGCCCTAGGCAGTTCCACCACCTAATATGGCGGTGTCATTGCCAGATAGGGTTCAACAACACTGTTGGGCCATGAGTTTGGCCCAAACTAGTTTGGATTTGAGCTTAGTTAGCCCCTAATAGAGTTAGTCAAATTACCTCCCAAACCTAACTCTAATTATACCCTAACTATGACATTTAAGGCACATACTAATGCAAATAATTCTAGTAAGTCAAAATTTCTTCCGACGAGCTTTCGACAATCTTCTGACGGACTTCCGACGGACTCTCGGCAATCTTCCAACAGACTCTCGGCAAGCTCCTGGACTCTCGACGATCTTCTTGCAAGTTCCGACAAGCTTCTTTGGAAAGCTTTGATCCTCTGGGCGAGCTCTAGCGAACTTCTCGATGAACATTCGATGTACAATTTAGCAAGCTCCCGACAAACTCTTGGCAAATTCTGGCAATACTCCCAACGAACTTTCAAACTCCCAATGAACTCTCAGACTACCAATATATCGTTCGATCTTGACTCCGACACTACATTTTGCTTTATGCCTTGTTCGCTATTGTAGTTAATCCTGCACATTTTTCTCAATATATAGATTAGATCAATAATTTATTAATTGATTTCATCATAAAAATCTAAGATTCAATAAAAAGGATTTGATTGAGTCACTTACCTTATTGTCGAAAGCTACCAAGACAGAGTTTGCTACCTCACCTTTGGATGCACTCGATTCTTCTTTACATGCTTTCTTCTTCTTCACTTTTG
Source organism: Musa beccarii (assembly GCA_024322285.1). NCBI lineage: Eukaryota > Viridiplantae > Streptophyta > Magnoliopsida > Zingiberales > Musaceae > Musa > Musa beccarii. The sequence goes on along the minus strand of CM044395.1, from coordinate 24,759,032 downwards.
TATACTTATCTTTGGAGTGCCTTAGCTTCTTGTATTCATAGCAAGTGGTTGTGTTCAAATTGAGTTTATTTTTAATTTTTAATTCTTGTTTTATGAACTTTTAAAATTTTATGTGATAAGTTCAAGGTCATCATCACTTGAGCTTTCGCTCAAGTGGTCTTCCATAATTCAAAATATCAAATTCTTCATGTTCTTTGGAAGGTGGTTCTCATGTTCATCATGTTCTAAGCATGTCATCTCATAGGTCATTAATGACTTGATAAGTTCTTCAATAGGAAAATTATTCAAATTATTTGTTTCTTGTATCATTGTTATTTTCAGATCCCAACGTTTTGGAAGGGATCTCAAAATCTTATTTACAAATTCAGAATTAGAAAAATATTTACCAAGACTTTTTAAATTATTGACGACATCCATAAAATGGGTGTACATATCACCAATAATTTATATTGGTCTCATTTGAAATAATTCAAAATCATACATCAAAAGATTTACTTTAGAGTCTTTAACTCTACTAGTGCCTTCGTGTGTGATTTCAAGTATATGCCAAATGTCATAAGTCATTTCACAAATAAAAACTTGATTGAACTCATTTTTATCCAAAGCATAAAACAAAACATTCATAGCTTTGATGTTTAAAGAGAAAGTCTTTTTCTCTAAATCATTCTATTCGTTCATTGGAAGAGAAGTCTTTTGAAATTTGTTTTCAATGATAGTCGATAAATTTAAATCTAACAAAAGTAAGAAAACTCTCATTTGAGTTTTCCAATATGTGTAGTTCGTCCTATTGAACATTGGAGGACGAATGATAGAATGACCATCTCGAAAGCCAAAAAGAGTCATTTCTCTTGGGTGTTAATCTAAATGAGAAATACTGTGGCTTTGATACTAATTGTTAGGATTAATACAGCACTAAGAGGGGGGGTGAATTAGCACAATGATAAATACAATTATGATTCAAAATTCTTTCAGGTTTAAAAAAATCGTACCAGTAAAGCATTTAGCTTCAAAAACAATCATAGAAGTAAGAAAGGCAGTATACACTAAAAGTAATCAGTAAAGAAGAAAAGTGCATAGCAAGAAAAGAACACACCGATTTATAGTGGTTCAGTCGTCCGACCTACGTCCACTCTCGATTCCTCTTTCGTTGAGGCCACCGGTATCTACTAGTAGTCTTCCTTCAATGGGCAAAGACTAATCACCCTTTTATAACCCTCTTTTACAAAGTTTCTCTCACACTCTCCCTTAGAATAACTCTATACTTAAGGAGGAGGGACTCTATATTTTTATAAGGGTTTCAACTTCGGATTCACAAAGTTTTTGCTCTCTTTTTCTACTAATTCTTGCTATCCCAAGCAAGAATAACTGAGGTATTTATAGATCGCAAATGACATTAAAACTTAGAGCCAAAATTGAAACAACTTGAGATTTTAGGGTACTAGCAATACCACCACTTATGCTAGGCGATACCACTGCTTGGGCTTTCTAACACTAGGTGGTACTGCCACCCAATCTGATGACACTATCGCCAGACAAAGTTTCAACTACTGGATCCTGTTAGGGATCGAGCGGCACTAAGAGGGGGGGGGGTGAATTAGTGCAGCGGATAAAACGATAGATTTTCAACGATTTAAAACAAGCTTTGGAAACTTCGTACGAATGAATGCAATGTTTCGTTTGAACCTAGAAAGATTGCGTTTTAACTTTAAAGCATACGTAATAAGATGATAAGGAAGTTGAGTAAATAAGGCAGCAAGTAAAAATGGTTTGCAGCAAAGTAAATAGCAAGAACGTAAATGCAAACCAGATTTTTATAGTGGTTCGGTCATCCGACCTACATCCACTTCCGATTCCTCTTCGCTTGAGGACACCGGCTTTCCACTAGCTTTCCTCCTTCCAATGGGCGAGGAAGAACTCCCTTGCAACACCTCTTCTTTTGACGGGCTTAGAAGATAACCCTTACAAAGCTCTCACCCCTCTCTTGAACAAGAAAACACTTAAGAGTAAGAGGGAAGTTTTTGACACTATTTGAGTAGAGTTTTCCCTCAAGATTTTCACTCTTCTTGCTGCACTTTGAACTTGCAAGAGAGGGGAATTTATAGAGCTCAAGATGATTCAAATTTGGGCTCCAAATTTGAATTTTTTTGAGTTTCCCGGTGCCAGGCGGTGCTACACGCTTTGCATGATGTCGAACGACACAAAGAAAGGTGCTACGCCCGAGCAGTAGTGCTGCTCACATAAAGAATCCGGCGCTGCTATAGTAATCAGGCATGCTACAGTAGCCGGGCGGTGCTACACAGTAGCCGAGCACTACTACAGTAGCTGGGCTACAATAGCATGCATGTAGCCCAGCATGCATGCATGCATGCACACATGCTGCTGGCCACATTGGCTGCTAGGTTCCACCGCCCAGCACAAATCTACATTTGGTTTGGGCCGAAAACTTGGCCCAAACCAGTTCCGAACAAGGCCCAATGGGCCCATACTTGGGTTAAAGGATTAACCCCTAATCCTAACCCAAATTGATGTGCTAACTACGAAATTAAATACATTCCTAAGCTATTACAAAGTCCATAAGTCAAGTCTTCTTCCGGCGAGCTTCCGACAAACTTCCGACGGTCTTCCGACGATCCCTCGGAAACCATCCTGCGGACTCCCGGCAACCTCTCGGACTCCACAATGATTTTGGCGAGTTCCCCCAAGCTTCTTTGGCAAGCTCCGATCTTTCTTGGCAAGCTCCGCGAACTTCCGACGAACCTCCCGGTGAACTTCCGAAAACCCTTCGGCAAGCTCCCTACTAGTTCTCGGCCAGTTCCGACAACACTCCTAACGAATCTTCAGACTTCCATCGAACACTCGAACTCCCAATGATCCATCGCACTTGACTTCGACCCTTTGTTTCGCTTTATATCTTCATCCTTATCGTAGTTACTCCTGCACACAAACAACAAACACTCTACTTCGATCTAGATAGTTATTACAACACGAATTGACATTCAGTTGCCCGGCACGTCATTGGTCGGCGCTTCGTCTGATCCTTCGACACCTCGTCCTTTCTTGCAGTCCATTGCCCAATCGGTGATTGACCTCCGTAATCCTGATATCCTTGGCGCAACATGCTCTTCTTGGCCTGATGCCCAACGTACGAAGCCTCCTGCCGATAGTCGACCGAACCTCCAGCTCGACATCCAATATCCTGACGTGATCACCTCTGGTGCAACGTCAATCCTTCCAGTGTCAACTGTCTAATCCTGATCGATAGTAAACCTGCGTAACTCAACACACAGTTAGACCACAAATCACACTCAATTAGTTTCATCATCAAAATTCGAGATTCAACAATCTTCCCCTTTTTGATGATGACAACTAATTGATGACTGACGGAGTTAATCAAAACTCCCCGGAGTTTAACGTAAACTCCCCCTATCAATATGCAATTGATAGAACCCTTGGATTATCCCAAATCCAAGCAACATTCATTTATGTAGTGATAAAACAACAAACCATCATGCAAATATAAAATATTCAATCAATGCATGAAGTCATCAATCTACTTCTCCCCCTATGTCATCAACAAAAAGGAGAAGAAACATTATAGCTAGTTTTCAAGGATATGCAAATATTACAAACATACTAGCTATTAATCACATCATACAACATTTAGGTATCGCATGTTTATCATGATAAGCAAGATAGTGCTTGTCGTGATGATGGCAAGTTTTTCTATGTTCCTTTGAGAAGTACAAGCAAATTGTGCATTTTCTTGACTTCTTTTGCGATATGCATGTAATTTTATAATTTCTTTCTTCTGTTTTGAGAAGAGCAAGCATGCAAGTTTTATTTTTTTTGCATGCTAGAACTTTTGCATTCATTTGTAAAAGCCTTCTCCCCCTTTATCAATATCCAAAAGAAAAGGAGGATTAGTACTACAAATAATCTTGCATGAGATTCAACAATAATTTGTAACAAAGATGCAAGCAATTTTGTTGAAAAAAGTGAAGTTGAGCAAGATTTTTGCCTCTCTTGAGATAGCAACTTTTTGCTTCTCAATGTTTAAGCTAGCAAATATTTCTCTGTTGATACACAAGTTAACAATTTTTCTCCCCCTTTATCAATATAAAAAAGAAGGGAGGAACCAATGAGAAAATTGCATCAATCAATATATCAATCATCACATGATGCATACGAGATGATATTGAAACATGAGAAATCATGTCATGAAGGATATCAATATGTAAATTCAATAAGAATCAAAACCAAAAGATATCATCCATGATTCATAACTTTTCATTTTAGCAAGCTCTAGATTCATATTTATCAATTTTTAATTCAAGATAAATGTCATACAATCAAGAATCATGATATATGAAAGCATATCAATATTAAGGATCAAATCATGATTACAAGTGCTAACATATTTTCTTTTCATTCATTTTTAAGCCATGATAAAAGAATAAATCAATGATTCCAATATTAAGCACAATTCTTTTTCATCAAATTTTCAATCATCACATAAGGCATTTGAGAAAGTATTGAAACAATAAAAAAAAAATCAATTTTAGCATATAATGTTTCAATCTTCAATCTTGAGTCATGAATCCAAAAGTCAAGAATCCAAAAGTTATAAATCAAAAGATTCATGAATCATTTTGACAAATCTCCTTTTTAGGAAATAACAAGTGGAAGTCTTATGAGATCAAACACAAGATCTTGATTCATACATAAGAATTTTTTACCAAGATCATATTTCATAAGAATCACGACACGAATTCATAAAAATTTAAGTATTAAATTCCGAGAAATCAAAAGACAAGTTACATTTCATTTAAAGAATTTTCTTTTGATAAGACGGAAGGAGCATGGTAAAAGATCTTGATTTATAAAGAGTTTCAAGTCATAGTTGTCAAGATCATGATTTCAATAAAATTTCTTTATAGCTAAATGAAATCTTTTAAAACTTGATTCAAGCATTAAATATGTCTTAATAAGTCATAATTCCAAAAGATTCAAGAATCGTTAAAAGAAAAATCATTCAAGCTCAATTTTTCAACTCGAAACTCATAATCAAAATCATTTTAGAGATTTAAAATACTAGCTATATGCATTAATCATGACAAGTGATATATCAAAAGTCTACATCAATATTTCAATTATCATGTCATGAAGCATACAAAGTGGTATTGAAATATGAGAGAAAAGTTCAAATTGCTCATACAATGTTTCAATCATCAAAACATATTTTCTCAAATTGAGTATCAATAAGTTAAGATAAAATAATTTATATTTTTCTTCATATAACATGGGAGAAACATAAGAGAGTATAGAGATAAAAACTCAAGTTATCAAGATGATGATCTCATAAAAGTAATTCAAAACCATAGTTTCGTGAAACAAGAGATAAGTTATATTTCATTTGGAAAATTCTCTTTTCAAGTAATTTTTTCATCTAAATATGCCTTTGTCTTTATATACCAAGATAAGCATGAAAGTTCAAGATGTAAAGGCAAAATCTCATAAGGCATTATCAAGACAAAAATGTAACACATTATTTCAAGACATGAGTTTCAATATATCATGATAATGTGTTTCATTTTAAGTTATTTGTTTCATGTAAGTGTACTCATGTTTCAAAAGATGAGTATCAAATTTTAAAACCGAAACATGAGTTTGTCATCAAGATATGATATCACAAGGTCATTAAGCATGATAACAAACTTCTGATATTTTCATTTCAATGATGATTTCATAATATATGTTCAAATATTTATACGGAAGCCATCATTGTATAAATTTGAAATACAAGTTGTCATTTAGCCCATTAAGATCAAAAGCATTACACGTAAAGCATCATGATAGTGCAATTTCTCTTTTTTTATGTGTTCCATTTCAAGTGATTTGACGTTCATATGAGTATACTCATGTTTTTCATATAGGTCCAAAGAGCATGTTTCAAGAGAAATCATTAAGACCGAAAACATGAGGCACATTTTTTAAAATATTCATCATGTTTATTTTTATGAGATTCACAAGACTCATAACATGAATTCATTCACCTCAATAGAATGAGAAAAAATACATTTTCATTTTAAGCAATTTGATGTGAGCATATTCAAAATTTTTATGAAAACATGTATCAAAATAAAACACAAGCTTAGTCATAAAACCGTCAAGACCAAATACATAAAAATGATACATTATGATAGTACATTTTCTTATTTTTAAGAGTTTCAATTTACATGATTTGATCTTTCATAAGAATGATCAATGTCATACATCATATTTAAACATGAAAGCATCATCATATTTAGAAATGAATTCATCATTAAAATCATTTCCCATCTTTCTTTCATTTGTTATAACAAGATAATCAATGCTCAAATTTTTGCTAAACTCATACATCATTTTAAAAATCTGAAAAATACTTTTCGTCACGAAAATCATCAAGTCCAAATGTAATACAAGGCAACATAAAAATCACATTTCTTTCATTTTGAAAATTTGTGGGTTGGGTCTTTATAATTGATTTCATGAAGACATGTATCAATAAAAATTTCATCATAAAAAGGGTTAAAATCCATTAAGCCAAAATGGAAGTTTTCAAGCTATAATCAAGATACATATGCATGGATTAATCCTAAGCATTATCACAAATCTTGCATCATTCATGTTTTCACTTTTCAAAACTACTATAAAGAAGAGCATAGTATAATTTCGATTTTTTTTTGAATTTCTAAAAAACACAAGAAAAACAAAAAAAAATTCCTACTAACTAAGATAAGCATTCATGGAAATCATCATGTAATTTCAAAATAATTCAAGGAAGTTAAGTTACTTACCTCATTGTCGAAGCCCAATAAAGCGTAGTTTGCTTCTTCTTCTTGGTAAGCCTTCTTCTTCTTCATTGGTCTATTCATCCGTTTAAGTTCATTATTGATTTTAGATTTTTGTTTAATGAACTTATTAAGATCGATTAAAGGTTCAAAGTTCTCTTCATTGTCCTCATCACTTGAGTCATCACTCAAGTGGCATTCTCTTGTTCTAAGTTCAAAAACCTTCTTGTTCTTTAGAAGGTGGTTCATGTGTTCATCATGTTCATCATATTTATCATGTTCCATTTCATAGGTCTTTAAAAACCCAATGAGTTCATCAATAGAATAATTATTTAGATCCTTTGATTCTTGAATCGTCGTTATTTTAGGATCCCACCATTTTGAAAGGGATCTTAAGATCTTGTTAGTGAGTTCAAAATCCAAAAAACTTTTACCAAGACTTTTCAAGCTATTGACGACATCCGTGAAGCGGGTGTACATGTCGTCGATAGATTCGCTTGGTGTCATTTGGAAGAGCTCAAAATCATGCAACAAGAGGTTTACTTTCGAGTCTTTAACTCTACTAGTTCCCTCATGCATGATTTCAAGAGTTCGCCAAATGTCAAAAGCCGTTTCGCACATAGAAATCCGATTGAACTCGTTCTTGTTCAAAGCGCAAAATAAGGCATTCATAGCCTTTGCATTTAAAGAAAATGACCTTTTCTCCAAAACCGACCATTTGTTCGTCAGTTTAGAGGAAGGTTGAAAACCATTTTCGATGATGTTTCATAAATCCAAATCCATTGAAAGCATGAAAACTCACATTCGAGTTTTCCAATATGTGTAGTCCGAACAGTTAAAGAACGGTGGATGAAAAATCAAAAAGCCATCTTGAAAACCATTTAGAGCCATTTCTCACGGGTGTAAATCCGAAAGAGAAAGAATGTGGCTCTGATACCAATTGTTAGGGATCGAGCGGTACTAAGAGGGGGGGGTGAATTAGTGCAGCGGATAAAACGATAGATTTTCAACGATTTAAAACAAGCTTTGGAAACTTCGTACGAATGAATGCAACGTTTCGTTTGAACCCGGAAAGATTGCATTTTAACTTTAAAGCATACGTAATAAGATGATAAGGAAGTTGAGTAAATAAGGCAGCAAGTAAAAAATGGTTTGCAACAAAGTAAATAGCAAGAACGTAAATGCAAACCAGATTTTTATAGTGGTTCGGTCATCCGACCTACATCCACTTCCGATTCCTCTTCGCTTGATGACACTAGCTTTCCTCCTTCCAATGGGCGAGGAAGAACTCCCTTGAAACACCTCTTCTTTTGACGAGCTTAGAAGATAACCCTTACAAAGCTCTCACCCCTCTCTTGAACAAGAAAACACTTAAGAGTAAGAGGGAAGTTTTTGACACTATTTGAGTAGAGTTTTCCCTCAAGATTTTCACTCTTCTTGCTGCACTTTGAACCTGCAAGAGAGGGGAATTTAAAGAGCTCAAGAGGATTCAAATATGGACTCCAAATTTGAATTTTTTTTAAATTTCCCGGTGCCAGCGGTTGCTACCACTTTGTCGAGGCGGTGCTACCTTTGCCGCCGATGTCGACTAACACAAGAGGGCGGTGCTACACTTCAGCGGCGGTGCTACCGCTTTGCTACTGAATCGAAACCTTTGCTATAGTAATCGGGCGCGTTACAGTAGCCGAGCGGTGCTACCGCCTACTATAGTAGTCGGGCGCTGCTACAGTAGCTGGGCTACAATAGCATGCACGTAGCATGCATGTAGCCCAGCATGCATGCATGCATGCACACATGCTGCTGGCCACATTGGCTGCTGGGCTCCACCGCCCAGCATAAATCTACATTTGGTTTGGGCCGAAAACTTGGCCCAAACAGGTTCCGAACAAGGCCCAATGGGCCCATACTTGGGTTAAAGGATTAACCCCTAATCCTAACCCAAATTGATGTGCTAACTACGAAATTAAAGACATTCCTAAGCTATTACAAAGTCCGTAAGTCAAGTCTTCTTCCGGCGAGCTTCCTGCGAACTTCCGACGGTCTTCCGACGATCCCTCGGAAACCATCCTACAGACTCCCAGCAACCTCTCGGACTCCACGATGATTTTGGCAAGTTCCCCTGAGCTTCTTTGGCAAGCTCCGATCTTTCTTGGCAAGCTCCACGAACTTCCGACGAACCTCCCGGCGAACTTCCGAAAACCCTTCGGCAAGCTCCCTACTCGTTCTCGGCCAGTTCCGGTAGCACTCCCAACGAATCTTTAGACTTCCATCGAACACTCAAACTCCCAATGATCTATCGCACTTGACTTCGACCCTTTGTTTTGCTTTACATCTTCATCCTTATCGTAGTTACTCCTGCACACAAACAACAAACACTCTACTTCGATCTAGATAGTTATTACAACACGAATTGACATTCAGTTGCCCGGCACGTCATTGGTCGGCGCTTCGTCCGATCCTTCGGCACATCATCCTCTCTTACGATCCATTGCCCAATCGGTGATTGACCTCCGCAATCACGATATCCTTGGCACAACACGCTCTTCTTAGCCTGATGCCCGACGTATGAAGCCTCCTACCGATAGTCGACCGAACCTCCGGCTCGACATCCAATATCCTGACGTGATCACCTCTGGTGCAACGTTAATTCCTCCAGTGTCAACTGTCTAATCTTGATCGATAGTAGACCTACGTAACTCAACACATAGTTAGACCACAAATCACACTCAATTAGTTTCATCATCAAAATCCGAGATTTAACAGATCCAAGCGGTACCACCGCTTGCCTAGGTGATACCATCGCTTAGCAATTAATAACTGCCAGTGATACCATCGCCCTGACCTCCTATAAGATTGAGGCCTGGGCGGTTCCACCGCCCAGTCTTGGTGGTGCCATTGTCAAACAAGATTGAGGATACTGTTTGGGCCATTCACTTGGCCCAACACAGCCCAAACTTGGGCCTAGTTGGCCTCTAATTGAGTTGGCCTAATTCTAACCCAATTATACTCTAAAACCTACTTTGATCTAGATAATTATTACAAAGCGTGAATTAATTTGTCCAGCATGTCATTGGTGTTAAATCTCGGATTTTGATGATGAAATCAAGTGGTGAAATATTTGTATTAATCTCTTTGTTGAGATGAGTGTGCAGGAATTACTACGATGGAAAACATAACGTGATTTATCAAGGCCAAGTCCGTCGGTGGTTCATCGGAAGTCCGAGAGATTTTCGGAAGAGTTGCCGGAACCATCCAAGATCAACTCAGGGACTTGTCGAAGTTTTTGAAAGTCCATTTCAAAGATCGTCGAAGGTTCGCGGAACTTCCGGGAAAATTCGAAACCAGCCAAGAAGACTAGTTGGGCTTGCCGGAGTATCTTTGGGAGACCACCGCGCAATCAGAGGGAAGCATCGGGGCTGCTGAATCTCGCCGTAGTACTCGCCGGAAGTCGACTTGAAGGGTGTCCGATCAAATCACGTTAAGTTATGTTCGTAAATTTGCACATGAGTAGAGCAAGGATTTAAGAAATAAATCCTGCCCAAAATTCGTAGAGCCAACCAGGCCACTCTTGTGTCAAGTTGAGGACCAAACAGGCCCCATTCAGCTCTGTCCGAATGGGGGCAAGAGGTGGAACCGCCCAAGCCTGGGGCGGTGGAACATCGCCGCTCTGGGCGGTGGAACCGCCACTGGAGCGTAGCACCGCCTTTGCACACACACACACAGCGGTGGAACGCTTGTCTGCGAAAAGTACCGCCCCATTCATCGACGGCGGTGGAACCGCTGGTGAAGCGGTGGCACCGCCTCGATCACGGGCTGAGCGGTAGCACCGCTTGCTGGGCGGTGGCACCGCTTCATACGTCGATCAAAGATCGACACAGTGTGGCACCGCCCGACGACGGTGGCACCGCTTTGACCACCAAAATCTGGGACTCTAAATTCACTTGGAATTTGGAGCCCAATTTTAAATCCACTTTTGGATCTATAAATACCCCCTTTCTCACCGAAAGGGTTACCCTTTGAGAAAAAAAGTTTGAGTCTTGAGCTTTTGAAGAGTCTTTGAAAAGTGTTGTATTCTTTGCTAAGTGTTCACCTTTCTTCTTCTTGAGAGATCTTGTATAAGTGTGAACATCTTGTAAAGGGTTGTAAAAGGGTGTTTGATCCTTCCCCTTCAAAGGACTTGCTAGTGGAAGAGCGGAGCCTCATTGCAAAGGCTTCAAGAGTGGATGTAGGTCATTTGACCGAACCACTATACATCATTGTCTCCTCAAATGTGTGAGTGTTTACATTTCAAATCACTTCATTTCTTGGCTGCAAGTTCTTAGCAATTACTTTCAAGTTCTCTTTAGTCGAATCGAATTCTTCCACGAACTTGTGTTTCTTTGAGAAATCGGTTTCAAGAATACGAGTTTAATCCGCTGCACTAATTCACCCCCTCTTAGTGCCTTTTGATCCTTTCAATTGGTATCGAGCAAGGTTTGCTCTCATATTGGTTTAAAACCCAAGAGAGATGGCCTACTCCGGTATGCAAGAGGGTCTCTCCATTACTCGTCCACCTATGTTCAATGGGTCGGATTATACGTATTGGAAGACTCGTATGAGAATTTTCTTATCTCCATGGACTTGAACTTTGGAACATTGTCGAAAATGGTTTAAAAATCTTCTCTTCCGATGAGTGAATGGAATGAGTCGGAGAAGAAGATTTTCGCTCTCAATGCAAAGGCTATGAATGCCTTATTTTGTGCACTTGATAAGAATGAGTTTAATCGGGTTTCCATTTGTGAATCGGCTTTTGATATTTGGCGCACTCTTGAAATCACTCATGAAGGCACTAGCCGAGTGAAGGAGTCCAAAATCAACATTCTTGTGCATTCCTATGAACTTTTTCGGATGAAACCAAATGAGTCCATTGGAGACATGTACACCCGCTTTACGGATGTCATCAATGGACTTAAAGCTCTTGGTAAAGGTTTTTCGAATTTTGAATTGGTAACTAAGATTTTAAGATCCCTTCCAAAGTGTTGGGATCCAAAGGTCATGGCCATTCAAGAGGCCAAGGATCTTAAAGTATTTCCCATTGAAGAACTTATTGGATCTCTAATGACTTACGAGATGACGTGCCATGCTCATGAAGAGCTTGAGAACCCCCTTCCAAAGAACAAGAAGGATATGGCACTTAGAACACAAGAAGACCACTTGAAAGGAACATCAAGTGATGAGGATAGTGACAATGACATTGCACTTCTAACTCGAAAGTTTAAGAAATTCATAAGAAAGAACAAGTTCAAAAATGACACAAAAGCAAATTTGAACACAAAAGGACCAAGTCATTTGCTACGAATGCAAGAAGCCGGGACACTTCAAGAATGAATGCCCTCAAGCCAAGAAGAAGCAATTCAAGAAGAAAAAAGCCTTGAAGGCCACATGGGATGATTCAAGTGACTCCGAGATTGAAGAGGCTAGCAACAAAGAGGAGGCAAATTTCGCTCTAATGGCATTTGAAGAAGAGACAAACTCACAAGCTAGGAGCAAGAAATGGTATCTTGATAGTGGATGCTCAAGGCACATGACCGGAGATCCATCTCATTTCTCTATGCTCTCTAGCAAAGAAGAAGGATATGTCACTTTCGGAGACAACAACAAGGGTAAAATCATTGGCAAGGGAACCATAGGTAACAAATCAAGTTTTTCAATTGATGATGTGTTACTAGTTGATGGTTTAAAACATAATCTTTTAAGTATTAGTCAACTATGTGATAAAGGTTATGTTGTTAAATTTGAATCCAATGTTTGCATTATTGAAAAACCCAACAACAACATATCGATGATTGCTTTAAAACAAAACAATGTCTACACAATAAATATTGATAAATTAAGTAATGAAATGTGTTTTTCGGTTTTGAATGATGACGCTTGGCTTTGGCATAGGAGGCTAGGCCATGCAAGCATGAAACTAATCTCTAAGATTTCATCTAGAGATTTAGTAAGAGGCATCCCAAACACGAAATTTGTTAAGGATAAGGTATGTGATGCATGTCAACTAGGAAAACAAATAAAGACTAGTTTCAAATCAAAAAATCACATTAGCACCACTAGACCATTGCAATTGATCCACTTGGACTTATTTGGACCAATTGACATAACAAGCCTAGGTGGTAGCAAATATGCTTTTGTAATTGTGGATGACTATAGTAGATACACTTGGACCTATTTTTTGGCTCATAAAAGTGATTGCTTCAAATGTTTCTCTAAATTTTGTAAACTCACTCAAAATGAAAAAGGCTTTATGATCTCATCAATACGAAGTGATCATGGAGGTGAATTTCAAAATCATGACTTCCAAAATTTATGTGAAACAAACGGATACAATCACAACTTCTCTACTCCAAGAAATCCACAACAAAATGGAGTAGTAGAAAGGAAAAATAGAAGTTTGCAAGAAATGGCTAGAACCATGTTAAATGAATATAATTTACCAAAATATTTTTGGGCGAAGCTGTGAATACGGCTTGCTATGTGATGAATAGAGTTCTAGTGAGACCATCCCTATCCAAAACTCCATATGAATTATGGAATGATAAAAAACCCAATGTTTCTTACTTTAAAGTTTTTGGTTGCAAATGCTTTATTTTGAATGAAAAGGATGCCTTAGGAAAATTCGATGCAAAATCCAATGAAGGCATATTTCTTGGTTATTCTTCCGTTTCTAAGGCTTTTAGTGTTTTCAACAAGAGAACCTTACTTATAGAAGAATCTATTCATGTGGTTTTAATGAAGTTTCCGAATTTAAGAAAAAAGATTTTGATGATGATTTTGGTCTTGATGATTTGAATTTGAATGAACCCTCTCCTCAAAATAACATCTTGGATGCATCTTCTTCCCAAGCTTCCTTACCAAAGGAATGGAAGTATGTAGATGCTCATCCCAAGGAGTTAATTATAGGAGATGCATCGAAAGGGGTTCAAACTCGCTCTTCTTTCAAAAATTTTTGTGCCCATGCTGCCTTTCTTTCTCAAGTTGAACCAAAATGCATTGTTGAGGCCCTAAAAGATGATTCTTGGGTTATCGCAATGCAAGAAGAATTGAATCAATTTGAGAGGAATGAGGTATGGAAGCTTGTTCCTAGACCTAATGACCACTTAGTTATTGGTACTAAGTGGGTCTTTAGAAACAAGCAAGATGAATGCGTATCGTGGTTAGAAACAAGGCTAGACTAGTGGCCAAAGGTTTCAACCAAGAAGAAGGTATCGATTATGAAGAAACCTTCGCTCGGTGGCAAGATTGGAAGCCATTAGGATGCTCCTTGCCTATGCTAGTAGTAAAGATTTTAAATTATTTCAAATGGATGTCAAAAGTGCGTTTTTAAATGGTTTTATTTCCGAAGAAGTTTATGTTGAACAACCACCCGGATTCGAAAACTCTCTATTTCCTAACCATGTATTTAAGCTAACTAAGGCCTTATATGGTCTTAAACAAGCCCCTAGGGCTTGGTATGAGAGGCTTAGTTCTTTCTTGATTTCAAATAATTTCACTAAAGGCAAGGTTGATACTACATTGTTTATTAAACATTTTGAAAACAATTTTCTTATTGTTCAAATTTATGTTGATGATATCATTTTCGGATCTTGTGATAAATCACTATGTGATTTATTTGCTAAGGATATGAGTGATGAATTTGAGATGAGCCTAATGGGAGAACTAAATTTCTTTTTAGGACTTCAAATCAAGCAACTAAGTAATGGTATATTTCTAAATCAATCAAAATACACATTGAAATTGTTAAAACGATTCAATATGGATGGATCAAAGGAAATTAGCACTCCTATGAGCACCTCCACTAAATTAGATATGGATGAAAATGGAGAAAGCTTTGATCAAAAAACTTATAGGGGCATGATAGGTAGCTCGCTTTATCTCACGCAACCTGACACGATATCATGTTCGAGTGTAGGGCTATGTGCAAGATTCCAAGCTAATCCTAAGCTATCTCACTTGAAAGCGGTCAAGAGGATTCTTAGATATCTTAAAGGGACCCCTAATCTTGGATTATGGTATCCAAAATCTGAAAACTTTAGTTTGAAAGCTTATGCAGATCTGGATTTTGGTGGATGTAAACTAGATAGAAAAAGCACATCCTAACATGCCAATTTCTAAGACATGCACTTGTTTCTTGGACTTCCAAGAAACAAAATTTGGTTGCACTATCTACAGCAGAAGCTGAATATATAGCTGCTAGTGCATGCTGTGCACAAGTTATTTGGATGAAAAATACACTAGAGGACTATGGAATCTACTTAAAAAATATTCCTATAAAGTGTGATAACACAGTGCAATTTGTCTAACTAAAAATGCAATCCAACACTCTCGCACTAAGCACATTGACATCAGGCATCACTTTATACGTGATCATGTAAGTAGTAGAAATGTCACTCTTGATTTTGTTGATACAAATCATCAATTAGCGGACATTTTTACGAAACCTTTAAATGAGGAACAATTTGATTTTATTAGAAGGGAATTAGGCATGCTAAACTGTCCAAGTAAGTAACCTTTTTTATGTCTTTTCTTGAAATTATGTTTAAACTATGATTTCCATCAATTTGATTCGGATTGTCCATGGATTTATTTCTTTTGACTTCATCCCATCTCTGAGATTTTTTTTTTAAAAAAAAAAAAAACATTAAAATCCGAAGTGGTTTTGTGCTACCGGCGGTAGCACCGCCAGATTCGGCGGTGGAACCGCCTGGGTAGTCAGCCACAGGCGGTGGAACCGCCTGCTGGGGCGGTGGAACCGCCCGAACACCCTCCTATAAAACGTATTAGGGCCGGCGGTAGAACCGCCTCCCCTAATCTGCATACCGCCTCTCCTCACTCTTCCAAACTCTTCCAAACTTCAAAATTGGTGTGATTTCTTCCTATCTAGAAGCCTAAGGAGGAGATTCTATCGTGATTCATTCTTCCTACATCTCAAAGAACCAATCTAAGAAATGGCTCCTAGAAGAACATCAAGAGACAAAGGAAAAAGGATGGAGGTAGATTCATTTGACCAATCCTTGTTTAAATCACAAGAAGCCTCCCTTAGATTTTCTGAATTTGGTTCAAGACCCATTCACAAAGGAAAGTATGTTGATTTGAATCAATTAGGAAACTTAGAACCTTTCATGTGGTTTGCAGACTTAGAGGCTTTACCTATTCTGCAAATTATTGAACCTATTTATCCACGTTTAGTTAAGTTGTTCTATGCTAATTTAACTGTGACTGATGATGGCTTGTCAACTTATCTTCTAGGTAATGAGATTCAAATATGTGATAATACTATATGCTCATTAATTGGAATTGTTGAAAAAGAGCTAGGATGTTATTTTCGGGGAAAATGGGATATGGACACAGTTGGTGCCACTCACTCAGAAGCTTTAGAAACTGTGTTTGCAAACCCAAATTTAGGAATAATTCCCAAGAGTTGTGAACATCTATTACCTTTTAACTCTAAAATTTTGCATCACATTCTGATAAACATTATTATTCCTAAGCAGTTTCATCATGATGAGATCGTTTCACTTTGAATTAGGTACCTTATATTGGATTATGACTAGACAACAATTCTGTTTTGGTTACCTAATCAGGCAGCACATGATAGAGGTTCTTTCTAAAGGATCAATGTTACCATATGGAGGTTTAATAACTAGACTATTGCATGCCCATAACATCTGCATTCCACCAGATGAAGAAGCAATACAAATCGAAAAATTTAATGTTATTAATGTTAAACTACTGAGACGACTTAGATGTACTATCGAGCATGGAATAGGAGTTAGGCAACCTAGGAGATGTGATATACCTCCCCGTAGTAGACCATCCACGAAACACCAGTCCTTAGGGGAAATGAATCTCCTCCTCCCGATCCTTTTGTTGCAGCTACATCAGTGACATTTTCTGCTCCATCTACTACTGACCCGATCATGAGAGAGTTAAATGAAGTAAAACTATAGCAAATTGAAATTTTGAAGGAGATGCGGAAGATGAACTTAAAGATCGATCACATGTATAGGCATCTTGGCATTCCTCCTGAAGAGTAGCTTGCTGTGTTTTCTTTTTGAACGATGCAAACTTATGTTGTATGTTGACATGTATGTTGTATTCCTTACATCGTGACATCTATATTGTCTTAACTTCATGATATATCTTTTCGGCCACTGTGGAATGGTTTTCGGTTTTCTGATTTCCTTTTCCATATCTGTGATGTTTTCCGACCCTCCTTGTTGTTATAATTCCCTCGTCTCCTTTTTGTTGATGACAAAGGGGGAGAAATGAAATGTGTATTGCTATATGATATGCGCTGTCCAAATTAAACTTAGTTGGGTTCTTGATATCATGCTTTCTTTTTATATGTATACTTCATTGATATCCTTGATGTCTAGTTTGAAATCTTGAAATTAAAATTAATTATGTTGAATTCAAAAATTGAATTCAAGCGATTTTTCTTTATGGCATATACATAGGGGGAGTTAAGAATAACTCCATCACCAATTGATTGTCATCATCAAAAAGGGGGAGATTGTTAAATCTCGGATTTTGATGATGAAATCAAGTGGTGAAATATTTGTATTAATCTCTTTGTTGAGATGAGTGTGCAGGAATTACTACGATGGAAAACATAACGTGATTTATCAAGGCCAAGTCCGTCGGTGGTTCATCGGAAGTCCGAGAGATTTTCGGAAGAGTTGCCGGAACCATCCAAGATCAACTCAGGGACTTGTCGAAGTTTTCGAAAGTCCATTTCAAAGATCGTCGAAGGTTCGCGGAACTTCCGGGAAAATTCGAAAACCAGCCGAAGACTAGTTGGGCTTGCCGGAGTATCTTTGCCGAGACCACCGCGCAAAATCGAGGGAAGCATCGGAGGCCTGCCTGAATCTCGCCGTAGTACTCGCCGGAAGTCGACTTGAAGGGTGTCCGATCAAATCACGTTAAGTTATGTTCGTAAATTTGCACATGAGTAGAGCAAGGATTTAAGAAATAAATCCTGCCCAAAATTCAGTAGGAGCCAACCAGGCCACTACTGTGTCAAGTTGAGGACCAAACAGGCCCCATTCACTCTGTCCGAATGGGGCAAGAGGTGGAACCGCCCAAGCCTGGGCGGTGGAACCGCCGCCTAGGCGGTGGAACCGCCACTGAGCGTAGCACCGCCCTGCACACACACACGGTGGAACGCTTTGCAAGCGTAGTACCGCCCTGTTCATCGACGGCGGTGGAACCGCCGTCGGTGAAAGCGGTGGCACCGCCTCGATCCACCGGATCGAGCGTAGCACCGCTTTGCGTGGCGGTGGCACCGCTTCACTGGCGGTGGCACGCATCACGTCGTCGATCCAAAGATCGACACAGTGGGCACCGCCGACAAAGCGGTGGCACCGCTTTGACCACCAGAAATCTGGGGACTCTAAATTCACTTGGAATTTGGAGCCCAATTTTAAATCCACTTTTGGATCTATAAATACCCCCCCTTTCTCAGCTGAAAGGGTTACCCTTTTGAGAAAAAAAGTTTGAGTCTTGAGCTTTTGAAGAGTCTTTGAAAAGTGTTGTATTCTTTGCTAAGTGTTCACCTTTCTTCTTCTTGAGAGATCTTGTATAAGTGTGAACATCTTGTAAAGGGTTGTAAAAAGGGGTGTTTGATCCTTCCCCTTCAAAGGACTTGCTAGTGGAAGAGCGGAGCCTCATTGCAAAGGCTTCAAGAGTGGATGTAGGTCATTTGACCGAACCACTATACATCATTGTCTCCTCAAATGTGTGAGTGTTTACATTTCTGAAATCACTTCATTTCTTGGCTGCAAGTTCTTAGCAATTACTTTCAAGTTCTCTTTCGTCGAATCGAATTCTTCCACGAACTTGTGTTTCTTTGAGAAATCGGTTTCAAGAATACGAGTTTAATCCGCTGCACTAATTCACCCCCCCCCCTCTTAGTGCCTTTTGATCCTTTCAATTGGTCCATCGGCGCTTCGTCCGATTCTTCGGTGCTTCATCCTCTCTTGTAGTCTATTGCCCAATCGACCAGTTATCCTCCACAACAATAATCTCCTTGGTGCAATTCTGCTCTTCTTGGCCCGATGGTTGAACTCATCATCCCAAGCCTTCTGCCGATATATTAACCGATCCTTCAGCTCGACGTCCAATCTTTTGACATGTTCTCCTCCGGTCCAACGTCCGATTCTTCCTACTTCAATTATCTATTTATGATTGAAGTTAGTCCTGCATCACTCAAAATGCAGATTAGATCATAATCACTATTAATTAGTTTTATTATCAAAATCTAAGATTCAATAAATAATACCTAATGTTAGATAGCAATTTTGTAATCTCAGTTGTGTATCTAGTCCTTAGACTTAAGACACTAAAGATGTCTTATATGAGTACTCTATTCTTTAACACTAGACTTACAGATTTGAAAGTTCTAAACCTGATACAAATGATTCTTGGGAATAGTAGACAACCTTATGAAGGTAATTGAGTATCAATAGAAGATCATTCACTCTCAGTATCATGAAAAAAATATCTCGCGTGTGCTCGCTCAGACAAAATCCCTAGCCAAGGTCATTAGAATTGAGAGATGAGTTCTCCGAGAGAATCCGATTAGAATAAAACTCGGATAGGATTCCGTATGGGCTTAATATTACCATACCCAATATACGGTCTCTAGAATATTAGATGGATAAGGGATTATAGATACATAGTAACTAAAGATAGATAGGTCCAATGAATTAGATCCCCTATACCATATAAGGACTATGGCATAGTAGCCTAGTACATCCATAGTCGATAAGTTGAGTGAATTATTATAGAGATAATAATATCAGAAGGAATTTTGAGTTAAAAAGAGTTTTAATAAGATCGACTCATAGCTAGCTCGGTATCGAGCCTAGATGGTCATACACAAGGTGGATGTTGGGATGAGTAGAGGTGCAGATATGAGATATCCGTAGAGCCCCTAGTTTGAATCCTATAAATAAGATCCAATTGGATAATTGGATAAAGATCCAATGAGGATAAAATCCATCAAGGTATAAGCTTCATGCACCTCTATAAATAGGAGGAACCTCATAGTTCATAGGCTAGAACTTTTGGTTGTCGCCCCTCCTATTCTCCTCAGCCTCCTCTCCTCCTCCTTGGCTCTGGCAGCCTTGTAGTATCCGTGGAGAGGGAGATCCCATGGCAATCTAAGGAGCATCGTCACTACGTCTGTTGTGTGTGTCACCGCTAGAGAGGAGTATGCGAGTTTTCCTTCATCCTCTCCATTAAATCTGAAATTTTTAAGAATATACAATCTCCCTATGTAACACTTCTCATATGATACATACGATTTTTTGAATTTATGATTTTTCATGCACCAATCATCACACAACGATCAAGTACTTGACTATGAGAAATCTGATTTTGTTTTTTGTTTTCTACCACACAAGAGATGCTGATTCATGATTTCCTAACAAGTTCTCTTTGTCAGTGAGACCAGAAAGAAAAGGAAAGTAGAGAAGTCCCATAAGAAAGACAAGGGCAAGGGCAAATCGGGTAAAAAAAAGATTACTAAGAAGGACCCGATAAAGGACAAAGGTCAAAGGCCAGTACTTCTACTACGATAAAGACGGGCACTGGAAGAGGAACTGCAAAGAGTACTTTATAGAGAAGACAAAACAAAAGCTTGGAGAAGCTTTAGTTGCATTCATGATCAATCACTATTTATCATACTCTTATAATAACTCATGAGTATTGGATACCAGTAGTGCTTATCACATCTGTAATTTGTTGTAGGTTCTAGCAAGACCTAGAAGATTGGCAAAAGGTGAAATGGACCTCAAGATGAGCAATGGACAAAAGTTGCTATAGTGGTTATTGGCAAGGTCAACCTTCATCTACTTGGTGGAGCTATTATTGCATTGGATGCATGTTACTTTGTTCCTTCTATTATCAAAAATATTATTTTTATTTTATATTTAATAGTTAGTGGATATAAATTATTTTTTTAGAATAATAATTATTTAGTAATATTGGATGATAAGATCATCATTAAAGGAACATTATATAATAGTTTATTTATGCTAGATACTGCTTCACATAATATGAATATAAGTATGTCTAAAAGGAAATAAGATGAGGTGAATAGTATATACCTATGGTATTATAGGCTAGGTCATATCTATAAGGGAAGAATTCAAAAGTTGTTGAAAGATGGATACTTAGATCCATTAGACTATGAGTTATATGTAACTTGCGAGCCTTGCCTTCGTGGAAAGTTGGCCAACTCTTTATTTAGAAGAATTGGATAGAGAGCCACTGAGTTACTGGAACTCATACATAGTGACGTATGTGATCCCATGTCGACTTAGGCCATAGGAGGTTACTCTTACTTCATTACATTCATTAATGACTTCTCTAGATATAGACATATGTGCTTGATGAAGTATAAGTTTAAGGCCTTCAAGAAATTCAGAGAATATAAGAATAAGGTAGAGAACTAGACTGAAAAAAGTATTAAGGCCCTTCGATTAAATCAAGGAGGTGAGTACTTAAGTACAGAGTTCACCCAATTCCTCAAGGACCCTAGGATTTTATCCCAGTGGACACATCCTTATATACCTCAGCTTAATAATATATCCGAAAGGAGGAATCACATATTGTTAAACATAATGTGGTCCATGATGAGTTTCACTGACCTACCGTCTCATTCTAGAGGATACGCCCTAGAATCCGTAGCTTACTTTTTTAACAGAGTTTTAACTAAGTCGGTAGTGTCGACACCATATGAGATATGGAAATGAAGAAGCTTAATTTTAATGTTGTTAAGATTTAGGACATTCTTGCCCACATTGAGAGACACAACCCCGATAAGTTGGAATCTAAGATGAAACGGTGCAAGTTCATAAGATACCCCAAGGAAACTTATGGGTATTATTTCTATCACCCCGAGGATTAAAAGGTATTTGTAGCCAAGAGAGCAATATTTCTTAAGAAGGAACATATTCTTGGTGGAGATAGTAGGAGCTTAATAGAGTTGAGCAAGGTTGAAGAAACTAACTCAAGCACCATTCCATAATCAGAGTCTATTCAGGTACTTAGCACATAAGTTCTAACTTTACATTGGTTCAATAAAGCACCCCATCCTCTTAAGAGATATATAAGACATACCATAGAAGAGGATGTTGAGGATATTGATCCTCAAACTTACAAGGAAGCTATTACGAGTATAGACTTCGAGAAGTGGCAAGAAGCCATGAATTCTGAGATGGATTTCATATACTCCAATAAGGTTTGAAACCTAATTGATGCACTTGAGGGTATCGTACTCATTAGTTGCAAGTAGATCTTTAAGAAGAAGATTGAAGTAGACGAAAAGGTGGAGACCTATAAAGCAAGGCTAGTGGCCCAGGGATATTGTCAAAAGCAAGGAGTTGACTATGACGAAACCTTCTCACCTGTAGTTATGCTAAAATCCATCTGAATTCTGTTGGCTATTGTAACACACTATAATTATGAGATTTAGCAAATGGACATAAAAACTATATTCCTCAATGGCAACCTCGAGGAAGAGGTGTATATGATACAGCCTAAGAAATTTATGTCCAAAGATAGTCTAGATAAGGTATACAAGTTGCTTAAGTCTATCTATGGACTAAAGTAAACTTCCTAAAGTTAGAACATAAGATTTGATAAGGCAATCAAATCTTATGACTTCGTTAAGAACGAAGATGAGCCTTGTGTATATAGGAAGGTAAGTAGGAGTGCTATCACCTTCTTGGTATTATATGTGGATGACATCCTGATCATTGAGAATGATGTAGGAATGCTCTCCATAGTTAAGGCTTGACTATCCAAATACTTCTCCATGAAAGACTTAGGGGAAGCATCATATATATTAGGGATTCTAATCTATAGAGATAGATCCAAGAGGATACTTGGCTTCTCTCAATCTAGGTACATAGACACCATTGTCAAAAAGTTTAGCATAAAAATTTTAAGAGATGGCTCATATTGATGAGACATGAAATATCATTTTCTAGGAGTATGTCCCTAAAGACTCCTAAAGAAAGGGCAGACATAGATAGGATACCTTATGCCTCAGCGATAGGATTCATCATGTATATTATACTATGTACCAGATCTGATATAGTGTATGCTCTAAGTATCACGAGTAGGTATCAAGCAGATCTAGGCTTGGAGCACTGGAAAGTAGTTAAGTGTATCCTTAAGTACTTGAGAAAGACTAAGGATCTTTTACTAATATATGGAAGAGGTAGTCTCCAGATTAAGGGCTACATGAAATCGAGTTTTCAATCCGATGTTGATGATAACAAGTCTAATTCAGGGTATATGTTTACCCTGAATGGAAGGGCAGTATGTTAGAAGAGTTCCAAGTAAGACACTATTACTGATTTGACCATAGAGATATAGCACAATATTGTGACAAAGGCAGCAAATGAAGGAGTCTAGATGAAGAAGTTCATCACAAATCTCGAAGTCATGCTGAGCAACGAGGAGTAGATTCCATTATATTACGATAATAATGGGACAATTGCTCAAGCAAAGGAACCTAGGCCTCATCAAAAGTCTAACCATGTTCTGAGGAGGTTCCACCTGATCAAAGAGATCGTGGCCTGTAAAGATGTAGTAGCAAAAAGAGTTTCATCTAAAGATAACATCACAAAGTCACTAATGAAGTCATTGTCTCATATTGTCTTTGAGCGTCACAGGGGTCTGATGGGGATCAGACATATATGTGATCGACTTTAGATCAAGTGAGAGATTGCTAGTCATAGGTGCCCTACAAGCTAATCACATGAGTGGTGACACGTGTGATATGATATGTACTCTTTTTTCTTATTATTTATTTAGTATTTTTTTCACTTTATATTGCTTATTGTATGTGTTGTGATGTCTATGGATTTGTTCAATTGGAATCGCATCATGATAAGATCATGATAATAAGACTGATTCACCTTTAAACACAAACCCTAAATAATCCCAGTCATAAGTTACTCGAGAGAGACATCGAGATAACTAGATAAACTGGTGTACTATATACTTATCCATATGATGGAGGCGATTGGTCTCATAGTTGATCATGTGGGGACACTAGGGATACAATACAAGTGCTTATTAAAGAATGAGTTCACTGATTGATCCACTCACAGAATGTTGGATGGTTAATGATACCTCATTGTTAGATAACGATTCTATTATCCCAATTATATATCTGGTCCTTAGACTTGAGACACTAAGGATGACCTTTATGAGTACTCCACTCTTTGATATTGGACTTATAGGTCTAGAAGTTTCAGATCTAGCATAGCTGGTCGTCAGGAGTGACAACCAACCTTACGAGGGCAATTGAGTATCAATAGAGGATCATCTACTCTCGGTGTCATGTGACGAATATCTCATGTGTTCTTGCTCGGGCAAATCTCTAGCCATGGTTATTTGGATTGAGAGAAAAAGAGTTCTCTATGAGAATCCGATTAGAGCGAGATAGATTCGAGTAGAAACTATGTGGGCCCAATAGCACCTTGCTCGATATATGGTCTCTAGGATATTAGATAGATGAGGGATTATAAATATACAGTAATTGAGGATAGATAAGTCTAATAGATTGGATTCCCTTTTATCATCTGGAAACTATAATGTAGTGGCCTAGTACGTTCGTAATCGATGAGTCGAGTGAATTATTATAGAGATAATAATTTATTGAGTAGAAGGAGTTCTGGTAGGTATGACTCACGGCTAGTTCGATATTGGGCCTAAAGGGTCACACACATATGGTAGGTGTTGCAACAAGTATATATTCATATATGAGATATCCGTTGAAGCTCCTATCTTATTGGATATCCTATAAGCCCTTGAATTATTAAATCCTATGAATGAAATCTAATAAGAGCCTTGAGAGATTATTAGGTAGAGAACTACTAATCTAAGAGACTTGGGTAATTGGATAGAGATCTAGTACCTAATAGGGTAGGATCCATTAGGGTTAAGCTGATAGAGGATCTCTATAAATAAGAGGGAACCAAAATCCCATAGGCTTAAGCCCTTTTTAGCTACCACCTCTTATTCTTCTCTCTCTCTTCTCCTTAGTCAGTAGCCCCTCTTTGGGGCATGTGGATAGCAAGAAGGGTCAACCCCTTTTTTATTGTGTAGTGCGTGTAGCGAGAAGATTTGTGTAGTGATTTGAGGAGTGTCTTCGTAGCCTCTACTATGTGGATCATAACTAGAGAGAAGGACACTTGACCTCTTTCATCCTCTCCCATAGATCTATAGGATTTCAGGGATATACAATCTCCCTAGGTAACACATCTTTCTTATATGTATAGTTTTTTCGATTTTGCGAGTTTTGCACACCAATCTTTACACGATGATAAGAACTTCTTTTTCTGTGAAAAATTCTGAGATTTTATTTTATTTTCTTCTATTGTGCATGTGATGCCGCCCTAGATTTCTCAACACTTTCTGATCCACTCAATCATCTTGAAGATATAGTTTTGAACCGATGTCCCCTCAATTATCCTGATGCGGAAGAGACTCTTAGATATCTTATATCGCTAAGTCCTTCCCTATTCCTCAAACAATTTATGAAGCTACAGGAGAATAGATCTGACACCTATCCTTTCATGCTACCTTTGTAACTCAAGAGTCATAGAGCCCAAAATGAACCACTGAGCAAGAGTGGAGTCATCTATATACTTTATGTAGTAAGCGATCTCATCCTCACTTACCCCTTCCTTGGGTGTAGGTATCACTATGTCAAGGACATATATGATTTTCTCCACCATGAGAATAATTCTCAAGTTGCAAAGCCAATCCATATAATTTAGACTAGTAAGGTATTTGACATCAAGTATGCCACATAAAGGACTTAAAAGTGACTTTTTTTAAAAAAATAAAGATGCAGTAGAAAAGTAAATAACATATAGATTTTGGATTTTCTAAAAGCAATTAAGATATAGTCTTTTTATCTTAATCTACCTCCACTATTTTCTTGTGAAACATATAACTCCTTCTAGTATGTGAATCAGAAATTTTCGATGGATTTCTAGTAGAGATTGAGATCTAATTAACATCTTTGTATAACCTCGAGGGATTCAACCAATCACATTAAGCCCAAATAGTAGACAACTCTTATCAATCACAACTCCTTGTGATTCTCATCCTATTCGGCCTCCGAACTATCATAGCCACAAGAGACTCAATTAACCATGATGTTCGGTTAAATCAATAGCATCGTTACAAGATGAGTCTGATTCGATGATATGCCCTCGAGGGACTCGACCAAGCATACCATGTCGTTAGGTCACCGATGACATCTCTATATCATAGGCAAGATCTCAAATCTCAATATAGGTAAGCCTCGAGGGACTAGACTAACTTAACCTACGTTGAAAATTGAGTTTCACCTATAATGATGGAAGGCCATATAGGTCAATCTTATTGTCTCACGTTTACCGACTTAATATTATTTTAGAGGGATTTTTTTAATTCGATTCAATCTTATGGTTAAATATGATGCACCACACACATATATCTAATATATATTTATATTGCATGCAAATATATATATACCTAATAGGTATAGAAATATATATCACATATATGTATACACATCCGCACCATATGATCATGGACCAAAGCCTAAAATAATCAAGCCTGAGCCAAAGGCTTGATCACGAACAAAAAATCTAAGTGTGTCTCGGTGCATCTCCATGCCCGGTGATTATCTGTCTCATTCTCACTGGTCCTATCGGCACCTTAGCGCACCTCCATGCCCGACAACCATTCGTCTCATCCTCTTGGGTCCCACTAGCATCTCCATGCTTTCGCTATGTCTTCTCATGTAATTACAACTTAATTACAGGAACACAAGCCCACAAATACATATATCATATAATGAGAAGCCTTAATCTTAATTAAGGGGAGGTACAACACTAAGGGAGATAGAAGTACTTGTCAGATATAATGAGAGAGAGAGAGGAAGGCTCGTAGAACCCAATAATAATAATCATATATACACATCATCATACATAGCCTATGATTATCTGTCCACATCATACATCATATGTACACAAAGATATAGGATTACTAGGTAATAATTAATTAAATTATTTAATTAATTAGACTTGGATTATATTTCAATCTAATTAGGAAACTCTACAATATCCATATTGCAAAGTGTCCCATGCGGCCTAGCCATATGGGTTGCTTGGGCAGCCAAGGCCAGGGTTCCCCTTGTACCCAGGAATTCTTGGCTGCATGGGCTCTGCTCGGCCTAATCGAGAGCAACAAGTTTTGCTCTCGGTCAAGGCTGCAAGCAACCTTCTACCAATGCTGCAGGGCTACAATATTTACTGACCTTTTCCCAGTTTTTTTGTCAACTGTTTGATGAGAAACCAATGGCCAACATAACCCTTTAAAAGCCAGAATAGATGCAATTCAAATCTACGATTGGTATCAAACGTAACAACTTTATGCAAAAAATTGATTTTATGCGTTTCAACACATGGAGTTTATAACCAATCATTACATAATAACTTGGCTCTAATTCTACTATTGGGAAACTAGGGAGAGCATCACATATACAACAGAAAAATAAAATAGAAATCGGTTTACCAAAAATAGATTTATATCAAATCACGTGTGATGATTGGGAGCGAAAAAACTCGTGAATCCAAAACTGTATAAGACATGAGATGATCTCACCTAAGGGAACTTGTATATTCTTGATCTATAGATCCTAGTCCATGAATAAAAGAGATCTCGCATTCTCCTCTTTAGCAGTGATCCATATAGTGGATGAAGTAGTGATGCACCTCCTCTTACAATGTATTCTTTCCTCGCTTTCACGCACCACCACACAGCAGGGGCAATCCTTCTTGCTACCCTCTTATACTAGAGAGGGGGTAGTCAATTGAGGAAGAAGCAGGGGGACGTTGATAGGGGCGACAATAAGGGGTCAAGCTTTATAACCCTTTTAGTCCCATATCCCTTGTAGAGAGAGCCCGCTTTGCTAATCCTATTGGATCCTGCCCTATTGGGTATTGAATCTTCATCCAATTACCCTTGCATATTATATATTGGATCTCCATCCAATTATCTCTAGTTTAATAGAAATTGGATCTCTAACAAATTATCCACTCCAAGCTCTTATTGGGTCTCACCTAACGGATCTAATAAAATAGGGACTTATTAGATATCATATATTTAATCTCCCGTTCATCATATCGTCCACTATATATGTGACTCTCTAGGCCCAATACTAAGCTAGCTGTGAGTTGCGCCTATCAGAACTTCTTCTAATTCAGTGAATTATTATCTCATAATAATTCACTCAACTCATCGATTATAGATGTACTAGGCCACTACACCATAATCCCCAGATGGTATAGAGAATCTAATCCATTGGACCTGTTTGTCCTAAGTTATTAT
This sequence comes from Musa beccarii, assembly GCA_024322285.1. Classification (NCBI taxonomy): domain Eukaryota; kingdom Viridiplantae; phylum Streptophyta; class Magnoliopsida; order Zingiberales; family Musaceae; genus Musa; species Musa beccarii. The sequence continues at coordinate 24,730,755 of CM044395.1, read as the reverse complement.
ATATCTATAGTCCTTCATCCATCTAATATCCTAGATACCATATATTGGGCATGATACTATTAGGACCATACAAAATATACTCGAGCCTCACTCTAATCAGATTCTCCTAGAGAACTCCTCTCCCAATCCAAATAACCCTGACCAAGGATTTACCTAAGCAAGAATATATGAGATATTCCTCTCATGACACCGAGAGCGAATAATCTTCTATTGACACTCAATTGCCCTCGTAAGTTGGCTACTATTCCTAATGACCAACTGTGCTAGATTTAAAACTTCCAAATCTATAAATCTAGTATCAAAGAGTGGAGTACTTATATAGGACATCCTCAATGTCTCAAGTCTAAGAATTAAATACATAACTAGGACCACAAAACCGCTATCCGACAATGAGGTATCATTAACCATCTAGTATTATGTGAGCAGATCATTCAGTGAACTCATTCTCCAATAAGCACTTGCACTATATCCCTAGTGTTCTCATACAAGTAGTTATGAGACCAACTGCCTCTAATATATGGATGGGTATATAGTACACTGGTCTGTCCGACTATCTTGATGTCCCTCTCGAGTAACCCATGATCGAGAATATTTATGGTCTATATTTATAAGTGAATTGGTCTCATTATCATAATCTCATCATGATCTAATTTTCATTGCACAAATCCAAGGATATCACAATATATCAATTAAGTAATATAAAGTGAGAAAATATAATAATAATAATAAAGACTATGTAGCATGTCATGCGTGTCATCACTCACGTGATTGGCTTGTATGACACCTATAACTAGTAAACACTATTAAGAAAGAGAAGTCAATTCTATATATTAGTGAGACTAGAAAAAAAAGAAAAGACAAAGAAGTCCCTTAAGAAGGGCAAGGGTAAGGGTAAGCTGAGAAAGGCAAAAGTTACTAAAAAAGACCCAGCAAAGAATAAAGGATAGTACTTTCACTATGATAAAGATAAACACTAGAAGAGAAACTATAATAAGTAACTTGAAGAAAAGGCAAAACAAAAGCTTAAAGAAACTTTAGGTACATTCATGGTTGATCTTCATTTGTTAGAAAGTTATAACAATGCATAGGTATTGGATACTGATAGTATATCTCATATTTGTAATTCATTATAAGTTTTGGCAAGGGCTAGGAGATTGGTGAGAGGCGAGAGGCGAGAGACGAGATGGACCTCAGGATAAGGAATGTCGCAAAGGTTGTTGCTATTACCATTGGCGAGGTCACCCTACAATTTCTTGGTGGAGCTATTATTATATTAAATGCATGCTATATCGTTCATTCGATTATCAAAAATATTATTTTCATTTCTTGTTTGACAAATAGTGGATATAAATTAGTTTTGAGAATAATAATTATTCATTGAATTTAGATAATGAGATCATTAGTAGAGGAATATTAAATAATAGTTTTTTATGTTAGATATTACTCCACATGTCATGAATATTGGTGTGTCTAAGAGAAAGTGAGATGAGATTAATGATGCAAACCTATGGCATTGTAGGCTAGGTCATATCCATGAGGGAAGAATTCAAATGTTACTAAAGGATGAATACTTAGATCTATTCAATTATGAATCATATACAACCTATGAGTCTTACCTTTAAGGAAAATTGACCAACTCTCCATTTAGAAAAGAAAGAGAGAGAGCTACTGAGTTACTAGAACTCATACATACTAATATGTGTGCTCCTATGTTAACTCAGGCTATAGGTGGTTATTCATACTTCATTACATTCACTTATGATTACTCTAAGTATGGACATGTGTACTTAATGAAGTACAAGTCTAAAGTTTTTGAGAAATTCAGGGAATACAAGAATGAGGTAGAAAACTAGACTGGAAATAGTCTCAAAACTCTTCGATCAAATCAAGGAAGTGAGTACTTGAGTATAGAGTTCACCCAGTTCCTTAAAGGCTATAGGATTCTATCCCAATGGACCCCTCATACACATCAGCTCAATATTATATAGGAAAGGAGGAATCATACAATGTTGGATATGGTGTGGTCCATGTTAATTTTCACTGATCTACTTATCTCTTTCTAGGACTATACCCTAGAGTCTACAACTTACCTTCTTAATAGAGTTTTATCTAAGGCAGTAGTGTTTATATCATATGAGGTATAGAAAGGGAAGAAGTTTGATCTTAAGGTTGTTAAGATTTGGGGCTGCCCTACCCACATTAGAAGACACAACCTCGACAAGTTGAAATCAAGGACGAAATGGTGCAAGTTCATAGGATACCTCAAGGAGACTTATGAGTATTATTTATATCACTCCAATGACCAAAAGGTCTTTATTGCTAAGAGGGCGATCTTCCTTGAGAAGGAATATATTTTTGTTGGAAATAATGAGAGTGTAATAGAGTTGAGCAAGGTTGGAGAACCTAGCTTAAGCACTATTCTGCAGGATGAGCTTGTTCAAGTACCTAGCACACAAATTCTAAATTTATGTATGTCCAGTAGAATATCCAACCCTTCTAAGAGTTATGTGGGATATCAAGGGTGATGACATTAAGAATATTGATCCTCATACTTACAAGGAGGCTATTATGAGCATAAACTCCAAGAAGTAGCAAGATGCTATAAATTTTAAGATCGATTCCATGTACTCCAATAAGGTTTAGAACTTAGTTGATGCACTTAAGGGTATTATACTCATTGGTTATAAGAGGATTTTCAAGAAGAAGATCGGAGTAGATAGAAAGGTAAAGACCTATAAGGCAATGCTAATAGTGAAAGGATATCGTCAAAGATAAGGTATTGACCATGACAAAACCTTCTCACTTGTGACCATGCTAAAATCTATCCAAATTCTGTTAGCTATTGCAACACACTATGATTATGAAATCTAGCAAATGAACATGAAAACCATGTTTCTAAATAGCAATCTTGAGGAAGAGGCATATATGATACAGCTTATGTAGATTACTTAAACCCATCTATGGACTAAAACAAGCTTACCGAAATTAGAACACAAGATTTGATAAAATGATTAGATCTTATGACTTCATTAAGAATGAAGATGAACCTTATGTATATAGAAAGGTAAGTGGGAGTGTTATCGCCTTCTTGGTGCTATATGTGGATGACATCTTAATCATCGAGAATTATAAAGAAATGCTCTCCACGATTAAGGCTTGGTTATCTAGACACTTCTCCATGAAGGACTTAGGGGAAGTTTCCTAAATTTTGGGGATTTAGATCTATAGAAATAGATCTAAGAAGATACTTGGCTTGTCCTAGTCTAAGTACATAGACACCATTGTCAAAAGGTTTGGCATAAAAATTTTTAAGAGATGTCTCATACTAATGAGATATGAAATATCACTTTTCAAGAGTATGTCCCCAAAGACTCCTATAGAAAGGATAGACATAGATAGGATACCTTATACCTCCTTGTGCGAGAGGACAGTAAGAGGGACCGATCCCTCCTTGTGTGTTGCTACGTAATGGTGTGCGATTGCAAGGAAAGAACATGGTGCGCGAGGAGATGCATTATTGCTACATCCATCATATGGATCATTACTGGAGAGGAGTTTATGAGAGCTCCTTCATCCAAAGACTAGGATATGTGATATTAAGGGTGTTGGGAAATCGCGACATCTCATACACAATGAAAAACAAAAACAAGATCAGATTTTTCATAGTTAAGTACTTGGTCATTGTGCGATAATTGGTGCAAGAAAAAAATCACAAATCCGAAAAACCGCATGTATCATGTTAGAAGCATTACCTAGGGAGATCATATATCCTTAAAATTTTCAGATCCGATAAAGAGAATGAAGGATTACTAGCGTACTCTTCTCTAGTGGTAATCCACACAACAGACATAGCAATGACGCTCCTTAGATCATCGTGGGATCTCCCTCTCCATATGCACCATAAGGTTGTCAGAGCTAAGGAGGAGGAGAGAAGACTAAGGAGAATAGAAGGGGTGACTTCTAATAGCTCTAGCCTATGAACCAATAAGTCTCTCCAATTTATAGAGGTGTATGAAGCTTATTCTTAATGGATCCTATTCACATTGAATCTCTATCCAATTATCCAATTAGATCTCTATCCATTTGGATCTTATCTAATTATCCAATTAGATCTCATCTAATCATCCAATAGGATATCTATCCAATTATCCAATTGGATCTTATCCATAGGATCCAAATTAGAGGCTTTGCATATATCTCATATTCGCACCTCTACTCGTCATAACATCCACCTAATGTGTGTAACCCTCTAGGCCCGATACCGAGCTGGTCATGAATCACTTTGTTAGAACCCTTACGAATTCTAAGCTTGGGGTTGATCTATATAGGGGATCGACCTCCTTGGAACTCTATAGGGGTTCCTTCCTCCAAGTTGCTGCTCAAAGGCTGCTAAAAGATTGATCTATTCATTGATAAAAAGAGGATGAATATATAGCTATTTATAGGGCTTCTAAACCCCAACTCCTAATAGGACTCTTACTCAAGACTCGTACTTCTAACCAACTTCTAATTAAGACTCCTTCTCTAGTAGGACTCCTAATTCTAATAGGACTCTTTTCCTAATATGACTCTTACTTCTAATAGGACTCTTTTCCTAATATGACTCCTAATTCTAATAGGACTCTTTCCCTAATAGGACTCCTACTTCTAATAGGACTCTTTCTCTAATATGACTCTTATTTCTAATAGGATTCCTTTTCTAAGAAGCAACCTAACCCTAACCTAGCCGGCCTCTTCACCTCTTTAATAGGGGTCGGCTAGATAGGATTTACATGAATGCCCTTATCAATGAAACCAAATTAGGACTCTCCTAGCTAGAGTCCTAACAGACCCGCCCTCTTTAAATCAGCATTGTCCTCGAGGCTGACGCTTCATGAATTCTGAGAATTTGATATTCAAGTCATCATAGTTCTCCTAAGTGGTATCTTCTGTTGGTAGGTTTGCCCACTGTATTAGCACTTCAATAGCGGGTCGTCGTCGTCGAGTCACGATCCGTCGATCAATAATGGCACTTAGTTGGATTTGGAGCTCTCCTTGGGTACTCATATTTGGTAGATGGCTTTGGCTATCTCATTTTGTCCCAACTTGAGCTTCAAACACGACATATGGAAGACTAGATGGATTCGAGGGCTGGCGGGTAAGTCCAATTTGTATGCTACTATTCTGATGTGCTCCAAAATCTAGTAAGATCCATAGAACCGAGGTGAAAGCTTCATAGATGCTCTGGTCTTCGAATCATCTTGTCATTCCCTCCTAATATCCTTAGAGAAGTCGCTGATTAAAAGTGAAATGGCTGAAAATTTAGCTTGCTCGAGTAGCCACGAAAGTGCATCTGTAACAACATTCTCTTTCCCCCTTTTGTAAGTTATTTCATAATCATGTCCAAGAAGCTTTGTTACCTATTTTTATCACTCAGGGGAAGATATCTTCTACTCCAAGAAATATTTTAGGCTTTTATGGTCGGTCTTGATTTGAAAGCGTCGCTCGATCAAGTACGATCTCCATTTGGCCATCGCATGCACAATCGCAAGAATCTCCTTGTCATAAATAGTCATCTTGAGATGGGAAGGAGATAACATCTTACTAGTATAAGTGAGGGGGTGGCCATCTTTCATTAGTACAACACCAATTCTGACTCCGGAGGCATTGGCTTCAATAATAAAAGTCTTACCGAAGTCAGGTAACGCTAGTACGGGCGTTGTTATCATTGCGACTTTAAGTTCGTCGATGGCGGTGGTGGCTTTGTCCGATCACTGGAAAGCATCTCTTTTCAACAAGGAAGTAAGGGGTGCACTGATCTTTCCATAATTTTTCATGAACTTACGATAGTAACCTATTAAACCGAAAAAGCCGCGCAGCGATTTTATGTTCCTCGGGGTTGGCCAGTTCTGCATTGCTTCAATTTTGGAGGGGTCCACTGCCACCCCTTCCTCTAATATGATATACCTAAGATATTCCACCTTTTGTTGAAGAAAGCTGCATTTCATTTTTTTGATAAAAAGAACATGTTCTCACAAAATTATCAAAATAAGTCGTAAGTGCTGAATATGACTTTCAAGAGAATGGCTGTAAATAAGGATATCGTCAAAGAAAACTAGCACAAACTTTCGAAGATAACTTTAGAAAATATCATTCATAAGGTTTTGGAAGGTGGAGGGAGCATTGGTGAGACCAAAGGGCATTACCAGAAATTCGTAGTGACCATTGTACATTCGAAAGGCAGTTTTCGGTATGTCTTCTTCGCACACTCGTATTTGATGATACCCGGATCGAAGGTCCAGCTTTATGAAGACTCGTGCTCCCTTTAATTCATTAAGCAATTCATCTACTACTAGAATAGGATACTTGTCCTTGACGGTTATGTCGTTGAGAGCTCGGTAATCAACGCACATTCGCCATGTTCCGTCTTTCTTTTATACGAGGAGTATCGGTGAAGAATAGGGGCCGCAACTTGGCTGAATAACTCTTGTTTCAAGCATCTATTTTATAATCCTTTCTATTTCATCTTTTTGGAGATGTAGATACCGATATGGTTGAGTATTTGCTGGAGATTTTCTTGGAAGAATCGGTATACGATGATCATGCCGGCGGTTAAGAGGTAGGCTACGTGGTTCGTCAAATACATCTGAAAATTCAGTAAGCAAGGGAAGTAGGTTTGGATCTTCAAATTTGGTTGGCTCTCCCTTAGATTGCTGCTCAAGTTGTACCAAAAAGCCACTGCATGCTTTGTGCAAAACTTTCTCCATTCGTTGTGTGCAAATTATCTTTACATCGCCCCCATGTTTCCCGCATAGTATCACCTGTTTCCTCTTACTATAAAATTTCATAATTAATTTCAAAAAATTCCAAGAAATATCACCTAATGTCATCAACTATTTAATGCAAAGCACGACCTCATAATCATCAAGAGGGAGGAGGAAAAAATCTGCAATTATCTCTTGGTCCTGTAGTAACAGTTTCACCCGTGAGCACCTACGATCACACTTCAAAATTCGTCCATCTGTGACCTTAACATCAAACCTGCTACAATTCTCAATAGGTAAGACCATCTGGACAGCAACCTTGCTGTTCATAAAATTATTAGTGCTCCCGGTGTCAATAAGAACGGTGATCGGTTGTTGCTTCAGAAATCCTCCCACTTTCATTGTTTGCGGGTTCACGTAACCGGCAAGGGCATGCATCGTAATATCAATTGGCAATTGTTCTTCATCCATGACCTCTTCCTCATGCTCCTGGACCTCTCCTCTATGTCTTCAAGAGGTTCAATCAATAGGAGGCGGCCCCTTTTGTAGCGATGATCATGGTTCCACAGCTCGTCGCAATGCTAACAAAGACCCTTTGCTGATCGGTCATGTAGTTCTTCTCTTGTCAATTTTTTGGGCAGCGAAGGATGGTTGGGAGCAGAAGGGGGTTTATATGTTGAGGTTCTAAGAGTGGTTCTCATCCTCCGAGCATCTTGGCTGAGCCGTTCTTCTTGTATTCGGGCAAAAGAAATCACAGCCATCACGATACGGGGCTGTCACGCCTTAACTTCCCCTTTTATCTCTGGCTTGAGTCCTTCGATAAATGTTCCTAACAATTGATGGTCAGTCCAATCACGAGCAAGGTAGGATAGCTTCTCAAACCTGGTTTGGTACTCTTGAATCGTAGAGGTTTGTTGAATCTTTACGAGTTGGTCGTCGATATTTTTATACTCTGTAGGTCCGAAACGATTCAGCAGTGCATTCTTAAATTGATTCCACGTCGGAGCCCCATGATTATATTCCAGCTAATTATACCATTGAATAGCATCTCCTTCAAGGTGGATGACAGCAATCTCCACCATAGCATTATCCGACGTTCGGTGATAGCAAAAGTAACATTCGGCGCGCGAAATCCACCCCGCCGGGTCTCCTTCTTCCCATCATGAGAAGTCCACCCTCATGCATGGTTGAAGTATGTCTGAGGGCTGTCCCTCCTTCTCTGGGGTCCTTTCTATGTTCTCTCCTTGCTGCAGTTTGGTTGGACTCAGTGGTTTTCCAATTCTGAATTCTGCAAACAAAGCACGCAATTTGTCTTCCAAGTGCGATTCAAGCCATGATTCAATTCGAGATTCCCATGCTTCAAATTTGACATCAATTGGATCTTGAGAAGCCATAGCATATGCCTATAGATTAGAGATGCCCTTGTCTTTTTTCTGTTGATGGGTTAATGGCATGAGTTGGTGGAAGGTTCGGACAATAGATCGGTGATTGCAGGGTTCAGCTGTAATGGTTTACTGTCTTGGGCTGTGGTTTTTGATGCTGTTAGGGTTATGAAACTAGGTTATGATGGCTGTGTCTTAAGGCTAGAGGGATTCCCAAAAGACGTCTTGGCTTGTGGCAGCAAGGTGGCTAGGGTTTAGTAGGTTACGGAGAAGAAAAAATGACAAAGGTGCAATACCAGATTTTTCATCGAAAAAATTCCAACAGTAAAGATGTAATTTTTTTTAGAAATTTTCAAAAGAGATTCAAGTAAAACTCATAGGGGATCTATTAATAAGGAAGAGGTAATGCTGTTAAAAATTTTGTAGAAAGAAACGACAGCAAGAGGTTTGGCAAAATTGAGGATCACGGAGAGGTATTATAGTAGATTTTTACGTCTAAAGTGTAGCAGATTGGACGTAAAAGATAAGTGGTTTATATTGAGAATTTTTCAACAAAACCAAAAGGAAAACCACTGTTAGGAAGTGTCAAAGCCGTCGTAAAAATTTTATAGGGATTTGGATAGAAAAAATTGTAGTAGCAAGATCAAAAAGATAATGCTATGCTGCTGAAATTCTGTAGTGCAACTTTCGTTGTAGAGATGAAAACTTTGTGACGAAAAGTTTATGCAGTAATATAAGAACGATTTTTTTGGATTTTTTTTGAATAAGGATAACTAAATTGCAGTAGTAGTAAGGTAGATAACTAGAACCTGTTGCAATTCATGGGAAGATCAAAGGATGATCTACGGTGGTGGAGATGACGACGGAATTCAGCGATGATCTTCTAAGCAATTGTGGGAATTGCTTTGGGCGATTGTGGAGGGCTGTAGAAGAGCAGCGAGGCACTAAGAATGCTGCTCTGATACCAAGTGTTAGAACCCTTGCGGATTCTAAGCTTGGGGTTGATCTCTATAGGAGATCGGCCTCCTTGGAACTCTATAGGGGTTCCTTCCTCCAAGTTGCTGCTCAAAGACTACTAAAAGATTGATCTATTCATTGATGAAAAGAGGATGAATACATGGCTATTTATATGGCTTCTAAACCCCAACTCCTAATAGGACTCTTACTCAAGACTCCTACTTCTAACCAACTTCTAATTAGGACTCCTTCTCTAGTAGGACTCCAAATTCTAATAGGACTCTTTCCCTAATAGGACTCCTACTTCTAATAGGAGTTTTTTCCTAATAGGACTCCTAATTATAATAGGACTTTTTCCCTAATATGACTCCTACTTCTAATAGGACTCTTTCTCTAATATGACTCCTTTTCTAAGAAGTAACCTAACCCTAACCTAGCCGGCCTCTTCACCTCTTTAATAGGGGTCGGCTAGATAGGATTTACATGAATACCCTTATCAATGAAACCAAATTAGGACCCTCCTAGCTAGAGTCCTAACACGCTCCCATTAGAACTTCTTTTGACTCATAACTCCTTCTGATATAGTGAATTATTATCTCCATAATAATTCACTCGACTCATCGACTATGGACGTACTAGGCCACTACGCCTAATCCCCAAACGGTATAAGGGGATCTAATCCATCGGATCTGTCTATCCTCAGTTACCATGTATTTATAATCCCTCATCTATCTAATCTCTTAGAGATCGTATATTGGGCATAGCAATGTCAGGCCCATACGGAATCCTGTCCGAGTCTCGCTCTAATAGGATTCTCTTGGAGAACTCCTCTCTCAATCTGAATGACCCTAGCTAGGGATTTTGCTTGAAAGAGCACACGTGGGATATTTCTCTCATAATACCGAGAGTAGATAATCCTTTATTGATACTCAATTGCCTTTGTAAGCTTGGCTACCATTCCCGAGAATCGGTTGTACCAGATCTAGAACTTTCCAAACCTGTAAGTCCAATGTCAAAGAATGGAGTACTCATACAAGGCATCTTTGGTGTCTTAAGTCTAAAAACCAGATACACAATTGGGACTACAAAATCACTGTTTGACATTAGGTATTATTAACTATCCAGTATTTCATAAGCGGATCAATCAGTGAACTCATTCTCCAATAAACACCTGCACTGTACCTCTAGTGTCCCCACACAAGCGACTATGAAATCAATCGCCTCCATCATATAGATGAGTATACAACGTACTAGTCTATCCGGTTATCTTGATGTCCTTTTCGAGTAACCTATGACTAGAATGATTTATCATCTGTGTTTAAAGGTGAATCAATCTCATTATCGTGATCTCATCACGATCTAACTCCCATTGCACAAATTCAAGAACATCACAATATTCATCCAGATAATGTGAGAAAATTTTAGTAAAAATAAGTAAAAAGATCGACGTAACGTGTTACAGGTGCCATCACTTACGTGATTAGCTTGTAGGGCACATATAACTAATAAAGGGATATACAAGTTCCCTATATGAGAATGTCTCACACCCTTTATGTAATTTTCGATTTCTTGAGTTTTACGCTCCCGATCTTCCCACGATAATTCGATAAGATTATCTTGAGAAAATAATTTTTGTTTTTACTTTTTGCTACATATGTAATACTCCCCAAGATTTCCCAATAAAAAATACAACCTCAAAAATACTATATCATATAGTAGGACTTGAATTTTCTAGATTAAAATTTTACCATAGATTATCCACTTATTTAAAAGATAAAATGTTAAAAAAAGTATTGCATGGATCTATACTATTTTGGAGAAAATAAAAAATAGAGAAAATAGGAAAATGATAAATTGTTTAGATATTGAATAAATTTAAAAATATCAAAAAATCTCTAAATTAAAAAAAAAGTTTGCTAGATGTGTATCTAGGTATAAAGAAAAACTTTTAATAAAATTTTATATTATTTTCATCGGTCCTTATTGTGATATATTATTTTTTATATAACCTCAAAAATATAACAGGACTTGAGTTTTCTAACCAAATATTTACTATAGGTCATCTACCTATCTAAAAGATCAAATATTAAAAAACATTACATGGATCTATCCTATTTTGCCAGAAATGGAAAAAAAAATTAGAGAAATAAAAAAAATTATCTAAATATTCAGATATTAAATAAATAAAAAATATTGAAAAAAACTCTAAATTAGAAAAAGTGTGGTAGATGTCCAACTGGACACAATGCAAAGCTTTAATAAAAAATTGAAATGATTTAGACCTGTCTTTATATCGTATACCACTTTTGTGGATCAAATTTTTAACATAGTTTTCTGACCTATTTAGAAGCTCAACTATCAAAAAAATATAATATGAATTCATCATATTTAGGTAGAAATAAAAAATACTTTGAGCAATTAAAAAATGCTCAGTTTTTCCACAACAAAGTGGGGATACAGATTAGAGAAATACTATATAACTTTAACAAAGACTCTATTTAAAATAAATTATAAAAAGTGTGATACAGATTTATTCATGCATATAATACAACAGATGTTCTTCTTTACATGTATAAAACTATTCTCATTTGTACAATATTTATAATAAATTAACAAATTTTATTTGTACAATTTCAGTTCACAAACTCGGTAAAAAAAAATGTGTATATACAAACTAACAATCATATTTTTTAATAAAATTTTAAATTCTAAAATTGCTCCAGCAATGTCTAATTGATACTGCTTCATGTGCTTGTGGGAGAACGACATAAGAAATCCAAAAAATAAATCCTCAATAAACTTTAAAAGGAATATAGCACATTCATTCTTAGAAAACACAAATGTTATTAATTATATAGTTCATCAACAAGAAAATATGTATAGTATTTCAGAGAAAAAATGTATAGTGCTTCAGAGTGTTGGGACACAGCAACTTAGGATGAGATTTGCTTCGGACAAGTAACATTTATGAAGGTCCATCCCTTAGATTTGATTATTTGTGCAATCCCGAGATACAACAAATCTAGACCTGTATTATTCATTGTTTTTATAGTCTCCATTATTAAATTTGAAAACATCTTCATTAAATTTGTTAATCGAAATGACTCGTATAGAAAGAATATGCCAAAGAGTTATCACTTTATAATATCTTAATATTCTCCTTTTATTATTAAACATTGAATTGTAATGCACTCAAATCTTCTTATGTAGATTGACATCTAAAAGGAAGCTAATGAAAAAGATTATCATTCTGCAATGATATAAAAATATATTTAATTTGCCCAACAACATGAGCCTTGCTAGACTATCTAAATAATTGGGTGTCATGTATCTTAAAATATTTCTGAAATAATATCATAAAGATTAATAATCTTAAAATTCCATAATAAAAAAAACAAGAATCCTGAATATATTATTATCTACGACACATAAGATTCTTCAAGTGGCAACAGGAAATGTGCCCTCCAAATTAGAATATTAGAATATATATTTATTAAATCGTTCGTTACCATACTCTTAAAATCTAACAACTTAAAGAAGCAATTTAAGGTGAGGTTTTGTGCATCATCTTTCTAAATTACTTGGGTTGATAAATTGTAACATCAAATAAATAAAATATTTGGTCACCTTGCGTATATTTAATAAGCATATGAAACTCACGATAAGCTATAAATAAAATTTATCATATAACTCATGACAATGCCTTTAGCTTACATATTACTATTGTCGCTTCTTCCTGTAAAGAAACTTCATCTATCTCAATGGTCGATCAAATAAATTTAATTCAAACATCCTCTTTCTAAGTTTGTTTGTTATCTTATAAAAGCCATTAAGAACTTACCTTCAAAATGTCTATCATTTCCTTCTCATAGTTAATCTTTGTCTTTGCTTTTATACCAATGCCTATGTCTTCATCATGGAGAAGGGAAATAATGTCCCACTCCATCTCCTTGTCCTTATCCTCTAATTTCTTCTTTTACAAATGTTCACAACAGCTACCCTTGGTTATCTTCTTCATCGTTTCCTTTTCATAGCAGCTCCCCATCCTTCTCTTCTTCCTATGATGACTCATTTGATAAAAGCAACATATATAAGGTTAGTGGACCAAATATTTGTATCATTGATGCACAAGGCCTACAACATCCTTGGATATTATTTTACTAACTACATGACACTAGTTATGTTCCCACACAAAGACCACCAAAGCCCTAATCGTCTCAATATATCTATCATAGGATTTGCATTACAACTCTTGGAGTTCACGTTGACTTAGATTGCTCTTTTGGGACATCATATGCATCGAAGGTTTCAAGAGTTTGTTTCTATAGAATAAGAAAATAATTACCTAGTTATCTCAAAGAAAACTATAATTTATGTGGTTGATCGAAGAAACATACCTCGATAGGTGGTCCCTCAATACGTGGTGGTGCCTCAGCAACCGATACCTCTTAAGTTAGCATCTCAGTAGTTGGTGAATTGTTTGACTTTAACCATGACTCACGTTGCAAAGGATGTAACTTTTTAACAATCTACAAATAACAAAAAGTTATCATTAGGATATTTTTTTTTTCAAAACAAGCTATAATTATAAATATGAATTTGGAAAAACAAACTTGTTCAAATGATATTTTTGATATTATTTTATTAATTATTTTTCAATACAATATGAGAAATTTACACAATCTTGGAGACTTAACTTTGGTTGACAGCAGCTTAAAACACGACACATACTCATAAAACCACCTCTATCAAGGATCAAATACATGTTAGAATCAAATCATATTATACAAAATTAATAATGCAGTCATTTGCAAACTAGCTATGTCCTACGTAACTAACCTGCAATCCAAGTATGTGACCTCTCAAATAGCCAACAGAATAACTCTCATTTTGCTTAAATCTCTGAATTCTCTTCCCGACTACTAGAATCTTCTTAAAAATAAAAGAATGAACTGTTGCTCCGCAATTAAACTTATCCAAACTTTTAATATTATTAGCAATCGATACTAATGACCACGGTAACTTATAGTTGCTTTGATAAAAAAAAAATATACATGTAAATATATATAGCACACACATCTACCAAAAATCCAATCATTGATACATCGTCTTCACATGGATACAATTATATCATCAGCTTTTTCAGTTTCCCATGAGTTGATCCATCAAATGTAAAATACTTCTTCATATGATACCGTCTGGATTATATGCCTTCATATAAATTATTTATCTAGTGTTCGGTAGATTAAAAAGAAGAGAAACTTCTAACATTGAAAATGATATTTCAACTCTATTCAATAGAAACTTATTGTTTTCATCCCATCATTCTAGAATTGCATATAATAATTCATGAGATACGACTATATCGGAGATATCCGATAATAATCAATTGTCGTGCGTCTTATAATATCCAAATGACACTACCTAGGTGATGTTGAGACCAAATTTTTTTTATTACGCTTAGTCGGTGCTCTAAATGATAGAAATATTCAACAAAGCTATCTTCCATAGCTATCCAATCATAAGGGCTTTTGAATCTCTCTTCGTCGTCAGAATGAGCTAATTTAAGTTTACTAATATATGAAACAACAGAGATGAAATTAAAAAAATTATCAATGAATTTAAGCCAAACTAATTATAAAAGAATATAAACAAGAATAAACATATGCTTAAATCAATATTCTTGTTTATATAAGCCAACTTTGGCATTTCTATGTGTATAATAATCGCTTGATGACATGATTAATTACTATATAAAGCAAAAAGATATTAGAATTGATAATTCAGTAAAGATGAATACAAATGTGAGTCTGATAAATAAAAGGAATTACTATATGAAATATCTAAAACTTGATTAAAGAATTAGTATGTGGAAAGAGATATGAAATGGGTTAAGATAATAGCTTAGAACAGGTTGCATGATCATTAAAAATTTTGAATGATAGTTACTGATGGTAAGTTATTTTGATCTATATGCAACAAGATAAACCTTATATGACTGTTTGATACCAGGTTTGAGGGTACTTTACGTAGTGAAACTAGTGCATCTGTAGAATGAGAAAATCACAACTAAATTATATATAACTATTTGATAGTAAGTAGTTATGGAGATCGAGTGAGAAATAGAAAGATATCAAATAGATGACCTAGACGAAACCCCACACGAGAGAACTCTTGTTGTCGAGAGAGATGCTGTAACAATAGTATGCTAGAACCCTAGAAGCTTCTTCATTGGAACTCAAGATTGCTAGCAAGAATAGGGAAGTAATTGGAACTCGATGACGACACCATAACTCGACACTTCTTGGAAGTAATTGAATAGGGTTCTTTCGGTGTTGGAACTCAACGCTCCTTGGCAATCGAATAGGAAAACCTTTTGGCGTTAGAACTCAATACTCCTTGGTGGCTTCGGAATAAGAAAAAAAGTTAGTAATTGCAATAGATTGGAAAAAGATTGACAAAAGAGATGTAATAGGCCATCGTACACCACCAATCGCGTCGATTGCCGTGGTTGCAACAATGAAAGTAGAACCGATTCAAGTAAAACTGATTTTTTCTTCTGTTTAACTCTATGTGAACCCGATCAAATTTACAAGAATAATTTTACTTTTTCGAAAAGTAAGAGCGCTTTACAAAAATTTTGCGGAGTAGGGATAGTATGCCAAATATTACCAAAAGTATGAGCTTTTTCTATTTATATATATATATAATTTTGCAGATACTGAATTTTATACATCTAATTTGATGTGGGATCTTTAAGATTTGCAGAAAAATTCCATAAAAAAGCTTCATAGTTATGATAAAATTTATATTAAAAAGAACTGTTACGAAGGAACCTCAGTACATAAATAACTCACCTCACGTGAATAAATTAACTCAATACTTACTACTATAGCTACCGAGAATATGGATCATACATAAAATATTATTTTTATGATTTAAACTTTACTGAGGAAGATCACAAGCGTTTGATCCTAAACACAATGAAAGCAAACGATGGGGATCGAAAGGTTGCGGATTGGAGTCGGTGGCGGACCCGCATCTTGGGGCCCTTGGTGGGCCCTGAGAGTTTATTTCGTCCAGATAGCGGGTACGACAGTGGGGTCGCGATGAACGTGCACCAAAAGGATTCATTGCACGTCATAACGAGGGCCTGTTCCTCTGCGATAAAAGACCCCCTCGCTTGGCCATGTTCCGGTCTTCCTCGTTAGCCGTCGTTACAGAGCTGTTTGGAGTTAGGGTTCGTCGTGGACTGCGATTCTAGCGAAGGGAGAGGGATGGAGCACTCTAACGTTTGGAACTCGCATCCGAAGAACTATGGCGCTGGATCTCGGGTTTAGTAAGCTATTTCAGATTGACCGTCTCGAATCATCTCCAAATCTGATACTTTTGTTGGTTGAAATGCATGAATCTTTTGTTGTTACTCAAACTAGATACGGCTTCTTCTTTTGATCGTTTTCAATTTAAAGATAAAGACTTTTCAATCGTTTCGTTGCAAATTCATTGTGGATCCTGCGGGTTATTTATCGATATGTCATCTGCTTGCTTAATTAATATTAAAAGCCGGATATGCGATAGAAAACGTTTTGATTCATAGTGGTTTCAAGATAACTCTTCACGCTATAGCCGTGTATTAACTTCTTCATTGTATTCTTATTCATGTATTGAAACTTCTTTTGTTTATGCATGTGAGTAAAGGGATTGATCGAGAAAGAATTCTTATTTTTATTATAAGATCATGATTTAATCACCATATTTTTGGTAAAAAGAATAATCTTTCCCTTTGATCATAAATGGAAAGTGTTCAATTGAGACATGAAAATGTTATTTAATTTGTCTTAGTTACTCTTGGGACGGAGTGGAATAAGGGAGGAGATTCTCAAACGAAGAAAAGGATCCAATTACCTCAAAAGAATTGAAGGAGGATCTGTATTAGCTTAAAATCTTATGGTTCTGTAGAGTGACAGTAAGGGTGACTTATCTGTCAACTTTTCCACTATCACCCCCCAAAAATCAAACTTTGCCTTGCGTAAAAGTATCAGAGTACGATTAGCCACTGGATTTGAAATCAAAGCTTATATACTTGGTATTGGCCATAATTTACAATAACATTCTGTAGTATTAGTAAGAGGAGGAAGGATTAAGGATTTCCCTGGTGTGAGATATTACATTGTTCAAGGAACCCTAGATACTATCAGAGTAAAGGATTGTCAACATGGGTGTTCTAGTGTGTTGTAGATTCTTATCCAAGACTTGTATCATCTCTGATGTTGTTTTATTATTTTTCTTAGTTGCAGCCGGGTGTGGGGGAACCCCCATGGACTAATCAGGAAGTATGGTCTCATGTGTTGCAGACAGTGCTTCCACAGCAATGCTAAGGAAATTGGTTTTATTAAGGTACATGTACAGTTTTTTTTTTCCATTTTGATAATATCTTTTGGATTCTAGTTTTCTTTAACGAAGAAGTTTGTTTGGATGATGTCTGTCTTATTGGAACATATGATGGTTTACTAGAGAATCAGTCATGATTATCAATCTTAAATTGAGATGTTGCTATCGTATTGAGTCCATCATGGATATATGATTATAGATGTTTCTATGTTTGATCCCAACATTTTCATTCATTACTGGATATGATGGAAGAGGATTACAGCCAAGTTTATTGTCAAGCTTTTTACTGTTTTGCTTGAAGAGGCCTTGAATGTGAACTATTTAGAGCTTTTAGGACCTTTTTCTATGGTTGTCGTCGCTACCATCACTAGCGATTTAAAAAGTGTTAGGCGTTAAAAGGTGCCAAGGTCTAAAAATGCTCGAGGCGCTCGCCCGAGCAAAGCGATGTACTAAAATATAAAAATATATAATATAATTAATAAATATAATTATTTAAATAAAAATATGATATTAAATTTGTTGAATCTCGGATTTTGATGATGAAACTAATTAATTGTGGTTTATTGTTTAACTGCATTTTGAGGTACGCAGGTCTACTATCGATCAGGATTAGACAGTTGACGTCGGAGGAATTGACGTTGCGCCAGAAATGATCACGTCAGGATATTGGATGTCGAGCCGGAGGTTCGGTCGACAATCGGCAGAAGGCTTCGTACGTCGGGCATTGGGCCAAGAAGAGCGTGTTGCGCCAAGGATATCGGGGTTGCGGAGGTCAACCACCAATTGGGCAACGGATCGCAAGAGAGGACGATGTGCCGAAGAATCGAACGAAGCGCCGACCAATGACGTGTCGGGCAACTGAATGTCAATTCGCGTTGTAATAATTGTCTAGATCGAAGTAGAATGTTTGTTTGTGTGTGCAGGATTAACTACGATAGCGATGAAGACGTAAAGTGAAACAAAGTGATGGAAGACAAGTGTGATAGATCGTTGGGAGTTCGAGAGTTCAACGGAAGTCCGAAGATTCGTTGGGAGTGTTGCCGGAACCGGTCGAGAACGAGTAGGGAGTTGTCGAAGGGTTTTCGGAAGTTCCCCGGAAGGTTTGTCGGAAGTTCGCGGAGCTTGCCAAGAAAGATCGGAGCTTGTCAATGAGGCTCGTTGGAACACTTCAAGATCATCTTGAAGTCCGGGAGCTTGCCGGGAGTCTGCAGAATGGTTTCCGAGGGTTCGTCGGAAGACTACCGGAAGTTCGCCGAAAGCTCACCGAAAGAAGTCTTGTCTTGTGGACTTTGTAATAGCTTAAAAAATATCTTTAAAATTCGTAGTTAGCACATAATTTGGTTTAGGATTAGGTGTTAATCCTATAAACCAAATTTGGGCTAATTCGGACTTCATTTGGACCGGTTTCGGTCGAGTTTTCGGCCGAAACCAGTGTGCTGAAATGACTTGGGTGGTAGTACTGCCCAGGCTGGGCGGTGGCACTGCCCAGAGGTCGAGAGTTGGGCGGTGGAACCGCCCCAGGCTGGCGGTAGCATCGCCCAGCACTTGCGGGCACCAGCGGTGGCACCGCTGGATGGGCGGTGGCACCGCCCAGTACTGCCAGCACCGGGAAATTCAAAATGGTTCAAATTTTGGCTCCAAGTTTCGGCTCCAAATTTGAATCACTTTGAGGCCTATAAATACCCCTCTCATTCATGGATGAAAGGGGGTCTAGAACTGAAAAAAAGAAGGGGGAAACTCTCTTGAAAGTGTGTCAAATCTTCCCTCTAAGTCTTAAGAGTATTCTAGTTCAAGAGAGGGGTAAGAGTGCTTGTAAGGGTTATCTCCTAAGCCCGTCAAAAGGAGAGGTGCTGTGAGGGAGTTCATCCTCGCCCATTGGAAGGAGGATAGCTAGTGAAAAGTTGGTGGCCTCAAGCAAGAGGAATCGGGAGTGGACGTAGGTCGGATGACCGAACCACTATAAAAATCTGGTTTATATTTACGTTCTTGCTATTTACTTTGCTGCAAACCCTTTCCACTTAATTTGATGCTCTACTTCTCATCTCTGCAAACATCTTTAAGTTAGAACTTTTCTTATATGATTCCACTGATACGGCTTTCATAATACGAAACGAAGTTTTTACCGTACGAAGTTTCCGAAACTTGTTTAAATCGTTGAAAATTTATCGTTCCTTACCAGTGCACTAATTCACCCCCCCCCCCTCTTAGTGCCACTCGATCCCTAACAATTGGTATCAGAGCCACGTTCTTTCTCATTCGGGTTTACACTCGTAAGAAATGGCTCTTCATGGCTTTAAAGAGGGCATTTCGGTTTTTCATCCACCGTTCTTTAACGGTTCGGACTACACATATTGGAAAACTCGAATGAGAGTTTTCTTGCTTTCTATAGATTTGGATTTATGGAACGTCGTTGAAAATGGATTTCAACTTTCCTCTAAACCGACGAACGAATGGTCGGATTTGGAGAAAAGATCATTTTCTTTGAATGCAAAGGCTATGAATGCCTTATATTGTTCCTTAGATAAAATTGTATTTAATCGGATTTCTACGTGCGAAACGGCTTTTGACATTTCGTGAACTCTTGAAATCACGCACGAAGGAACGAATAGAGTCAAAGACTCGAAAGTTAATAATTTGATGCACGATTTTGAGGTTTTCCGAATGGCACCAAGTGAGACTATCGATGACATGTTCTCCCGCTTCACGGATGTCGTCAATAGCTTGAAAAGTCTTGGTAAAAGTTTTTCAGATTTTGAACTCGTAAACAAGATCTTAAGATCCTTTCCAAAAAGGTGGGATCCTAAAGTAACCGCTATACAAGAAGCTAAAAATTTAAATGACTTGGCTCTTGCAGAACTCATTGGGTCTTTATTGACCTATGAAATGATATTCTTGGAACACAATGAACGTGATGAACATTTGAACCACCTTCTAAAGAACAAGAAGGTTTTGGAACTCCGAACTTTGAAATGCCACTTGAATGATGACTCAAGTGATGAGGACACTATTGAGAACTTTGAACTTCCAACACTAAATCTTAATAAGTTTATGAAAAATTAACAATGAACTTGAACGGAGGAAGAGGCCAAAGATGAAGAAGAAGCGCAAAGAAGAATTAAATGACGAAACGACGAATTGGGCTTTAACGGACTTCGACTACAAGGTAAGTAACTTGACTCCCTTGAATTACTTTGAAATTACATGATCCTTTCATGAGTTGCTTGAAATAGTTGGTAGTTTTTTTTATGCTTTTTTCTTTTTAGTAATTTTTGAAAATTAAAAATATGAATGATGCATGATTTGTGATAATGCTTAGGATTAATCCATGCATATGTATCTTGATGTTTTATATTGTTTTTCGTTTCTAAACATGATGCTTGATGATTTTGTAACATGCATTAGTTTTTGAAGTAATGTTGATTTGACTCTATGTTGTGGATTAACGTATTTTTGGTCTAATTGTTTTCATGACAAATTAAGATGACATTTTGAGATGATGAAATTTCATGTATACTTTCCATATCGGTTTTCAATCTTAAACATGATACATATCTATGTATGAATTTCTTGAAAATCTTTTGATGATAGATGTATGTATCTTGATTATAATTTAAAAACTTCCATCTTGGCTTAATGGGTTTTAACCCTTTTTATGATGAAATTTTTATTGATACATGTCTTCATGAAATCAATTATAAAGACTCAACCCATAAATTTTCCAAATGAAAGAAATGTGATTTTGATGTTGTCTTGTATTATATTTGGACTTGATGATTTTCATGATAAAAATTATTTTTTAAAATTTTAAAATGATTTATGATTTTAGCAAAAGTTTGAGCATTGATTATCTTGTTATAACAAATGAAAGAAAGAATTAAAATGATTTTGATGATGCATTATGAAAATATGCTTATTGATGGTATCATACTTGATGACTTGAAATCTCATATTTTGAAATAATATATTCATAATGAATTCATGAATCTTGATGATTTTCGTATCATTTTTTGGCTTTAAACTTGATACATATCTTTCAAGCAAAAAGTTTTTGGGCATGCTTATGTGAAATCTTACTTGATAAATGAAAATGCTCCATACGTATGATCATGATAAATTCATGAATCTTGATGATTTTACATTGCTTTTGATTTCAAACAAGATGCATGATTTTTGACAAAAAAAATTAATAGCATATTTCAAGATAATACTTGCACACCAAATATGATTAAAAGATAGAAACAAGCATATTGATGATTTCGTTTTTACATGAAAATTTGAACATGCATATATATAAGATCAACCACATAAAATGAAACACGAAAGTTAAAAATATTTTAATCACGATGTTTTATTTTTGATGTGTTTGGTCTTAACGATCTTTATGACGAAACTTACGTTTTGCTTTGAAAAGTTGATACATGCTCACATGTAATCAATTTATGTTGCTCTTATTAAAATTTTCGAATGAAAGATTTTGATGCATTTGATCTTAATGGGTTTAATGACAAACTTGTATTTTGAATTTATACAATGATGGGTTCCATATAAATGTTTGAACATACATTATGAAATCATCATTGAAATAAAAATATTAAAAGTTTGTTATCATACTTAATGACTTTGTGATATCATATCTTGATGACAAACTCATGTTTTGTCTTAAATTTGATACTCATCTTTTGAAACATGAGCACACTTGTTTGAAACAAAATGAAACATATTATCATGATAAGTTGAATCTCATAATGTGTTATATTGTTGTTTTGACAATTTTTATAATGAAGTTTGTCTTTCGATGTTGAATGTTGATATTTCTATTTTATTTGACATTAAAAGATAAAGGCATGCTTATTTGAAGTAAATTATAAAAAGGAAATGCATGATTCTTGAAAATTTTTCTATCTCTAAAGTTTTCGGTCTTGATGAATCCATGTGGATCTCTTGAATCGAATCTTTTTGGAAAGTACCACATGCTTAATGTGATTCGACTTAATGACAATTTGTCTTTTCGTCTTGAATGTTGACATTTACTTTTATTAAGGGCAAATGCATGGTTATAAGAAGCAAATCACATATAAAAACAAAATACAATCCTTTATATCAATCTTATCAATTTTTCTATAGGAAATTCATGAATCCATGCTTATCATGTATGAATTTATTGAATGAGATTTTGAGGATGATTCTAGTTTTGACTAATGCTTGATTTGTATTTATATCATAAGACACATTTTAAAATTGAATCATGCTTCAATCATGTTCTATCTTCCTTAATTCATTTTGTTCTCCTATATTTTCTTTTATTTACCATAGAGGAGAACCTTCTAAATGAATTATGAAATTGATGATTTGATAATAAGTGTTTATCAAAAATCTATTTATCATTTTGCAATCTCTAAAAAGTTGATAATCACTCATTCATGTTGTGAATCTCAAAAATGTTTTTGATTTGATTAGGAGTTTCGAGTTGACAAAATGAGTTTGAATAATTTTATGACTCCTCTCTTGATCTCTTGAAATCATGACATTGAATTCTTGACTTGAGATATTTTTACAAATTGAAATACCTTCCTCTATGATTGCTTCCTTTTTCATTTACTAAGGAGGAAAACAATTCAAGTCTTGATATATCGATAAGTGATACTTGAAATTATTTTTATGATTCATGATGAATTTAGATCTATCATGTATAAATCAAGTTGTTGCTTTTACTATCAAATGAATCATGAGCCCTGACATCACATCTTTTATGATATAAAAATGATATGATTTTCTTACCTTGTATGCCTTTTGTGATGATTTGAACATTGATGTAAAACAAAATTTATATTCTTCCCTTTCCCTTTATTTCCTTCTTTAAAGACAAAAGGGGAAAGAAAGCATGTTAACATCATTAATCATGACTTGATTTTGATTTCTTGGAACTATATATTTGAGATTCTATTTATGAAATCATGATCATGATGATTTGAAAACTCCTACATGTAAATCAAGATTTTCTTCATGACAAATATATATAAATTTTGTTTATTCATGAATTGATCTTTAATGAGATGACTTCCTTGTGTGATGATTGAAAATTAATTTTCTTTCTGATGAATCATTGAATCATGACTTGATCTATGTTATTTTTTTTTATATATATCATGATTCTTGATTGTATACCCTTTATCATGAATTGAAAATTGACGATAAAGAAAGTATTTCTGAATCATGATTTTGATTTCTCGGAACTATATGTTTAGAATTTGTTTGAAAATCATGATCTTGATCTTGCTAAAATAAATGGTTATGAATCATGAATGATATCTTTTGATCCTTATTGATTTTTCATATTGATATCTTTCATTACATGATATGATTGAATGATTGATTGATACAAATTTAAATGATGTGAAAAGTTGTTAAAGGAAGAAAACAATCTAAATTTTGATATTTCAATATTTGATACTTGGAATATTTTAAAATGTGTTCTTGATGAGAATGTTTGAAATTGCTCTTTTTATCTCATGAATCTTTATCTTAATCTTGTTAAGAAAAATTTTAATGAACCATGAATCATATCTTTGGTATTCACGAATTAATCCTTATTGATATCTTTCATGAATTCTTTGAATCTATTGCCTTGAACTTTTGAATTGTGATGAATCAAAAATTTTTCTCCTATATGACTTCTTCTCCTATATGTCATGCTTTGAATATTGATGAAGATTTTTTATTGATGGAAGTTGATATATGATATGAAAAGGGGATGTAAAAGAAAATCTTTGTATTTGATCCTCCTATTCTTTTTGACAAAAACAAAGGGGGAGAAGATTTATTGCTAGCTTGCAATTTCAATGAAAAATTTCCTAGCTCGATCATTGAAATGAAGGAACATCCTATCATGAACATTTTAAATGTTGCTAGCATGCTACAAAAGCAAAGTGCAAACTTGCTATGATGAATTGTAAGAAGCAAGTGATGGATTGCTATGCTTGGACATCCTTGAAAAATTTGCCATGATTGAATGTTTAATGTTGATGAAAATTTAGCTAGTATGATTGTAAAACTTGCATATCTTTTAAACTAGCTATGATGATTACTTCTCCTTTTTGTTGATGACATAGGGGGAGAAATAGATTGATGACTTCATGCATTGATTGAATATTTTATATATTTGCATGATGGTTTGATGTATTCTCTTAACATGAGTGATGAATGTTGTTTGGATTTGGGATAATCCAAGTATTCTATCAATGACATATTGATAGGGGGAGTTTGGTTAAACTCTGGGGAGTTAAGGTTAACTCCGTTAGTCATCAATTAGTTGTCATCATAAAAAAGGGGGAGATTGTTGAATCTCGGATTTTGATGATAAAACTAATTGATTGTGGTTTATTGTTTAACTGCGTTTTGAGTTACGCAGGTCTACTATCGATCAGGATTAGACAGTTGACGCTGGAGGAATTGACGTTACGCCACAAGTGATCACGTCAGGATATTGGATGTCAAGCCGGAGGTTCGGTCGACAATCGGCAGAAAGCTTCGTACGTCGGGCATCGGGCCAAGAAGAGCGTGTTGTGCCAAGGATATCGGGGTTGCGGAGGTCAACCACCGATTGGGCAACAGATCGTAAGAGAGGACGATGTATCGAAGAATCGGATGAAGCGCTGACCAATGACGTGCCGGGCAACTGAATGTCAATTCGCATTGTAATAACTGTCTAGATCGAAGTAGAATGTTTGTTTGTGTGTGCAAGATTAACTACGATAGCGATGAAGACGTAAAGTGAAATAAAGTGACGGAAGACAAGTGTGATGGATCGTTGGGAGTTCGAGAGTTCGACGAAAGTCCGAAGATTTGTTGGGAGTGTTGCCGGAACCGGCCGAGAACGAGTAGGGAGCTTGTCGAAGGGTTTTCGGAAGTTCGCCGGAAGGTTTGTCGGAAGTTCGCGGAGCTTGCCAAGAAAGATCGGAGCTTGCCAATGAAGCTCGTTAGAACTCGCCAAGATCATCGTGAAGTCCAGGAGCTTGTCGGGAGTCCGCAGAATGGTTTCCGAGGGCTCGTCGGAAGACTGTCGGAAGTTCGCTAAAAGCTCGCCGAAAGAAGTCTTATCTTGTGGACTTTGTAATAGCTTAAAAAATATCTTTAAAATTCGTAGTTAGCACATAATTTAGTTTAGGATTAGGTGTTAATCCTATAAACTAAATTTGGACCAATTCAGACTTCATTTGGACCAGTTTCGGCCGAGTTTTTGGCCGAAACCAGTGTGCTGAAATAACCTGAGCGATGGCACCGCCCAGAGGCCGAGAGCTGGGCGGTGGAACCACCCCAGGCTGGCGGTAGCACTGCCCAGCACTTGCGGGCACTTGAATTTCCCGGTACTGCTAGCATCGGGAAATTCAAAATGGTTTAAATTTTGGCTCCAAGTTTGGGCTCCAAATTTGGATCACTTTGAGGCCTATAAATACCCCTCTCATTCATGGATGAAAGAGGGTCTAAAATTGAAAAAAAGAAGGGGGAAACTCTCTTGAAAGTGTGTCAAATCTTCTCTCTAAGTCTTAAGAGTGTTTTAGTCCAAGAGAGGGGTAAGAGTGCTTGTAAGGGTTATCTCCGAAGTCCGTCAAAAGGAGAGGTGCTGTGAGGGAGTTCATCCTTGCCCGTTGGAAGGAGGATAGCTAGTGAAAAGCCGGTGGTCTAAAGCAAGAAGAATCAGGAGTGGACGTAGGTCGGATGACCGAACCACTATAAAAATCTAGTTTGCATTTACGTTCTTGCTATTTACTTTGCTGTAAACCCTTTTCACTTAATTTGATGCTCTACTTCTCATCTCTGCAAATATCTTTAAGTTAGAGCTTTTCTTATATGATTCCACCGATACGGCTTTCATAATACGAAACGAAGTTTTTACCGTACGAAGTTTTCGAAACTTGTTCAAATCGCTGAAAATTTATTGTTCCTTACCGCTGCACTAATTCACCCCCCCCCCCCTCTTAGTGCCACTCGATCCCTAACATAATTAAGAAAATCTAAAGTACAAAATCATAATGTCACATTAACAAAATGTCTCAAAATTCAAAATAATAAAATTTTATATCAAATTCATTCATCATAATCAATATTGTCATTATTTTCAAACAAATCATTTTCATTGAATTCTTTCTCTTCCTCTTGTCTTTCCTCCTTATCAAAATATGTTTCATTCTTTGTATCTTCAACAAAAGCAAGAGTCGAGCTTAATGTTGTTGCACTCATTTTTTTTTCCATTATCTGTCTTGTATGTGTTTGTAATTCTTTAGCATCTGAGGCTCTTGTCATATCTTCCCATGTCAATTTATCATCTTCAAATATAAATTCGTCTTCGACATCTTGTAAGTTGGCACTTATTTTTCTCATCAACCACTTATTTGAATCATCAATATCTTTTAATGAGATTGGATCAATTATATTTCGTAAATCATGACGAGCCTTCAAAGCTTGATTATATTTTATGTAAATAAGATAGTGTAATCGTTGATATTTCAACCGATTTCTTTTCTTTGAGTGAATCTATCATGCCATATAATTTAAAAATATATTAATATATCTATCTAAATAAATAAATTAATTGAAACAAAAATGTTTAGTGATTTTTACATGTTCAAAGATATTTTAGTTTCGCTCATAACCCGAAACACTATATATCAAACTAAGTACTTTGATAGTAAATTATTGTAAGTTCAAGATAGAATTTTCAAATAAACTTCACCATTCAATTGTAAAATTTATGTTATTATTAACAATAACATAGTAACATACTATAGATGAAATTAATTATATCAAATTATTAATATCTGAAGACGTAGTTGTTCTGGATCGAACTGCCATTAGAATTCTAAAAAGATCTTCAGTATTTTTATATAGAGATAATTTACGAATAATCTTATCTTGCATCTCAAAGCTTGAAACTAATCTTACAACTTATTGATATAAATGAGTTGTAAGATTAGTTGTTCTAGATCGAACTGCCATTGGAATTCTAAAAAGATCTTCAATATTTTTATATAGAGATAATTTACGAATAATCTTATCTTGCACCTCAAAGCTTGAAACTAATCTTATAACTCATTGATATAACCCATCTAAAACTTTTTGTATCAAACTTAACAGATTTAATCTTATAAAAGAATTTAGGGTTCAAATAATATCCTGCTGCATGTAAGGAACGACGAAGTTGACAATTTCATCTTTCATCAATGATTATAAAAAAAATTATATTTTTTTCATTTTCATTAAAAGATATATCTCATTGCAGGCTTATTTTCATTATCCATCAATCAAATAATTTGAACAAGAGGGCCCATTACCTTTTATATATGAATACATGATTCCAAAAGAATGACATTAAGATGATATCAGTGGCCCTCTTGTCTTTTGCTTCGTTTGTCGATTTGCTTGTTATCCATTTCTTAGAGATAAACATGTTTCTCAGATTATGTTTTTGACAATGTACGCTTTATAATATCAAGAATGAAGTAACAAATCGGGTGATACCATATCTCACTAATTTTTTATTGCTTGTGAATTCTCTCATCATATTTAAAACCCCAGTATGATTATAGAGAAATCTAATAATAAAATTTATCCTTTCTAAAGTTTTTTTTGATGTTAGGAATCTTTTTAATATCCTTCAATATTAAATTAATATAATGTGTCGCACATGAAGTTTCAAGTAATTTACCTAAGACAAAGGATAACAAAAATGATAAGACTTAAGAGTTTGACATATTTATTTGAAGATAAAATAATTACAATAATTAAAAAGATTTTAAAGATAAATATTATCAGCTAATACATAGTTGTTTCCATTATCGGATATGACTTGAACAATATTTTGTTTTCTAATTTCTTTTGTGAATTTGTCAAGCAAATTATATATCTTGTTTTCAGATTTCATAAAAGATGAAGCATCTATTGACTTCACAAACATAGTCTCTAAAGAACATTTTAACCATGAAATTAATTATATTCTTGTGTTTCTTGTTGGTCCAAGCATCTGACATAATAGAGCAACCATGTGTTGCACATGATTCTTTATGGCCCTTCAGTAAGTTATTTATATAATTCAACTCTTTTTGCAACAATGAAATTTATATCTCATAATAACTTAGAGGCTTTAATCCTATATTATATCTTTCAATAGCTTCAATCATTTCCTTAAAACTGTCTAAACTAGTTGTACTAAGGTGAAGACCAACCTGATAGAAGAAGCGAGCAATGTGTTGAATCATTCTTTATCTTATTTTTTTATCACAAACATCACTTGTATTTATTTGTCTGAATTTTGAGCCTCCTACTTGCTCTTGTTGCTTCTGTGATCCTTGAAACATATATAGATCCATCAGTCTTTTTTTACCCTTCTTAGTACTCATAACTTTTTTTCATTTTTTGTCGTGTACTTTTTTTCACTTAGGTTAATACTCATAGAATAATCTTCATTTTCATCCCTAAGATGTTCAACATTATCCTTTGGTAAATTTTCGTAAGATTTATTTTTTTGCATTTTCTTTTCATTCGTACAAGTCAGCAACTCTTCTTTTACCTCGGTGGAAACTTCTTGTAAGCTGCTACATTCTTGAAATTTCCTATTAGATGTTGTTTTGCATGAAAAATACAATCTTTAGTAGTCTTATCGCAGAACATGCAAGTCACTGCATTAGGATCTTTCGGATCCTTTAGATAATTATACTTCCATATAGGATTTTTTTTTTATGTCATTGGAGAATCTATTGAGTTGCTCTGTACACTTAACCTTAACAATAATTTTAAATAAATAAAAATTAGTAGTATTAAAATCAAAATAATATATTATTAATTTAATAAATAAAAAAATATTGTTACTACTATATAGTTAACAATATATTGTTAATATATTATTAATAGTATACTAAGTCGAGTCGATGTGAGAGGAGTGTAAGAGTAAGATCGAGGTTGCTGACTGAGTAGTAGTAGCAGCGACAATGGTAGCGAAGAGCAATGACATCGGAGAGAGGCAACGGTAGCGGAGAGTGGTAGTGGCAGCAGAGAGAAAATGTCAACGGCGGAATCGTGAGCAACGTTACGGTTTGGGAAGTTGCACGAGGGATGCTGAGAGGCTAATATCGGTGCTTTAGTTGGTTCGATTGAACTAACTAACGCAAATGAGATCGAACCAGACCTAAAATGTTGGTTCGGTTACCTAGTTTAACCCGAGCGCTCGCCCAAAGCACCTGGCGCTTGGGCTCAGGTGAGCACCCATGCGGTGCCTCTTTGAAGCACATCGCTTGGACATTAAACGAGGTGCTCGAACGTCGCCTCGCCTCGCCCGAGTGCCTAGGCAAGCACCTAGGCAAGCGCCTATTGAAATCGTTGACCATCACCATCATCCATTCTTGATCTTTGCATTAAACTTACCTGCATGCACTTACATAAGCATGTAAGTTCCACTCTTCCCTGTTTTCTTCCGCTAACTGCAGATGAAAATCCCTGGTTTGGGCTGTAACCCCTTGACAATCTATGGGAGGAACATTTTTTTTAAATCTTCCCTTAATGTTGCTTTTTAGCTACATATTCATCTTGTGTTTTTCTTGAGTACTTTTTTTTGGTACTCATCTTGATCTGAGATCATTTTTTTTCTATGGCACACTCTGCTCTGGGGCTTTCTTGAATGTATATAACTTTAATGACTCCCAAATGGTTTTGGAATACTTTTCTTATCCACTGTGGTTCAATAAAGTTATATAAAAACAGCTTATTGAATATTAAGATTAGCATTTTTATGATGATCCCTTAAGATGTTGGATCGTGTTAATTGAGTTGTTTTCTACTGTAAGATGTACAATTTTGGGTTTGTGTTAATTCGTCTGTTTTTTATAGTTAACTGTTTTCTGTGTTAATTATGTGTTGACATAAGAAACAATAATACACTTAGTTTTAATTGATTGAATTAATTCCATCAATACTTGGCCTTGGACATCTTGGGGCATTTTGACTGGTCCTAGTTGGGTCTAGGTTTCCACGTTCAAAATCTGCCTTCCATCCTTGTTCTATATGTTGTAGCGTCCATTGAACAATTAAAATAGATATATCTCCACAAGAAATAGTAGGTAAGTCATTGTTGGGGCATTTTAACTGCTCCTAGTTGGGTCTAGGTTTCCACGTTCAAAATCTGCTTTCCATCCTTGTTCTATATATTGTAGTATCCATTGAACAATTAAAATAGATATATCTCCACAAGAAATAGTAGGTCAGTCATTGTATATATCAAGGATGACTTACTGTC